>CM068371.1:199738482-200368638 GCA_034769895.1 Magicicada septendecula | reverse complement strand
CAAAGCCAGCAAAATACGGTATGAAGGTTTGGTGGATTTGTGACTCTGAAAACTCGTATCCACTACTTGGACAACTATATACGGGAAAAAGTGCAGCTGGTCGTGAGACAAATCAAGGTGAAAGGGTTGTAAAAGAGTTAGTGGCATCTTATCGAGGATCTGGCAGAAATATTACAATGGACAACTTCTTCACCTCATTACCTCTAGCGGAACATCTGCTATCATGGAATCTGACAATCGTGGGCACTCTGAGAAAAAATAAAAAATATATTCCTGACGTAATAAAAGCAGAGAAAAATCGAGAAGAATATTCAACTATATTTGGATTTCGAGATCAAGTAACAATATGCTCATATGTACCAAAACAAAATAAACAAAATACTATTATCAACAATGCATTCGGACTTGACAATCTCTGACGGAAGAAAGAAGAAACCAGAAATAGTGGAATATTACAATAAAACAAAAGCAGGTGTCGACACAATGGATCAGATGTTGGGAAGATATACAACACAACGACAAACGAAGCAATGGCCCTTGGCATTTTTTATAATATATTGGATATTAGTGCTCTTGCTGCGTATATTATATATTTCGAAAATAACAAAATGATAAAGTATAAAACTAATCAAAGAAGAAGATATTTACGACAGTTGAGTGAAGAGTTATGTAAGCCGCTTATCGAAGATCGATCCACAAATAATCACGTTACAAGACATTTTGCAACACGCCTTGCAATCGAGAGTTTCATTGGGAAGCCTATTGCAGAATTATCGAGAAATGTTCCTGTACCATCTACATCTCAGCAGGCTTCGGATCATACTGGACGAAAAATAGTTGTCGGTTCATGCCATATATGCTATAAAGGACAATTCAAAAAAAGGAGAAAAACTAGAAAATCATGTGTCGAATGTACGAAGCCTGTATGTGATGAGCATGCAAAAACTTTTACAAAATGTATTGAGTGTTATAATGAAACAAAATAATAATAACTAAATAACAATTTTTTTAATAACTATATAAATTTTCTTATTTCACAAAACCCTTCCCAATAAATTATATTATTGATTGTATTATTATATTTCAATTTTAGCGTGAATATTATATCGATATGCATGGGGTACCCAGGTACCCGGTTATTGAACAAGCGCATAGTCAACTTTAATTTCGATTTTAATATATGTCTATTCGAAAAAATGTTAATATATAAATGTCAGTCTACTAAATAAATGTAGAACGAGGAACTTTTGGGATTTTTTATTTTTTTCAAAAATATTGATAATATTCCGACAACAAAATTTGAAAGGGTACCCGGTTCTTGACAGTAGGGTTAAAACATTACTGATCCAACAACCAGAAAGAACAACTACACTTGGATTAACTTAATAACAGGACACTGGACTTCAATCATAATATTCCACCAGAAGGCTTCGGACAACGACATTGACAAGATAAACATTTATTGATCACCAAAAGAAGTGGATTCCTTCATTTGGACAACAAAAACAAACTAACAACAATGGAATTTTTCATCAGAGACCAGGAGGCTGTGTGAAACCGAACTGAACTGATAAACATTGTGTAACGTATATATATTATTATAATTAATACTAAATTTATATTATTCCATTAGTATCTTGTTTGTAATGTAATGTACTTTCTGTACTTGTTTTTATTTATAATTACTGAACCTTTATATCAGCCAAAAGAACCTTAAACTAATATCAATATAAAAGAGAAGAGAATAGACCCTGAGATTTCTGAATTATATGAATAGTTATAATAAATGGACTATATCAATTTTTTGAATAAAATTACAATATTATTATTATTACCAGATACCATTCCATGTGTTTTATTTATATAGAAATAGAATTAACAAGTGTTACGAATTGATGTACACAAATAGAGGTATAAATTAAGTTAAAACCCGTCTTGTTATAAACTGACGCATCCAAAGTGAGGCATAAAGAACCTGTAATTCCTGGAGTGTTATAAATTGGTGAACCCAGCAGTGGGGTTTAGAAGATATTGATAAGGGACAATTACGTGGGGTTATACAAGAAAAGCAGTGCTCCTACTGGACAATGCACCCTCACACCCAAGTGAAGATGAACTGAAAAATGGTGACAAAATGTGTGTTTTTACCCCCAAATGTGACATCCCTTTGTCAACCTATGGACCAAGGTGTGCTTGAATCACTGAAACGTACCTATCGCCGTAAGTTACTGACTGTGTTGATTGCTGGAATGGAGGAGGGTGAAAGTGTTACGGAATCCTTAAAAAAGGTGGACATGTTAGATGTGGTGATGTGGGTATCCCAAGCATGGGATGAAATAAAACCGTTTACACTGGTTAGGTCATGGAGGAAGCTGTTAGATCACAAAGCAACTGAAAAATGGACTGGGGAGAAACCAGAAGAAATCAATGAAACTGTTTGCAATGAAGAAGAGAGTCAGATTGCAGAGCTTGTAAAAAACCTGCCTGGATGTGAAGAAATCAATGACGATGAAGTCAAGAAGTGGTCAAGTGAAGATGAAGTCAACGAAATTACAGACAGTGACATTATAGAAATGGTGTGCAATAGCGATGAGAAAATCTCTGAACCCGAAGAGGATGACAACAAGCCTATAATGAGTCACTCTGAGGGATTCAAGACCATCGAATCTCTGATCAGTTATGTTCAACATCAAGATGAAACAAGTGAAACTGAAGTGATGCTTTTAAGAAGGTTGAGAGACATGGCTTCCAAAAAACGTGTGCAGTGTGTGAAGCAGCCGAAAATCACAAACTTTTTCAAAAACCGATGTAGGCGTACTGTAAGTATAACTTTTTAACCAATTTTACTTTTTGTATTTTAAAGAGTACAGTGTACAAATACAAATGCTAAACCAATAGAAATGTCTAAAAAAAACATTCAACAACAAACGCGTTCATTATTTCTGGCCCTCTAGCTATTTATAAATGACCTTGTGATATCCGGATTTTTCCATATCCGGATCGGCCGGTCGCCATATTAGTCCGGATATGACAGGTTGTACTGTAATAATATTTTATAATGTATTAAATGATTTTGAATTGTTTTGGAAATAGATGGGAAATGGTTAAGAATTGTAGAAGAAGGGAGGCATAGATAAATTGTATGTGATTGATTGATCTTTAAAGCTTTTGATAATGTGTTTAAATATTTTGAGATATTGTTGTGTTAATGTCAGGATTTATACTTCTTCTTGTAAAATGGGAAAGGCTTATTTATTGTCGATTGGAATCGAAAAATTTTATGAAATACTTGGAACGAATTAAGGGGATGAAAGTCTATGCAGTAGATACCAGATTATCTATTACTAGGTCAACCAAACCAATGCTTTTAAAGCAAACCAACGCAGCTAAGGGGAGCCAGATCAGTTCTTGGTATGGTTTAGTTAAAGGCCATTATTTAATTTTGTATTTTAATGTTTCAGTGGTTTGGTGATGTGGCGGCGGTCCTGAGCTGGCCTGTGCGTCAGAGCAGGAGAACGTTAAGTGCCTGAGTGGGCTTGTGGTGTTGGGATCACGAATGAGAAGTCCAGCAAGAACATTCAGGTGAGGCTGCACGCATCGAACCAGGCGGTGAGTAACCAATATTTTAAATTTTACGGGGGTTGTGGCGCCATACCTGGGCTGATCCTCTTAGCATGGTGTGAATTTTTCAATGAGAGTTTTTATGCTTTAGGGCATAAAGTCTCTCACTGAAAGGGGGTTTTGTAATATTACAGGTCATCTCCCGCTAAATAAAGTATGATGAATATCCAGCTTGAGACAAGGTCACTAGAAGACTTACATTTTGCACCGTTTTTTATACGAATTTGTTTCATCACCGCTATAAATAGACACCAAACCCATGCTTTTGGACAAAGCAAAATCCATAGTCATGGAAACTGATGACGTACGAATTCCAGGCACAGAGGAGTGGTACTGAAATGCATATAATGTCGCGCTCTCAGACGTCATACTAACACAAAACCGAGCGGACGCTTTCTTGGTGCGGGCATTAGCCCGAGACAAAAGTTTCTAACAAAGTTAATGAGACAAAAGTTTCTAACAAAGTTCAAAAATGCAATAGTAATCAAAAATTTTAGACATTCTGTAACAAACAGGAAGTTCTAACAGTAAAAATATGAGTGTAAATTCAGTGAGACTCAAAACAGTACATAAAGTTCGGATCCGGACATAAATTTTGAACAATGTGACCGACATTCAACATGAGTACTACGGACGACCAAGAATGGCCAGATAAGTAGACATCGGAACTAACACATAAATTCAATCTGATATAAAAAATAAATAAATTTATTGAGCTCAATCTAAATGTAAAATCAATGTAAAAGTTTGGCCAGTGTGTGTGTGTGTGTGTGTGTGTGTGTGTGTGTGTGTGTGTGTGTGTGTGTGTGTGTGTGTGTGTGTGTGTGTGTGTGTGTGTGTGGCACGGAGAGTAAGAAATTAAAAATTTACATAAAAAGCGTTGGTTTGCAAAAATGAAAATATAGATTAGAACACAGTATATCTTTAATATTTTGGGGGGTCAAATTATATGTATTAATTACACAATGTTCTAAACAAAGGCATGTTCAATTAATGATGGGTATAATTAAATGATATGAAATGTATTAAGATCAACTTGTTAATTGTACGGGTATAGAAACAGATTAAGAATATAAAATAAAGAAAAGTAAATTCATTTTTTATAAATGACCATCACTGATAAAAACCTAATTCAGTTCCTGATTTAAAAATTACTTCTAATGAACCCTGGGGAAACCATTTTGTAATTACTGAGCATCCGGAAGTGGGGAGAGTGTTGGTAAGATGGCAACACCTATGATATGTATATACGAACAGCTGATTGTGCATACGAAGTACAGGTATGTGTTAATAAAATTTAATAATTGAAATTAAGTTTACAATTGTCATTTAATGCTTCATAGTCATTCATCCTTCTACTGTCTTCGATACTCCTGCTTCTTCTCATACTGTATCTGTGATAATAATTATTCTCATTATTGTTGTCTCTGTTGTAATTTTATGTCCGTAATTATTGTCGAAGCTTCTGCGTCTTTGATAGTACTGTCTTCTAGGATCTGTTAGTTTCTCTATCATTGGTTCGTATATGGTTTACTCTAGGTCGGTAAGTTCGATTACTATTATTATTATCACCATGATTCTGTCGGTTGTTATTGTTATTAATATTACTATTATGATGATTATTATTACTAATATTATTGTTACTACTTCCAATATACAGTAAAACCTCGTATTTACGCTCCCGCTTATAACACTATCCCGTCCATTACGCTCTTTTTATACAGTCCCTGGACGTTTCATATACATACCCCTTAAATTTTAACCTCTTATAATGCTTCCAAGTCCCACTTATAGCGCTTTTTTCCCGGTCGAAAATGAGGAAAAATTCCGTATAAATTGTGAAACAGTACTGTAATTTGAGATGTTTTAAAAGCTTGGTGATGAAATTGTTGCTCTGACTGTACTGAAGGTCATTACACCCCGAGTAGACGAAAGGAATTCCACCCTCTACCTGAAGATACCCTCCGGCCAGCAGTGTCAGGAATTGTACCTAACGGTACTTTCCTTTGCATGAAAGGAATTTAACACTCAAAAGTCTCCCTGTTAATACAGTATATTTCTGTCCTTTCTTATTAGTCATTCTTTGAATTCTTGGCAGTGCAGTTGTGATTAGTGCAAAAATGGCAAAGCGGAAATCTATTTCTATAAGTGAAAAATTACAAATCCTCCATAAGTATGACGAAAATTCTACGCTGAATCAAAAGGATTTTTCTGAATCTGTGGGAATCCCTTCATCCAGCTTAAGAACAATAATAAGAAATAGGGATGCTATTACCGATGCAGCGAAGGGTGGTTGCAAACGTAAGAAAGTGAGATCCGGGAAATATGAAGACGTCGAGAAAATACGCTTCAATTCCATTAAGTGGCCCAATCATACAAGAGAAAGCGCGAGAAATAGCAGGAAAATTGAACACAGACTTTTCTGCTTCGAATGGTTGGCTTGATAGATTCAAGAAAAGGCATGGCATCGTGCATCGGCAAATCAGTGGTGAATCAGAGTCAGTTAGTGACAGTGATGTAAATGACTAGCAAAGTGAAGTGCTACCTAGGCTCATTAATAATTATGCGCCGCGCGATGTGTTTAACGCGGATGAATGTGGCTTATTCTTTAAGCTAATGCCCGACAAGTCATATGTGTTCAAAGGGGTGAAATGTCACGGTGGCAAATTAAGCAAAGAAAGGGTAACTGTGCTTGTTGCTGCAAATGCCGATGGATCTGAAAAATTACCACTGTTAATGTTGGGGAAGTCACCTAGACCCCGATGTTTTAAAAACATTAAACGACTGCCTTGTGAATACAAAAATCAAGCACGTGACTGGTGACTTGTTTGTCACTTGGCTCAAAGACTTAGACCAAAAAATGGTAACAACCAATCGCAAAATCCTACTTTTTGTCGATAACTGTCCAGCTCACCTGAAAAATGTAGAACTAGCATTCCTGCCTCCCAACACAAGCAGTAAACTCCAACCAATGGACCAGGGGATCATAAAAGTGCTCAAGCATTTTTATCTAAAGTGTATTGTTCTACGATATCTGCAGTGCATCGACAGTGGAGGCGAAAACCGCATCACCTTATTGGATGCAATGAATTTCATCTCCGCTGCATGGGAAGAGATCGATGCGCAGACCATCGCCAATTGCTTCAATAAAGCAGGCTTTATTAAGGTAAGATTCTAAATGTTGTTAGATTAGGCTATTATCCAGCTTCTGTATAAAACTTTTTTTTGTTTCGACAGGGGTTAATTTTCTTTTTTTAATTTCTTAGGGACATGGTGTAACACCCGGTGAAACCATTGCCCCTGTCACAATTGATAATGACGAGGATTGGGCTGCTGTATGGGAGAAGTTAGGAGATGTTAACTTGGAAGATTTTGTATCAGTTGACAATAGTCTAGTGACATCAGAAATGCGCGATGTCGACGACATGATAGAGGATCATGCTGCCGCTACCGTCCAAGATGAAGACAGAGATGAGGAAATTGAATCTGCGGAGGAAAATGTTCCCACACGAAATGAAGCTCTCGGAGGAATAAATCTGCTCCGAAAATACAATATCACTGTTACTCCTAGTGGCGTATTAAGTGAGGTGAATAGCTACTTAAACCGCATAGAAAATGTAATCATTCATAACAGTAGTACACACACTCGACAAACATCAATCAAAGACTTTTTTAATAGGAAATGAGCTAGAATTTGCATTTTGGATTGTAACTAATGAACAATACTGTAATTATAAATACAGTACTGTAATAATAATAATAATAATGTAATACAGTCATAATAATATAGTAAAATAAAATACAGTAATAATAAAACACATTACGGGTACTGTAATTGTTTCCTATGAAGTGGTGTCCAAATTGTTTTCCCATCTCACAAATCATTTCCCATCTATAGCACTGTCCCGCTTATTAATGGTTTTTGTGCGCTAATTCACTTTGAGACTGAAACAAGAGGTGGGAAGGCGTTTCCAATACCTCCTGATGGCTACCTGCAACTACGCAATCTGGACGTAGATATGATTTGGCAGCAATCATATGATATTTTACCACTTGATTAGCGTAACACTGCTTCGTGCAGATATCACATGTCCTATCGCAGAAGTTGTTGATTTCCTTATGGAACTCTTGCGCATCAGCACCACGCTGAGCACGAGCATCGCGGTGACATTGCTGTATATCCTTACGCTTTTGTTCTGTCTCATAGAGTCGTGCTTGAGAGGTGTATACTCTATCTCTTTCGCGTCGAGAAGCGCGTTGATCGTCATTTTCCATCGCACGAGCTTGAGAAGTGTATTCTCAATCTTTAGCAAGACGATAAGCGCGTTGGTCTTTAGTTTCAATAGCACGAGCTTGCGATTTGCGTTCTCGATATTTAGCAAGACGATAAGCGTGTTGGTCGTCGGTTTCAATAGCACGAGCTTGTGACACACGTTTTTTACGATTTACAAGTCACTTTAATTTAACTTCAGCCATTTCTTGTGAACGCTTGAGCCGATAGTGTTGTCGCTTCTTCTCCAATTGTCGCTTCTTTTGAGTTGCCGTCTCCTTCATCATTACAAAGAAGCGGCTCTTACAAAGAAATACTTAAAGCACAACTGTCCTTTGTAACCACACAAGTGCACGAACACGCGAGTTAGGCATCTTTCAGAATACGTTAATATTACACTAGCATACACTTTTGTTTCACTTAACAAACACTAGCATACACTTTTGTTTTTATATGCTAGCAAATTGCGTTTTTATTTTTATATTTTTCTTTACACTTTTCTGAATAAAATGGTATAAAAATCATGAAAATCGGATAACTATAAGTATTTTTAATATTTTTTTGTTTGACTCAATACAGCGTTGATTTTTGTTTCCATAGTAACGCAAAATGTAAATAGTGTCTTTTATACATTCACGCTTATTTATACCTCTATAATGTTTCTTTCCAATGTTGGTACACTTGTTAAACAGCTGAAAAACGTGTACTACTGCAGAAATATTGTTTACTGTTATAGTTTTGATGTGTGAAGTTTTATATTACATTTTGAATTGTGTTTTCAGTGAGTAGATTGATACTTTGTTGAAACTGGTTTCAAAATGCCAAAGTGTGCACAATTTCAAATTTTCATAATTTTGCAAAATTGACAATTTTCTTGATTTTTTTTATTAAAATTGATTTTACAATTTCATCAATGGATCAGTGTATTGTTGTCATCTGAGATACATAAGTGTGCAAAATTTTAAATTTTCACAATTTTGCAAAATTCACAATTTTTTCAATGGATTATTGTATTATCATCGGAGATACATAAGTGTGCCAAATTTCAAAGCTCTAGCTAGTCTGGAAGGTAGTTAAAAATCAATCGCAAGATTCCACCCGGACAGACAGACACCACAGCGAGTGGAGAAAAACGTTTTAAAAAGCCATAGCAGCTGGCTTGTCAGTTAGTTGACAGTGTGCGATTTCCTTAGCACGGATTGAGTGTTTGTGGAAGTATTGTAGAGAAGTGTTGTTGTTACAATTAGTACGGAATTCTTTATAGTTGACATATTATTGCGTGTGGAAAAGTTTTACTTGATTTGTTGTGGGAGACTATCTTGTT
This sequence comes from Magicicada septendecula, assembly GCA_034769895.1. Classification (NCBI taxonomy): domain Eukaryota; kingdom Metazoa; phylum Arthropoda; class Insecta; order Hemiptera; family Cicadidae; genus Magicicada; species Magicicada septendecula. The sequence continues at coordinate 200,359,423 of CM068371.1, read as the reverse complement.
GATTACAAATTATTAATTGTGATAATTACAGCTGGTAATTAGTGACTTCATTGGTGTCTTGTATTTTGTTTACACTGTACCATACGATGATTAGTGAGACAATCAGAATAATATAATAAAAATGAATTATATTTTATAAATACTATGTTTAGACCAAACTAACAAGAAATACCATTCTTGGTTCCACAGTCAGATGAGACAATGGGCGAGATAGGGAAATATATTGCATTTATGGATTTTACATTCACTACTATTATGCAACTTGAAATCCTGGATCGATAAAAATTATGCACTATATAAGTCTATACAACATTTACACATTAGTAAGAGTACAGTAAACTCTCGATTTAATGGACCTCGATTTAACGGACTTCGGATTTAACGGACAAAATTTGAGACAAAAAGATTCAAAAAAATAAATCATTTTAAGACGAAAAATATCACAATTAAGTTTTTGAAGTTAATGGTTGTGATTTAAATTTGGTGGTAGTTCGTAACCATAGCAACAGATGCACATTTTCACTCTTGAATATTCGGCTATCTTCATGATAATTCGTATGTACGCACGGTTCACGTTCGTGCAGCATCGCATCAGTTTATTCAGAATTCAGAGAACACAGCGTGTACACTACATGTGTCCTATAGTACGAACCTTGCACGTGTTAAATAGAGAGTGTTAACGAGTTTATACTTGCACTGTTACAGCAAGGTCCATTATTTTATAAGTGAATTACAGCATAAGTATGTCTGGCGTTAAGAAAAAACGTGTGAACTTGAGTATAAAGCAAAAGCTTGAACTAATAAGTAAACTGGAAGGTGACGTGTCTGTTGCACATGTTTGTGAACTGTACGGTATAAAGAAACAAACCGTTTCAGATATCCGAAAGAATAAAGATAAACTTATTCAGTTTTCGCTAAAGTACAGTGTTGATAGTTCAAAGAATGAGGGAGAAAGAAAATACATTAAATTAGCCAAACACAAACAATTAGAGGATGCTGTGTACAAATGGTTTATTCAACAATGTTCTAGTGGCGTCGTTGTTCATAGTGTAGAGTTGCGGGCTGCTGTTGATAAAACTGGCGAAACATATGGGCATCCAGTTTTAGGCGAGTGATGGGTGGCTTTGGCGTTTTCGTAAACGGCATGGTATCACAAATAGATCAACATGTGATGAAGCGCTGAGTGCAGATACTGAACAAGTTGAGCCATTTCGTCAACATATAAAGGAAACAATCGAATCTGAGCTCTCACTTTGTCTCAGGTGTACAATGCTGATGAGACTGGTCTCTACTTTCGTGCTGTGCCTAAAAATACTCTGGCACACAAACATGAAACTAGCACACCAGCCCGTAAACTCAACAAGGAGCACATTTCTGCCCTACTGTGTGCGAATTCTGATAGTTTGCATCGACTTACTCCATAGTCAGAAACGCAAAGAAACCTCGTGCGATAAAGAACATAATAACCAGTTGCCAGTCATTTATAAAAGTTAAAAAAATCCTTGTTTTACCTCCAGTATTTTTTCAGATTGGTTTTTTAATCATTTTGTGCCAGAAGTGCGACTTTTTCAAAAAGAGACTATGAAAATTCCATCGCATGAGTGAAAGCCTTCTTACTACTGGACAATGCACCGGCTCATCCCAATGCCGAGAAGTTAGTTAGCAACGATGGAAAAATAAAATGCGTCTTCCTCTCTCCAAACACCACTTCAATTTTACAGCCAATGGACCAAGGCGTCATTGTTGCCTGCAAAAGGCTGTACAAGAAGAAGTTTCTTGAAGAGGTGATGGTTGTTTTGGAGGACGAACAAGACCATGAAAACGACACGAGAGGAGCTAGAACGCTGCAGAATCTGTGTGCATACAACATCAGGTCCGCCATCTTTAATTTTGCTGCCACATGGAAGGAGATGAAGGAAACAACATTGGTTAATGGGTGGACACAGTCACTGAATGGGACTGAACCGGAGTACGATTTCAGAGGATTTGAAACATCCGATTTCTGCAAAACCGTAAAGAAGGCTAGTGAAGAAGTAAACGAGAATGACATAGAACAGTGGTTAAACTTGGCTGAGGGTGATCCAGGCTACCAAATCCTGAGTCAGGAAGAGATCGCGGAATCTGTTCTACACGACGATCAAGAAGATGGAGATGATGATGACGACGATGATGAAGAAACATCTGTTACAGGAGATCTTCAGATCATTTTAGACAGTTTAGATCTTTAATAATAAAGAAGCAACATTCTGGTGGAAAACAACTGACGCTTGATGCTTTTATCCAGCATAAATAAACAAAAGTGTGTACATAAAATATTTGCATGATATTAATAGTATTAAAATTTCAAGTGTTATAGGGCTATTTTGATTTAAATATATCCAAGAAAAACAAAATTCGCGATTTAACGGACTTTTGATTTTACGGACACCCCTCAGCCCCAATTAGTCCGTTAAATCGAGGGTTTACTGTATTTTAATTCTTCATATATTGGTATATTTTAAATAAATTAAGCCCAAACACTGAGTCGGTAAAAATAAAAAATGTGACAAAACGATCGCACACTCAATTTAGTTACTATTAAAACATAAACTGTCCTTATGCAAGATGTTCTTGATCCTTAATAATAATTTTTTTGTACATGTAGTCCAGATCATTTACATTATATACATGCCATTTAAATTTAATAATATCCATGTAATAACTGGAAAAATAAAATGTTATATAAAATTTTAACTTTTTCTGTTGAAAAGCATAAAAAGTAGGCTAGTCCGCAAGAAACTTTTTAACTTTAAAGATAGGCTAATACGTAAAGGAAGTGAACTGTAAAAAAAGATTCAAATTTATTTTTAATCTAACTCCCAATGTTTCACCTTTATTAGTTTCCAAATTATAGAGCGAACTGTACAAATATATTTTAGTGGTCACACTGCATACATCCGTTTTCCTATGCTTCTCATACTGTGTTAATCATGACGTGTTTCAATATACCAAAACCAAATACATAAACTAATTAAAGAAAACAAAACAGTACTTAACAAAAGAACAATCGAATTCATCAGCAACAACCCAAAAGTCCCACCAATGAAAGTATTATAAAGATACATAAAACAGGATACCCCATAAGACCACTCATCAACTTCACATCAGCAGCCGCTTACAAAATAACAAAACACATGGACAAAACATTAAAATAAAACATACTAGAAACTAATATAATATAGCTAAGTGACAAACTAAAAGACATGAAATAAATGAAGACACAAAATTTGTACCACTTGACATCACAAATGTACACAGACATAGCGATCAATGAAACAATAAAGCTTGTAACAAAATCTAAGGAAACAAAATAAAACACATTAACCAAAACATTACAACAGAACTATTTAGAATTTAACAACAAATTTTTTAAACAAGTAGAGGGATTACTGACGAGTAAATTTGCATATAGCAAACATTACAATAAACATACTGGGTGCCAGCATATATCTTACCTTTGCACCTTTATAGCACGTGTGCTGTGCTGAATTTATAGCAATGGGTGAATACCTGCATTGATGTTCCCTCCATTGGATCTTCACTTTCCCTAGGTCTTGAAGAACTTCTGCTGGAGCAGGTGCTACTCGATTAACTATTGGTTAATCACACTATGAGGGGCACTACATCGTCTTTCATACTGTCTGCATCCCACAAAGTTTGGTCCATTTTTATGATGTGGTTCCAGTAAATCTTCCACTGTGCTTCAGTAACATGGGAAAGAGCATCATTTATGAGGTCTTCATTAACTTTTCTTTAAACTGAGTGTTCTTGGTGACATCCTGTTTTACTTGGCTCCATACTAATTCAATGGGATTCAGTTCACAGTGATAAAAGTGGTAGCCTACATACGATAAAACCTCTCTCTTCGGCCAGTTTGACAATTGTATAGATAGACTACTGTTCCCTCACAGCATTTATGAGTGCCAGCAATCTTCTCTCTAAACTGTCTTCAGTAAATTCTGTTTTTATATGACAGTCATTCCTTAAGGTTTCCAATAGTCTACGCTGTTGTTGGCAATTTTTCAACACATCTGGAGTGGTATTAGAGTGCATTGTCCATTACAATGACATTTCCTTCCTCCCAAATTCGTTAATAGCTGCTCCCAAAAACCGTTTTCAAATAACTCACCGACCATTTCGTCATGGTAGTCGATAGTAATTTTTTCTTGAAAGAAATAACAGTTTTGCATTTTTTTATAAATCCATTATACCCTCCAGCATGGCAAAGAATAAACAAGCCCCCCCCCCACCTGAAGCTGGATGCTTAAGACAGACAGTCAGTGCAGCTGCAAATGCATCTTTCCCTCCACTCTTTTGTTACAGTGACCTACATTCACCCACATTTCATTGAGGAAATGGTATTCTTATTTTCTGCCCTGTTACGTCCCATTAAACTAAGATGCCTTAGTTTCATTTTTTTCATATTTAAACCCTACTTCTTTTAATAAAGGGTAAAAGTTATTACCTTCCAGTTTACTGATATCACTGTTGACATCGTTCAGCACAGGAATCACAGTTGGAAGCTCATTTCTTCTAAAAAAAATCGTGGGCTTTTTGACAAACTGCCCTTCTAATAAAATCATCATATTTGATTTTGTGGCTGCTTTTAAATAAAAGCCCTTTCCTAACTTTTTTGGTGTAACAACTGGATTTTCTTTAACTTGTTTCTTCAGTCTGTAAAACATTGGCCAGCTTTTTCCCGTGATTTCATAAGTTTCTTTAATAACGTTATTATCTGATTTATTGGATATTTCGGTTTTAAAGAGTTGTAAACATACAAAATGATTCCTCGTTCCTCCATTTTGAAAATGTAATGCATTTTTTCAGCCTCATGTGATACCATCATAAATATTTATATTAACACTGAAATATAACATGAACTGTATATTCACCAAATAATTTATACACTTAATATGTACTGGTACACTAAAAACACACTGGACACACATACAAAAGCAACTGATCAATGTTACAAACAACAGCTTATACTGGAAAATATCAGCACAAAATGACAGCTGTAATCTGAATGCTCTGATTGAAACACTTCAACAAACTTATGGTTTAGTTCCTTTAGCAACTTTTTTTTTTGCTTTGTTGTAGGCTATGCAAGCTAGTACTGTAAAAAGGGTATGCTAGTACTTGTAAAACAGTTTCCGACATGTTTATTGCCTTTTGACAAAAGCAAAGCATTCTTCCACTTTCCCTAATATTGCTGACTTTCCTATGATAGCCAGGTAGAAACTAAAACTTCTCAATGTTTTGTTCATGCTTCGACAGAGTCATCCTCTCCTTAAACTATGCTCACGTTTGCTCTGTGTATCACGACTTTAAAACTTACAATATTATTTCGTTATGAATTTTTATATGGTGAATATATATTCTATAAGCTGACTGGCACAGACCACAATAGTACTATAAATACTTTTTATAAATATATTATAAAAATCTAATGTTGCTGTAACATTTGCTAAGTGTCATGTTCTGTCAATTAAAAACATTGTTATCATAGGACGGGAAATGGACATGTGGCAGTACGCAGCATGACCGCTGAAATATATACATTCTGCCAAATAAATACCGGGAATTGTCATTTAAAAAGCCCACATAAAATGTATGAAAAAACTTTGTTTGCGTAAGTCCGTAGCAGTGTACCTAATTGTTACGTAGAGTTGTGGCTCGATCTGTCGACTAGTTTGTTTACTGCTAGTAATTGAATGTTTCGCTTACAATACAGCTAACACTGTAGCTGTAACTTTGTATGTAGCCTAAGTGAAACATTCAATTACAATATTCAAACAAACCTCTGAAGATAAAGAATAATTTCTGTGAAACGTGCGTCAGGTGAAAATAAACCTACTTGCAGTGTATTTATTTGAAGATATTACTAATTCTAGTGTGCAATGGTTTTATCATGTTTTTTATGTTTACTACTTCAGTTTTTGGGCTAAATTTATTAAAAATATACCAAAATATGAAGAATTAAAATACTGTTACTACTGTGTACATTTTGTAGATTTATCTAGTGTACTAAACTTTTTTCAGTCGAGGATTTCAAGTTGCATAATAGTATCAAATGTAAAACCCATAAGCGCAATATATTTCCCTATCTTGCCCATTGTCTCATCCGACTGTGGAACCAAGAATAGTATTTTTCATTCAACTTTTACTTTTATTTTAGGCTATCAAACATTAAGTGTGATATAACAAGAATGCCGTTATTTACAAATGAAAATACTTCAGCAGACTGTAGTGAAGAGAAGGGAAGGCAGTCCTGGAAGTGGGGTGTGCACACACCAACTATGCAGCTGTTCTGAACATAAAATGACTGCTGTGAAAACGTGTCGAAGCTACACATGCGCAATGAGATCTTTTCGTTTTATGTCTAATTATTCTAGCTGAACAATACAATTGGAAGTTAAATGTGAATGTTTGTGGGGCTGTGTTAACCAACTCTAATAATCAATAACAAAATTTTACAGGACTGATATTGAAAATTATCTTTAAAACGTCTGAGAAATATTTTTGTCTACAAGAACTATCAACAACTTAAGCAAAGACACAATCACACATGAATCATACAATTCTCTCTCCTTCACACACACACACACACACACACACACACACACACACACACACACACACACATATTATGTGTATTAAAAGAGTAAACGATTAGTCAACAATGTATATATCAGCTGTACAGAATTCAATAATTATTATTGAAAATTTGTACTGTACTTGTGTATATGGCTTTTCCTGTATACACAGTATTATTTTTAAAATAATACTAACTAAAATTTACAATGAAATAAATAACTGCAAAATATCTAAATCTACATAAAAATTTATTTATATATACAATTTTATGGGATCTCTTTAACACTTCAGTCAAAAGAATGAATTATAACGTTCCTGACACCTATTACATAAAAGGTTATGGTAACCTACTTCCTTCATATTCCATCTGTTTAACATGCCTTTCTTTCCTCAGTTACATAATGATAACTTATAATGCTTTACATTAACAGCTCATGTAAGTTTAGTTTAATCCTATATATAAAGTACAGTATAGGCCAAGGTCTCTTGCCCATCCCAATAGCCTAGATCTCAATCGAACTGTCCGTAGCCCGTTTCAAATGCAATTTATGTGTTAAATTCAATCCACCTACTATTTTAAGGTTTATATGATTTATAACATAAAATCATTACAACAATACTAAAGAAAAATAAAGAAAAGTAATATTGTTCGGAGGTGCCAAGGTCTTTTAAATCCCGTGTTTACATCTTCATTCACAAACACGCCTACTTTGAATAATGTTGAAGACTGTCCACAAAATAACTTAAATAACATCGTATCTTTAAAAATTAAGTATTACAAACGGTACAATAACGTATCAGTACAATTATATGTTAGTGTCATACATACAAATTATATAAACCATGCATAAAAGTCATCAAATCATTTGAAACAGGTGTATAACTAAACCTATGTTATACAGCAGACATTACCTTTCTCAGGTGAATAATTTCCTAATTGTTCGTCATCGCGCGACACCTGAGTAATAATGGACGATGCGTCCATTTAAACATTTGTTTCTACTCGTGTTGGTAAACGTTACTTCAAAACTGATATCCAACACCATAAAAATCTGTTCGATTCACAAAATGGCAGATAGTCGTTGTTGTGGTAATTCACTACTTGTTACAAACATACACTTTCAAGGACAACTTTTCACTAAAACACTGTATTCATTACTCAATTTGTAAATACTCCTATTCATAAGTTTAATTCACAATTATTCATTACGTTATAACCGTTCGATTCTCGTATTAATAAGAACACACAAGTCAATTGCATACAACAAAACTATGCAATTCGCCCAAACTAGCCCTACCATTAATTGTAAGCCTGACATAAGTTAACTAACTTAAGATCATTGTACTGCTGTCATAATTACACACGTGTAAATCGCATAGCTGAGGAAAACATTAATATTTCAACAAACTTATGTAACAAAATAAAACAGTGGTTCCTTTCATTCTTAAAATAAGATTTTGTTTAAACATTGAAAAGCATATATTATACAAGCTTATCGTGCATCATATGATTATTGTTCATATTTTTGTTGAAGTCTTTAAGTCAATATAAATTCTGAGCTTTAGAGAAGATAAAATTAATAACATAATATCATTGATTTATGGTGTATATGTAATTATGTATATGTACATGTATGTTATTGCAGTACTCAAGGCTTGATGATGGTTATCAGGTCATGAATTCTGTTGAACTTACAAGTAGAACACGAAATATGTGGTCATTTATTTATAAATGTTTGTATGTATTTAAAAATTTATTATTTATGTAATCGAATTAAGATTGCGTGGTGCTTGGGTGTAAATTTCTTGAATTTATTTCTTGCAGATAATCGACTAACACTCATAATGTCACTTATTACTTAGCGATGGTGATGATATCGAGACTGCATTAAATGACAAAATATTGTATAGTTTTTAGTATAGGTTTTTTTTTGAGTATGTGACAAATAATGCTGAAGTGGAGTGTTGAGCCTGAGTGATACCGTGCACGTTGTTGTTCAATGTAAAAAGTATACGAATGTATTGTTAATTGTTTGTGTTAAATAATATAGAATTAAGCATAGATCGTACTTTAATAAAATGAATATACATGCCGCCGTTTGTTTTATATATTTCGCTCTTCTGTCAATAACAAGTTTTGATGATAGTCATTTATGTTCAGGAAATGTTATTGACAGTCGATTACAAATACCTAGTGTCAAAAATGAGGTAACAATTAGTCGTTCAAAGCGATTAGCAATTGGGGATTATAGGTGGCAAACAGAATGTAACGATGACATAGAAAGGTTATGTGGTTCAAGAGTGCGCAGTGGTGATGTTTTATCAGTTTTAGAATGTTTTGAAAACACTAAGGTAAGCCTTTGTGTTATAAATTACCTTGATGAACATTTTGTCGAACAATTAGTTGATTTCCTGGATATAATTTATACTAAGTACATATTTTCTAAGAAATGTTGGGTTATCACATTAGTTGTTTACTAAACATGTGCTAATTTTTAAATTGTTACTTTTTAGGGGGCTGTAGTAACAGAGAGATGCCAAAATGAATTATGGAAACAGACCTCTAATTTACAAAATGATACCTACTTAAAGTCTTTAGGGGATGAAAGTTGTAGCAGCAATGACTGGAATACAATTAAAAGTTACTGTGACAAACACCAGACTACAACGAAATTATACCTTCTAACTTGTTTGATTGACAATGGTAATAGTGGTGTATCAAGTCAGTGCTGGCAGTTTATTCAGCGCGTTGAAGTGGTTGCATTTAGTGACTTCCGTTTAGTGTCTCAGTTTACAGATAAATGTAACTTTGATGTAGAGCGGCTTAAATGTGGACGCATGGCAGGTGACAAACATGTAAGTTAAAATATTTTTCCTATGCCTGTGAATGTGTATGGTATATAACAAATTTACTGTATTTGAATTTCATATATAACAAAGGATAAGATACCTTTTTTTATGTTTACAGTAAGCAACAAGAAAAAAACATTGGAATTACATGTATTGAGACATTGCACTGTATACATCTCCCATTAAGTAACCAACATACCATTTATCAACATGTTTTCTGTAATATATATTGTTACGATGGTCACATGGCTCATCATCTTTGAACAGTAGAATAAAGTAATGGAACATTAGACAAATTGTTAATTAAAAATTTAAGTACAGTTTCAATAAACAAAACACTCGTATATAACTTGTATAATTCTTCAGTTTTATGATTGCTGAACATGCACTAATGTTATAAGCAATAAATATCACCTAATTAAATGTGTACAAGTCACTTATTACAAATGTGTGTAGACAATAATTCTCAGTAATGATTTTACATGTAACTACTGTCTACACATTCACGGAATTGCAAGTCACTAAAAACACACGTCCTAACACTTTGCTTTATAATACACAACAGACTGGCTCTTGTTATATTTTAGTCAACAGGAACTGAACAAGTTATAAAGAAAATCTCACTATGCCAGTGGCATAGCTAGGTTTTTTGGCGCCTGGGGCAAGGAGAGCGTCAGCTGCCTCTCTTCACAATTAAAAGAGGACAAAAGAGCAAAAATGAAAGCCTATCCAGTAAATAAAGTACAGTAGAGTCTCGTTTATCCGACCTTTGCTTATCCGACATTCCGTATTATCCGACGTCCCACCGCAAAAAAAAAAAAACTACAAAACGCATTAATCGGCAACAAGAACTGCAAGTTGCGAGCGTGAGCGTAGTCTATTTTTTGTTGCTCCCAACTCTACCGCAGCTAATTAGTTACCCTGACTGTACAGTCTACAATATGACTCATGTGTCTGTCATTCGGCCCACCCTCACTCACTCACTGTCACAACTCACTAGCCTACTCAGTGCAGTGCAGTTTATCATTGTATGCGGATCGGTTTATCGTCTGTTACATGCGTATGTGTCTGTGTGTGTTAATTTGACAAACGTTGTTGTGTTGTTTAAAAGTTGAAATTTACGCAAGTATGGCGACGAAAAGAAAGAAAGTTGTTGTATCGATGGAACAAAAACTTGAGGCAATCAAGAGACTGGACAAGGGAGAGACAATGCAGAAGGTAGCTGACGACTTTGACTTTGGACGGGTAACAGTAGGAGACTGGAAAAAAAACGAACAGAAATAGAAAAATGGTGTGCATCAAGAGTTATGGAGGGTGCATTAAAAGAAAGAAAAACTACGAAAAAATGTGACTATGAAAAAGTTAGTGAAGCTTTGTATGTTTGGTTTACACAGTTCAGGGACAAAGGTGTGCCTATTTCAGGACCTATTTTACACCAAAAGGCGTTGCATTTTCGTAATGAATTCAATGAAGGGGACCTAGATTTCACAGCAAGTGTCGGTTGGCTTGACCAATGGAAGAAATGCTACGGTATCCGTCAGTTAAGTGTTTGTGGTGAAAAACTATCATCGAATTTTGAAGAAATGGAAGCATTCAAGAAAAGATTTCAGGAATTTATTGAAACTGAAAGCCTAACGGGTGATCAGATATTTAACTGTGATGAGTCAGGCCTTAATTACAAAATGTTACCTAGTAAGAGTCTTGTAGCCAGAACTGAAGCGGCAGCCCCTGGCTACAAGCGTAGTAAGGAAAGGCTGACAGTTTTAGCATGCAGCAATGCTACACCAAACCTCAAAATGGACCTTGCAATGATTGGAAAGTCCAAAAATCCTAGAGCCTTTAAAACAGTTTCAAAAAACGCTCTTCCTGTAAAATACTACAGTCAGAAAAGCGCATGGAAGAGCAGTAAAATTTTCAAAGACTGGTTTTTTAAGGAATTCATTCCTTCAACAGAGAAGTTTTTGAAAGAAAATAATTTACCCAGAAAAGCAGTTTTGTTGGTAGATAATGCTCCAACGCACCCTGATGCAGAGGAGCTTCAAGATGGTGACATTAAGGCAATGTTTCTGCCCCCCAATGTAACCGCCATATGCCAACCTATGGATCAGGGCGTTTTGGAAACAATAAAAAGGAACTATCGCAGGAAGCTCACACATACACATACACATACATGTCCACAGTGATAGAAGAAATTGAAGAAGGACAAGACATGATTGAAAAATTGAAACGCATCAATGTAAAGGATGTTGGTTATTGGGTTGCAAGGGCCTGGGCTGACGTAAGGGCTCCAACAATTGCCAACTCATGGAAGAAGCTGCTAGGCGATGATGAAAGTATGGAAACGGAAAGCACAGATGAAACCGAAGAAACCATTCTACCTTTAGTGCAACGTATCCCTGGATGTGAGGATGCATCTTTGCAAGAAATCGAAAGTTGGATGAAGGATGATGATCAGAATGTAACTGATGGAGAAATTGTTGCTCTTGTCAATTGCGATGACAACGAAATTGAAGATCAAGATCAAGCACCAACTGTTGAGCCTCTCACAATTTCACATAACGACGGAGTTAAGGCTCTAGAAACTGCAATTAAATACATTGAGCAACAAGAAGAAGCTACAGGAATCGACATAATGATGCTGCAAAGATGGCGAGACTTGGCAGCAAAGAAACGGCACTCGTCAGAAAAGCAGACTACGATCAAAAATTTCTTTAAATCATCACATGACTGAACTTTTTAAGTGTATTTAACTTCAGACAATTCTGTAACTGTAAGTTCATTTTTTCAGTTAATTTTTTCTGTTGTTTTGTTGTAAAACATGATTATTAGGTTTGTAATAATGTGTAAAATTATAACATAGTTTGAAATTATAACATAGTTTGACATTTAATAGGCTTTTCTTAACACCCTCCCTATTATCCGACATTTTCACTTATCCGACGTTCTGCCGGCCCGTTTGTCGGATAAGCGAGACTACTGTACACATACATCAACGTAGCTGGAAACCCACAGAGGGGAAATTTCCCCTCCGCTGACAAACTTCCCACTACTACGTGAGTACGCGTGTACTAGTTGGTACAGTCACCACTGCAAGCAGTGTTCGGAACGCTTTGTTTATGTCAGTGTTTGTTTCAATTTCAATAATTTAAGAGCTGTTTTAAATATAAAAATTGCACACGCGTGCGCTCATAGCCCCCAGGTGGTAGCAAATATGCCTTATATTTTTATGTCTTAAGAAAAATATCCACTGTCACTTTAAAAATAGAACGAAACAACGAAATGCAAATACTACTAGTAATTATGTGCTACTGTAATTTCTAAATTTTGTAGTGCAAATTATTTTCTATTCAATGTTTTTGAATCTAAAGAAAACATTTATAATTGTTAACGTACTACAAATTAAACACAGAACACTAACAAAGCATACCGAAAATTATTGTAAATTATTGTAAAATTATTGTTGGCCTATAAATATGCCGACATTATCAAATTAATCCATTCATCACCTCACCCCACTTGCTCCTATTTATGCAGTAAAATAGATCATTGGAACTATGTACTATAGAAGTAGGCCTACACAAGACAACAAAAATGAAAAATGGAATTATGTTTATACAAATTACCTTTCATGATTCCAAGGTCATCTTCAGGGCTCTTTTTCATTTCATGTCAGTAGACGATCAGTAATATGCAGTCCTATGGTAACAAATAATTGCTAACTGTTGAAATAGAAAATAATAAAATTTTTACTGTGCAAGTCATATAGTAATATGACTTTTTTTATAGTAATGTACTTTTTTGTAACAAAAAAATTTTCAACTAAGTTAACAGCTATGTGACATTATACTTTTAAATAACGTTACAGAAAGGTAAACCTAATCACTAAGATAGCTATTAAAATACAAAACCACAGCACAGATTGCAAAACACAAAACACAACAGCAACTCAGTAACTTTTGGAATGCTTGCAGACTGTACGTGTAAACAACACCACACTTACAGTACAGTCACACTGTATGGTGGGAGACGGTCATTCATTGCGCATGCGCTAACCAGGCAACTTCCTAAATTGAAGTGTGTATACTTAATAAATGCAAATGTGTAGATTTTTGTATAAAAACGACCAGCAAACGTCTTTAGAATATTTGTTAAGTCAAAATTAAGAAATTACATATTATGCTCTAATAAACATGCAAATTCCTTGTAGTTCTAAGGGGCATTGTCAAAACAACATTCTAAAGCAACATAAAGTTAAACAAAGAACTACATTAAAAGTAATAAAATAAATCACTTACCATTACAGGTAGATGGTTCGTCTTCTATTAATAAACACTTAATATTTATTTTTAATATTGTTAGGTTTGTACTTATTGTAAATGAGTATAAATGCTCAATTAATCTCAGCAATATTCTGAGTTGTATGTTTAATAATATTTATTTATAAATGAGAACACACTTCTTTTGCTGCTCTGAATCATTCAATTTTTATTCCTTAATTCTCTTATTATAATAATTTTCTTTTCTTTAATTAATTAATAACAAATTTTCCTTTTTTAAGGTTCCTGCTCCATCTAGCTCTCGGATGCATGAAAACCTTTTTTATCTCAGGGTTATAACCAAACTAACCATTATAAATTCATACAAGTTTTACGTTAATAACATACATGAAAAAAAAAATTTAGTGTGTAGTAATTAATTGTTGTTTGTGTATGATTGTTTGGATGTGAGTTCTTGTGATTATACAAAAAGAAATCAATTCAGATAATTTTACAAACTTAATATTACACATTACAAATATAAAACAATTAAAATAATTAATAATTAGACATTAGTAATACAATTGACAAGAGAAAAAATAAAAAAAATAATTGAAAAGTCTATTATGTAGCTCATAGTTCATGAATTCTCAACATGGCGTGCTGCTGTCCCCTTTCAGTAACAGTTAAATTAAGTAAGGAACGCCATGTTCCTTGATTGTATACACACTACTGAATGTTTAATAAAAATTATATGAGTTCTACACTTTTGTTTGTTCAAAATAAGTTTGTGTCACTCACTTTGTATATCATAGATCATGTTTATAAATGTAGTCGCACTAAATGTGTTCTTTATTTAGTTTGTATTGAAGTGTTGTGTAAAACGTTGATAGTTGTCAAAATGCCTTTAGTATTAAAACGGTCTCACCAAATTCAAAGATGTAGTACTCCATTTTAGGATATTATTTTCAGCTTTCCTTCTTCGGGTTGGTCGAATATGTATTGTTTGTTAGTTTACTAATATCTCCTATAACTTTACTTGTCTTTTTACTATAATTTTCTTCTCTAATATTGTTTGGATTGGGAACTGATTTAGTTTGTTCTTTTTGCATTGAACGCCCACACTAGGAAAAAAAACCTTTCTTCCTTGTAAAACCAGCTTTAGATTCATTTATAAGAGGTCTTGGTTTGTTTGGTGTATTTTTCAGTCTCAGGGCTGTTTTATCCGCCTCCAGTAAATATAAGTTTTTAATATAACCTTATTTTTCCTGATTATTTTTACATAATCCCGTTTATGTTTATATTTCACTTAATTTTATATTGTAACTCACACTAATTAAGTTGATTTTATTGTTATATGGTCACTTTATATAAAATACATGCCATTCTCACCTTTTGGCCATACTAGGTTCATAACACTTTATATTTTTATCATTGTTTACACTGTGTCATTTGCACTGTTTCATTATTATTATTTATCACTTTTCTATTCACTTATCTCACCTTGTATGTTTTTCGAATAAACACAATTATGAAAATAATTACCTTGTCTTTACCATAACACTATATTATGAGCTAATTACAAATCCAGACTTAGGTTAAAGACCTAGCTTGACTTTTAGGCTTGTTATACAAACGATTTTGCTTAACTCTAATTACATTTTTTACTTATATACTACAACATTATTATTTAAAATATTATAATAAAATACACAAAATCACTTCCCTAATCTATTGGGTAATTAGTACTGTATGTCAAAGTCACAGTCCAGTCTAGTCCTTTGTTATGTTTGTTTACAAAGCTATTTCCTGTTTTTAATTTATTCATGCATCTGTAAAATACTTATTTTTTATTCATGGTTTATTATTTTAGTTATAATTCTTCCTTATATAATTATTTTTGGTTGTTCTCATTTGATTTACTCATTCTTTATTGCATTCCTCATTCAGTTACATAGTATTTATCTATTTGATTAGTTTTACTATACATTTTGATGATTAAATTGAGTTTCCTTTTTTGTATTATCTCGTGATGATACAATATTTAATAAATATTTAAAACAAGACATTTTAAAATGTAACTTTCCTGCTCTTAATACTCCAAAGTCGGTTATTAAGTCACTATAATCTAAATACGAAGCAATGTCGTTTTCAGTTGAAAGTATCACTAGATTTGAGATATTATGGGTGGTAGTTACTATAACCCCTCTTTCAAATTTTTTTTATGCTTTATAAAAAAAAACTTTTGAAAGAGGGGCCACTATTTATTTAAGACTAAGCCGGAAGGCCCAGAGAAGCAAAAATGCGCTGGGTCCAGTGAGACGGGACTTGCAATGAAACTCTGCTGTAAGACAACAATAACAATTTTTATTATGTGCATACTTCATTTTCTACACATCTACATAGGAATTTCAATTTAACATTAACCTATACAATTCAACCTCTGCTACTTCTTCATACAGTTGTAGTGCCTTTCCCAAGTTGTTACATATTCATATTAATTCAAGAAAAATTGTTAATACAATTCAACATTATATATGCATCTTCATATAATTAAAGTTAATTTTGCAAGTATGTTCATATTCCTAATACTTTAAATTTTGTTAATATAATTCAACAGTATATATATGCATCTTCATACAATTAAAGTTAATTTTGCAAGTATGTTCATTTTCATAATAATTTAAATTTTGTTAATATAATTCAACAGTATATATATTGTTACAACACAAATAAGCCACCTCAGTACTAGGGATAAAAAAGATAATTCTAAATGTAAAAATACTTCATATCAAATAAAATGTTTAAAAATAAATAAAATATAAAAACTATGACACGACGAACGACGATATTACCCAACCCAAGTGATTGACCAAACAACAGTAAACAAAAGAAGAAGGGAACCACAAAACATACACACAAAAAAAGTGATTGACCAAACAAGTAATAACTAACAAAAGAAGGTAAGAAACCAGAACCAAAGAAGAATAAAAGGAAGTGAACAAATTCCTACAACTAAATAGAAATTAAACTAGACGAGAAGAGGAGAACCGAATCAAAATGAAGACAATTGAAGTTGAAGAAGATGAAGAAGAAGAAGAGGAAGAATGAAGAGGAGACAAAGTGAAACCAAGAAGTAACAAACACCACATATAAAAGGGAGAAATGGTATACTCAAAGATAGAATACTGTAAATAAACCCCAAATAATTATCCACTAATGAAAACAAATATTATTGTAGTAAATGAGATAATTTATATACCTGTTTTAAACAAAAAACAGTGAAAAAATAACTTAGAAAGAAAAGTACACTAACCAAATATAAAGTTAGATGTTGTGAAATATTTAACAATATGTCATTAATAATAAGTATCATGTTATGATGAAATAGTGAGAAATAAAAGAGAAATAAGTATAGGGATTACCCACTAAGTAACACTTAATATAAACAGTGAAAAAAAGTGCAATAGTGAAAGTGTAAATACCCCAAAATAGTGAGTGTATCAGTGATAAACCCCAGTTAGTTAAAGGTGAAGGTGATACGTGGAAAAAGATATTATCAGTAATAAAAAGTATTAATAGATAAGAAAACACTTAATAAATCATTGATATACCAATCAATGATGTAAGTCAGCTTATGAACAATGATATAATTAAGAATAGTTAAAAATAGTATTTAAAATAGAGATAAGTAAAGGATGTAATATTATTCAGGGAGAAAGCCCATGTAAAAACAGTTTGTGTTAACATGGAATGGAGGAAGGTAGTAGTAAAGAAATAAGAAATTAAGTATATAATTAAAAAACACCCCATGTTAGAAGGGAAAATAAATTTAATAAATTTGAAAGAAGTGATGATGTTTCTCACTCAAAGTAATAGCAAAAGAATGAAATAAATGTTAAATCAACAGTAACTAATAACTTATAAAGAATAGTTTGTTTTAATGTTATGAATAGGATATGGCTGAAAGAGACTTGCAGTCCATAAGCCTAATTGTTATATTTTAAATATGGATAATGAAAACTATATTGACATGAAATCAGAACACAAACAGAATCAAAACGCAACACAAACAATTATAATAACAAAGTGAAGCCCATCAGGCTGAATTAAAATGTAATTTAAAAGAAATAAGTAAAATACCATCATGGCTACTTTTGGCTATGAAAATGTCTGTCAGACACACACAAATGTCAATTGTAACAAATTTACAAGGAAATTTACAAATCTAAGACAAGTAAATAGCCAGTAATTATGTATAGATCATTTTAAAAGAGAAATGTTATTATAAAAGTTTAATTTAAAAGAGATATATAATTTATCAGATGTCAAATAATTAGACTAAAGTTAATGTATAATAGAATATGACCTTATGAGGTATCATTTTAAACTTTGAAAGGAAATAACGACAATAGTGATATTATTTATTACCCCAAAAGGAAGATAGAGGAATAAAATTATTAAGAAAATATATAATAAATTTGAATAAAAATTTCAACCAATCAAAGGGTTTCTGTTACCATAGAAACGGGCCGTTGAATACTACTTTTCCGTTAAATTTATTAGACTTGAAAAAATGACGCGTGGGTAAGAGGTACGCAAGATTGAGATGACCAAAATTTTACTTTAAAAAGTTCAAAAGACGTTCAGAAGTCGACTACAAGAACCAGTGACGAGTAGATGCAGAGCTTCTAAGATTAAACGATGTCCTGTAACCAAATAAAAAGAAATTAAATAGCAGAGAGTCCCAAGACGAGATAGAAGAAGGTGCCCGAAGCCTAAATCAACCCCAAAATCGATGAATTTCCACTACCCCAGACGACAACATATCGCTACCGTCTGAACTGATAAGTATCAACTAAATTCAATTATCCCAGAAACCAAATTACTTTAAATATTTCTCAAGTCAATCAAAATTTCTCACTATTAAACAAAATTAATTTTCTTTCAAAGGTGTGAATCATAATCAACTTACGTAAAACAATTGTTAATTAAGATATAACCTCGCATTAGTGTGCGAACTTTGTAACAACTAATACGACACTACCGAACAATTTGTAAAAACACTTTATACTATTTAAGTACGTATGAGGTATGGTAGTGTACTTTTTTAATGTAACCAGCTTTAATGTTTTATTTTATAATCCAAAGAACCCCAGATTTTGAACGGAGTAATATATTGTATATAAACAGAAGCCATCACGGCTTCAAAATAGTTCATTTCAAAATCAATTTCGCCAACCTGAAGATATATGTGTTTCATGTTCTAAGCCGGAGCAGTTTGTTATAAAATCATTTATAATCCTTTATAATATTAATTAATGACCAAATTTGCATTAAAATTACAGTACAGAGTATTACCATCGTTTTATTTCGTAGGACGTTGTATAATATACGTGTGTTAGCAAAGTTTAATAAGTAACCAACTAGCGCTCGTCACGAGTGGACAATACGACAAACTGTACAGCGGCGGGAGTCATTTGAACGCTCCAGCCGTCAACGCTGACCACACTTATTTAACTTGTAATTTAACAAATTTAATTGTTTTAATATAAACAATTTGGTGCCACCCGGGATTCGCAACCCCTATGAATAAACAGGTTGGTTGTACTGATAATTTAGACCACGCTTCAGACTCCAGTAGTGACAACCATTATTGTAACAACCGGTGTGAGGCGAACACACCACATTAACACTTATACACATAAAAAACAAGTGTAAACACATTTAACAGGTATGACCAGAGCTTCTCGTTACAGATTGGCGACCAACAACGTGAGGCTAGAAAGGACAACTAGCGGCGGTTATGAATAGACATAGTATGGTTACAAGGCTCAAAAGTAAGGAAGCATCAAACCAAGAAGAAAACCAAGAAGAAATGGAAGAAGTTGAGGAAATAGAAGTTGAGGAAATGATTGGAGAATTGTTTGAAGAACATCCACAGGAGGACCAACTGGAAAATCCAAATTCACCGGAACCAGAAATGGAAGCAGAAGTAATAGTAAACAACCAACCAGTCAAACCAACCGAAGAATCGAAATTAGATAGCTTGATGAGAATGATGATGGAGCAGCAAGTAGAAAGAAGACAAGACAAAGAAGAATTGAATAAGAAATTAGAATCATTGCAAGAGGGAAGGAAAGAAGACAGGGAATTCTGGAATAAAAAACTGGACCAAAACAGTGAAGAATTGAAGAAGCAAATGAAGGAGAGCATAGAATTTCTGAATAACAAAATGGAGAGCAACCATGAAACCCTGAAGAGAAGTCAGGAGACATTGGAAAAGAAGAGCGAAGAGCTGAAGAAACAGATCAAGAAGGATCTGGAAACAGTAAATAAAAAGATTGAAAGTAGTAATGATACTCTCCAACGGAAAATGAAGGAAGACGGTGAGAAGAACAGAGAAGAATTAAGATTCATGCTAGTAGAGTTTCGTGAAGAAGTCAAACGGACAAAAACAGGGATGAACAAGAGATGGGAAGAAACAAGTTACCCAGTAGATCGACTTAATGAAACAGTAGTTAGTGATCTCAAACCATGGAATGAAACACTAGACAGCACTTCTGAAAATATCAAAGAAACGTTGAATGAGAACAGGGAACCGGGGAATCAGAAAATAACACAGAAGGAGATGGAAATTGTAGAAGAAACAAGTGTATTGTTTTATGAACATACAGATAACAATGACACCAAGAAAATTAAGCACATAAAAACCAACAGTAGAAGAGTAAAGAAGAATCGAATCATTAAGAAGATTAAGAAAACAGAGGAAATGAGAAAGGTATATAAAAGGAAACTAATCAAAACACGAGAAGAAGTGGAGATGATGAAGAACGGACTCATCGATGTGTTTAATTTGCCCCTTACCTACCAAAGCAAATTAATAAAGTATAAAGATTGTAGGAGGACTCTGAGGGAAATTATAAAAGGAATTCACAACCAACCAGTGGATGAAAATTTCAGCAAATCTATGCTTAGATGGAAGATGCCAGAAATAGAAATGACTGACAACAAAACAGAGTATAACAAATCAAGAAGGTCAATAAAACACTGGAACACACCAGAAATTGAAATACTGAATAAAAAAGCAAAAATAACATTAATGAGAGAGGCACAATTAACTTCTCTGATTAATCGACAAAGTAATCAAATGTTTGAGGTAAACATAACTACTACGGAACATATGGTATTAGAGGAATTATGGTACAATACGGAGGAGACCTATTTCACCAGTAAGGAAATAGTTGTACACACCCAGATTATCCGAACCACAAGTGCAGAAGAACTGATGGACCATGGGTAAGCTAAGCGAAGATACCATACACCAAGAAAAGGGACTGATCTTCGAACTACTGACCAAGCAACTCAATGGAATAGAAAGAAGTATTAAAGTTAAATTAGACCAATAAAAATCATCAAGACAAGAAATGACAACGACCAAGACGAATTAAATAAGAAAAAATAAACCATAATCAATAAATAAATTTAATAAATCGTCCAGAATAAATTTTAACCATCTGACATTTGAAGGAGTAGAGGAGAAAGCCAACAAAGAGTGAAATATACAAGAGAAGGCAATAACAAGGAAAGAAAAGGAGAAGTCAACTTACAAAAGTATAAATAACAAGGACCAGTGTATAGTATATGACTAGTAATATGTATAACCCAATATATGTCCGTACGTCATCATGAAAGATAATGATAATAACACTTACCAGATAAGCAATGTAAATACAAGAAAAATAAAGGGAGTTTATAACCAAACTTCAATAAAAAAGTTTTATGAAGAAGAATAAATAACTAGAAATGAAATAAATATCAGTAAAAAACAACAGTACAAATAATGGCTGTCCCAACGTGGAACATATCTTAAATACAATATCTACTAAATAAATACAGTACAATATATATATATATATATATGTTTAATGTCACAAATAATTTAAATGACAATCTTGACCTTGTGTTAGTTCAGCGGAATAACAGGCACACTTTTAATAACTGCATAAAATTAACACGATTATAAACAACACAGCGCGCTTTTCTGTTCGCAGGACAGCAGTGAGACATGCCTCAACGCTACTGTGTGGGGAGCGTGGGTCAATCCCCTCTCCCCCTACTTTCAAGTCACGCCAACACATTGCTTACATACGATGTATACAAGAAACGCTGAGGCAGGTTCACGTTGCCTCATTTAAACGAACTATGTCTGCTCTCACTTGTCACCATCTTGCTCAGTAAAGCAAGTAATTAGTAAATTCGACAGTTACAGTAACAATGTATAATCTTTACGTTACGTACTTCATAAGTATTTATAATTTTTATTCTACAGAATTTTTTAGGGTAGGCATTGCCTCAATTGCCTCCATGTAACTTCGCCACTGGTTTTAACAAGAGTAAAGTACTTAATTTTGATAAATAAAGTATCCTGATAAGAAGCTCATAATAATCCACTGTAGAAACGTAGATGAAATATCTATAAATGAAGAGGTTAGGAGAACGGGGTGGGGGTAATTTTCTATAAATGGAAATTATAGTTGAAGGGAGAGGGGAGAATTTTGTATATGTGTACTACGTTATCGGCAACAAAGAAGTAGTTCTTTGTTAAAATTCCTTCCCGGGCTGTTTACCTTTAGTCCAATGTTTTCTGAAAAACCAGACTTTTCAGCAGTGCCATCATCTGCCATCATCAGTGAAAATCGAGTGCAAAAACGTGAGGTGGTATACGTTAGTGACCACAGTACTGTGGTTAAGGCTGAAGCAATAAGTAGAAAGAAGTAGTTTCTATGGAAATATTTCATTTTGAATATGATTTTACATATAAGTCTTAGAACATGGAAGTCATGTATGGTTCTCCATACCGATATTTATAAATTAAAATGGTAGTTGATGATGGAGGAGGTAAATTTTTATAAGTTTTATATGTGTACTACGTTATTGACAACAAAGAAGTAGTTTATATGGAAACATTTCATTTAACTTTAACAAAATTCTATATTTTTTCATTTTAATTTAAATTATGTATGAGAGAAAATATATCGTTCGTGGCAGGCAAGCATATCTCAATTATGTAATGTTTACGTTTCTATTTTATTATTATGATTACCGCAATAAAAAGGCAGGCAAGACACACACACACAATTCGCGTTATTTCTGGCCTCACTCATGTTTGTTTTCTTACATTTGTACGCTTTTTAAATGGAAAGTACCAAAACCCACACCAACACAACGCATGCAAGCCGAAAAGTGTCCAGCGTGGATAGCGATTTGCTTCCTGTGGATCGCTGGGCAGTGTAACTGCACGTGTTTACAGAGGAACGGTTCGTAGACACACTTTTCGTCTTTAGGGAATGAACCCTCTGCAAGATGCTCAGGGTCCATGAGTGACTTCAGAGCGCTTCAGAGGAGGGATGATTATGTGCGTAGTTCAGTTTATTTATAAGATAAAGTAAGCCTACCTAATTTTTATGGATAAAGTGACTGAAAATAACATTATATTAAACGACTACCCCATAATAATAAAAATATAATTATCTTGTTGGTACATCCTCTTCGTTCACTTTTTTAAATATTTATAATTAAATTTACCTCAAGATGTTATTTTTATCCTTTATTGGAACATGTTTCGGGTACTATCCCTATATTGGTGGATGGGGTACAAGATAGTACCCGAAACATGTTCCAATAAAGGATAAAAATAACATCTTGAGGTAAATTTAATTATAAATATTAAGTGTTATATATATATATATATATATTGTTACAACACAAATAAGCCACCCCAATACCAGGGATAAAAAAGATGATACTAAATATAAAAATAATACTTCATATAAAATAAAATGTTTAATATAAATAAAATATAAAGACAATGACTCGACAAACGATGACATGACCTAACCCAAGTGATTGAACCAACAAAAGGAAACAAAAGAAGAAGGGAACCACAAAAAACAAACAAGAATAAAACCAAAGAAGAGAAGAAATTAATTAACCAAACCAACAGAAGAAGGGAAAAAACCAAAACCAAACAAAAATGAAACAAGTTCATGAAATTGAATGACTCAATGTAACATGTTAAAATGAACCTAAAGGAGAAGGTGGAAAACCAAGGTATTAACCAAATACAATGAAAATGAAAAAGGAGGGAAATGAAGAAGAGACAAACCCAAGATAAAGGGAAATAAATGAAAATGAAGACAAATGATAAGACACAAGCAAGTAATAAAGAATATGAGCAGGAGATGCACTCAAACGTGATATTGGAAAAAGACCAATAATTAACCTATGAAAAAGAGTAAATACTATTATCAATTAAGGGATAATAATGTAAATGATAATTGAAAGAAACCCAATTAAATAATGTTAAATATAAATATAAAAAAGCAAACTAACCCACAATTTAGAGTTAGATGTATTGTTAAAATATAAAGACATAAAATTGTTAATACTATTAATGACATTTGTGATGAAAGAGATAGTACGGTAGTGAGATAGTAATTAGAGGGATTACCCATTCAGAAACACTTAAAAAACAAAAACATTTGTGAAGTGCAAAATGAAAGTGTAAAAACCCCAAAGTGTAGTGATAAAGAAGGTACACTAATTACTACGTAATTAGTAATAACGAAAACCACAGCTTCACAAACATAGAACACAACATGGAAATATTACACTACTTACCAAAAAGTAGAAAACTAAACACAGCTGAACAATTTGAAATATACAGATATCACACACTACAACCAAACAACATATTAAATGAACAGATACATTACAAATCACATACACTATTTGACACACTGATCCACACACATAATTCGAACCTCAGCGCCAACCCCTTCCCACCATCAACCCCCACCACACACTCCATTCCGTAACGGTTATTCTGTAATCGACAGTTAGTACTCAACCCACTGAAGAAGAGAAACAACATCTTGAAACGTTTGGGAAGTGACAATAGTAAGTTCATAAGTGAAAGTATATATATATTATTAAATTAATAAGTGAACGAAGAGGATGCAACAACAAGATAATTTTTAAATTATAATAAACTATAAATAATTTAAAAGTGAAGGTGATGATTGAATGAGAATAGTGTAGAATAAAGAATGTTAAAATAGTGAAAAATAGTGAATGATAAAAGCATAAACACGTAATAAATCCAAATGAAACAATAAATAATTAAAAGTGAAAAATATTAGTAATTAAGAATAGTAGTAAGTATAAACAGTTAAGTAAGGTATAATGAACGCTGAAAAGTGATGAAGACAGTAGTTAGTTAAGAAAGAATGTTATTATTAAATTTAAGTAAAGGCAATTATAATTAAAATGGAGGATGCCCTGAAAGGAATATCAGATAGTGTTAACATGGAGGGAAAGTAAAGATTGTTTAAAAAATTAAGGAGTTAAAACAACTCCATAGACACCCATGTTATAAAGGATCGTTATAAATTTCATAAAAAGTGATGTTGTTTATCACACAAAAAATGATATAAAATAAGATGAATTGTAAACAAAAATTAGCAAATAATAGTTAAATAGTTATTTAAGCAAGTTTATGAATCGGATATGGCTGGTAAAATTATACAGACCATAGGCCTAAATATTGTATTTAATAAGATCAAAAAAATAGTAAATAATAGCCACATTGTTATTATTGGCAAAGTAAATAAGTCAAAAAGTTAAAAAAATGTATGACTAGAAAACGAGGAAACCAAATAGTAAACAATTATGTACAAAGTAATACTGACATAATAATAACACATAAACAGACCCAAAACACAACAATAAATGATACAACCAATTATAATAACAAAATAAAGCCCATTAGGCTAAAAGGAAATGTAATTTATATGAACTAAGTCAAATACCATAATGGCTACTTAAGCCTATGAAAATGCCTAACTGCCAAAAACAAACAACTACAAATTGTAATAAGTTAACTACAAAATTAGCAAATCCGAGGCGAAGGACTCACCAAGGATAAATTGTAAATCATTTTTAAGACAAAATATTATAATAAGTATTTGAATTCAAAAAGAAATGTAATTAACAAGTATTAAAATAATTGTAAAAACATAAAACCTATAATAACCCAAACTTGTGGGGTATCAAAATAATCTATGAAAGGAAATACATACTATAGTGACAATATTTAATAATTAGGAAGGAAGATAGAGGAATAACAGCAATCAGAAGATATACTAGGATTTTGAAAAGAATTCAAATTTTGATAACAATGGATTTATGTCAGTCTCAACCAATCAGAATTCTTTGGTTACCATGGAAACCTACGTTGGTGGTGAAAATTACCGTTGAATACCGTTACTCGTAAAGCGTCACTCGAAGAGAATAGAAGCCAATTTTTGGAAGACCGAATTTTAATTAAATAATGTAAAACAGTGAACGAAATTCGAAACCATGACTGGATAAGCAGTCAACTGAAGACCAAGGTCCATAAAATAGAAAAATATGACCACATCCTCTATGAAAAGGACGCCAGAGCAACTTAAATCCAAAGATCAATGAAAATAGAACTTATTGCAGCCCAATCCTCTTCCGAACCAATGAATGAAAACACCATGTGTTAAGTACCATTTAATTACCTTATTTCCAAAAACAAAATCACTCTGAATTTTACTAAAAGTAATTTGATCTTACTATAAGCCGAATATTTCTCTTTCAAAGCTTATTTAAGAAAACTAAACACACTAAAAATTTGTTAACATAAAATCTAACCTATTGTTTAAACACGAACTTTCGAAACACATTTAACGACACTACAGAACAGATTATAACAACACACCTTATTATTTATGTACACTTAGAGTAAGGTAACGTAATTTTATTGTAATCATAGGAATTCTTTGCCTTATAATCAAAAGAATCCCTCGATTTTGGAACGAAAATAATTATAACTAAACGTTCCACAGCCATGCTGTTGCTGATGTGAATATATCGTTCCTGAATCAATTCGTCATCCTGAGTGAAATTGTTTCATGTAAGAAGTCGGAGCAAAGTTGTTAATCAACTAATATATTTTAATTGTCAAAATTGAAAATATTAATGATCAAACATTAAAATCACTATTACAGGGAGTAACCGTTGTTATTATTTCATAGGGAGTGCATTATATTACTTGTGTTCATTTACAAAAGCTAGATTTGACAATCAGCGCTCGAGTTGCAATTAGTACAACTACCTGCACGATACAGAAGGCTGGACGAGCGGGAAATATTTGAACGCCCCGACCGTCACAGCTGAGAACACCCTAGTAAGATAACAAATTTAGTTGTTTTAACAAACAATTTGGCGCCACCCAGGATTAACAAACCCCTATAGAAGAACAAGTAAGGTTACTGCTGTGTTATACTGGTAAATACCGCAACGCTACGGACATCGTTAGCGCAAAATTGATGTAACGACCCCAGTGCGAGACGAACGCACTAACACATATAAAACTGGTATACGTTTTTCAGAGACGTACCGAAACTATTCGTTACAATATATATATATATATATATATATATATATTGCGACAGTACAAATAAGTGATGTACTGAGCATTGAATATAAAAATTTAAATATACGTAATAAACTGTAAATAATTAATAATGTATTAGAAATAAGCATGTCAGGGATTGCAAGCTTGGCTCAGACAAAAATATGAACAGGTGTTTCGACCTGAATCGACGTGCACACACACACAAATGTAACTGAAAGTGTGTACACCAGTATTTTGCTAGTGTGTATGAACGCAGGTCTATGCAGGCGAGTTTACCACCCCAAGATGAATAATTGCATAATTACTGTTTTTCCATAATTATTCATAAACTATAATTAAGAAGTAAAATCCAAAAACACAATAAAATGTAAGAAAATTTACTAAATACTGTATACGAAAACCACGTGAAAGTGCCACACCGTAGGAGTGTAATAGTGAAATAACTGTGTACAAATCGAAAGGGTTAAGTTGCACTGTCCAAAATTACAGTGAACATGTGTTGAAAAAATAGTTATGAGATAAGTATAAGAGTATACTTACAGGACTCTGCAATTCGCAGAAATATAAGAAATAGCGAAATTGACAAAGAGGGGGGGAACTGAACTCAGAGACAGTTTCTGACATGTCGATTTCATACCACTGCAGATGTTGACCAAGAAATGGGTATAAATAGGACACACTGTTAACATACTTAAATAAATAGTCACTGTTCTGGGCGCAAATTGTTAACAATCTTACCTTTTTCTAAATTAATAAATAGGTTTTATTTATTTATTATGTATTCTGGCTCTGTAGACGCCATGTTGTTGTCTGCCAACCTGAATTTTCACTCGCCAGGGTTCGAATTAGCGAACGGGAAAATCAGAACTGGTTATTTGAAATTAAACATATTTGTTACTCTTATACTCATCTTTTTCTTTATTAGCTCAAAACAATTCAATTGCATTTAAATATACAGCAGAAAATTTTAGATGCTGTTACAACCCCATCATAAATGAAATATCCCTTCTCACTTTAAATTTTGATATCATTTTAAACAAAAATTATCATGATTACTTATTCGTATACACTAGTATTACCTTGATTACAATAGACATATTTAAAATAACATAGAAATAGTTATACCCCATTTTATCACAAACCAGCGCCTCTTAATTTTATTACATGATTATTACACACGCCATTTTACTCTCTCACGATGCATATTTAAAATTCACTTATGAGCTCATTTACATTTTTTAAAAAGGTTTCAATTTTGAATGGTTATAAAATTTTACTTTAAATTTCTTCTTTGCCTAATTTATGAATATAATAGAATAAGATAATTGATTCTCTTATCTGCCATTTCGTCCCTAAAATTCAGTCCAGCCTCCGTCCGTTTTATATTTCTTTCACCACGCTGCACATTTCGTTCTTTGCCGTAATTTTCGCCGGGTCACTCGAAACTGTCACTTCATTTCACTTCATAACTGTAAAACTTATTAATTTGAATTAAAATCACATTTTATTATACGGGCCCGCATTTTTGTTCCGGAACTGTTCTTTACACCGGCCGGTTTAAGAGTGTAATTTCAACTGAGGCGGATTTTACTGTGTTGAGTTCTTTGTTTCTGCACACTGGGCGAGAAAGAATGTTTCGTGCGTGCTTTTCAAGCTGTTCACTGTGGCACACCCATGCGCAAATACGCTCCCCTCGCTGCTAACGTTCACATTCCCAGACTCGTTAATGGCTTTTGTGCAACAACAACACCTATGTACGGCTTGGCTTGTTACTGCACTGACTGTAAGGTGTTAAAAAACTGCCCAGCGTTTATGATTCAAATGTTGTTCAGCTGGAGTGGCAATTACATTTTACAATTATTTAAGAAAAAATAAACCCCAATAGTTTGTATCGTTACAACACAAGCTACAGTGGCTCTCTTTCTTAAATCATCCACGGTGCAGCGGGAGCTTGTAAAATTAGAATTAAAATCATAGCTGTTATTGAAATAAGATTAACGTAAACAAGACCTCAAGTTAGTATTGAAATGAAAAGAATACAAGGCATTTAATTAAAAATTAGCATTTGATATAAATCAGTACTGAGAAACAAAAGATAAATTCAGTAATTATTGATATGTTTGAGTTACATTGCAATATATAAGAAAATATTTAAATATTGATATTTTGAAAAACACTAATTGACTGAGTAGTCTGGAAGTGAGATTTTTCGTTAATACAATAATTAGTAGAATAGAATTTTTAGGCAGTAAGGATGTATATAGCATAAGCCTTACGGCATAATAACGAAATAATAACGAATGTTTTAAGTCGAAGTAAGTGCCATGTGCACAAATTTTAATAATATCAAATAAATATGAAATTCCGTTACAAGTTACATAGAGTTCTTATTACAGATACACCTGAAACCCAAATTAAATGTTATATTGTTACATAATTTGTCACTCTTGAAAGTGAGGCCAGACACGCCTATTTTTATGTATATCGTATCGTTGCATAAGAAATATCGCTTCCAACGTGGGGCATTACAAATGCAAATTATATTACAAATGCAACGTTACATTGTTGTATAATTTTTCGCCCTGGACGTGGGGCACGACATGCCTAAATTTATGTACAAAAATTTGTTACATAAATTGTAGCCCATGAACGTATGGCCCGATCCCCATCATTTAACTATTAAAATTTTTTATGTAGCTAAATGGTTGCTCTAAAATATAAAGAGTGTGTTAAATGAAAAATGTATAATATGTAATAATTATTTATATTAAACAGTAACTAAATGTAATGTTAATTGTTGTGTAATCACTCAGCTGGCGCCCACGAATAATATTGTTTTTCTATGTAACAGGTGTAACTGTAATGAGTATTAATAATAACTATTAATAAAAATAAAGAAATAAATAAATAAGTAGGGAACGGTTATCAATAATAATTGTTAAAGAATTACTACTAAATAAATATTTTAATAATACTTCAACATGACGACTCCAGGAAATTTAGACGTAGAAGCATTCCAGACGATGATGCGTGCCTGGGTCGATGAATTAAGCACAAAACAGACAGAAAATTTAAATTCTAGAATAGATGAATTAAAAGAATCTAATAAGAAACAATTAGAAGAACAAACTGAAAATTTTAGACAAGACACCATAAAAATTTCAGAAAGTCTAGAAGAGTTAAAAATTGATAATCTTGAAATAAAACAAAGTATAATTGACAGTAATGCACAATTAACAAACAAAAATTGGTGACACCAACTTACGTATTGATACTCTAGAGAATAATTTTAAACAAGCCTTACATGAGCAAGTTGTATGGATTGAAAATAAAGAAAAAGAACTACGTCTTGAGTGGAGAAAAGATTTAAAAGAAACACATAAACAAATAAATGATACTTTAACTACTATAACATGAGAACATGATGATAAAATTCAAACTATTAATAATGTATCGCAAACAAATACCAGTAAACTTAGAGAAATAGAAACACGTACTGTAGTTATTGAGAATAAAATTGAAGAAACTACGAAGGACTGTTCGGGAGACGTATCACATATGAAAGAAGAAATTCAAGAGGAAATGAACCAGCTACGAAGTGAATTAAGAAGACGACAGAACCAAATGACCATATTTCCTACACCAACGGAAGAAAGGAGCAGACTTAAGTTCTCAGGTGGTAAAGGGGAGAACAGTATGGAATTCCTAGCTAGAGTAGAGAAGGAAATAGAAAAAATTGGGAGTGCAATAAATGACGACGAGAAGATAGACTTCGTCACGCGATATCTTAGAGGTTCAGCCAGCCAATGGTACTCTATTATTAGAGATAACGTCAGTACATATCAGCAGTTTCGTGAGGCATTCGAGAACCGATACTGAAATCTACTTACCCAACGACAAGTACGGGATCAACTCGAATATGGAAAGTTCAATGCACAAAGACAGCAGAGTATTGAACAATACACAATTACGCAAATAGAACGTGTAAAGCATCTTAAACCTAAATTCTCAGAATACGAAATTGTTTCAAAATTGTCTTACCATTTTCAGCGAGAGATCCAGTTAGCAATTTATACGCAAGGAATTAAAACCATAGAAGAATTTTTAATCCTTGTAACACAGTCAGAGAATATCAATAAAGGTAAGAACACACTATACTGGGAACAAAAACACGCAAATCACCACCATAATTATCACAGAGATTACAAGAAAGCAATACAAAACACTACACCGCACCGTGATAATTATAAAATAAATTATTCGCCACCAATGTACAACACTACAACACGCACAACTAAAGAGACTGAACAAAATAATACAGCTATACGACAAGGAGACGTTGTATGGTCGTCCAATCGTAAACAGTTTTCAAAACCAGCTGACAAACGCATTGCCGCAGTACGAGGGTACGATGAGAAAAAATTGAAGAGAAATGAATGAGATGGAGACAGTAACATTCCACAGCCGACCGTCTACATCAAAGGTGTCACAATGACTGAATAAACAGAAGCAAAAGTATAAAATAAACAACATATACCCCTGCGATATTAGGGAGGAATTATTAAACAATGAACAGGATATAAAGCGAGATGCGCAGCAAACACAATGCCCTATTGTGACAGTGAGTATAATAAACAGGTGTAAAATACGGATGCTAATTGACACTGGCAGCCAACTATCAGTTCTTAACGCTGCATGGGTCCAACTCAATAAGAAATATTTTTAAAATACTGCAATTTTGCCCATAAATAATTTAAATAGTACAACAGCCACCAATAAAATAGAAAGAGTTAAACAACAAGCATATGTAACTCTAACATATAAAAATCTAGAATTAGAACACCCCATGATAATTATGCATAAGTTGATTTATGATGGAATTTTAGGTATCGATATACTAAATGCAATACATGCTAAGATTAATGTTAATGATAATACAATGGTGTGTAATTATAAAAATGTCCAATATGAATTAAATATGAACAGCGAGGAAGAAGAGTCCAAGGTAAGTGAAACACCTATTACTTTGTACAAGCCACAGATACAGTATGGTCCAACTCGACATGTGAATGCGGTAGATGAAGGGATGACGACACAGGAAGAAGATAAACTGCACGAGTTAATAGAAGAATACAGTGAGGTATTTAGTGAAGTACCGACACAGACGACAGTATACGAGCACTCTATAGTTGTGTCAGACCCTACGAAAGTCATTAGGAAGACATACCCTATCCCAATGCGATATGAGGAAGAGGTTGAACTGGAAATTCGGCGTATGATCGAAAGTGGAGTCATAGAGCGATCGAACAGCAACTTCCTGAATCCTCTAGTGGTAGTGAAGAAGAAAAATGGTGAAATACGTCTATGCCTTGACATGAGGGAGCTGAACAGCATTGTATTAAAGGAGTATGACTGTGCACCAACTGCGGATGAATTATTTACTAAGTGTGAAGGAGCAAGGTATCTGACAAAGCTAGATTTACGCTCAAATTTATGGCAGATTCCAATTCGTGAAGAGAATAGAAAGTACACTGCTTTCCTGTATAAAAATAAATGCTATCAAGGGTAGTACCCTTTGGATTAAGCACGAGTTTAGCAACCATTGTAAAGTGTCTAGAAAGAGCCCTAGGACCTGAAGTGGAACCCTACACCATGATATTTGTAGATGATATCTTAGTTGTATCTAAAACGTTAGACGAACATATAAAACATCTAAGCACGATATTCCACAAGTTTAGGCAAGCGAACATATCCCTTAACCTAGACAAATGTGAATTTATCAAATCCTCTATCCAATTCCTAGGTCACATTATTTCATCCTCTGGTATTCAACCCGATCCTATCAAAATTTCCAGCATAACTAATTTCCCTATACCCGGAAATCTCAAAGAGTTAAGAGCATTCTTAGGACTAACAGGATACTACAGAAGATTCTCACTGTTATATGCAAGGTATACGCAACCGCTTCTAGAGCTGACGAAGAAAGAAAAAATGGAAGTGGGAGAAGAAACATCAAGATGCCTTTAACTAAGTGAAAGAGTTGTTCATCGAAAATATTATGTTACATCATCCTCAACGAGAAGGAAAATTCGTAATATACTCCGATGCTAGTGACTATGCAGTAGGAAGTGTACTGTATCAACAAGATACTATGGGAGAGCACCGAGTTATTGCCTACGCCAGTAGAGTCTTCAAAGGAGCTGAAAAACACTACTCCACATCAGAAAAAGAAATACTTGCTATAGTATACGCTCTTAAGCAATTCAGATATTATGTTTATGGTACTCATTTTGAGATACATACTGACCACCAAGCATTATCATTTCTATTGAAATGCAAAATAACAAATGCCCGATTATTAAGATGGATTTTAGCCATTAATGAATACTCATTCACCATTAAATACTGTAAAGGTAAAGACAATATTATAGCTGATACACTAAGCCGATACATCAAAGAAGAATGTGAAGAAGTTTATGAGAGCGAAAAGAAAGAAGTACGATTGTTACCAATTAAATTCAAAGAGAATGATGAAGTAAAACAAATGCTGAAAAATGTAGCACAACAACAAGATTTGGACGTGACAGTAAGGGAGATGAAGGACCAAGAACAACTACCAAATCATTATAAGGTACTTAATGGAATTCTTTTCAGGTTAGTAAGACAAGACTGGAAGATAGTACTAACGAATGACATGCTACAAAAATTAATTCAACCAGCACATGAGAGTTTAGCACATGCTGCCGCTCTGAAATGTTATCTGAGTCTACTAGAAGATTTTACGATTAATAATATGTATCGAAAGATAAAGAAGGAGGTAAAGAAGTGTTATGAGTGTCAAACGGCGAAAGGACCGAATTTACACACATACATTGAAATGCAGAGCATCCAAAAGGAGAACAAGGGAGAGCTAAATGCAGTGGATTTCCTGGGACCACTACCACGATCAAGTCGAGGTGTGAAGCACATATTGGTATGTATCAATGTGTTTTCCAAGGCAGTCCGACTGTACCCAATTATGCGACCCACAACCAAAGTTGTTCTAAAGATACTACTGCAGAAATATATTCCGTCATATGGAAAAATGAAGAAGGTACTCAGTGATCAAGGTGTACAATTCCAGAGTGAAAAATGGGAGAGGACGTTAAGGGAAAATGGAATAAAACCAGTACTCACATCCATAAGACATCCTCAAGGAAACCTTGCTGAGAGAGTTGACAAAGAATTAGGTAAATATTTACGAATATACTGCCATGATCAACACAATAAATGGGCAGAATATTTACCATTTCTTGAAAAAGCCATCAACGAAAATTATAGTGAAGCAACAGGATATACTCCAATGGAATTAGAAGAAGATAAGAAGCCAAACAGATTTTGGACTAAGTATATAAACAAACCTAATAACCAGAATGTACCTGTACCAATAAGTGTGAAAATTGAATACACAAATCAGTGGATAAGAGAAAGAGGTAACAAGAGAGTAGAAAGATTTAATCTAACTCACAAGCTACAACAATTCAACGTGGGAGAAAGTGTACTGCTCAAAGCTAATCCAGTGGGAAAACGGAGTGATAATACGGCGAAGAAATTCTTCGGAC
Organism: Magicicada septendecula; assembly: GCA_034769895.1. Classification (NCBI taxonomy): domain Eukaryota; kingdom Metazoa; phylum Arthropoda; class Insecta; order Hemiptera; family Cicadidae; genus Magicicada; species Magicicada septendecula. Next base: position 200,324,573 of record CM068371.1, on the reverse strand, counting down.
TTTATAATGGACCGTATACGTTAAGACAGCGAGTAGGACAACACACTTTCATCGTATATGATGAGATACAGAAGAAAGAAATTGGTAAATTCCACGCAACGTCATTTAGGAAGTTTTACACATGAAAACAACGAGGTCAATGAAACCAGTCAGATCAGCTGTTTGTTGAAGCCACCCTACTACAAGGTCATGAGCAGTGAGCGTATAAAGAGGGGAGGTAAGACATTTGTATACACTCCAATTAAGGGTGAAATGACGAATATTATTCTTTATTATTTGTTACATTTTTTTTTACAAGTGTAATAATAATAATAATAATAAAAAATTTGTAATAAATAAATTTATTAAAATTTTTTTTTGTTACCAAGCAGAGGGATAATGCGACAGTACAAATAAGTGATGTACTGAGCATTGAATATAAAAATTTAAATATACCTAATAAACTGTAAATAATTAATAATGTATTAGAAATAAGCATGTCAGGGATTGCAAGCTTGGCTCAGACAAAAATATGAACAGGTGTTTCGACCTGAATCGACGTGCACACACACACAAATGTAACTGAAAGTGTGTACACCAGTATTTTGCTAGTGTGTGTGAACGCAGGTCTATGCAGGCGAGTTTACCACCCCAAGATGAATAATAGCGTAATTACTGTTTTTCCATAATTATTCATAAACTATAATTAAGAAGTAAAATCCAAAAACACAATAAAATGTAAGAAAATTTACTAAATACTGTATACGAAAACCACGTGAAAGTGCCACACCGTAGGAGTGTAATAGTGAAATAACTGTACAAATCGAAAGGGTTAAGCTGCATGTCCAAAATTACAGTGAACATGTGTTGAAAAAATAGTTATAAGATAAGTATAAGAGTATACTTACAGGACTCTGCAATTCGCAGAAATATAAGAAATAGCGAAATTGACAAAGAGGGGGGAACTGAACTCAGAGACAGTTTCTGACATGTCGATTTCGTACCACTGCAGATGTTGACCAAGACATGGGTATACATAGGACACACAAGCTACAGTGGTTCTCTTTCTTAAATCATCCACGGTGCAGCGGGAGCTTCTGCCCGTCCGCACAGAATATTTAAATTTTTGTAAATAGTTTCATCCTTCCAATTGCATACAGTTATGTAACTTGATTGTAAAACAAACAATTTTTAAGTAGTAAGAAAAATTACATAAGAAGATCCACATAAGAAGATCAACTGACGTCCGAAACAGCACGAGGAGAAGTTCCAGAGAGCGATACGATGCTGGAAAGAGAGGAAGTCGACGCTGGACAAGAGGAGAAGCGAAAGGAGACGCTGGACAGAGAGAGAGTCGATGCTGGACAAGAGGAGAAGAGAGAGGCGACGCTGGACAAGAGGAGAAGAGAGAGGCGACGCTGGACAAGAGGAGAAGAGCGAGTGATGCTGAAGTTCGAGACAAGGACGATTACAGAGGGATCCAATGATCGAGTATGATTGACGACGATAAGGTGATAAACAACTTATTTATCTCTTAATCGAACAATTAACGTAAAGACAATTAAGGACATTCTTGTTCTATTTAAAAGTAAGAGTCAGTGTTTATTGTAAAATTATAATTAAAATCATAGCTGTTATTGGAATAAGATTAACGTAAACAAGAGCTCAAATTAGTATTGAAATGAAAAGAATACAAAGCATTTAATTAAAAATTAGCGTTTGATATAAATCAGTACTGAGAAACAAAAGATAAATTCAGTAACTATTGATATGTTTGAGTTACATTGCAATATATAAGAAAATATTTAAATATTGATATTTTGAAACACACTAATTGACTGAGTAGTCTGGAAGTGAGATTTTTCGTTAATACAATAATTAGTAGAATAGAATTTTTAGTCAGTAAGGATGTATATAGCATAAGCCTTACGGCATAATAACGAAATAATAACGAATGTTTTAAGTAAGTGCCATGTGCACAAATTTTAATAATATCAAATAAATTTGAAATACCGTTACAAGTTATATAGAGTTCTTATTACAGATACACCTGAAACCCAAATTAAATGTTATATTGTTACATAATTTGTCGCTCTTGAAAGTGAGGCCAGACACGCCTATTTTTATGTATATCGTATCATTGCATAAGAAATATCGCTTCCAACGTGGGGCATTACAAATGCAAATTTTATTACAAATGCAACGTTATATCGTAATATATAAACTTTCACTATGAACTTATTTTATGGTTATTATTTCCCAAACGTTTCAACGTGGTGTACGTCTTCTTCAGTGGGAGTAAATACTGAATGTCTTTAACAGAGTAACGGTTATGGACTATAGGTGTGTCTTCAACCCCCACCACACACACCTATAGTCCATAACCGTTACTCTGTTAAAGACATTCAGTATTTACTCCCACTGAAGAAGACGTACACCATGTTGAAACGTTTGGGAAATAATTACCATAAAATAAGTTCATAGTGAAAGTTTATATATATATATATATATATTATACTAAAAATATCTATATAAATAGTGAAATTAGTTTGAGGGTGGGCGATATTTTTTTAGAAATTACCAAACCGAATTCAAGTAAATTATTTTAAACATAAATCTTACAACATGGAAGTCATGTATGGTTCTCCATACCGATTTTTTCAAGTCTATGCTCAATTTGCCGCCCCCCTGGCTATGCCGCCCGGGGCGGCTGCCCCCCTCTCAGCTACGCCTCTGCACTATGCTGTAGCATAGTCAGGTGAAATGAAGACACATTAACTCCAGAACACATGGATTATACCATGTTGTGACTTACAGCTGCTCATACGTGTCCAACATCACAGTCTTTCTATGCCCGTTGCCTCTTTCATAGCTATAAGACTATATGTAAATGTATTTAACACATTAAAAATGTTTATTTACTTATTTAGTTAATAGTATTATTGGTCAGTTCAGTGTTAATGTGTTGCAAGTTATGGTTTTGTTATTATATAAACAGAAGTATATTGTTAATATTGTAACGTATCTACCTTTCGTTTGCAACGATAATAAAGATTACAATTAAAATTATTATTGATTATTATTGTGTGATTATTAGTAGCGTTGTTGTGGGTGTTCACGTTTAATTCTTTTAGTTTAAAAGAGTATTTAGCACTTCACTGTCAACCTCCCCACTTACCATATGTGGATGTTATCAATGTTCTGTTTGGTGACTTCTTCTGCTGCAACATACACTTTATACACATATACGGATATTCTATTTGAATATCCTAAACAATGCACATGCACAATAAAGTAAAATAATGGTTTAACTGTAATTTGAATTGTACCGAACATTCAAATCCTACCGCCACCTTCTGATAGAACTGATCGTAAAAATTAAACTATTTTTAAAAAATCAAAAACTCTTTCCACTGGTAAATAAATTGGGATTTATTAACAATTCTAAAATGCCATGAACTCTTTTAAAAAAAACAATCAATTAATAATGTCTTTACAAAATAATAGTTACTATAAACAATTCTTGAGCTCTATATATCTCAAGGCTGGTAACACTGGGGTCTGGTACAATAGTTTTAGTTAACGAGGTTATGTCCTCTTTACTCAGTTACATTACCAAATTCGTGTGTTCTTGGAAGTTGGATGATACCAGATACAAGATGTTATCTTATCTAACAATATTTAATAATGAATTATGACAAAAAACAAACAAATATTGAAAATTATAAAAGTCGGTACCATAAACCGATATATATCGTACTATCGTACGGTGAGTAGAATGGATACAGCAGTTGTTTTGATAACACGTGCTTTGTGCTGCACTGTTAAAAATTACTATTATTATTTATTCGTTAGTTATAAAAATCATTTATTGGCAAGAGAAAAAATCTATAATAAAAAAAAACTCTTGTGATAGCTTTCATTGGATTGAAATTATTTGAGAACAGAATCATTACTTGGTGACAAAGTTGTCGTTGTTATTTCTAGGTTAGTTAACAAAAGTAAGTAGTTATTTTGAATAAGTAAATTATTCATTAAATTCTTAATAATATAAACACATATATTTTTATTCATATTGCATCTGATGTATAATTATCAGTTGGTTAGAATATTTTTCGCAATAAACTAGTTATTCGTCAATTCAAACAAATTGAGTCAAATGAGCGACTGTTCATTACACTTGTATTTTCGATATTTAAATTAGTATTGATTTTTTCAATCATGATAAAATCGTAAAACATTTATTTTTTAAATTAGTAATTGCGATATAATTCATTTATTCAATTCTGATAATTTTCATCATGGGTAATGCACTTCGGTACTCTTTGACTAGTGCAGCCCCAAAACAATAATTCTTCGTTCACTAACGAAAATTATTAATTCAATTCAATTCGTTAAATAATAAAAATAGAGTACTCCCTGTTTTTTATAAAACACAAAACGCGACCTTTATTATACACTGGCCGGTTTATCATTTTAATTCACTTAGTACTGGACACTCGTTATTATTCTGTTGTGTACAGGTTAGTGTGTGTAGCGTAACTTATGTAGGTGACGCGCACCGTTTAAATAAAATCTTGACACTTTTCTTCATGAACTTTGCTCGTTGAATGATGCGGAACGACTGAATGTTTCATCAAAGCGTCTCCTGCTTGTCTGGTTATTTTAAGCCATTTGATTGGTTTAAATTGTCAAACTCTCTACCCCAAAACACTTTAGTTAAATAAAACTTTTAATTTTTTACAAATTTTTGTCTGGGTTAGAGGCTATATATGACGTAAGCGTTGATTCACAAAATGACTGAAAAGTTTATAAATGCTATAACTTTTTTATTAATTATCGTATCGTCGAATGGTTAGTGGCAATAGATTGCGGACACTTGCGGCTTTAATTTAAGTCTACACAAGGATAAAATCCGTCCATTATTAACTCACTAAGCCATGTCACAAACCCATATGGTGATTCTTAATATAAATAAGTTTATTTCACCATATCTTGCTCCAATTACACTATAACACTCCTTATTAAACGTCTCGAGTCCATTTCTCTTCCATTTTCATACAGAAAATAGTTGTAATTACCATTCAAACAATATTTGGTAATGGCGTCCTCAAACGACCATATTCGATTGTTTATAATCGCTTATAACGCTATTATTTCTTACCTAATTATATTTGTTTGGCATTCTAACAATAATATATACATTTATTTACATCTGTTCACATTTTGTTTTATGAAAAATGTTGTTTTTCATATATTAATAGTCTTATCAAAAAACCTTCTGTTCTCATTTCTTGAATTTGTCACTTTTTCAATTATTTTACCACATAAGGTATATAATGTTATAAATTAAAATAGTGTACAACTATAGTACCTTGTTTATTTAATGTGTTTATCAGTCTTTTGTTATCTGAAAGCTTTCCAATTCTTAGTATTGGGTTTGTTTACATCAGGTTTTGCAATGACAGTCAGTTAGTTTCTAATAAATCAACTACTAAATTACTACTATTACATTTGATATGTGTTCTCATAGTAGTATCAGATATCTCTCTAACTACTGGTAACATTTTTAGTAATCCTTCAACAAGTTTTGATAGTGCATTTTGCTTAACTATCTTGTCACATAGTGTTTGTTTACATCTGGTTATACAGTTATAGTCAGTTAGTTTCTAATAATTTGATTATAAAACTACTATTATTATGATTGTGATATGTTCTCAGAGTAGTATCATATATCTCTCTAACTACTGATAACATTTTTAGTCATCTTTGAACAAGTTTTGATAGTGCATTTTGCTTAAGTAACTTGTCACATTGGGTTTCTGTTCTTCTGGCTTTATGCTATCATATTTAATCTGCTTTATTTGCTGTGTATTTCAGTACAAATATTATTTATTAGTTTGCATTACTATTCATAATTAGTCTTTGATTGAAACAATTGTTGATAGTTGCTTGGTTTAATTAATATATATGATTTTATGTTATAGGTGCACTTTCTATGAGGTTATGTATCAGTTATCTGGTAACAAATGTGGAACATATTCTTATGCAGTATTTGATTCTACTATTATGATTTCATTATGGTATTCTATTACAATGGTTTAATTGTTAAGTAATACACATGTTTACACTATTTTTCTAAACAATAACACAAGTATTCTTAATCTAATAGTATTACATTTCTTGTTGTGTTGTACCTAATTTTTGGTACATTGGTTGTTTGATACCTAACAAACTAGCTTATTTGTTATTATTTGTTCTGGACTTTATTTATATCTTGTTCTGTCCTGCTGTGGCTTTCAGTTATATTTCATTATAAAGTTTACTAAACTTTTATTATCAGTTCCTATGAACAATGATTTTACTGTTCTATCTCACATTTCTCTTGGTGGTCTTATGGTTATCTATTTTGGGTTACAATCTTGATTAAACTGGTCACACTAATTGTCTGTGCATTTTAACTATTTAATCTTTGATTCTTCCACTATAATGGTAACGCATTTTCCTCTGTTATAAACCTTCTCACTTGTATTGTCTGTGGGGTTTATTTGGGTTAAAAATGGTTAACTTGTTACAGGTTCTCACACTTACATTAAGTTTTCACTATTACTGTTTGTGATTGCTTAATTATGCTAAACACTGGTTTCTTCATAGTTGATAATCGTTATACTTCTTCCGGTCATTAGTATAGTTCCTTGTATACTTGGTGAATGGTGATTTCTCGTATTGTCCATATATTATCTTCATTCTTCATGTTATGTTTCCTTTGCTCTTCTTCTTCCTTTCTTCTTCTATTTATTTGTTGTTCACTATCGGTGTTCTCCTGGGTTGTACTTTACTTGTGATAATCAATGTTCACTTATTCTCGTCATCTTCTTCAATATTTCCATTTGTGGTAGTCATTGTTCCATAGTATTTATATTAATAAATAAATTGGTTGTTTTACCATCATGATGGTTGTTCTTGAGTTGTCTCTCCTTCATTTTAATGGTTGTGATTTTTGTTGTTTCCCCTCACTGGTTGGAACCTATTGTCTTCTCTTCATTTTAATGGTTATGATTTTTGTTGTTTCCCCTCACTGGTTGGAACCTATTGGGCCTGGTTTCTAACATTTTATATTGGCTCATTGTCATTTTCTTTCTCTCTTTTGTACTCGATGATGCAATATTACTCTTCCTTCTTCTTTGTTGGAATTTGTCAATAATATATCTCTGTAGATACACACTTTTTGTTTACATTATTTTATGTACTTTGAAATATTTTCATGATCTCCCGTCACTTGACGTAATATTTGGTTACTCTATGTAACTGCCAAATTTGGTACGTTACAATATAGATAGTAAATTTCATACGATTGGTGAAGTGTGGCATGTAGATATATGTGCAATGTGTTCATATAATCGTACGTCATGCTATACTCTAGTTTCAGGCTCTAAGTTGGAAGCTCCATTCTCAGGTTTATTTTGGGGTATGTGTGTACCAATAACAGAACTTGCAAGTAACTCCTATGTTGCAAGTCTCTTCCTATATGAGCTGAATGAGCTAAGTCATACTAGCGGTGTGCAATAATTTCTCAAGTTATTATCCGTGAATGCAGTGGCGGCGCTAACGAAACGGCCCCCCCCCCGCAAAACTAATTTGGGGCCCTATAAAAACGGTTAAATTTTGTATACGTAATAGGGGAAAACACTCAAATGAGTTTCTATTTACGTGTGTTTCACAACAGTGGTTTGTGAATACTTTCTCGTCTATCACAAAGCGTTTGCAATTTGCAAAGGACGTTTTAAACGTGTACAAACTCTTAAAATTCATTGTTGCTAAATAGACAAAGTTCTATACAAACTATAAAAAAACCAAAATAAAAAGAATGATTTATTTTTACTTCAAAGATCTGAATTCAGACTATGAAACAGTAGCGCACACAGAGTGTTAAAAATTTATCATTTAAAAACGAATATCAAAGTAACAGTCTAGCTTTTTTCAAACATTTAAATTAGTTTGTAACTGAATTTGTAAAATTCTTGAATATACTCTATACAATTTCTCCTTAAGTCTAATCCAATTCAATAACACTCAAACTCAAGTAATATACAATATTTACAGATGAGGATCAACCAAATTTCACTGTTTTCCTAAGCCTAGTCTTCTTTTTTTAATAGCTTAGAACTTTTCAACCACTTCGTTGATATTAGTTTTCTGTGTCTCTTCATGCTCAATACTTAACAGTGCCAAGTCACTCAACCGAGTTTGGGCCATGGTACTTCTTAAGTATGACGTAATTAATTTAAGTTTTGAAAAGCTTCTTTCCGCTGTAGCTGTTGTGACAGGTATGGTAAAATAAAGCTGCAAAGCTGTAGTTAAGTCTGGGAGGTAGCTCATAAGGCAGCTGTTTCCTTCAACCAGTAAATTCATCATTTTTCGAATGCTTTTCTTGTGTACAATTTCTTTGGCCATCAGAGCTTTGAAGGATATTACTTGGTCAGGCAGTGATGTGGAAAGGTCACCAGGATACACATTTACCAGAGCCTTACTTTTCTCCATTATTGTGTCTTGTGAGAAGTTTACTAAATTCTGAGGCATCAGGAATGAAAACCTATCATCAATGCAACGCAATCCTTCGAATCTCATTTGTAGCTGAGCTATTACAATATCTAGTGTTGCATTGAAAACTTTTACTTCAAATGATTTCACTGGGTCGTCAATTCTATGGTCAACTGATAATTCAACAAAGAAGCGTTTTACAACTCGCTTACGCTTATTTTTCATGTTACAAGTTATGTCCCATGACTGGGCCAACTGTTTAGCACCAGCAAGAAAGCCGGCAAAGTGCTTTCTTAAAACTTTTAACTCATCACAAGCGCGGCTTAGAAACTGCCACGCTCTGCCTAGGTCAACAGTTGGCCTCTGTAGTGCTTTTGAAGTTATATTTACATTCTCTAAAATCTTAGTTTCAAGGCAGAGCACAAGAATAAATTCAAAGTTTTCCAGGTGGTTTCTAATTGCTAATGCTTTTTCTGCCTCGGGGTTTTTTGAGCTGTACAAAATAATTTCTGTCAAACACTTAATCACATTTTTGAAATCATTTCTTAAAGCTGACAGACAGTCGTGTCTAGAAGACCACCTTGTTGGACATAGCTTTTTTAAAGTTAGATTTTTGGCAGAGCTGTTTTCTTTAACGGCAGTGTTAAGTTCTTGCCATCTATGTAAGCTTTCACTGAAAAACATAAGTTTTCTGAACTATGTCATAAAATTGTCTTATTTCAGAAATATTTGATACTGAATCATTGATCACCAAGTTCAGGTTATGTGCACAGTGTACGTAATCCGCGTTTGGGACTATATCCATAATTCTTTTCTGTAACCCAGAGTATTTCCCGCTCATTGTTGCTGCACCGTCATAACCTTGACCTCTACGCTTACTAATGTCAATTTCATTTGTTTTTAAAAAGTCTAAAATCTTACTTTGAAACCCTTCACTGTTGGAATCCTTTATTTCTTGAAATCCCAAAAAGGACTCACTAATCACAGTTTTATAATTGCCAGGAGATTCTTCTACTATGTTAATGTATCTGATTACAACACTCATTTGGTCAATCTTAGAAATGTCTTGTATGCTATCAACAATTATAGAAAAAAAAGGAGACGAATGAATCTGTTTTAGTAAGGCAGTCGATACTGATTTTCCTAGCAAGTTAATGATTTCATTTTGAATGTCATGGTGGAGGTATTTTGATCTGGTTTTTTCATTTTCTAAGTGTGCACTAAGGAGAGAATCGTAGCGAGAAACTAAAGATAGTATGTTCAAAAAATTTCCACTTTCAGGATTTATTTCATGTAATGATTCTCTATGGCCACGAAACGGCAATGAACACAGTGCCATGGTTCGAATGACATCCACAATCCGTATGAAAATATCTTTCCATTTTTTCCGCTCATCGGAAATTTGATCAGCTACCGTTTTACTCTTTTTCCAAGTGGCATACGTGAGACAAGATTGTAAATGAGCATTGCTACTTTCATGAACTGTAATTTTTTTACTGAGACCTATCCAATCTCTAATATCGCCTTCACGCCAGCTTTGGGCATCAGCACTTTGGCTGAAAAGCCAACATGGTAAACAATAGACTCCATCTAGATTACGAGAGTAACAAAGCCAAAACCTGTGAACAATTTGGCCTGCTGTAGTTTTGAAAGAATAATATGCTGTACTGAAAGACCGCTTAGAAACGGAATCCTTCGGGAAAGGACCCTTTGGTTGACAAGGTTCACTTAACGTTATTAACTTTTTCACCTCGTCTGTCATTATAGCTTGATTTTTATGGAATGCAATATCTGTCTCAAAACTTTGGCAGTTTGGATCGGAAGGGCCTGCTAAACTAGTTTTATTTGCGTGATTACTTATAACTTCAGTTGGTTCAAACTTATTTTCTGGTCCAGGTATGTCTTCGGACTGGCGAACACATTCAATGCCTAGCAGTTGTTCTTCTTGTTCATGTTGCAGTTGCTTATTTGTTTCCGTAGTTGTATCACTTGTATCCGACGGACTAATGTTTAAATCAGGTTTATTGTCACTGTCACAATCAACTTCAAGTCCGATTTTGGTTCTTTTTCATTACTTGCACTTGGCCCGGGTTTGGGTTGTTCAGCTTCACATTTTGATGATTTTTTTAAAAACTGGTCGAGTTTTGAAAGTTTACTTTTAGATTCTTCTCGTTGTTTTTGCAGTTTCCTTTTCTTAGCACCACTTAAATATTCACGCTTACTTTCCAATTTATAAACTCTGTCTCTAACACTCTAACTCTACACAAATACAAAAACTAAAATCAAATGTTAAGTCATTAAACTTAAACGGAACTAAATTACGAAATGAATGCAATACAGTACTATCGCGCAGGAGATGCGACGCACTACTGAGTACTGAACTACATTGTGTTGTGTTTGTTTACGTCTCCTCAGTGCCGAGTGACTCATCGCACCGGACGTACGGGCACCACAAGACTACAAATGGTGGTCTTCGCTTACAAACTACAAACAGTAATGTCATTTCGGAAAACGTAGTTTTTTTGCATGTCTATACACTTAAATAAAACGTATATTTCGTATTTTAAATACAAATTTGCCGGTAGTCGGACCCCATTAAAACTTTTTTTCCTATTATAGCTCGTTTCATATTTTTTTCTAGGGGCCAGAGGGTCGGGGCCCCCCCACGGCGCGGGGTCTGTGGGTGCCTTATCGTCGCCACTGCATGAATGAGTAATGAGAAATCCTTACTTACCTTCTCATAGTCTATGTACTTACTTATCTTACTCATAAGAGTCATAGTCTTTTGGCTTATAGACAGTACTATAATCATAAACTTCTTCCATGTGACTTCTCCTAACAGCTATATCTTCCAAAATTCTTTTTAAATTTTAGTCACCTCAGTCCAACTACTTAATACGTGTATCTGCATCTGTTGTGTGTATTGATTTTCTTATTCTTCCCAATTTTCTACTACTATTGACACGTAAAAGTTCCATGTGATTTTTTTTTCATCCTACCCTTGCTGTATTCCTTCTTATTAAGCAGCAAAGAGTCCACATCTCACAATTATGGGTCACCTCGTGCTTCAAAGCTGTCAATTATACTTTAAACACTCAGGAGTGCAAGGTAGCTGATGCTACCATATGATAGTCTTCCTTTTTCTATATCTTGCTTCAGAGTTTGGTATAACAAATGGTCAAAAGTATTTAAAGTGTGGGTATTTACATACTCATCTATGTGTAACAGACGTATTTAAAGTTATTATAAATATTAAATATATATTACATTCATATTTGCTCAGTTTTTCTTGTATATATATTTTTTGTATTATTATTAATAATAACACTTTTTGTACAAGAATATATATTTTTATTATATATATAAATAGTAAAATAGTTTTTACCTTTTTATTGTCCGTCTGGTGGCCTTTACTCTTTATGTAAATTACGCGTTTCGGGACATATGCCCCATCATCAGGAATATCCCTTGGTGAAGTTCGTCAATTATTAAAACATTAAAAACACCCATGCTTTTTGGTATCCAGGCCACATATATGTATATTGTAGCATGACAGAAAATCCACTACTTATTAATTCATATAAAATAATAAAAATTAATTACACCACATATGTTAATATAAAATCGAATGAAATTGAATGAAATCAAAGGAATAAACAACAATAAAATAAAAATTCTCATTACATTATATAAAAACCACTGTTAAAAATCAAAGAAATTATTGAAAGCAACTCATATTATAAAATCAGGAATTTACCCAGGAAGCTAGGAGCAGTAAACAAATTAGATTACACAATATCATGAAGAGAGAATCAGTTTGAGAGTGGTGAAACACCAAAATACCCCAAAGACAAGAAGAAGGAAGAATAAAATTTGTGATCAGGAAGTAAACATACCCTGAAACCTTTAGTGAAGAGCAAAGTCAGTATCAGTAAATACATTCGATACTCCAAACTAAACATCAGTCGAGATAACACGAAGTACCTTGGTTTACCCAAGAGTGAAGAATGAAGACAAGAAGACAAGAGTGAAGACAAGAAAGAAGATAAGAAGAAAGACAAGAAGAGAGGAAGAAATAGTATGAAAGAAACACCGTTATAAAACCTATTATTAAATACCATCAACCCCAAACCCATAGAGACAATTAAAAAGAAAGTATAACATCCCAAAATCCTATAAAAATGTAATTATTAAGAAATCAAAAGTGTTGTCTAGTATAATAAGAAGTGAGCCAACTAAAGCTATTGTGTGATAAAGAAAATAAACAAGTCTTAACAGTCCATGATTATAAAGGTCTGGTCTGAGATAATAAGACTCAAAATATCAGAACCACCAGTGAAAGTGAACTTGTGCAAGTGTTTTTGGAAATACAATAAACTTAAAGTTAGTGATACTATGACTTATCAATATGCTATATAACAACTTTTATATTCAATAATAAACATCATCATAAAATAATAAAATGGAAGATTTCCAATATTTTATTATTTTAATGTAACTCTGTTATTACAAGACATTTGTAAAAATGATAGTAACTAGAGTATGGGTAGACATGTTTACTGATGAAGGGGATAATAGATAATAATGGTTTAGACCAGAAAGGACTGGCATTAATTTATGTTCATAGGTTTAAATTGTTTAAAATGGTTATTTGTTCACAGCCATGAACTCAATAGATTTATAAGAATTTTTAGTAAATAAGATTTATATGTGTTTAAAATGAATTATGTTTGCCAAATAACAGCATACATACCATTAATAATGTTTCAGTAGGTATGCTGTGTTAATTAAAAAGGAGTTAAATGTATGTTTTCAAACCATGTCAGCAATATGTTCAATCTTAGAATGCTGAATGATGTTCATTATTATTTTTTATATAACAGTAGTATTAATCAAATACTACACCTCACAATGGGTTTGTAAAACGTTTTATTTTCATGTAATAATAACTATGTAAAGTCAGAGGAGGAGTAGGATTAAATTTTTTTTGAGGAAGACAGAAATATAAAATTCTCAACTCTAGGCCATGTGGTGAATTCACAGAAACCATATAAACCATTTAATTCACTTATAATTCCTGTAAACTAGCAAGATTTAGGTAAGGTAAATCAGTTAACCACTACTGTGAATGATCCTATGAGTTAAAGTGATAATAAGGAAATATACCTTAAAATATTGTAAATTTTCAAAATATATAAATTAATTAATTTTAAAGAGCAATGTCAAATTCAGAGATTAACATAAAAAACCAGTTCAAAGGTTCAATTTATATGTATTTAAGGAAAGGAAGAGAAATAGGACTAATTAAAATTTATTATAATCGTATTAATAACAATTAAAATGGCAGAAAAATTATATGAAGGCGGAAACCAATTTTTGAGCATAGATTTCCAAAAAGAGAGAAATTTGGCAATTTCCACAAAATGTTAACAGATATGGACTATAATATATCAATTTAAAAGGAATGAGATGATTAAACCAATGATGCGGTTCATAATTCATGAAAGTGATGAATAAGATAAATAAATTCCATATATAATGTAATTTTGTATCATGTGTATGGTAAATCGAAATATTTTAACAATACTTTTTCAAAGATTAACTGGGCCAGATTTTGACTAACATGAAGGAAGTTAGTTTAGTCTTTTGTTGAATATCAAGCTGAATAGTTGTGTAATATAACGTTCCTTAAAACCGTGTAGAAAATGGTACTACGGTTACCTTCTAATATCAGTGTAACGAGAGTTAAATAAATTAAACACTTTTCTAACTAAACCTACAGAAACTTTAGCGACAATAGTGAAAACTAACACCAAACTTCATTATACTAGTGATTTAAAACAGTAAAACAATATATTTGTGATAATTAACGCTACAAATCATAACCACTTTTTGAGCAGTTAACCCACAGAAGTGAACACATATCAAATAACATAATTAACACAAGTATACACGGAACACTTCTTCAGAACACACCAAACAACCTATTAGACAGATTACACCAGTGCGGGTACATTTCAAACATTTATGAACGTAATTTTACTGTGAGATTTTAACACGACGACATTTCCAATAACCTCGCCATACCTAGGAGCGGCCATCTTTAAAAAATACGATTCTGTGCCTTCCGCATCGAGTGACGTCAGCAGCTACATATGGTTTGATGATTCAACTTTTTTATACATTATATCAGAATTATTTAAATATTGTTAAATAATAATTATTGAAATTACTTTAATTGTTAATGTTATACTTTCTCGTTGACCCTTCTCTGACTATTAATATAATCGCTCCAAGAACCTTTTTTATATAATACTTGTAATAATTTTTCCACTGTATGAACGAATCGATAATTCCCTGAAACGGAGTCGATAATTGCTCCCAATCGATTAAAAATCGATTATTTATTAAATTTGTTAATAAATCCATTTATTTCAATTGTTTGTATCTATTATTATTTCACATGCTAATTTAAGGTTTATTTATTAATGCAACGAAACTTCAAGAAGAAGAAAATATTAATTAACAGTGAGATATTGGACCAGCACTAAACATCATCGATTGCTGACCGGAGTTAATCTGATTAACTCCAGACTTGGTTCAGATCTTCCAGAAGTGCTCAATAATTAATAAATACCTTCTTAATTACTAAAATTTTTAACAGAACATTAAAACAGGATTATTTCACAATTACAGACATTAAATAAAACAAACAAATTTTTTTTATTGAAAAATTTTTTTTTTAATATAATTTTTTCTCTATTATCTTTTTTTTGTAAAGACCGCATACAGGGTCTAGTTACAAAGTGGCGTCCAACTTAGAGGGCTTGATAAGATAAGCCTGGCAGCGATTAATTAATAGAGACAGAAGAAAAATGCAAAGACGAGCTACTTCGAAGAAGAGGGCGGCAGAGTCCGAAAAAGAGGTTGACATGGGGGATAAGGAGGCAACACCCGTGGAGGATCCGGAAGTATTACTAACCCAGGTGGAACCGAAACAACCCGCACCACCAGAGGAACAACCTGAAGTAACAACACAGACAGGGGAAGTCAATATCCCAGAGAAGGAGAAACCCTCACAACCAGAAAACCTGACAGTACAAGAAATGTTCAGAGCATTAATGGAAGACAAACAATCCTTGAAAGAAGAATTGAGTGGGATGAAGAAGAACATGGAGGAGAATAGTAAGAAGATGGAAGAAAACAGTAAGAAGTTGGAAGCGAAGATGGGGAAGAAGTTAGAAGAATTGAAGGAAGACAACCGATCCACAAAGGAAGAATTGGGCCGTAAGATGGAAAATACCAACAAAAGGATTGAGGAAACTAGTAGGAAGATGGAAAAGAAAATGGAAGAAAATAATAAGAATATAAAGGAAGAATTGAGGGAAAATAATAAGAATTTGGAAGAGAAGATGGAAGAGACCAGTAAGAAAATAGAGAGTGACAACCAACAATTAAAAGAAGAATTAAGGGAAAATAACAGGAAAATGGAAGAGACGATGGGGGAAAGATTGGAAGAATTGAGAGAGGACAATCAACTGCTGAGATAAGAATT
This sequence comes from Magicicada septendecula, assembly GCA_034769895.1. NCBI lineage: Eukaryota > Metazoa > Arthropoda > Insecta > Hemiptera > Cicadidae > Magicicada > Magicicada septendecula. Next base: position 200,308,498 of record CM068371.1, on the reverse strand, counting down.
AAGGGAAGTTAACCAAGAGAACTTGAATAAGCTAGACGAGAGAATTGAGTTGGCAAAGGAAGAGTTAAATAAAAAGATAACAGAGACGAAGAAATCCCTCGTTAAAAAGTTAGAACAGGAAGTCGTGGTTGTTAACCAGCAGATCAGGGAAGTAGACGAAAGATGTCGTCAGACAGAAAACGAAGTGCTGGAGGTCCGGGAGGTAATACATAAAGAGATTACACATGTCAAGGAACAACAGGAAATGAAACTGGAAGAAAACAAGAAATTTGCCCTGGAAGAAATGAATAAAGTGCGGACACATGTAACCGAAAGATGCGACGGCGTGGAAGCCGCTATGACGAACATCACGGGACAAGTGCGTCAGAGCCAAGAGGAAATTGAATTGATAAGGAACAGACCAACAGGTTACAATCATTTCCGAATGTCCGAAAATAGAGAGTGGCTTAATTTCCGGCAGTATAAACGGAAGCCCATGGAGTTCTTGGCACGCATAGAGGAATACCTAGAAAAACACAGAGGGAACCGATGGGTCCAGAACAGGGAAATCCTAGACGAGTCGTTTCGGGAGGTGAATGACCATTGGTGGATGGCCAACCGGAGCGACATCGAAAACTATCAGCAATTTAAGAGCCTCTTCAAGGCGAAATACTGGTCGGAGACGACTCAGAACTTGATAAGAGATAATATATGCCACGGCCACTACAAACCACAAGTTGGTAGTTCGATGACAGCATATTTCCTCGGCAAGGTATGTATGGCCAAGCATTTAGAACCGGCCATACCTGAGGAGTGCCTAATAAATAAGTTGTCATATCATTATGACGAAGAGGTAATACGTGCGAGGAGAGGCAGCCAAATAAAAACGATCCAGGCAATGACAGAACTCCTCGAAAACTACGAAAACGAAGACTACTACCGACAGAGCCGGAGAAGAAATGATGGGCCCGAACCAAGGACGTATCAGAACAACAACCAGGGTACGAACAACACCAACACTGTGTACCAAGGAGGCCGGGCATACCCGGAGAATAATAGTTTTAACAATAATAATAACTTTAGCACTACTAATCAAAATCATAATAATAATACAGGTCCAAACCATGTGAACCCGAATCGACCCTCTAATGGTTATCAGGGTAACAGAAATCCCTACCCTCATAACCAAAATAGTCAGAGAAGCCCCAATTATGGTAATGATCGTTACCATAATAATAATAATCGGGCGGGTCCAAATAATAGTAATCCCGTTAATAATAGGTTTCCCCGCCCACGAGTGAATTTCATATGAGCCACAGATGATCGACAGCGAAGATACAACAACAATCGAAGAAACAGCTACCGTGGATATGAAGACAGGCGGAGGAGCCTAGAACGGGACCAACCAAGGTACTATCCGACGAGAAGGAGTACTAGTTTAGACGATGCTGAATGGAGGTCTAACCACGAACGACCGGAAGACCATAGGACAGATCGACAGGGGCCCACTCTAAGCATCCCAAATGATGCTTCAACTAGTATGGCACAAAGGAACAACGATGTCGAGCCTTTAAATGGGCACAGGCAGTAATAAATCGCCAGAACCCGTTACTGCTCCTAAATAGTGGGTATCTTAATAATGAGTGTAATAGTATAAATAATAATAATCGTATCACAGTCATAGGGTGCAACTACCTAAAGGACATCCGACATGAGTTATTGGAAGAGGATAACAGTAATCCCACCAATAACTTTAATAACGAAATAATACATGTCAACGCAGAGGTAGAAGGCATCACAGCCAAGTTGATGATCGATACTGGTTCGAACGTGTCAATCATAAGTACGACGGAGTTGGAGAGTATACAGCGAGAGTGCGGGAGAACTTTACCAACGTTGCCATTAAATAATATTATTTTGTTGGGTGCAACCGGCCGACAAAATAAAACAATACGTAGGCAAGTCTCCGCCAGTGTGATGAGCTGTGGTATAGCAATTGATATGGAATTCTTGGTGGCGAGCGGTCTGCCGTTTAATATACTGGTCGGGTATGATGTGCTCAGGAGGAATTCCGCCATCATTGATCTGCGAACTGAGAAATTGTCGCTGTTTACCAACGGACATACTTGGACGGCGAACTTGGTGGGTAGTGACCAAGTCATTCCCGATAGTATCCACCAGCAAATCCGCAAAATTAACTACATCCATCCAACATCTATAATTGAACAAAGGATAGACGACACCTCCAATGAAGATTTATGGTCACAAAAAATCCAGGAGATCAGGGATTTCCGGAGCGGTATAACTGGCGAAAAATTAACTTTAAACCAAGCGAACAAATTAATCAACATCTATAACAAATATAAATCAGTCTTTTCTGATGAGCCCGGTAAAGTGAAAAACTTCCAGTGTACTCTACAGTTCCGAGACACAGTGGACTTTAACCGAAAGTCTTACCCCATCACGCAATCACGAAAGCAAGCAGTAAGAGCTGAAATAGAACAAATGATTAACCGTGACATTATAGAGAGTAGCCAATCCCCATATACAAGTCCTATCGTGGCTATTCCTAAGAAAAACGGACAAGTCCGTTTGTGTTTAGATGCGCGCGAAATAAATAAAATGATCATCAATGACAGGACTTCGCCCGGTGAGATTGAGGAGATTTTAAAACGGTTCCACGGCACCAAGTACTTTAGTACCTGGGATACGGTGTGCGGGTACTGGCAGGTGGAATTACATCCACAGAGTCGCCAGTATCTGGCCTTTATATTCGAGGGGCGGAACTACCAGTTTAAGAGGTTGCCCTTCGGACTGGTGAATTCAGTCGCAGTCTTTGTGCACTGCATGGACCAGATACTTGGCCAAGAAGCACTACAGTTCACCACCGTATACGTTGATGACTTGCTAGTGTCCTCAGAAACTTCGGAGGAACACTGCTACCGTGTGGAACACGTATTACAGAAGCTAGCGACAAATAATATTACGCTAAAATTAGCAAAATCTCATTTTATCGCTAAGAAAATACAATTCTTGGGTTTCATCTTGAGTGATCAGGGAATCTCACCGTCGGCTGAAAAAGTCGAAGCGATTCAGAACTTTCCTACACCTAAGAATCGGAGGCAGTTACAGTAATTCCTGGGACTCTGTAATTACTACCGCAAGTTCCAGGAAAAGTACTCAGAACTGACTGCCAGATTTCAGCCGCAACTGTCATCCAAAAATAAATGGATCTGGGGTAATGAACAACACAATATATTATTATTAATAAAACAAAAATTCCTTGAACCCATCATACTTCGCCACCCGGATTTTAGCAAACCTTTCTTTCTTAATTGCGATGCCAATGACATCAGCCTCGGCACTACACTATATCAGGAGGATGAGGAGGGCGAACATCTTGTGATCTGCTTTGCCAGTAGAGCATTGAATCAGTGTGAGAACTACCACGTTACAGAAAAGGAATTATTGAGTGTCGTGTTCGCGTGTGGAAAGTTCCGCACTTATATCCTTGGTTATTCCGTTACCGTCCGGACAGACCATAAGTCTATCTCGTTCCTTAAGAGATGTAAGTTAAGTCATGGAAGGTTAACACGGTGGATACTATTACTGCAAGAATATAACCTTAAGTGGGAGTATATCCCCGGAAAGAAGAATGTCGTCGCGGACGTATTGTCTAGAGTAGACATTGATAAACAGACGTTCGAGGGGGAGAAGGAGAGTATACTTAAAGTATACCATATTCTAAGCAGCAGCGCCGGTCTACAATCAATTTTGGGACACCTGAGCACACACCAACAAGCTGACCCGAAGTTAATCTCTATTATAACCAGATTGGAAGCCGGGGAAGAGACGGTCTACCAATATTATAAAATCCATAACGGAATCCTGTTTTCAAGACCATCTTTATATAAGGAGGAATGGAAGGTTATTATTCCAACCCATATCGAAAAGGATATAGTGTTCAATTATCATGTTCGATATGGGCGCCTTAAAGGTAGTAAAAGCCCTGGAAGAGAGCTGCCATATCAAAGACATAAATCGGAAGGTACGAAAGTACATAAGAAACTGCCGCATTTGCCAACTCGTAAAAACCAACAACGAGAAAAGAGAAGGGCAAATGATTCCGATAACCTCTCAATCGAAACTTGAGAAGGTATTCCTAGATATCTGTGGGCCATTTCCCCGCAGTGGGGGCCGCCACAGATACAAATATATCGTCATCGTAATGGACCATTATACCAAGTACATCAAACTATACCCAGCGAATCGGGCGACTACAAATAAAGTTCTCGACATCCTGACCAACCAGTACTTCCCAACCGTCGGAAAACCAGTGTCGATCATAACCGACCACGGAACACAATTCAAGGGGAGGAAATGGCGGGATACACTACTGTCAATGGGGGTTCATACCTATAAGACTTCGGTATACCACCCGAGCAGTAACCCGGCCGAAAGAGTCTTGCGAGAGGTGGGGCGCCTATTAAGAACGTATTGCCATGATCAGCAGAGGAGGTGGCAAGAATACTTGGAGGCCACTGAAGAATTCCTCAACCTGGCATACCATCCGGCCATAGGAATAACCCCTACTCCGCCATGTACGAAAGACAACCCCCACGGGAGATCGAGGAAATATTGGAGTTCCCCAGAGAGCATAAGTATATATTTAATAAAGTTCAATTTCATAATAAGGTGGCCGAAGATCAGGAAAAACGGCGGAATAAATACAATAAAAGCCTGGGTAAGATCATTACTTATACCGTTGGAGATAAGGTGTTGTTGAAGAATAGGGAACTACCCAGTTCCTTAGAAGGGATAACAAAAAAATTATTGCTTCTGTACACTGGTCCCTATATTGTCTCTAAGAACAATAACAACACGTACGAAATTAAGGAGATGGGTTCCAATAAAGTTAAGGGTGTCTTTAACCAGGCATCCATAAAGAAATTTTATGAATAATAACCCTCAAAATTCTAAAAATAATGTAATACCAAATTACATACAATTATTTAAAAGAAACATTTTGGAAAGAGAAGAAAAAGAATTTAGAAATCAACTAAATTCAAAAATAAGGTAATACCACATTACATACAATTATTTTAAGAAAAACTATTTGGAAAGATATAAGAAGAAGAATTTGGACTTAATAATCCAAATTCTAAAACAATTGTAAGATCACCTTACATACCAAGCATTTGAAGAAAACTTTAAAGGATAAAAGGAATAGAATGAAATAATTCAAATAAATTCCAAACAAGTGTAAGATCACCTTACTAACTAAAAATTTGAAAAACTTTATGACAAGAATATAAAAGAAGAATTTTGACTCATCCAAGTTTTAAAACAATGTAAGACCACATTATTAACCAAGTATTTGAGAAAAACCATTTTGCAGAAATATAAAAAGAATTTTGAATTGAAAACAACTAAATTTAAAAAGAAAGCAATGACCTCATTATAAAATTAATAAAAAACATTCATTCGAAAGGATAATAACCATGACAGGAATAATGTGAGAATAATATCAAAGATATATGTAATTAAACGAATTAATATAAAATGATTTATGAATTAAATGTCAATTGTGATAATGACAGTTATAAAAAGTTCTAGAAAATAGAACAAGTGGAAATAATAAAAACAGAGCAATAAAATAAAAATGTCATAAAGATATGCTACTATAAACAATGCAGATTATAATAAACAAACCAGAAGGTAATAAAGAATTTATAACCAAAAGCTTTATATGATAAGGAAAGTTGAAGAATGTAATAATAGAAGAGCTTCCTACCATAATATCAAATGAATGAAACATCAAGTTAAAGAGTCAGAAGAACAACTGAGATAGGAATATTAAAATCTCTGAGAAATATAATAAGTAATAAGTGAAGTATCCCAAAGATATTTTTTTTAAATAGTAACAAATGTGTACTATTCTGAATAATTTTTTTAATCTGTCTGTAGATAATTCCAGCAGTATTAATATGTTTTTTTTTTAGCAGAGATGATTTGCCTCTGTACTCAAATATGTGTGAAGTATTGGACAGCAGAGGAAGTAGCGTACAGTGCCTCTCTGAACTGAACCAGCTCACAAAGTAGGGAACAATAGGGAGGAAATATCCCAAGGAGAAAATACTAAGAAGAAATATGAAAATGAAATAATAAATATGAAACTCAGATGACTATTACTATCAAGGAAGATCAAGTGAGAATGAGAAGGATATAAGCTCAAATAAATATAAGAAAATTTTTAAAATGGAAGGAAGTCAAGAATAATAACAAAACTACAATAATTATCATAAGCAATTGTTTCAGACAAAGCAAGTATAGTCTGAAAAAATCACTTATGGAGAAGGGCATTCTGTAGCGTGACAGAAAGTCCACTACTTATTAATTCATATAAAATAATAAAAATTAATTACACCACATATGTTAATATAAAATTGAATGAAATTGAATGAAATCAAAGGAATAAACAACAATAAAATAAAAATTCTCATTACATTATATAAAAACCACTGTTAAAAATCAAAGAAATTATTGAAAGCAACTCATATTATAAATCAGGAATTTACCCAGGAAGCTAGGAGCAGTAAACAAATTAGATTACACAATATCATGAAGAGAGAATCAGTTTGAGAGTGGTGAAACACCAAAATACCCCAAAGACAAGAAGAAGGAAGAATAAAATTTGTGATCAGGAAGTAAACAATACCCTGAAACCTTTAGCGAAGAGCAAAGTCAGTATCAGTAAATACATTCGATACTCCAAACTAAACATCAGTCGAGACAACACAAAGTACCTTGGTTTACCCAAGAGTGAAGAATGAAGACAAGAAGACAATAGTGAAGACAAGAAAGAAGATAAGAAGAAAGACAAGAAGAGAGGAAGAAATAGTATGAAAGAAACACCGTTATAAAACCTATTATTAAATACCATCAACCCCAAACCCATAGAGACAATTAAAAAGAAAGTATAACATCCCAAAATCCTATAAAAATGTAATTATTAAGAAATCAAAAGTGTTGTCTAGTATAATAAGAAGTGAGCCAACTAAAGCTATTGTGTGATAAAGAAAATAAACAAGTCTTAACAGTCCATGATTATAAAGGTCTGGTCTGAGATAATAAGACTCAAAATATCAGAACCACCAGTGAAAGTGAACTTGTGCAAGTGTTTTTGGAAATACAATAAACTTAAAGTTAGTGATACTATGACTTATCAATATGCTATATAACAACTTTTATATTCAATAATAAACATCATCATAAAATAATAAAATGGAAGATTTCCAATATTTTATTATTTTAATGTAACTCTGTTATTACAAGACATTTGTAAAAATGATAGTAACTAGAGTATGGGTAGACATGTTTACTGATGAAGGGGATAATAGATAATAATGGTTTAGACCAGAAAGGACTGGCATTAATTTATGTTCATAGGTTTAAATTGTTTAAAATGGTTATTTGTTCACAGCCATGAACTCAATAGATTTATAAGAATTTTTAGTAAATAAGATTTATATGTGTTTAAAATGAATTATGTTTGCCAAATAACAGCATACATACCATTAATAATGTTTCAGTAGGTATGCTGTGTTAATTAAAAAGGAGTTAAATGTATGTTTTCAAACCATGTCAGCAATATGTTCAATCTTAGAATGCTGAATGATGTTCATTATTATTTTTTATATAACAGTAGTATTAATCAAATACTACACCTCACAATGGGTTTGTAAAACGTTTTATTTTCATGTAATAATAACTATGTAAAGTCAGAGGAGGAGTAGGATTAAATTTTTTTTGAGGAAGACAGAAATATAAAATTCTCAACTCTAGGCCATGTGGTGAATTCACAGAAACCATATAAACCATTTAATTCACTTATAATTCCTGTAAACTAGCAAGATTTAGGTAAGGTAAATCAGTTAACCACTACTGTGAATGATCCTATGAGTTAAAGTGATAATAAGGAAATATACCTTAAAATATTGTAAATTTTCAAAATATATAAATTAATTAATTTTAAAGAGCAATGTCAAATTCAGAGATTAACATAAAAAACCAGTTCAAAGGTTCAATTTATATGTATTTAAGGAAAGGAAGAGAAATAGGACTAATTAAAATTTATTATAATCGTATTAATAACAATTAAAATGGCAGAAAAATTATATGAAGGCGGAAACCAATTTTTGAGCCTAGATTTCCAAAAAGAGAAATTTGGCAATTTCTACAAAATGTTAACGGATATGGACTATAATATATCAATTTAAAAGGAATGAGATGATTAAACCAATGATACGGTTCATAATTCATGAAAGTGATGAATAAGATAAATAAATTCCATATATAATGTAATTTTGTATCATGTGTATGGTAAATCGAAATATTTTAACAATACTTTTTCAAAGATTAACTGGGCCAGATTTTGACTAACATGAAGGAAGTTAGTTTAGTCTTTTGTTGAATATCAAGCTGAATAGTTGTGTAATATAACGTTCCTTAAAACCGTGTAGAAAATGGTACTACGGTTACCTTCTAATATCAGTGTAACGAGAGTTAAATAAATTAAACACTTTTCTAACTAAACCTACAGAAACTTTAGCGACAATAGTGAAAACTAACACCAAACTTCATTATACTAGTGATTTAAAACAGTAAAACAATATATTTGTGATAATTAACGCTACAGATCATAACCACTTTTTGAGCAGTTAACCCACAGAAGTGAACACATATCAAATAACATAATTAACACAAGTATACACGGAACACTTCTTCAGAACACACCAAACAACCTATTAGACAGATTACACCAGTGGGGGGACATTTCAAACATTTATGAAGGTAATTTTACTGTGAGATTTTAACACGGCGACATTTCCAATAACCTCGCCATACCTAGGAGCGGCCATCTTTAAAAAATACGATTCTGTGCCTTCCGCATCGAGTGACATCAGCAGCTACATATGGTTTGATGATTCAACTTTTTTAAACATTATATCAGAATTATTTAAATATTGTTAAATAATAATTATTGAAATTACTTTAATTGTTAATGTTATACTTTCTCGTTGACCCTTCTCTGACTATTAATATAATCGCTCCAAGAACCTTTTTTATATAATACTTGTAATAATTTTTCCACTGTATGAACGAATCGATAATTCCCTGAGACGGAGTCGATAATTGCTCCCAATCGATTAAAAATCGATTATTTATTAAATTTGTGAATAAATCCATTTATTTCAATTGTTTGTATCTATTATTATTTCACATGCTAATTTAAGGTTTATTTATTAATGCAACGAGACTTCAAGAAGAAGAAAATATTAATTAACAGTGAGATATTGGACCAGCACTAAACATCATAAATCGATTGCTGACCGTGGTTAATCTGATTAACTCCAGACTTGGTTCAGATCTTCCAGAAGTGCTCAATAATTAATAAATACCTTCTTAATTACTAAAATTTTTAACAGAACATTAAAACAGGATTATTTCACAATTACAGACATTAAATAAAACATAAACAAAATTTTTTTTATTGAAAAATTTTTTTTTTTAATACAATTTTTTCTCTATTATCTTTTTTTGTAAAGACCGCATACAGGGTCTAGTTACAATATAAATAGTAAATAATTGACGAACTTCACCAAGGGATATTCCTGATGATGGGGCATATGTCCCGAAACGCGTAGATTTACATAAAGAGTAAAGGCCACCAGACGGACAAGAAAAAGGTAAAAACTATTTTACTATTTATGTACATATAAGTGGCCTGGATACCAAAAAGCATGGATCTAAAAAATGATATTTTTATTATTTAAGTTTATTATTATTATTATTATTATTATTATTATTATTATTATTATTATTATTATTATTGTAATATTTCGGATATATATTGGATGATGATACTTAAATACTATTGAAACATGGTAATATTCTCAAAATAATAAAAAATATATTCTTGTACAAAAAATATTATTATTGTTAATAATTATATAAAAAAAATGTGTATATATATATATATATATATATATATATTTTGTTCTTTATTGGCATCAAGCCTGATTCCATCGTACATCACAGCCTTCATCAGTCCTAGCGCAATTCATCATGAATATTGTTTTTTTAGCTGTATTTTCCAGTCTTGGGAATATAAATTGAAATTTCTGGACTTTTTATGCTATCACTACTCCATCATTGAAATAGGGCAGTTTCTGACTTAAAGGATTAAACAGGGCTACTGGTGAGTTTCATCCACTTCCTTTATAACTTTATCTATTGTAAAACTGAACAAAATTGTACACTTTCTGATTACTGAGAGACTTACAACATTTAAATTATTACTAGTGGTCACCCAGTGGTCGAAATTTGACCGTAATTCATTAAATTTTTAAGTTTGAACGTTATTGAGGTTCTTTTGTCAAAGAGTATACCTCTATAATTATTGCATATAATTTTTTTGAATTTTGTTCTATTACGTCAGCTGCGAGCGTGTACAAATAATCACCAAATACTTCATCAATAAGATTCCCGTTAGACAGAATATGACTACCACTTACCTCAGAGAATGCAAAAAACACAACAGCGTATAGAGAACACTTAATAGTTTAGATTATGTATATACCTCAGAGAATGCAAAAAACACAACAGCGTATACAGAACACTTAATAGTTTAGATTATGTATATCAGATAGATTGTACAAAAATCGTTGCGCAGAAACCCACAATTGTATGTCTCAACTCTTAGTTTGTTTATTTACAGTCATAGCAACATCTGTTTATATTATTTATAAACATCGATACTGCGCCGTTTAGGCGGCAGGTTAAAGACCTATAAAGACTCTACAGTATCGTTAGAGCCGTTTCAAGGACATACATAGATTAGATTGTATGTCTCAACTCTTAGTTTGTTTATTTACATTCATAACAACAGCTATTTATATTTATTTATAAACATCGATACTGGGATTGTATGTCTCAACTCTTAGTTTGTTTATTTACATTCATTGCAACAGCTATTTTATATTATTTATAAACATCGATAAGATCTATTCTTTATGAACAGAATTAAAATTAACGTTTTAATTTCAAATAAAAAATATTTTTTTTAAATATTTGTTGCTGGGTGACAAGAGTTATAACAATAGCAATTGTTGTGTGAATATTTAAACCTACATGAATTAAAAAAGACCCTACGGTTTAGGCCTTAGGCGATTTTAGCGGAAAATGAGACCTAGCCCAATCGATTTGTAGTGTCCAAATACGCTTAAGTACCAAATTTCGAGAAAACCGTTAGAGCCGTTTCCGAGAAAATAAGGACATAAATACAAAGATTGCTCGGTTAATAGTACTAGTGGTCGCCCAGTGGTCGAAATTCGACCGTAATTCATTAAATTTTTAAGTTTGAACGTTATTGAGGTTCTTTTGTCAAAGAGTATACCTCTATAATTATTGCATATAATTTTTTTGAATTTTGTTCTATTACGTCAGCTGCGAGCGTGTACAAATACGTCATTAGCGTGTGTTGTTTGCCTTAATTCCCTGCAATACCTATGAAATTTAAAATTTAATGTTAGTAACAGTTGAAAAAAAAACACAATTACAGCTTGTATTCGTATTTATTTTTTGATATAATTCATTGTCAGTTTTCATTTTTTCATGTTATTATTGAATCAAATAGACGCTAATAAAAATGAGACTTGACATTCATAGAAGTATAAGATACATTGTTTTCAATTCCAGTGGATTACATTTCATTTTTGGTAAGGTACAAAATTCGAAAACAGTTTGAAGATTATCTGCTACAAAGCTTATATAATTTTTTAATTTTTTTTTCTATGCATTAATTTTCGAGTTATTTGAAAAATATGAAAGATAGGAAAAATGAGGTTTAGCTTGGCCAAGCCATATTTAAAAAGCAATAACGCGTTTTTTGACATTTCCTTGGGTTTTTTTTATTGCCATACTGACCAAGGCTACACAGTTATTTTGCCTATCTTTTTCGAATTATATAAAATTTAAATAAAAAATTAATACAAAATAAAAAATGAAATAAAAAATACGTGCCTCGTATTTTTTCATATATTTTTCATTAAATCAAAAAAACCTGGCGGTTAAAAAATAAATGTTGTCCATTGAACTTAAAATAGTTTGAAAGTGAATTTAATGATTCAGAACTTCTGTGTAAATGATGTTTTTTGTAAAAACTCTTTCATCATTTGCTAAATGCCCTTGGCCATTATATTCGGAAATATAAAATCTCAAACCATCGAATGATCGAACTCTACTTGCTGCGACGTACAATTGACCATGTGTAAAAACTGGCTGCCTCAATTAAAATACCAATTTTTTCGAATGTTTGTCCTTGAGACTTATTTATTGTCATCGCAAATGCAGGTATAATTGGAAATTGAGTTCTTTGAAAGTTAAATGGTAAAACAGTACCGGAATATGTTAAATTTATACGTGGAATCAAAATTCTCTTATTGCATGCGGTTCCAGTTAAAACTTCGCAATCAATAGCATTACGATGCATACACTTGATGCGCATTCTTGTTCCATTGACTAATGCTTCCTTTGTATTTAAGTTTCTGATCAGTAAAACGATGCAATTAACTTTCAATACTAACTTATGTGGTGGCAAACCACTAATAGTCAAAGAATTCAAAAACTCTACTGGATAGTTATTGATTTCATTGTCATCATCACAAATTATTTTATCATAGCTATGATATGTTTTCTGTTCACCTGGTATTCGATTAAGTATATCAGTATTAATAAAAGTACAATCATCATTTTTAGGTGCTAAAATAACTGACTTCAATATGTTATCTGAGAGTATGTTTTTGGAAATATTTCCATACACCTCATTAATAATATTATTTTCATCTCCTATTAATTGCTGAGGTATTTCAATAATATTTTCACCAAACTGAGGGAATTGTGGGGCTTCATCATTACCAATTTTTTTCAAGAATTCGACAAATTCTATTTCACTTGGTAAGGCTCTCATATTTTGAGTAAACGTTACTTTATGAAAATAAACAAATTTATGCCAACTCGTGACACAATTTTCAATTAAAGTTGCACGTGATCCATGTGGGACAACTGGTAAGATTTGCCGAAAATCACCGCACAGAAGTATCGTTTTCACTCCAAATGGTTTATGTTTATCATTTTCATCGCATAGATCCTGCAATAATCTATCTATGATTTTCAACACTTGCAGTGGGCACATAGAAATTTCATCAATAATTATCAATGATGATGAATTTATGTAACGTCCATAGCTACTATTTGCGGTAATATTTGCTACAGAATTTTCTAAAATGGGTATAGGCAATTTAAACACATTGTGTAAAGTTCTACCTCCAAGTAATAGAGTTGAAGCTATGCCACTGAACGCTGTTGCAATGCAACTAAGATTAAGCGAATTTAATTTGTGAATGATTGCTGTTTGTGTGAATGTTTTTCCACAACCTGTGTTGCGGTTTGGAAGCTCTTGAAGAATCGCGAGTTATTCCAAAGACGCTAATAAGGAAGGCTGGATTGTTTGTTAGAAAGAAGTGGACTGTATTTGAGATATTGAACATGCGTTTATTGAATAATTTGGTTTGTTAGTTACGATCGGCACGTGCGGAAGCATTTGAGGCGATAATGCCCGAGATTAATTTTGAATGAAATCGTGGTCCATTGCAGATGGACGCAGGTAGACGATTAAAGTGAAATGTTATAAATGCATGCTGTATAATAGCCAAAAGCCGCGGCTGTAAGAGAAGTGTTCAACGAGAGTTGCGCTCGGAGTCGTGTTATAAACTAAACTAATACTGGCTTGCAGTCGGCTAGGCTGGCCGATTGCAAGGTTTGATAAAAGCGTGACGTCATCCGCGCGTGCCGTGCAATGTTAGTAGGCTGCTTACAACTGACAAAACAGTACAAAGTTTAAACATACTGCCCGCCAAAATCGGGACGATTTTGTACATTAACGGTTAAATTGAACAATATAATAATTAGACTTACATGTCGTAAGCGATACAATAATTGGCGCACTAGCCAGAGAGCAATGACATAATGGACATAATATAAATTCAATTAACAATCACCAAGCATACAATAAATTGATAACACCATAAAAATACAATAATTTCCCCATGATATTGACATAACAACCCCAATGAATTTCATAATGTTTTGACCCTTAGAAAATACAATACATATATAGAATAATTGCCACTATAACTGACACTTGTGGTTCTCAGAATTTGAATCACACAAACATATTAACGATACACCACATTCATAATAATTGATAGTACATATGAGACACAGTCACTATTTCTGTAATAGCTAGCGACACTTAACAATGTTACAATGCTTATGATACAATTGACTTGTATGCTCGCCCCGGGGAATGTCCCGGGCGTGTTCCATGTAATGTGACACGCGCACACCCATGCATACACACACACACACACACACACACACCGTAAGGCACGCAAACGACTAGCTTGTTGCCACCGGAAGGGGGCATAATTTGTGGATGGGTCGGCGTAAGATACCTAGCGCGGTGCGTACTTCTGCGACGCGTACTAAGGAATCTTGACCCGGAAAAACATTGGTAATTACCCCACGCTTCCATTCTAAAGGGGGGGAATTGTCATCAAAAATGAGGACAAGTTGTCCGACCTTCAAATTTTTAAATGGGGTGCGCCATTTGTTGCGCTGCTGCAGCTGGTGCAGATAATCCCTAGACACACCCACACACACACACACACGGACACGCACACACACATATACACGCGCACACATGCATGTAAATAGAGCGATATATGCCTTGGTCGTGGACTTAGAGCGCTGCCCGCCATGGCGCAAAAACACCGGACCTGCGTAATCCACGGCCGACTGTGAGAATGGCCTTGACGGCGTGACCCTAGAAGAGGGTAATTGACCGAGTAATTGATTCGCGCCTTTAGCCCGGAAACGAAAACAAGTGACACACTTATGTATCACTGAGCGGATATAGGACTTATCGTGTATGATCCAATACTTACGCCTAAGCGAAGCTTGAGTTGATTGCACTCCAGCGTGCAACAAACGGATGTGTTCGTATTCAATTATTAATCTCGTGAGATGAGAGTGCGGGTGTAAAATTATTTGGTGTTTAGTCTCGTAGCTAAGTGGGGAGAATTGCAAGCGTCCACCCACTCTTAAAATGCCTGATTTATCCAGGAATGGGTTGAGAGCAAGAATTTTACTACTGCGTGGAAGGCACCGGTGTGCCTCAAGTTCCCTAACCTCTACGTCGAAATGCAACTTCTGAGATTGCCGGACAAAAACCAAGAGCGTGTCAGACAATTCTTGAGCCGACAAAAAGGACGTGTCTCTTTCAGCCACCGCGAGCCTAGAATTGCGAAGAAATCGACGGCAGTATGCGAAGACGCGAATAAGCCTCGTAAGAGATGAATAGTTTTCAATGTAACTATGTGTTGAGGACGCGACAATTAGTGAGGTTTGAGCCTGCTTGTGACGCTCCTCTTCAATGTCGGGAAAGGTACAGGGAGTATTAATGTCGAACGCGCTGACCGGCCATGAGGCCGCATCACGAGCCAACCAGGAGGAACCATGCCACCATTGAGCATGACAGTGCAGACTACGAGGGAGGCAACCGCGCGATAAAACGTCGGCAGGGTTGTCATTCGATACTACATGATGCCAAGTTCCCCTGCTGCTAACAAGACGCTGTATTTCTGCGACACGGTTAGCCACAAATACCTTCCAGCGGGAAGATTGCTGATGTATCCAGTACAACGCTATCATCGAATCCGAATAAAGATATAATCCGTCAAAATTGTAATCGACGGCATTTAAAACCTTGGACGTTAATTGAGCCAACAATAAACAAGCACAAAGTTCAAGTCTAGGAAGCGTTATCTGTTTCAGCGGAGCGACCCTAGATTTAGCACACAACAAGTTTGATGATATGACGCCGTTCGAATAGACCGCCCGCACATAAATGCAACACGCGTAACCTTTAACCGAAGCGTCGGCGAATCCGTGCAGCTGCAATGAACTAACTGGGCAACTGTTCGAACTCTTAACCGACCTCGTAATCTCAAAATGAGTGTCGGAGACTAATTGGGTGTATAATTCCGACCATTGATTGGCTAGTGACCCGGACAAGGGTTCGTCCCAATCAGTGCCCGCCAACCACAACTGCTGCACGAAATGCTTGCAGCAAAATGTGATGGGAGCAATTAGACCTAGTGGATCATAGATCCCGGCAATGATTGATAACACGCTTCTCTTGTTGAGAACGGTTAGATTGTCATCACCCCTAACGGTGTACAAAAAGTTATCCCCCTCAACATTCCACTGTATGCCCAAGGTACGCACGTTTTGACCCTTGCTGAAGTCACGGGTTACTTGGGCGCGAAGAGTCATAATCTTATGGTGGTTAGAGAACCATTTGTGTAACGAAAAACCATACCTCCTCAACAACTTCTCGATCTCGCCTTTCATTTCAGCTAAGCTGTTCGGATCATCCGAACCCGTTATGAGATCGTCTACGTAAAAGTCATTTGCTATGGCCTTAGCAGCGGTAGGGTAGTCGGCTTTGTTTTCATATGCTATTTGAGCCAGACAACGCGTAGCAAGGAAGGAGGCACTAGCAGTGCCATATGTAACCGTCCTTAACGCGTAATGTCGTAATTCCTTATGCGGTGCATCACGCCAAACAATGCGTTGCAAGTTTGAATCCTTAGGATTAACAATGATCTGGCGATACATCTTTTCAATGTCCGCAATAAGTACGTATCGGTGGGTGCGGAACCGAACCATTATCGAAAACAGATCCTGCTGGATCGTAGGACCGACCATTAAAGTGTCGTTAAGGGACAAATTATTGGTGGTTTTAGCGGATGCGTCAAATACCACGCGCAATTTAGTGGTTAAGCTAGAGTCTTTGAAGACTGCGTGATGGGGCAGATAAAAGATCTCTGACCTGTCAAGCGACAGATCGTATTCATTAAGCGGCGACATGTGGCCAAGTCTTAAGTAGTCATTCATGAACTCACTATAATCCTTATAAAGGGTAGGGTTCTGCTTGAATTTGAATTCTAACGATTGGAATCTTCGTATTGCTCCGCGGAGAGAATCTCCCAAATAAGATTTATCAGATCTGCGGGGCAGGGCTACCACGAATCTCCCGTCGCGATTGCGGCTAGTGTTTTTCACGAAATGCCTTTCACACGGTGAGTCCTCAGATCGGGTTTCGCGACTAGAGATTTCCTCCAACTTCCAAAATTCCTTTAGTTGCGAGGAAACCTGATTATCATCCTTACAGACCATAAATGAAGAAACCGTTCTAGTCATGTCGACGTTGAATGGTAAGTCACCGGCCAAAATAAATCCTAACTTGGTTTCCTGAATTATAGGAAAGTGTGGTCCGCGCGTATATTTCACAGGTTCAATTAATTGTAGAAAATATTGAGCGCCGATTAATATATCGACTTGCGATGAGCAATGTAGGTGAGGATCCGCCAGGAATATGCGCTTGGGTAAATTTAAAGAGGTAAGATTGAATGACTCCGCCGGTAAATTATTAGTTATACTGGGTAGTACGGCACAATGTACGTTTAACGTGAAGGGTTTATAGCGTGAATGTAGCCTTACATTAGTGCTGAAGTCAGCCTGGGAAAGCGAGTTGTTTATACCCGTGATGGGCAATTGCGATTTAACTAATTGGAGGCCCATCCTGCGGGCGAAATCCATTGTGCAAAAGTTCGCTTGAGAACCGGAATCCAGTAATATCCTAACGGGAAATTTTTTGCCGACCTTATTGTATGTCATACAGACGGCGGTAGATAACAATACCGATTTATTGGTCTGTGATTTCAGTGAGCACTGGTTGTTAACAGAAGTTACGTCCCTGTTGGGGACATGAATCATGGTGTGGTGACGCCTAGAACATTTTTTACACGAAAATTTGGAGGGACATTTTGAACCCTCGTGTCCCGAACGGAGACAGTTTAAGCAAAGTTTGTTTTTTAGTAACGCATTTTTTCTATCAGGGATAGACAGCGATATAAACTGTGGGCAATCGCTAAGTCTATGTTCACCGTTACATAGCCTGCATAAATTATTTCTAATATGTGAGTGGAATGCGCCCTTTGGATTGCTTATCTGTTTAACTGCCTTGCGATAAGGAGACTTATCGCTTTTGTTCAACCTGCTCGTTGGGCTAGTCGCGTTATCGATATTTTGCAGTAGTTTCCTACGTGAATTTAAAAAATTTATAAAATTATTAAAATCAGGGAGTTTATGCTCCGATAAACTCTCTTTCCACAAACGTAAAGTGTAACTGTCAAGTTTTTTGGCTAGATAATTTACGACAATAATTTCAAACGTGTTGACTGGCAGTTTGAGATTATTTAAAGCGTTTATATTTGCAGAGATTTGATCAATAAATTGCGATATGCTACCTTGGGATTCCTGCTGAACTAATGGTACGTCTAGGACATTCCACACGTGGTGAGCGGAGACAATCAGCTTACTATCATATCTATTCCTCAACAGACCGATAGCCACCGCGTAATTTTCATGTGTTATGGGTAATGATTTTATTACGTTAAGCGCCTCGCCATGTAATGACGAGTGTAAATAATGAAGCTTCTGTATATCTGTCAGGTCTGTTCTGACATGAATTAGTTCCATAAAAATATGGTAATAATGTTGCCATTCCACAATACTACCCTCGAACCGTGGTAATTTTATTGGTTCCAATTGAATGGGGGTTGTTTTAGGCTGTTTACCATCAGTATTAATTAGTGGTTTTTGGTTCAAGTGCTCAGATTGCTCCAACAAGTGTTGCAATTTACATTCTATAGCACAGAGATCGTCCTCCGTTTGCACTCTATCACTTGTTGACGCAACGTCTGCTTCCTCAGCCTCGATTTGTGACTGTATCTCGTCATATTTGGTGGATAATTCCATCAAATGACGCAGTTTTATTTTGAGCGCATGAGGATCGCTGTTTAACAAATCAAAATTATCCGCGAAGGTATTTATTCGGGATATTGAGGCCTTAATTGTACCTCGTTTCTTTATCAGAGCCCTTACATCGGCCATTATTACAGTTTGAGATAAAAAATGGAAAGATATTTAGAAACAATTGAGCATCGAGCATGTGAACCACAAACTTAATTTTGAATGAGTTTAAATACGTTTGGTGGCTAGCGATCGTTGGTTTGAACATAAACTTACTCTCTCTAACTGATCAAACTCGTTGGCAGTTAAATTATTGAAATTATAAATCTAAATGATTACAAAGTATAGCTTTATCTTTAAAGTTCTGACTGATAATGAGCTGCCAACCATCTATTAATTTATATTGTGTAATAAGTTAATTGTTTATATAGATATGTCAAAAATACACACTGGGTGAAATATTATTAAAAATAAATCAAATATAGGTAAAGTTTATAGTCACGTGGCCGTCGATCCATTCGTGATGAAGCTGGCTTCGATCCCGTTTGGAGCTGCTACACCTCCTGTCTCTGCCGGTTAGCCGTTGCCTCATGTTGTACCCTCCATCATTTAAAGCTGTGGAATCTCGAAAATGTTGTCCTGTTTCGTCCCGTCGTCTCTGGTCTACTGCTTGGCTGAATCTTGTCGAGATGACTGCGACGTGCTTCACGATAATGGTGTCGCTCAGGACGAAAATGATGCCCGTCTGTCGTGATTAACTTCAGATTGGTTTTTCCAGAAATGATGTATATAAATAAATGTTGTCGCCTGTATACTCAGGTATGAGAAATCTGTGCCGTTGGGACCAAAAATGATGTAGTTTGTTTTGGCCTGAAAATGTGAAATCCTGCCTGATTGGACCAAAAATGATGTCGTTTTTGGCCTGAAATGTGAAATCCGGTCCGGTGGGACCAAAAATGTTGCGGTTTGGAAGCTCTTGAAGAATAGCGAGTTATTCCAAAGACGCTAATAAGGAAGGCTGGATTGTTTGTTAGAAAGAAGTGGACTGTATTTGAGATATTGAACATGCGTTTATTGAATAATTTGGTTTGTTAGTTACGATCGGCACGTGCGGAAGCATTTGAGGCGATAATGCCCGAGATTAATTTTGAATGAAATCGTGGTCCATTGCAGATGGACGCAGGTAGACGATTAAAGTGAAATGTTATAAATGCATGCTGTATAATAGCCAAAAGCCGCGGCTGTAAGAGAAGTGTTTAACGAGAGTTGCGCTCGGAGTCGTGTTATAAACTAAACTAATACTGGCTTGCAGTCGGCTAGGCTGGCCGATTGCAAGGTTTGATAAAAGCGTGACGTCATCCGCGCGTGCCGTGCAATGTTAGTAGGCTGCTTACAACTGACAAAACAGTACAAAGTTTAAACAACCTGCATGAGCAGTTAAACAAAAAACATTAGATCCAGTATCATGGTGCAAAACTTCACGAATCACACGATCAATTAGATTACGCTGTTCAATATTTGCAGTTTCATAATGCTCACAAAACAGAAACTCTTGTTCTATTGGATCAATAGCATTTGCTTCGTCTGTTCTCTGCGAATACGTGGGAACTGGTAAACCAAGTTCTTGACATGACAAATTATGAACATTCAAAATATCTTCAATTTCTAATAGAGCTGTGTTAAAGGATACTTCTTCGTTGTAATCTCTCAAAAAATCTTCACTAAGATATACTTTAAATTCATTCCATAACGCCAATGCATTGGCTGGCACATTTAATGCACAAATGTAACCAAATAAATTTCGCATTTGTTTTGGTGAATGTAATTCTTTTGCTTCATTTAAACATTCGCGCCATTCATTATCATTTGAAGCAATGCCGCGAGCATGGCACGCTTCAACAAAAGAAGTGTGTATAATTCCATTGTATGTTCTAACATCCTCAAATGATTTTGGACCACAGACATGTAATAAAAGCAATCGTAAATGGAAAAGTTCGATGTCTTTTGGTGATACTACATATGTGCGTGTAATGATTTTATCACCTCCACGCCTTCTCTTCTTCCATTTTTTTCGGGAATCTTCCCACACATAATGCAAAGGAATTTCAATATACTTATATTCATGCGCTGATGGATCTGATCGTTCAATTCAAAAAATGCTAATAATTTTGTTTGTCTTGCATTTTCAATTGCTTGACGTTCTTGCCCTTCTCGAAAGTAAACATTCTGTCTACGCGGTAAATGAATGTCAAGTCTAACGATGACATGTGATTGAAAATGCATTGGTAATTCATAGATGCGCCATACAGCTTCAGTTGATCCGACATAACGGCCATTTAAAAAATTTTTAACTTCATCAATCTGTATTTCTTGACCTGGTTCATTTCTCTCTGAACCTAATTCAACAGATGCACTGTTATAGCCTTTATACACGTATTTATAAATGTATTTAACACTTTTAACTATAGTGCATACTTCAACATTTATATGGCAATTAAAGTTGGCAAGTAAATACGGATTGTATGGTACAACATAACGATTGTCGAGGCAACTACCGCGAACTTCAGCATTAATACCATTATCACGCCTTCTGTATAATGGATATCCATTTAATGATTCACATGTAAATTCATTAAATCGTTTTGGATAATCTTTTGTGCATTTTCCATCTCTCATACATACAGAATTTGGATTAAGTACACCGCATGGACCATGCATCATGTGTTTTACAACATATTCATGTAATGTAGGATGTGTTTGAATGTTAGGAATCTCCGCAGATACAACTTTATCAATATCGGTAGCGTTAACAATTTTATCTTGCTCATTTAAAGAGAGTAAAATGTGAGCATGAGGCAATCCTCTCTTTTGAAACTCAATTGTATAAATGAGTGCTTCAACTTTACCGAAGTTTTTTTTAGTGTAAGGCCCTCAATAAATGCTTTCAGTTTGGACTTGAATACACGCACAACAATATCAGGTCGAAAATTAGCTGACTCACCTACACCAATATTGCGAACTATTTCAGGCCAACTTGGATTGCAAGTCATTGTAATAAACAAAGAAGGCTTTCTGAAATGTTGTACAATTGACATTGCATCTAAATAATTCTGATACATATTTCTTGGAGATCCATTGAATGAAGATGGTAAAATTACTCTACGGCCAACATTATTGGCATTGGGGTTCAATTCTAAATAATCTGTTAAATTGTTGTAAACTTCAGACCTAAGACTTGTTTGATTTTGTCGAATGAAATGTAACCTTGTGCCCTCTATTCTCACATACATATCAACTATCCACTGCAGAAATAATTTTTGTGAATGGTGCAACATACTAAAATCTTCTCTAATTGCAAGTCGATAGGCTACATACTGAAGCATGGTTAATTTATTTCTGGGCGCTCTTGAATTAGATGTAGTTGGTACATTATGAGAAATATTGATATGCCACCCAGTATCACCATTTGGAAAAAGTAATGGATACGCTAAAGGGTCCAATGATGAATCCAAAACAGAGATATTTTTAATGGTACCATTAACTTTTGAAAACGAAACCATATTTCGTTCAAAGGGTGGCTCACCATCAACTGTACTAAATATTACTGCTACATCAGTTTGAACTGCATCATTATAACGGCATAGATCTAAATCACGATTTACTTTAATGAGCATACAAATTTCTTTATTTTGATTTTCAACTCTCCGACAATGATCTTTCATTGCAATGAATGACCGAACGAAAGGATTAATGCGTTCCAATTCAAGAGAGATTTCGCGCATTATATTGTTATTGCATGTTTGATTATAGTGTTCACGTAATCTATAATTGACAGCAGTGTCAACATCATAAAAATATAATTGCGCATAACATGGTGAGCGACCATATCCAGCAGTCATTGGACCTGATCTATGATAAAAAACATCATGTATTTTAAAATGATACACTCCACGCGTAACTGTATCCGAAATTTTAGCTTCTGAGCTAACCATAGCAAATGATGAATTGTATTTACGAATGTTTTCAAAATAATTTTTTGACTTTCTTTTTATTGAAGGTTCATTTAAAGTAAGTCCATCATACAATGATTTAAAGTATTCATTTTGACTTAAGGCCGGTAATATTGCTTTACCCTTATGACAACATGAAGTGAATGCAGTCCTTTCACCTAAAGTGACCTCAGATTCGAAATGTTTTGCATTGTAAATGCATTAATCCACAATCAAAAGTATTAAAATTTCTTGGAATGACATTCAGTGCGCATTTAAATGTATCCCTCAAAATAATTTCATCATTTTATATACTATTTACACTATTTAAATTTGCATTTGGTCTATTATCATTTTGACTTTCACGCGAATATATATTCCTTCTTCTTTGTCTCTCAGTCCGACCCGTCAATGTTATACTATTTACACTATTTAAATTTGCATTTGGTCTATTATCATTTTGACTTTCACGCGAATATATATTCCTTTTTCTTTGTCTCTCACTCCGACCCGTCAGTGTTCTATGTCGAGGCATAATGGAAGTAGGTGCGAATATCTGAATGTAAAAAAAAAACATGTAATGAAATTACTGAAACTAAGATTAGACAGGGTTTAATTTAAAAATAATAAAATGTACTCATTTTTTTGAAACCACCAATAATAATTAGGTGAGAGTAAGTCAATTCAAATTGCTGCTACAAAATTTTCCTTTTGCAACAGGTGTAAATTAAGCAAGCTGTATTTCACTTTCAACTGCACATTAATATATATAAAACACAGATATCTAATATACAGAATATAAAATAAACGCTTTTTTGCCTTGACATACACTCCACAGACTATTGAAAAAGGAACATTTGAAATCACACAAAATTCACAGCTCATTCAGTCAATCTGTCAGTAATTATTTGTTGGCAACATTTAAAATTCTTTGGTGACAATCTCTACTCTGTGCGACTGTTTGACCACAGACTATTATGTGTTTGACATTGGCAGTATGAACGTACACTAAAATGAAAAAATTATAATTTTATTGCCTGGCAACAAAATTATTTTATTTTTAACAATTACCATTGTTTGAAATAGTTTAAATGAATTTTCAAGTGCAAATGAATGTTTTATTTTATTTTATTTAATGTATTTGTAACACATATTATATATAAATTTTAGCTTTCTGCACTCCTTCTCCATATAAACTTTAACTATGCCAAATCTCACACTCCTCCGTGCGCGCAATGTGCTTAAAAAGGGGTACAAATTTTCTCTTCACATATTAATATATAGATTTACCCAGGATAACTTGCCTTACAGTTCCAAGGTCCGTCACACGAACAGTGAAATACAAACAGTGTTTGGGGTTATATCAATAACATACTCGACTCGCATTTATGTGAAACAACTCAAATTTTATTTCATTTTTTATACTCCTTCAAATTTATGGATTATTCATCTTTTCTCTCATAATTAAAATATTACTGTTTCTTTCATATATGAATAACACAAAACATTTATTTCAACAGTGTATACTTATTCTTTTAAATTTACTTAGTGTTCATTTTTGTCTAAAAATTTGATTTGATTACTTTTTCTTTGTACATTATATGTACAGTACAAAACATTATTTTAACATGATAAACATCCTAATAACTAGTTCACACTTTAACGTAAAATTTATTAAATTATGTGAAGACAGCCCAGTAATTGCTCACACGCTTCATTCATGCACATTTAAGTTTACCCCATAATTTAGAGCGCTCTTTTAATTTAAGATAATTATATCGGGAAATTGGTCGTTGGCGACTTAACTTTTGGCGTTCCTCTCATCGCCACTTGCCGCACTAGATATATGTCTGAATGTTTTGTCAGTTCAACACATTTTTAAATTTTCTTTCTTCACTCCACTTATTTCATTCTGATATATCGGGTCACTTATTTATGTCTGGTTGTCACCGTCTATAGTTAAAAGAATTATTTGGTGCATACGAGTTCTTTTGTCCACCCGGCCGGGTAAAATTTGTTAGTCGAACTGCCTTTATTATTTGCACATTTTTGATAAAGTTTAGCCCGGCCGGTGACGCACGCCACTATTCACATCCGTTGCGTGTAGTTGTTAATCGTCGACTCCCCGTCACCTGCGAAACAGGCTCCCTACTACATCTTGTTGCTCACCAGGAAACGCACTGCCTTCAGGTTATGAAATTTTCGTCAACGTTCATGAAGTGTGGTTTGTCAATGTGTCCACGAGGTTGACGATATTAAACGGCGACGATACAGGAGGCTCAGGTAGGTGGAGCCTCTACCTGGTTTCCTTCGTCTTGAAAGCACATGCCTCGCCATTTTTTGTGGCGTCGGTTTTGTATGTTAGGCGTATAAGCTGTGCCCCGCCGCTTCTGTGCGTCCAGCAAACGTGACAATCACTGAATTCACCAACGAGTCTGGCACTCTTTAACTACACTCCACTCAAAAAGTTTATGTGATTGTTCTTTGTTTGAATACGACATTAATTTGCAGGGGACTTCCAATGCTGACAGAATAGATTTAAATAAAACAAAAACAAAAACCCCCCTTTGGCCCCATTACAAAATTTAAGTGAACACATCTTCCCGTGGTAACACAATGTACTGCAAAGAATGATTACAAGAGGAGGTGAAGTGACATTCGCTAAAGTGATGGCTGCTCCTTTGTTGGTGTATGGGAGCAAGGTGTGGACAAGAACAAGAAAATAGGAAGGTAGACTACAGGTGTCAGAAATACAATTTATTTGAAAAGTTCAAGGGTGAACAAGACTTAATTCTATATGACAGCAGGAAACAAGTGATGAATTGGTACCTAAAGCTAAATGATAATCGAAGTGTATAGAGAGCAGTAATTGAAAATTTAGAAAGATTACAAGCATGACTGCCATACAAACAAGCATAGAAATACAAGTAGGCAGAAGATCTTAGAAAACATCAAGGAAAAGATCCAGAAGATACTGGAGAAATGAAGGTGGAATAGTGACTTGAAGCCTGTAGTAAAGAAGATACCACACAGGCTTGAAGCCTGTAGATCTCTGTTATGGTCTTTCTGAATCTTTACATAGGTTTTATAGTTACCATGCAAGCCTTTTTAGTGAAGTCGTGAGCTTTTATATCTTTTTTAAGATTTTCTCACACAGAACTCTGAAGTGCCTGATAAAAACATCACTTACAAATTTGCCAGAACATGAAGATCAGTTGATCATAGATCTAATTGGTCAAAACGTAACTTGAGGCAATCATTTTGCCAAGAATCTTGATGGCCTTATCATAAAAAAAAGTTTTCCGGTAAAATAATATGTAAATGTGACTCTGTTATTGATTAGAATGATGACCAAAAGATACTTGAATTTAAAGAATTTAGTATTCACTTTGTTTTAGATTCCAAGTATTAGATAGACTCTGGTCAGTTATTTTTTCTTTACTTATATCTGTGGTAGACTTCCTTCAGTGGCTGTCACTTGCTGACTTTCATTGGTTACTTGTAACGATTAAATTGGCTCAAAAAAAATATAATATTCACTTTGTTGTGGTGTCCAGATTTTAGCATGCTGTCCATTGTTTCTTCTTCGGCTATATGTTTTGAGATATGTGTATAGTAGTCCTTCACTGATGTCTTAGATATCTGTCACTGACAATAGTGAACACGCTGACTTTCACTGGCTACTTACAATGACTCAAATGGCTCACTATGTTTTTTGATTGGCAGAGGCTTGAGCAGTTGTGTGGCAGAATTCCCAGTGGCAAGATTGTTCTGCCATGTTATATGGCTCATGTTATGCAATGTCTTGCTTAACTGTAGCATCCAGTTGGGTTTTGGTAGAAATGTGCTTTCTTCCCTGCATTTCTCCCCACCCTGATAAGTTATTCATATTTTTATAATGTAAGTTTATTCTCTACCTTGTTTTGGTTTCCGGGTGTTTGGCTAAAGAAGGAAGAATGCAGAACATCCGCTACAGAACCAGCAAAACCCATTTTGCTGTTGGTAGTATACTTACCACATGATTCCACAAGCCTTTCAACAGTGGCGGTTTCTTAATTGGTGCACATGAGCACGTGAACCCCCTACATAAATAAATATAAATTAATTAATTTTAACAAACACTAAATAAACGGGAAATAATTTGGTTTAGTTTTATGACGCAATAACAAAATGCTCGTTCTGGTAAAACAGTCGTGCAGTCGACGCAGTGTAAGGCGTGCGCACAGCTCTGTACGTGCGCTGCTGGATCAAATGAGAGCGGTGACGTGATGCGGCATTGGCGCGGTGGTGGGGGCAAACCTCTCCCATGTAAAGAATGTGCGCACATTCGGTTTGTGAACCAGTGCTGTTCTAGCCGTTGTAGGCGTCACGTTACTCGCTCTCCCAGTGTCGCTTGCGCCCAGTGCAGTTGTGTTTGTGTTGTGTTAATGTTGGTGATCGATTAGCAATGGCTGCTACCCCTGTGTCTGTGTTAAAAGAAACAATTTTTTCAAGTATTTCATTAGAAAAGAAACTCGAAATAAAACAACGTGGTCGTCCGACCCCAAAGCTTAATATCGTACAAGTGACCAAAGGTAAAGATAGAGATTTCAAAAGGGAATTTAAAGAAACTTTATATGAAAAGACTTCTTGGCTCTGCGGTTGTGAAGCTACAAATAAACTATATTGTTTCTAAATATCACTATAATATTGACGACTCGGAACACAAAGTTTTTTATAAGTAAAAACGTAAAGTTTTACCTTACAGCCTATATTGTTTCCCTTGTCTGCTATTTGCAAAACAAAGCTCTGAAAACTTAAACTGGATTAAGTATGGTGTGAATGATTTAGGTCATTTACTCTCGAAAATTAAAAAACATGAATGTTCTCAAACTCATTTGAACTCTTTGCTAGAGTTTAACTTGCTTGGTAAAGTCGACATACGTCAGCAGTTGAACAGCGCTTATCGGAGGAATGTAAAAGAACATAATGAAAAAGTAGAGAAAAATCGTTATGCATTATCAAAAATAATTGACTGCATTAAATTTTGCGGCGCTTTTGAACTGGCACTTCGGGGACACAGGGAAGGAGATGATTCTTCAAATACTGGGATTTTTCGAGGCTTAGTGGATTTTGCTGCTCAGATTGATGCCTCACTAAGAGAACACTTACGTGATGCAACCGTTTTTAAAGGAACATCAAAAGAAATTGAAAACGACCTGCTCGATTGTATGCTTCTTGTTTGCCAGGAAAAGATTAAGGAGGAAATAAAATTTGCAGATTTCTTCTCTGTAATCGCTGATGAGACCACAGATGTTAGTTTGACATTTCAGTTAGCTTTGTTTTTCGCTACGTATTACCTAATGGAGAACCAGTAGAAAGATTTTGGGGGTTTATACATTCCCCTGGACACGACTCAGACTCGATCGCTGGATGCATTCTTGGCGCCCTAAAAAATGTTGTTGATAAGCTGTAAAAGTTAATCTCTCAGAGTTATGATGGAGCAAACGTGATGAGTGGACACCTAACCGGTGTACAAACAATTATTCAACAACATTACGAGTATGCTTTTTATATCCATTGCTATGCTCATCAATTAAATCTAGTGATTACTCGAGCTGCTAGCCAAAATCAGCAAGTGCGGATATTTTTCGCGAATTTGAGTGATGTAACAAACTTTTTCAGCAATTCACCTCAAAGAGCAGAAATTTTGGATAATATTGTCGGGAAAAGAATCCCTCGAGCTTCAAGCACTAGATGGAATTTTAAAAGCAGAACTGTAAATACAGTATTCGAACATCGGGAAGACCTTATTACCTGTATGGAGGAAATAGAATCAACCTCTAAACAAGAATCTTCTATTACCAAAGCTGGAGCAATCCAGCGAATGCTGGAAGACCCAACTTTTGTGTTTTGGCTTACAGTTTTCCATAATATAATGCCACACGTCGACATTTTATACAGACAAATTCAGCTTACCTATACAGATCCTGTGCGAACAAAAAAGGACGTGGAAAACTTTCTGAGGGAAATAAATAAAGAAAGAGAAAAAAATGAACTCCGTGAAAAGTGCTGTAGACCAGATGCCTCTACAACGCAAAAGAGCAAGATATGAAGAAGGCGGTCATGCTAATAGGACGATCGCGGCTAAAGAAGTATGTGATGTAATTTTGACGCAAATAAAAGAGTGGTTTTCATTTACATCGCACCATTCAGCCGTATCCCTTATTGTTCCTCAAAAATTTAGTGAGTACAGTAAATCATTTCCTCAATCTGCATTAGATGAAACAATAGAAAAATACCCCTTTTTGGACAAAGCAAAGCTAAAAACCGAACTTGGAGTGTTTTACCGACGTGAAGACATAAGATGTATGAATGGTGCTGTGAGCTTACTGCAATTTCTTATACAAAATGATCTGAAAGATTAGTTTTCAGAGTCATATAAGCTTTTAAGGATGATATCGACAATCCCAATGACTTCAGCTGAAGCCGAACGATGCTTCTCGACTCTGAAGAGGATAAAAACCTTTTTGAGAAGTACGATGTCTCACGAAAGACTTAATGCCTTAGCCATGTTATCAATAGAGAAAGAACTGGTGAAGAACCTCCCTAAGTTTAATGAAATAGTGATTGATAGATTTGTTTCCAAGAAAGACCGAAGGATGGACTTTGTTTACAAGAAGTTCACTTAGTTTTTGTTAAAGATCTGATTAACCTACTGATACTTGTAAGTAGTATGTATATAATTTTACTATTGTTTCAGAACGTGATTGCTATCATTATTACTAAATTTAATTTTTCTAAGATTAATTAAATAAATAATCCAGTTGAAGCTTAGTAAACTACAATGTTAGATTCATTTTGTTAATATTACTTACTAAAATTATTTAAAATTTCTTAGTAACGTCATTTACTTTAATGTTGAAAAATTCTTGGAAATGCAACTGTCAGTGCAAATATTAGCAGGCACATGGATTAATAACGTACAATATTATCTGTGTGAACCCCTGGTGAGTTTACTCACGA
Source organism: Magicicada septendecula (assembly GCA_034769895.1). NCBI lineage: Eukaryota > Metazoa > Arthropoda > Insecta > Hemiptera > Cicadidae > Magicicada > Magicicada septendecula. The sequence continues at coordinate 200,278,523 of CM068371.1, read as the reverse complement.
GCCGCCACTGCCTTTCAATAAAACATTCAGTCATTATAAGTGTGTATGTAGGTAATGAAAGTCAACAGGTTCACTGTTGTCACTGACAAGGTTAAGAGAGCTACTTACCATGGATAAAGCCACTGTACTGAAGAAAAAGTGACAGACCATAATAGCCTATCATTGCAAAACTGAAACAGAGTGAAAATTAAATGTTGGCCATAAAAAACTAAGGAGGTCTTTGAACTTAAGATATACACTTTGTTTTAAGTTAGCAAATGAACAGATTTATGTCAGTTTAATCAACAGGCTACAGATTGGAAGAGTATATTATCATCTTCATTTTTGAAAGATTTTATATTGACATTTTGCATTCACATATTTTTTTGTCAGAAGGTAAGTATCTATCTGAATCTTGTTGATAATCGTGTTGAAACACTGCCTGTAAACTCCAGTTCCATTTTAAAACAGCAGAAATGATCACACAGGGTAAATCTGGTTAGTAAGGAGGATGTATACATACATCAATGTAGCTGGAAACCCACAGAGGGGAAATTTCCCCTCCGCTGACAAACGTCCCACTAATACGTACGCGTGTACTAGTTGGTACAGTCACCACTGCAAGCAGTGTTCGGAACGCTTTATTTGTGTCAGTGTTTGTTTAAATTTCAATAATTTAAGAGCTGTTTTAAATATAAAAATTGCACACTTGTGTGCTCATAGCCCCCAGGTGGTAGCAAATATGCCTTATATTTTTATGTCTTAAGAAAAATATCCACTGTCCCTTTAAAAATAGAACCAAACAACGAAATGCAAATACTACTGGTAATTATGTGCTACTGTAATTTCTAAATTTTGTAATGCAAATTATTTTCTATTTAATGTTTTTGGATCTAAACAACAACATTTATAATCGTTGACGTACTACAAATTAAACACAGAACACTAACAAACCATACCGAAAATTATTGTAGGCCTATAAATATGCTGACATTATCAAATTAATCCATTCATCACCTCACCCCACTTGCTCCTATTTATGCAGTAAAATAGATCATTGGAACTACGTACTATAGAAGTAGGCCTACACAATACAACAAAAATGAAAATAAATATCACTATAATATTGACGACTCGGAACACAAAGTTTTTTATAAGTAAAAACGTAAAGTTTTACCTTACAGCCTAAACCGGCTTTCACCTATAGAAGGCTTCATCAGAGGCTGTCAGTAGCGCTGCTCGTCTTGTTGTTGGCGACGAGAAGGTGTTTCGAAAGATTGAAGCTGTGTGTGTGTGGTGAGATGTGTTCGAATAATGCGTGCGATTTGAATTGTGTCTGTTCGTTTAGGATGTCGTTTTTATTTGTTTTTGTGTGTTTGTATATTTCTAATTGTTCTAGAGTGTCTAGTTTTCGGCCTTTTGTGTGTACGTGTAGTATGTTCATGTTATTGTCGATGTTTTTATATGTGTGGTTTATATAGGTGTTTCTATAGGTGAAAGCCGGTTTAGGCTGTAAGGTAAAACTTTACGTTTTTACTTATAAAAAACTTTGTGTTCCGAGTCGTCAATATTATAGTGATATTTAGTTAAGTAACGGACACGTCATGGACGACGAAATCCAAAAAAAATGAAAAATAGAATTAAATTTATATAAATTACCTTTAATGATTCCAAGGGTCATCTTCAGGGCTCTTTTTCGTTTTATGTCAGTAGACGATCAGTAATATGCAGTCCTATGGTCACAAATAATTGCTAACTGTTCCAATAGAAAATAATAAAATTTTTACTGTGCATGTCATATAGTAATATGACTTTTTTTATAGTAATGTACTTTTTTGTAACAAAAAAATTTTCAACTAAGTTAACAGCTATGACAGCAGGTAAACCACACTTCACATTAAGTCTTCAATTCCTGATAGAGTTTCTTCACTGTCCGTGTCCATTTGATTACATCTGCTGGCGTCATCCTCATCTGTGTCACTGGTTTCCCCTCTAAGTTGAATGATGAAATTTTCAACAGCGTTTTCTATTTGTGGTTGACATGTAACGTAGTCTTCTTCAACCTTTTTTACATGGTCACATTTTTTTTTGCCAGGATTCTCTGGTGATTTCCCCGAATTTTTGTACTGTTAGCTGCTTCACGTCTTCAATTGTAAACATTGTGTTGTTGGTTGCTACCCAGTTCTTCACCTCGGCCCAATAAGTTCTATTGGGTTGAGCTCCAGATGGTATGGAGGTAAGCGCAATACAGTGTGGCCGTGTTGTTAAAGGAGTGAATCGATTACATATTCTTTGATCCTTGGTTTATGTAACGAAATCAACTGCAGTAACTGTACCTTCAGCATCGAATCATCGAAAGGTATTTGGTTACTTCGAAGCCACTCTTGCATATTACTTTTAGTTGAAGCGGAGGTTGGACACTTTTTTGACTGCACATTATGGTATGGTGCATTGTCAATGACAAGTACACTTTTTTTTGGCAGGTTTGGTATTAATTTTTCTGTCAACCACTTTTGGTAGTTTCCAAAGTTCATTGAACTGTGATAGTCTCCTAAACACAGACTTGATTTCCACATGGTGAAGCAGTTTTCAATAAAACCCATCTCTCCTCCTGCATGAATTATTATAAGTCTTGCTCCTTTAGTGAGGGGTATAGCGACACCATCATTGTTATTGTCTGCCCACGATTTCTGGCTCACATGTGACGAGTGAATATAAGTCTCGTCCATGTAAACTACTGGTCGCCCTTCTTCTCTGTATTTCCTAATGTTTTTTAAATAGTCATGTCTGTGGAAGGCTATGTGTTGTTGTTCAATAAGTACATGTCTGTTGTTTCTCGTCTTTTTCCATTTAAAACCCAACTGTTTGATTACTGTCCTTAAACTTGTCTTCCCTCCATTAAACCCTATATCTTTCACTAATTTTGAATATAATTTTGGTAGTGTAGGTAGACATTTTTCGACGAGGTAAAAGCTGTTGATCATTCGGTGTATAACAGATTTATCAAAATCGTCCATATCTGTCACAGGCTTTTCTCTCTTCCTTTTCTTATTTGGCATTTCAAATAATGGTTGCCCTTCGCTTCTCTGCCTCTTCGCTTCCTGGTTTATTCTCGCTAGTGTCATCCGACTTACACCAACTGCAGCCGACACTCTTTCTCTTAACTTTTTTACAGTCTATTAAAAACCCTCCATGATCTGCTTCCTTCTTCATAAACTCCATCACATTGTATATAACTTCGCGAGTTTGGCTTTTAAGCACCTTTCCTGACAACTTACTCATTGTTAAGCAATCACTAATAACAAAAATTAAAGATATAAAATGTATCGCGACGAAAAACTATACAAACAAATTAGTTTTAAATAACGTCACAGAAAGGTAAACATAATCACTAAGATAGCTATTAAAATACAAAACCACAGCACAGATTGCAAAACACAACAGCAACTCACTAACTTTTGGAATGCTTGCAGACTGTACGTGTAAACAACACCACACTTACAGTCACACTGTATGGTGGGAGACGCTCTTTCATTGCGCTTGCCCTAACCAGGCAACTTCCTAAATTGATGTGTGTATATATGCCATGTTTGTGCCAGAAATGTTTTTGTTATGAAGACTGTGTGTGTAGTCTGTTGTGATTCAGAAACCAGTTTCTGTCTATCGCACCACAATTGTAGTATTTTGTAACAGACATCTTCATGGAACCACCACTAAACATCAGAGTAAGGATCTGCATGTCTGATGATTCAGAGGAACTTTCTAGACACACATCTGTTTTTTTTTTTTTTTTTAATGTGCGCTTAACATGCTTTTCGATGTACTTGTGATGATTTGCCTTTTTTTTCTTGGATCTTGGAGAGTGAAGGCTCTTCTACTGGGATGACTGCCTCTTGATTTCTACGTCATAGTCATAAACTCAAATGTTGTCTCTTGTGATGATCCTTTACTTGAAAGTAGGGTTATGATTTTCGTATTTACTGAGGTCTTCACAACTGGTTGTACAAAAATTCATCTTATTAAGAGTTAACAGCATGGGCATGGGATGGAAATGGGCAGCAATGCACGTTCAAATTGCCTGTGGCTTGGAACACACAAAGTAAAGTAGCAAACGTGTCAGCAACTTCATGAATAGTGCCAATTCATTTATCAGCAGGGGGTTGTTGAATTCTGTAGATATTTTTGGAGTTGTTCTGACGCCTGGTCATCCAGACGTACTGTCATCCTCCATCAATGTTAGGGCATTTTTAAAATTTAAGTGCCATTCAGAGCACTTAGTTCAACTCATGATGTCGTTCCTATAAAACTGTCAAAATATTTAAAAATTACTCTGTGATTTCCTAAAAACACAGACCTCAACATATGCATTTTTCTTAAATTTTCAAGTCCAATTAAAATCGCAGCACAACACAGATGCATTACAAATGTTACATACTGCACAGCTTGGAGCCACTTGACAAACTGATGTACTAATGCCTTGAGCAGTGACCCCTAGCAGCATGAGACTGTATCTAATGCTATCACTGAGCAGTCAGCATACTATGGTTTCTTTATAACATTGTTACGTCGGTCTCACTGATTGCTGTATGGTACAGTGGCAAACAAAATACAGACACCAATGAAGTCACTAATGAGCAGCTTTAAGTAATCACAAATAACAGTTTGTACTCAACAAGTTATTCAACAAGGTTATACTCATACAATAATTCAAATTAAATTTGTCCACATGCAATAATAATGTCAACTTATAAAGAGTCCTGCAGAATAATCATTTTTCACTAAAACCACTTGAGACCCTCTAAGTAAATCGCCTGACATAAACTGACACTAAACAGCAGGTGTTGCCTATTTACAGCCTGCAGGGTCTATAATATGCATCCTTAACAAGCACTCAAAAACTCTAGAGGATACATGAGTGTGGCCTTGGCAGAAACACGCATCTGCTGGGCTAGCCGAGAAATGCATAGAATGACACATTCCATAATTGTGTAACACTGCCCCCTCCTTAAACCTGTTTGTTCCAGACTGGCAAACCATCTCTGAAGTGATACATGGCCAGGGGATCTTGGTGGATGACATTGAATTTTCGCTGTCCTTTCTGTTGAAACGCTAGATAACAGACAATCATATAGCTGTTGCCTATTTAAAGAGTACTCTAACTAGCACTTGGATACACATCAAGTGGTGTGCACATTGAAGATGGAAGATTTCTAGAAGGCGTGCGCTACCTCATAGCAGCTGACTCGTCTGTTCATTGGTGTGGAGCGATTTCATTAGCGTGGATTGAGTGTTTGTAGCGAAGTGTTGTGTTATAATTAGTGTGGAATTCTTTATTATTGTGTGTGGACAATTTTTACTGGAATTGTTGTAAGAGACTATCTTGTTGATTACAAATTATTAATTCTGATAATTAAGGCTGGTTATTAGTGATTTCATTGGTGTCTTGTATTTTGTTTTCCACTGTACCATACGACGATCAGTGAGACCATCGTAACAGTGGTGTCAGAAGTGGGACAGAGCCGTTAACAATGGAAACAGTGGACACTTTGTACAAGACTAGTGTACTTCATAATTAATATGTAAACATGGATACCTGTCATATGATGGAAGCTTTCCAAGCACTGCTGCAGCAGACACAGGAACAACAAAAATTAGAACAACAACAAGAGACGGAAGACAAAAGAAGTACACCGGTGGAAAGAGAAGAAGCAGAAAAACGACAAGATGAGAAAGCGGAAGAGAGACAGAAAACCCTCCTGCTGAAAACAGAAGAAAGACAAAAAGTACTGTTACTAGAGTCGGAAGATCAACATAAAGAACAACATAAGCAGGAAGGAGATAAAAACAGTTGCAAGAACATACTACTGCAGAGTTGGGTCTCCTACATGGTGACTTGGGTGAATTACGCAGTGATCTGAATGGCCAAGAGGTAAAATTGTCTACAGTAGAAAAATCTGTATCAAATATAGAACCAACCATGTCTACAAAAATATATGTAATGTTGTGATGTTATTCAATTTGTTTCTTCTGCAAGTAGTGTAATTTCGTATTTTCTTTTTAACACCTGATGCACGTTTCACTGAAAAATATCAGTATCATCAGAGGGTTTTATTACACTGTAACTGTTCAATCAATTAGGATAAAAATAAAAAGAAGAAATGCAGCCCCGATTACTACTCTTTTCTACTTACCTTTAATCAGCCAAGAGATTCCAAAAGTCCCAGGGTCACCACCACATTTTTATAGGAGGAAATGTGGAAACCTTATCACTTTCCCCATAGAAACAATTTAGCAAGTAAACAAAACTCCCCCTCACAGAAAGATTCCTAGGCCGTTTAGACGAACTTTCAGACACAGAATAGGTTATGGGTAGAGTGGCGTAATAAACTAAACTAAACCATTACAATGAAAAACCTGTTTTTATTTTAATAAAGAAAACATTGTCATTTCTTTATGTCATAATTAAAATTAATACAAAAACAAGATAAAAGAATTTTCCATTGCAAATCAGTACTTTATTTTTAATATTTTCCCCCTCCCTTGTTCTGACACACTCTCTCGCTCTCTCTCTCTCTCTCACACACACACACACACACTAGCAGTAGAGATCCTGCTTTTTTTTATGATATTCTTTAAGAAAGTTAATTTCGTACAATTTTGCCAAATGTATTGTGTTCCTTTTTGTTACTTATCTGCCTCACCGGTGAGTCTCAAGGAGGTTGCGCCATCCGATGAAAATCACTTTCCCGGCGAAGAAACCCCAAAAAAATGTTCCGAAAGTTCACTTGTGATTCACATTTTCGTTTTGACTAAATTTGATGCGTTTATATTATCATTTCACTAAACTTTTGAGCAAAAATTCGGTAGGCCTACCTTGGCTGCCCGCGGGCACTACTAAAATGGATCTGTATGGTTCGGTGGCTGGCGTGAGACTCTGGCCCGCTTCCTTTGTTTCTACATTACAAATTGATGTGGATCTATATGTTATAGTAGAAGCAGGCGCTGCGACTGAATTCTCTGAATTTTACCAAACTACCGGATACTGCAGCCATATTTTACCTCGATCACGACAAGTCGCCTCGGGGATAATTGTTGGAATTAAAAATAATCTCTGCTCTAAATTTGAGATAATCCATGAGATGCAAGACGATGACAAAGTGGAAATAATTCTAGCCCATATATGGAAAAATAACAAACATTTCACAGTCATAGGATTATACAACCCTCCTGGCAATATTCCATCCCTTGATGCAATTGAATCAATGATCCAAGCAAATAGCATAATCATAGGTGATTTTAACAGCCAATCACCGAGATGGGGATATGACAGGTTAACACCCGCAGGAAGACGCATAGAACTTTTCATCGACGAAAATTTTCTTCACCTGAAAGACACGCCACCAACCTTCCTGTCATTTGCTGGACAGACTTCCCGACCAGATCTCGTCCTTGCGCACCCTAACATCGCACAGAGGACAAAAGTTCACTTGATGGATGACGCAGGAGGCTGTGGACACCGCTCCATTCTCATCAAATGTGCGACAGGAAAAGCCACATACATTAACAAACGTGCCCCCCGGTGGAACTTTAGAAAAGCCGACTGGAGCGAATACGGCAGGATAACAAATGATATTATACCACACGAAATAAATTGGAAATCACCTGAAACAGCTATAGAGTCCCTGAACGATGCTATACTGAAATCTGCTCTATTATGTGTACCAAGGGGTCAAGTAAAGGGTTTTCGACCGTTCTGGAATAAAAGACTTTCATCCCTCAAGAAAACAAGAGACTCTCTGAGAAGGAAAGCAGAGAAATCTAAAGAACTATCTGACTGTATCCAACTCCGAAAATCCCAGGCCATACTACGTAAAGAAATTAAACAATCTAAAAGATCGGCCTTCAAAACCTTCTTATCGGAGCTGGATTTCCGGCGCGATGGAGCAAAAGCACACCGTTTTGTCTCAAGGCTAAATAATGACACTGAAGCCAGAGGACAACAACCTTTCAAAAACGGACTCAATCTTATCACAGATCCCAAAAAAATAGTTAACACCTTTTGCAAGTACTACGCAAATATAAGCCGAACCCGAAAGACAAGAAATGAACACAGACACCTGAATAAAAAACCTCTAATGCAGTGCCTCAACAAAACCGAACAAAAAATTTGCCTAAGCGATTTTAGCCTCTCCGAACTTGAATTTGCACTATTAAACACAAAGGGCAAGAAGGCAGCAGGAGCCGACGCAATCTACCCAGAACTCCTAAAAAATCTTGGTAACACAGCGAAACTAGCCTTGCTCAATCTCATTAATCTAACGTGGAAAACACGCGTCCCCCAGCAATGGAGGAAAGGGGAGATTATATCTATTACCAAGAAAGGAAAGCCAAGTGATACACCTGAGGGCTACCGCCCCATCACATTAACAAGTGCTTGCTGCAAGGTTGCCGAAAGAATGGTTGTGCGGCGTCTGAACCAGTTCTTTGAAATGAATGCGGTTATTGATGAATGCCAAGCAGGTTTCAGAGCGCACCGATGCACCATGGACCAAGTCGTCTACTTTGCACAAAGTGTTAAGGATGGGTACCACAAGAAAATGTCCTCCCTGGCAGTAATGGTTGACCTAAAAAACGCGTACGACACAGTCTGGAGACCCATGTTGCTTCACAAACTTGCTTTGAGTGGCGTCGCAGGTAACCTTTTTAACTGGATAGCGTCCTTCCTGAGTCAAAGACAAATTCGTGTCCGCTATAATGATTGCCTTTCAGAGTACCGAATCCAACGCCAAGGGCTACCCCAAGGTGCCATTATCAGCTGCAGCCTATTTAACCTTATGGTCAATGACATTCTGGTGGCTGTTCGGTGTGTGCCGGGAGTACAAGCGCTCCTGTATGCCGATGACCTTATCATCTGGGCAACTAGCAGCCATATCATGGGTCTTGAAGCAACTATTAATAGTGCACTTGTTAAACTAGAAGAGTGGGCCAAACTAAATGCCATGACGGTAAATACCACCAAGACGACATACCAACTTTTCTCTCTATCAACAAGGCGGCCTACGGTCAATCTGCGCTATTGTGGATCGGAACTCGAAGAGGTGAACATGTCTAAATACCTGGGTGTTAATATAGACACCAGAATGACGTGGAAGCACCATATAGAACAGTCCGCGAACAGTGCGTCCAGGCGCTGCCGGCTACTTAAACGACTCACTGCGACTACATGGGGAGCAAATCAAGATGTTCTGACAACTGCATATAAGAGCTACATTCGGCCGCTATTGGAATATGGCGCAGAAGCAACTATTACTGCCTCCAATGCAGCATGCCAGAAACTTCACTTGGTCCAAAATGCAGCCCTTAGAACGATAACTGGTGCGCCAAAATCAACTCCTATACTTGCCATGGAGTCACAACTGCAAGTCGAACCTATCCAAGTAAGACGGGAAAAGCTGTGCCTCATATCCTGGGAGAGATGTAAAAGAGCCTACCAACAACGGTGGAATAACTATAAAACACCGACAGAAAGGCTGAAAACTCAGAAATGCCCGATTGCGATCTATGAAGAACTCCAACGCAAATATGACATAGAACCAAATGAGGCAGCACCATTTATACATCACCGTGAATTCTTTAGCCAACTCCCAAATGCTAACTTGAAACTCTTCTACCATAATAAGACCAAAACTGAGTCGAATGAAGCCGAGCTTCGTCAAGCAGCCTTACACACTGTACAAAAACATTTTCCCGCTGATCAGTGGATACGAATCTACACAGACGGATCCTGTATACCATCCACAGGGGCAACAGGGGCTGGGTTCTACAGCTCTCTATTTGAAGGCCACCTCGCTGTAGGAGGCCGGCTAAGCAACTATGACGGAGAGGTAGCAGCCATAAAGGCAGCATCTATTGAGCTTGCCAAGATCTCACCACCTAACAAAGCCGTCTTCCTCATAGATTCGACTGCAGCGATTCAAAACGTGACCTCAAATGGTGATACAAACTGCTCCCTGACAATTGAGTGTAGGCGAGAACTGCAGAACCTTGTACAATTAGGCTGGCAGATTGAACTGCAATGGGTACCCAGCCATGTCAACATCATGGGAAATGAAAAAGCCGACATCCTCGCCAAAATGGGCGCAGCACTACCTCAGCCGGAGACCCCCAGCTCATATGCATCTGCGAAAGCACGAATAAATTCCTCAATAAGCCTATGGCTAAAAGAAAAACAATTAAGAGCCTGTGTGGGAAAAAGATGGGCAACATTGGTTACGGACGGCCCCATCAACAGAACTCTACCCCGAGCAACTAGTGTTGCTCTTTTTAGAACTACAACCGGTCATGACTACCTGGCCTCCCACCTGCACCGCATTGGCGTGTTGTCGTCTCCTGAATGTGTTCTCTGTGGATACGCTTCCATGAATGCGGATCACCTAATTGCATGTCCAGCCTTGATTTCAGACACGGAAGTCCAAGACGAAGATGGTACGGCAAGGCTCTCACGTCTCTACTGGTCAGCGCGCCGCCTAATGGCCCAACAGCCAAGGGTGGGCGTTGGCTAGTAAGTAAGTAAGTAAGTGTTTCTACATTACAGTCCAGCTTGGCGACACACTCAGAACCAGTTTTCTCCGATTATATCCCCACGTCGTGGCCGTGGACTGACGTCACTGTTTACAACTTGATCATGAGGCGCCTAGCCCCAATACTGATTCACTTTGTTATTGTAAGCAAAATGCCTATCGTGTGAGTAATTGTGACTCACTAGCTAATATTAGGATGTGTTACATAACGTACCGTTACAACACTACTTGCAGAAGAAACAAATTGAATAACATCACAACATTATATAATTGCTGCAAGAAACTTCGAGTTACCTATATAAAAATATATGTTGTAGAAAAAGCCATGTTAAATAAAATGTCTGCAGTAGAGGAGACTAACAACTATAAAAACTCAATTGCAAATATAAAGAGCAGATTAAGAGTGAAGTTGAGCAGTTCATAAAGATACAACCAAAACAAATTTCTGAACAGATTGTACCAATAATAAAGACAGGAAAGACGATAGAGAAAGTCACCTTGCCTGCGGTTGCGGCAGTTCATGTCAAGGCTCCAACCTTTGACGGAAGCACTCAGTGGGCGACGTACCTTAGGCAGTTTGAAGCCGCCACATACACAAATAATTGGACAGATAAAAAGAAGGCCGTTTCACTCGTTCTCACTTTAAAAGGACCTGCTGCAGAGCTACTACAGAAAGTGCCTTACAAATTGTTTATTTAATAGTAGAGTAATATATGTACTTTGCAATACTATGTGTACCAAAGCTTTTAATTTGGTTTTAAATTGTGTTTTCTATCATTACTTTTATATTTCATACTTTTATATTTTAAGTATACTTCATGCTTTTTTATATGCAAACACTTTTTGTTACAATTGGAAGAACGCACAGTGACTTTATACAGAACGCTTTCCCAACCGAAACTTGCTGAGTGAGTAAATGCTTGTCAGGGTGCATAATCAGCCAAGAGAAACTGGACCTTTTCCCCCCAAAATGTTGATCGATGTAGACTTTTATAACAAGAAGGAAAGATTATTGAATAGAATTGGGGGAAATCCTAAGGAGAGTACAAGGAGAATTACTATGTTTGAAGGTATGGATCACACAACTGTATTCACGATTTTACAAACCCAACAATTAAAACCGTGCCATCTACAAAGAGTACAACCTCTTGAAAATGTTGACTATACACAGAGACGGGCATTTTGTTTACTTGTCTACACAAAATTGCAATTGAACCACACTTACTTAGTTTCTGACATGTTTACTGATGAACCACATTTTACATGATAATATCAGGGTGATCGAGCTTTGCTCGGTTTTCACATTTATTTGTAAACATACAGATTTAAAAAAAAACATTTATTATTAATTATTTAACTAAAAATGAACTTTTTTCATGTGAAAAACTTACTATTTTATCGGACGCGTTTCGGCTTAGTATCCGCCTTCTTCAGCTTTGGTAACAGACTGCCAGCATTTTGTAACGGTTGTGTGGAAGGTGAAGTGGGGGTGGTGTGTGGCGGAAGGGGATTGGCGCGGGGATTCAATTTATTGTTTGTTTTCTGTATAATTGTGTCAAAAAGTGTATGTGATTTATATTGTAATTGATCGTTGAGTATGTTGTTTGGTTGTGTTGTGTGGTGTTTATATATTTCATATTGTTCAGTTGTGTTGAGTTTTTGGCCTTTGGGTATGTAATGTAGAATTTCAAGATTAGTGTCTATGTTGGTGTAACTGTGGTTTTCTGTGTGTATGTGTGTGGCAAATGCAGAGTGTATATTGTTGTTGGTTAAAGCTTTTAAGTGTTCAGAATAACGGGATGAAAAAGATCTTCCCGTCTGGCCTATGTAGAAACTATTGCAGTCATTACAATTTAATTTGTAAACACCTGTTTTGTTATATTTGTCTATGTCTGTGTTTGTATTACTGATGTGTTTTTTGATGGTATTGGTTGTTCTGAATGCTATTTTGTATTTGTGTTTTCTGAATGTATTGGCGCCAATACATTCAGAAAACACAAATACAAAATAGCATTCAGAACAACCAATACCATCAAAAAACACATCAGTAATACAAACACAGACATAGACAAATATAACAAAACAGGTGTTTACAAATTAAATTGTAATGACTGCAATAGTTTCTACATAGGCCAGACGGGAAGATCTTTTTCATCCCGTTATTCTGAACACTTAAAAGCTTTAACCAACAACAATATACACTCTGCATTTGCCACACACATACACACAGAAAACCACAGTTACACCAACATAGACACTAATCTTGAAATTCTACATTACATACCCAAAGGCCAAAAACTCAACACAACTGAACAATATGAAATATATAAACACCACACAACACAACCAAACAACATACTCAACGATCAATTACAATATAAATCACATACACTTTTTGACACAATTATACAGAAAACAAACAATAAATTGAATCCCCGCGCCAATCCCCTTCCGCCACACACCACCCCCACTTCACCTTCCACACAACCGTTACAAAATGCTGGCAGTCTGTTACCAAAGCTGAAGAAGGCGGATACTAAGCCGAAACGCGTCCGATAAAATAGTAAGTTTTTCACATGAAAAAAGTTCATTTTTAGTTAAGTGTAGTGCTGTGAAAGAAGAGATGAATAATCAAGACAACTATTAATTATTTATTTATTTTCATATATAAACATATTGATACTACGCCATTTGCGTTTATCGACGGTTTCTGATATTGGAATCACAATTATTTAATACTTCTTTCCATACAACGATTCTTGTATGGCGAGGATTTTCTGGTGGTAAACGAACTTTTAAGCCACTTCGTCTTTTGACTCTGGAAAATGCTACATACAACATGCCGTGCATAAACACAGGAATTGATAAGTGAATTCCCACCACTTCAAATGTTTGACCTTGAGCCTTGTGAATAGTAATAGCAAAAGCTGCTCTGACGGGAAATTGATGCCTTTGCATAGTGCACCCAAGCTGATTTTTGCTGGAATCTATTGTAATCCTTGGAATATGAACTTCTCGGCCTGAATATTCACCCGTGATAATCTTGGCTTTAATAATGTTATTACATAATTCAGTCACGACCAATCGTTCCATTGCACAGCCCTTCAGAGACAGACGTCCAAGTTTCGTAAAAGCATTATTATTGTATTTTTTTTAAGCTTTAATTCGTTTGGTCAGCCATCTCAACAGAATTTAGAAGTTCAGAAGTGAATTGAAGAGCTCCTTCTGGTTGATCTTTAACAGAATCGTAGCTTTTATATACTTTATAATATTCTCCAGGAAGCTTTTTAATAATTTCGTCGTTAATTTTATTTACGTCTTTATTCAAAGGCGCCAATATAGCTCTGTCTTTCATATCTTCGTATCTGTTGTTTGCCAAACAATCACCAAATACTTCATCAATAAGATTCCCGTTAGACAGAATATGACTACCACTTACCTCAGAGAATGCAAAAAACACAACAGCGTATAGAGAACACTTAATAGTTTAGATTATGTATATACCTCAGAGAATGCAAAAAACACAACAGCGTATACAGAACACTTAATAGTTTAGATTATGTATATCAGATAGATTGTACAAAAATCGTTGCGCAGAAACCCACAATTGTATGTCTCAACTCTTAGTTTGTTTATTTACAGTCATAGCAACATCTGTTTATATTATTTATAAACATCGATACTGCGCCGTTTAGGCCGCAGGTTAAAGACCCATAAAGACTCTACAGTATCGTTAGAGCCGTTTCAAGGACATACATAGATTAGATTGTATGTCTCAACTCTTAGTTTGTTTATTTACATTCATAACAACAGCTATTTATATTTATTTATAAACATCGATACTGGGATTGTATGTCTCAACTCTTAGTTTGTTTATTTACATTCATTGCAACAGCTATTGTATGTTATTTATAAACATCGATAAGATCTATTCTTTATGAACAGAATTAAAATTAACGTTTTAATTTCAAATAAAAAATATTTTTTTAAAATATTTGTTGCTGGGTGACAAGAGTTATAACAATAGCAATTGTTGTGTGAATATTTAAACCTACATGAATTAAAAAAGACCCTACGGTTTAGGCCTTAGGCGATTTTAGCGGAAAATGAGACCTAGCCCAATCGATTTGTAGTGTCCAAATATCGAGAAAACCGTTAGAGCCGTTTCCGAGAAAATAAGGACATACATACAAAGATTGCTCGGTTAATAGTACTAGTGGTCGCCCAGTGGTCGAAATTCGACCGTAATTCATTAAATTTTTAAGTTTGAACGTTATTGAGGTTCTTTTGTCAAAGAGTATACCTCTATAATTATTGCATATAATTTTTTTGAATTTTGTTCTATTACGTCAGCTGCGAGCGTGTACAAATACGTCATTAGCGTGTGTTGTTTGCCTTAATTCCCTGCAATACCTATGAAATTTAAAATTTAATGTTAGTAACAGTTGAAAAAAAAACACAATTACAGCTTAAAAATTTTTTGATATAATTCATTGTCAATTTTCATTTTTTCATGTTATTATTGAATCAAATAGACGCTAATAAAAATGAGACTTGACATTCATAGAAGTATAAGATACATTGTTTTCAATTCCAGTGGATTACATTTCATTTTTGGTAAGGTCAAAAATTCGAAAACAGTTTGAAGATTATCTGCTACAAAGCTTATATAATTTTTTAATTTTTTTTTCTATGCATTAATTTTCGAGTTATTTGAAAAATATGAAAGATAGGAAAAATGAGGTTTAGCTTGGCTAAGCCATATTTAAAAAGCAATAACGCGTTTTTTGACATTTCCTTGGGTTTTTTTTATTGCCATACTGACCAAGCCTACACAGTTATTTTGCCTATCTTTTTCGAATTATATAAAATTTAAATAAAAAATTAATACAAAATAAAAAATGAAATAAAAAATACGTGCCTCGTATTTTTTCATATATTTTTCATTAAATCAAAAAAACCTGGCGGTTAAAAAATAAATTTCTTTTATGAATTTGCTAACTGCTATAATTTTTTTATTGTTCGACTAAGCTTTTCGTCATTACTGACATCTTCAGGTCTTAAACAACCTTAAGACCTTCAGGTTGTTTAAGACCTGAAGATGTCAGTAATGACGAAAAGCTTAGTCGAACAATAAAAAAATTATAGCAGTTAGCAAATTCATAAAAGAAATAGTAAGGATGGCTGCTAATTTAAACAATACGAAGAATAAAAAATAAATGTTGTCCATTGAACTTAAAATAGTTTGAAAGTGAATTTAATGATTCAGAACTTCTGTGTAAATGATGTTTTTTGTAAAAACTCTTTCATCATTTGCTAAATGCCCTTGGCCATTATATTCGGAAATATAAAATCTCAAACCATCGAATGATCGAACTCTACTTGCTGCGACGTACAATTGACCATGTGTAAAAACTGGCTGCCTCAATTAAAATACCAATTTTTTCGAATGTTTGTCCTTGAGACTTATTTATTGTCATCGCAAATGCAGGTATAATTGGAAATTGAGTTCTTTGAAAGTTAAATGGTAAAACAGTACCGGAATATGTTAAATTTATACGTGGAATCAAAATTCTCTTATTGCGTGCGGTTCCAGTTAAAACTTCGCAATCAATAGCATTACGATGCATACACTTGATGCGCATTCTTGTTCCATTGACTAATGCTTCCTTTGTATTTAAGTTTCTGATCAGTAAAACGATGCAATTAACTTTCAATACTAACTTATGTGGTGGCAAACCACTAATAGTCAAAGAATTCAAAAACTCTACTGGATAGTTATTGATTTCATTGTCATCATCACAAATTATTTTATCATAGCTATGATATGTTTTCTGTTCACCTGGTATTCGATTAAGTATATCAGTATTAATAAAAGTACAATCATCATTTTTAGGTGCTAAAATAACTGACTTCAATATGTTATCTGAGAGTATGTTTTTGGAAATATTTCCATACACCTCATTAATAATATTATTTTCATCTCCTATTAATTGCTGAGGTATTTCAATAATATTTTCACCAAACTGAGGGAATTGTGGGGCTTCATCATTACCAATTTTTTTCAAGAATTCGACAAATTCTATTTCACTTGGTAAGGCTCTCATATTTTGAGTAAACGTTACTTTATGAAAATAAACAAATTTATGCCAACTCGTGACACAATTTTCAATTAAAGTTGCACGTGATCCATGTGGGACAACTGGTAAGATTTTCCGAAAATCACCGCACAGAAGTATCGTTTTCACTCCAAATGGTTTATGTTTATCATTTTCATCGCATAGATCCTGCAATAATCTATCTATGATTTTCAACACTTGCAGTGGGCACATAGAAATTTCATCAATAATTATCAATGATGATGAATTTATGTAACGTCCATAGCTACTATTTGCGGTAATATTTGCTACAGAATTTTCTAAAATGGGTATAGGCAATTTAAACACATTGTGTAAAGTTCTACCTCCAAGTAATAGAGTTGAAGCTATGCCACTGAACGCTGTTGCAATGCAACTAAGATTAAGCGAATTTAATTTGTGAATGATTGCTGTTTGTGTGAATGTTTTTCCACAACCTGCATGAGCGGTTAAACAAAAAACATTAGATCCAGTATCATGGTGCAAAACTTCACGAATCACACGATCAATTAGATTACGCTGTTCAATATTTGCAGTTTCATAATGCTCACAAAACAGAAACTCTTGTTCTATTGGATCAATAGCATTTGCTTCGTCTGTTCTCTGCGAATACGTGGGAACTGGTAAACCAAGTTCTTGACATGACAAATTATGAACATTCAAAATATCTTCAATTTCTAATAGAGCTGTGTTAAAGGATACTTCTTCGTTGTAATCTCTCAAAAAATCTTCACTAAGATATACTTTAAATTCATTCCATAACGCCAATGCATTGGCTGGCACATTTAATGCACAAATGTAACCAAATAAATTTCGCATTTGTTTTGGTGAATGTAATTCTTTTGCTTCATTTAAACATTCGCGCCATTCATTATCATTTGAAGCAATGCCGCGAGCATGGCACGCTTCAACAAAAGAAGTGTGTATAATTCCATTGTATGTTCTAACATCCTCAAATGATTTTGGACCACAGACATGTAATAAAAGCAATCGTAAATGGAAAAGTTCGATGTCTTTTGGTGATACTATATATGTGCGTGTAATGATTTTATCACCTCCACGCCTTCTCTTCTTCCATTTTTTCGGGAATCTTCCCACACGTAATGCAAAGGAATTTCAGTATACTTATATTCATGCGCTGATGGATCTGATCGTTCAATTCAAAAAATGCTAACAATTTTGTTTGTCTTGCATTTTCAATTGCTTGACGTTCTTGCCCTTCTCGAAAGTAAACATTCTGTCTACGCGGTAAATGAATGTCAAGTCTAACGATGACATGTGATTGAAAATGCATTGGTAATTCATAGATGCGCCATACAGCTTCAGTTGATCCGACATAACGGCCATTTAAAAAATTTTTAACTTCATCAATTTGTATTTCTTGACCTGGTTCATTTCTCTCTGAACCTAATTCAACAGATGCACTGTCATAGCCTTTATACACGTATTTATAAATGTATTTAACACTTTTAACTGTAGTGCATACTTCAACATTTATATGGCAATTAAATTTGGCAAGTAAATACAGATTGTATGGTACAACATAACGATTGTCGAGGCAACTACCGCAAACTTCAGCATTAATACCATTATCACGCCTTCTGTATAATGGATATCCATTTAATGATTCACATGTAAATTCATTAAATCGTTTTGGATAATCTTTTGTGCATTTTCCATGTCTCATACATACAGAATTTGGATTAAGTACACCGCATGGACCATGCATCATGTGTTTTACAACATATTCATGTAATGTAGGATGTGTTTGAATGTTAGGAATCTCCGCAGATACAACTTTATCAATATCGGTAGCGTTAACAATTTTATCTTGCTCATTTAAAGAGAGTAAAATGTGAGCATGAGGCAATCCTCTCTTTTGAAACTCAATTGTATAAATGAGTGCTTCAACTTTACCGAAGTTTTTTTTAGTGTAAGGCCCTCAATAAATGCTTTCAGTTTGGACTTGAATACACGCACAACAATATCAGGTCGAAAATTAGCTGACTCACCTACACCAATATTGCTAACTATTTCAGGCCAACTTGGATTGCAAGTCATTGTAATAAACAAAGAAGGCTTTCTGAAATGTTGTACAATTGACATTGCATCTAAATAATTCTGATACATATTTCTTGGAGATCCATTGAATGAAGATGGTAAAATTACTCTACGGCCAACATTATTGGCATTGGGGTTCAATTCTAAATAATCTGTTAAATTGTTGTAAACTTCAGACCTAAGACTTGTTTGATTTTGTCGAATGAAATGTAACCTTGTGCCCTCTATTCTCACATACATATCAACTATCCACTGCAGAAATAATTTTTGTGAATGGTGCAACATACTAAAATCTTCTCTAATTGCAAGTCGATAGGCTACATACTGAAGCATGGTTAATTTATTTCTGGGCGCTCTTGAATTAGATGTAGTTGGTACATTATGAGAAATATTGATATGCCACCCAGTATCACCATTTGGAAAAAGTAATGGATACGCTAAAGGGTCCAATGATGAATCCAAAACAGAGATATTTTTAATGGTACCATTAACTTTTGAAAACGAAACCATATTTCGTTCAAAGGGTGGCTCACCATCAACTGTACTAAATATTACTGCTACATCAGTTTGAACTGCATCATTATAACGGCATAGATCTAAATCACGATTTACTTTAATGAGCATACAAATTTCTTTATTTTGATTTTCAACTCTCCGACAATGATCTTTCATTGCAATGAATGACCGAACGAAAGGATTAATGCGTTCCAATTCAAGAGAGATTTTGCGCATTATATTGTTATTGCATGTTTGATTATAGTGTTCACATAATCTATAATTGACAGCAGTGTCAACATCATAAAAATATAATTGCGCATAACATGGTGAGCGACCATATCCAGCAGTCATTGGACCTGATCTGTGATAAAAAACATCATGTATTTTAAAATGATACACTCCACGCGTAACTGTATCCGAAATTTTAGCTTCTGAGCTAACCATAGCAAATGATGAATTGTATTTACGAATGTTTTCAAAATAATTTTTTGACTTTCTTTTTATTGAAGGTTCATTTGAAGTAAGTCCATCATACAATGATTTAAAGTATTCATTTTGACTTAAGGCCGGTAATATTGCTTTACCCTTATGACAACATGAAGTGAATGCAGTCCTTTCACCTAAAGTGACCTCAGATTCGAAATGTTTTGCATTGTAAATGCATTAATCCACAATCAAAAGTATTAAAATTTCTTGGAATGACATTCAGTGCGCATTTAAATGTATCCCTCAAAATAATTTCATCATTTTGTATACTATTTACACTATTTAAATTTGCATTTGGTCTATTATCATTTTGACTTTCACACGAATATATATTCCTTCTTCTTTGTCTCTCACTCCGACCCGTCAATGTTATACTATTTACACTATTTAAATTTGCATTTGGTCTATTATCATTTTGACTTTCACGCAAATATATATTCCTTCTTCTTTGTCTCTCACTCCGACCCGTCAATGTTCTATGTCGAGGCATAATGGAAGTAGGTGCGAATATCTGAATATAAAAAAAAAACGTAATGAAATTACTGAAACTAAGATTAGACAGGTTTTAATTTAAAAATAATAAAATGTACTCATTTTTTTGAAACCACCAATAATAATTAGGCGAGAGGTAAGTCAATTCAAATTGCTGCTACAAAATTTTCCTTTTGCAACAGGTGTATATTAAGCCAGCTGTATTTCACTTTCAACTGCACATTAATATATATAAAACACAGCTATCTAATATACAAAATATAAAATAAACGCTTTTTTGCCTTGACATACACTCCACAGACTATTGAAAAAGGAACATTTAAATCACACAAAATTCACAGCTCATTCAGTCAATCTGTCAGTAATTATTTGTTGGCAACATTTTAAAATTCTTTGGCGACAATCTCTACTCTGTGCGACTGTTTGACCACAGACTATTATGTGTTTGACATTGGCAGTATGAACGTAAACAAACGACAGACTATTATGTGTTTGACATTGGCAGTATGAACGTACACTAAAATGAAAAAATTATAATTTTATTGCCTGGCAACAAAATTATTTTATTTTTAACAATTACCATTGTTTGAAAAAGTTTAAATGAATTTTCAAGTGCAAATGAATGTTTTATTTTATTTAATTTAAGGTATTTGTAACACATATTATATATAAATTTTAGCTTTCTGCACTCCTTCTCCATATAAACTTTAACTATGCCAAATCTCATACTCCTCCGTGTGCGCAATATGCTTAAAAAGGGGTACAAATTTTCTCTTCACGTATTAATATATAGATAAGATAACTAATGTCCATAATTAATGGACAGAAGAAAACCCTCATTATACATGTGCCTTTAAATTTGTTAAAAGGTATTAATGTCACTAACAAATCAATCATTTGTTTTATTATAAACTACTGTTAGCAAGATAATTTTTAAAAATAGTAATAACTTTAAATACATTTTTAAAGGAACTAAAAGGAACTAAAGTATGGCACAAAAAAAAAGTCAAATGAGAATTTATGCGTAGGCTCTTTTCTGCCATAACTTGGTTATTTGTAATAACCGGATTTGAACAAACAAGATCTCACTGTGTTTACAATAAAACACTTAACATTTTACTGGATAAATCACAATTTGATAGTTAAAATTTACAGAGCGATTAGTGATCAAAAAATTAAAGGAAGGCATGTTTGTATTTGAGAGTTTGGCTAGTTACGTTATGATTTTAGCCAAAGCAACTGAACATATTGAAAGTAGAGTGTGGGATGTACCCTTATCTCCTAAAACGCACATAATAATGAAAACAAAAGGGGAGAAGTAAAGTTTCCCTGTTTTCCTGTCTGATTTGAGGTGAGTAGGGATAATAGTGAGTAATGAGTGAATACAGTTGGAGTATGAGATGGAGAGAAAAGTCCACTTTCTCATAACTCTTCTCACTTCCTCCAACACTTCCTTACTTATTAGCTAAAATCAACTTGGAACTGTCATTAAACAAGAGAGAGGGAGCATTTGGATGTAGTGCTCAGCAGATGGCTGAAATCAGCCAAGAAGTATGTAAGCAATGGTCATTGCTGAATTTTTGAGTTTATTGTTGAAATGGACTTTACTCACACCAGACTTGTCTTTAGCATTATGATTTTGTTAATGGATTGTGATCAGTTAATGTATTACTATAGTAGTGTTCCAAATGACAGCAGTATTCAGCAACACTGTGTTTTCATCCATTAAAATATTACATTAATGACAATTACAAAAATGAGAAAAATATCCATTAATTTGTGTTTAGTGATTTTCATTGAAATAGATCATCAAACAGTATTAACAGTTTAAACACATATTGACAGTTTATATCTTTAACTGAAAAATGTGCATTGACTCTAACATTGTACTTTAATTGCAGAAACTGTTCCCAACTTTTGTCGTTCTGTTTGCTACATTTTTAATGTTTTTGGGCTGTGACAAATTAGGGAGCCACCCCAAAGTACCAAATGCTTGTAGGATGTCATTGCAAATTGGAATTGAACAAGTCCTGTGTATTGAAGTTGTTTGCATTGTTTATGTGCTTGTGTGTATGTGTGTGCGTATTTATGTATCTCTAATACATTTACGGTTCCCAACCAGGTTATGGGAACAGATTATTTGAATTATGTTCAGGCACTGCATCACACATAAAATAAGTTGCAAGGAGGTGAGAATATTGTGAAATGAAATTATTACTTTACATTTGATAAAAATAGAATTTTTAAATATGCCATTCTCATAAGTGTGGATGTACTTTACATACAATTCCCACTGCATTAAAGTATGTCAAAAATTAGATTGCAAGTGAGAACATAAGATTAATTTACAATTAATATGAAAAAATATTTACTTTACATTGGGTGATAGACACAAAAATAATGTATCAAATAATTTAAAATAATCGTGTAGGAGACATCTGAACTTAAAACACATTCTAAAGAAAGCAGTGTGCACCCATCGAATTTTTTATATACCTACTATTTGTACACTCGATTAAACCTTTATATTAAACTATTTAATTTCCATTCTTTTTTAAAAATTGTTATATTAGCAATTGATAAATTTATATAAACTATTTACAAATATATGCTTTAAAATTATTTTGCGATAGAATTATGTTCTTTTTTCTATAGATAAGTATTTTTCTGTTTCTTCTGTCTGTGTCCTTGATTTCTCCTTGGTTGATGTTTAGACACAGACGTGCGCACAAACAAATTTGTTGGTAGAACTACTTTATCTCCTTGGAACAGTTATTATTTTTTTTAAATCTCTTATGTTCAATAGGCCCCTCAGTTTTCACACTAAATATTTTCTACTTATTGTTTTGTTACGTATTTTCCAGTATTATAGGCTCTTCCTTAATAAACATTTGTTATTAATCTAATTTTGATCTCCACTGTATTTTATTCCCATACTTTTTACTATTGTGTTTTCTTGTACCCCATGTTACTGTCAGTTTCACTTCCAATGGAGCTTCACAAACATTCTAGCTTCCTGTTATTCAAGAGATAATATACTGGGTCCAAATTGCAGTTAAGTGGTCATGTTATTCCATGTTATATACAGTTGATAAGTGTTTACAGTTGATGTTTATCATGCTGTTAATTTATCCAAGCCTTGGCCATAGCTTGTGATTTCAATCAGACTAAGATATTGGCTACTAAACTATTCATTTCTGGGAAGAAAATGTTGAATGGAGTCCTCGGAAGTTGAAATTCTTAAATTGTTTGTATTATACAGAATTTCTAGTGTCAAAGGTCAATTTTGTGTCACCATAGAACAAACTTCATTGACCTGCTGTAAACACATGTTGCATGTGCAGACATATTTTGCTTCAGTTACAGTCTCTTCATCACTTAATTGTAGTAAACAGAGTTCTGCATATACAGTAGAGTTGTGATTATTCGACCTTCGATTATACATGTTATCATTTTACACGTGCTACCGAGAAGAATTCTTAGAATTCTCAATGTAGTACAGTAGATAATCGGCTGGAAAGTTTCATTTTTGAGTGTCGTCAGTCACCCGTGACTAATAGGATTAGTAAGTGAATGACCGCTAAGTCACATGACATGCCTTTCACCATGAGTCATCAGGCCTAACCTGTAAACAACCCATCAGTGTCAATAGTGACTGGTACCGATCAGTTCGTTTCTCATCTGTCTTAACTTGTTTCGCTCGTTTCGTTTATCCAAAGTCGTGTGGTACAGTGTCTGTAGTGATGGCTTTGAACAGGAAAAAGGTTGTCATGGCTATGGAGGAGAAACTAAAGGCTTTAAAAAGAATAGACAAAGGTGAAACATTATTAAAAGTGGTGCAAGACTGTGGTGTTGGGCGTGTTACTGTTGGCGACTGGAAGAGGAACCGAGCACAAATTGAGAAATGGTGTTCTGAAAGAGTGACTGACAAAGCTTTGCAAGGAAGAAAAAGTATGAAAAAGTGTGAATACGAAAAGGTTAGTGAAGCGTTATATCTTTGGTTCATGCAAAAAAGAGGCGATGGTGTTCCAATATCTGGACCAATGTTGCAGCAGAAGGTATTGAAGTTTTGTGAAGAATTTAAGGAAGGAGACCCTAATTTCACAGCAAGTGTTGGATGGCTCGATCGGTGGAAGAAGAGGTGCGGACTTCGCCAGCGTAATATTTGCGGTGAGAAACTATCTGCTGATTGTGACAGTTTAGAATTCTTTAAGCAAAGGTTGCACTCATGGGTTGATACAGAAGGATTGGCTGGTGATCAAATCTTTAATTGCGACGAAACTGGCCTTAATTATAAGCTTCTTCCAAGCAAAACCCTTGAAGCTAAGGCAGAAACAGCAGCCCCTGGTCATAAACGAAGTAAGGAACGTGTCACAATTCTTGCTTGTAGTAATGCTACTGCCAATCTAAAGATGAAACTTCTATTGATTGGGAAATCAAAGAATCCTAGAGCTTTCAAACAGGTTTCTAAAAATGCGTTACCAGTAAAATATTCAAACCAAAAGAGTGCATGGATGAGCTTAGATATTTTTAAGAACTGGTTTTTTGGTGAATTTGTACCAAAGGTGGAAAAAAAGCAATTGCCAAGAAAAGCCATTTTGTTATTGGACAAAGCCCCCACTCATCCAAGTGAAGACTTAGAGATGGAGAGATCAAGACGATGTTTTTACCTCCTAATGTTACGTCCATTTGTCAGCCAGTGGACCAAGGTGTACTGGAAACTATAAAAAGAAACTACCGCAGGCAGCTTTTGTCTTCTATGATTGACTCAATTGACCAAGGAGAGAACATGATTGAGAAATTGCGCAAGATAAATATTAAAGACGTAGCTTATTTTGTTGCACAATCCTGGGAAAGTGTTGGTGCAGGAACAATTGCTAAATCGTGGAATGTTTTATTGGGTGAGAAACCTCATACTGAAGAATCCGCCTCAGAAGATAATGAAAGTGTGTTGCCTTTGTTAAAACAAATTCCTGGATATGAAGATGCGACAGTTGAAGATGTCAACGAATGGTTTACCCTAGATCAAGAGTATGAAGTGACTGATGAAGATATCGTCAACATTGTCAATGGCACTGATAACAACGCAGAAGAAGACGAAAATAGCAACACTGAATCTGAAACTAAGATTACCCACAACGAAGGATTTCTAGCCCTTCAAACAGTATTGGAGTGCGTGGAGCAACAAAGAGATTCGATAAGCACTGACGTCCTGCTACTTCAGCGGCTACGAGACATGGTGGCGAGAAGACGTAATTCGGCAGGCAAGCAAATAAATATTACCAGTTTTTGTAAACATACGTAATCTGTTATGCATTAACTTATTATCTTGCAACTGTATTGTATGTGTTGTAAATACTAATGGTGTATATAAATATATTGGTGTAAAAATATATTATGTATCAGTAAATATTGTAACCCCTCTTTCTAGTTTTATGCTTTATAAAAAAAAAAAAAATTTATTTTTTTTTTATTTATTTTTTATTTATTTATTTTATTTTTTTTTTTGAAAGAGGGGCCATTAGTTATTTAAAACTAGGCGGAAGGCCTAGAGAAGCAAATAATGCGCTGGGTCCAGTGAGACGGGACTTGCAATTAAAATCGATGGTTAAACAACAATAACAAATTTTATTAAAAATTTCAAGTCTTGCCATTCATGCGTATGAGTAGTAAAATTCATAACTCTTCTTTAATACAACATGTAACTTTCAAATTTCGACAAACCCACATTAATATTACATATACAACTTTAAATTTTTTCTCTCCCCTTTTTCTTTGAATTCAATCTTGATACACAATACAACTTTAATAGAATTAAAAAATTTCATTAAAACTTCTAATCCACTCCCTGACATTATAACATTCTTAAAATATACATATGTAACATCATAATTCATAATTCAATAATTTCTCATAAATACACATAAATACAATATCAACCAATATACTTACATGAATACACATAGAACACACATATACATATATATATATATATATATATATATACCACACACACATGTTCACCTGGCCGACAGCCTATACATATATATTTTCACCATACCTCAGGAGAGTGTGGAAAACCCCAGTATCTGTCACCAAGACCCCCATCCCAAACTACCGTAATCGGATAAAGTGCCCAGCAAGCCTTAAAAACTTTTCATTTAAGAAGACAAATCCACTAACTCATCAGAGTGTAACTGGGTTACAACAAATGAAATAATTACAAGTATTAGAAATGGCCGAAGTCAATTTGACAATACAGCCCGAACAACTCTTAAGTTACAAGCATACAAAATTTAGGTTTTGTTCCCCCCAAATAGTAAGGTGCCATCGCAAGGTCAACATGACTACACGGTCTTATAAAATGGATATTTCTCAGCTTCTTTTATGCTCTTACAAAAATACAAATTTGAGCAAAAAAAACCTAGTGGGACGTAACCACCAGAAAATAACATAGAACTGATACTGATTTTACAACTTTACATTTATAATTGAAGAAGTGAGAACCGGTAGTGTGCTCATATTAACAAAACTCAACAATTAATGCACTGGCTATGGCAGTAAAAAAAAATGATGAAAATTTACTTATTACAGAATTATTAAACAGCTAACATAAATTTTATAAAATGTATAATAAAAATTTTTAATACAAATTTTATAATGTAAAACCTAATAAAACATATTTGTGGCGTTCATAGAGAATTGGGTTGACCTCAGGCACGGCCATGCGCCCGAACCAGATGCAACAAAGTTTAACATGTCAGAGACCTGTGGATGAAGGCACCAACAGGTGACGGCCACAGGTTAAAGCACCCCCAAAGCTTTAAATTATTTTAAAAAACAAAACCCATATAGATCTATAAATATAATCAAGAAAATCCCCCAACAAAGTACCCCGGCAACGATGCAAGCATAATTAACACCCATACAAATCAGTAACATTCAGTTCCGCCCACTTTTGCAGTAAGAGAAAATTTTAACATCAAAATCGGGTGACGCATGACCCCGTCTGGGTTTACACTTACTCTGGGGTCGTAAGCATTTGTAAAGTGATACTGACAAAATTTATAACCCCCAAATGTCCCGCTGGACTTGTGCACAAACGAAACTTTTAACTGGAGCCGTTCCAGGAATAATATCACATGTTCTAAATTGTAGCGGCCAAAAATATTTCTTAAAGGCTTAAATGTCACCTGGTTATAGTCCGGCACAAAACATGAGGTTATTGTAGCGTGTTGTCCATCTCTTCCTCCCGGCGGCCAAGACGGAAAGACACTAGTTTAATGGCATGGATGGCAGATGATCGGCCACCTGCTGGAGCGAATCAGGAGATCGTCTTAATCAGGAACCCTGGACATGTATATTGTAACATCTAATTTCTTACAAATAATAATAATAACTCTATCTCTCTTTCGTGTATTGTGTCTTCGAAACTCTCGCCTAATTAAGCCCAATTATTTATAATATAAATATTCTTATAAGTATAATATAATCACTCCTGTATTTACTTTATTTTAAGCCCCACTGTTGGATGCAGCAATTTGTATATTTTACTGCAGATGTTATCTCCTGCAAATCAACGTTAATTTATTTATAAAATTATTTATTAATTGGTGGATATTATTTGGTTGTTGATTATAGACCTGTGTTAAGTGGTTATTAAGTGTTTTACTAGAGAAAAAACGCTATATTACAGTTATTACAGTGAATAATTCAGTAATTTTCTCCAACCGTAGTCAGTATGTATTATTTAAATTGTAAAGAGAGTAGCGCAGAGAATAAGTTAGTTCTCTATTCTCCCGTATTCACCAGCTGTCTGCAATCGAGCACTATTATTAGCGAATGACCCGTTCTTATAGGTTAAGTCATTCCACTTGACGCTTTTATCACTTTCTTTCCCTGTAAATTACACCCTATTCGAAATACAATAACTATTCTACAATAACACAGACTCGTCAAATACAAGAAGGATTCTTTATTTTATATTATTTTAATTTTCCAACAGTTGCTTTCTTCGGTTATTAAAGCATGACGAAGATGGTACGGCAAGGCTCTCACGTCTCTACTGGTCAGCGTGCCGCCTAATGGCCCAACAGCCAAGGGTGGGCGTTGGCTAGTAAGTAAGTAAGTAAGGTTATTAAAGCATCATATCGATCATACAATACCGAATCGATTGGTTATTGAACTCTTGTTTTATGTTACAATTTAATTTATAATTTTCAGTTTATCTCATCTCAGGGTACATGTAATTCTTTTAACTATTAGTAAGGCCAGGTAATGCAAATTCAGGTTACTAGGTATTACAATTTAAATTAAAATCTTATTATATAAAGTATTAACATAAGCAGGTTTTTACCAAGCGTTTACAAGATACTCATTCAGGTAGTGTTCCACTAACGATGTCAGATCGACGGGTGATGAAGAATGGCTAGAATTTATTCACCTCCAGCTTCTCAATAAAGGTTGTTGTTAGTGTCCTGGGATGTAATGGAAAGTTCAGTTCTTGATCTTCGCTGATTTTTTCGTTTCTGGTGGTCACAGGTCCCGATGGAATTAGTGTAGTATTAAGTTCTTGCTCTGTCATTAAAAGGGAGGTTCGGTAGGTAAATTTAATCCTCTTTAATTTTTGTTGTATGGTATTTATTCAATTCGACTTCTCCCAGTCTGGGTTATCTTCATTTATTTATGGTTTCTATTATAACTCATTTAGTGGTAAGTTTAGTTCATTTTTCTTAAGGTTTTTGATTTGAATTTTGTAGATAGGTATTTTATATTCTCAAAGTGATAGTTTAGGAAGTCGTACAATCCGTCTTTTTAATTAGTGATTATATTTTAATTTTGATTTGTAATAATTTTATTCATGAGGTTTCGTGGTTTTCCGGCGATTTTTAATGACTGAACTGTCCTCGTCTTGAAACCCCCCTTTTATTTTTCTAAGTTTTGTAATTTTTTTGAATTTTTATTTTATTTAATTTTATTTTTATTAAGTTTTTTTTTTGGTAAAGGGGAGAGACATCATATTTAGAACTAGGTGGAAAACCTAGAGGAAGCAAAATTGTGCAAGGCCCAAATACAATTACAGACATGTCCCCCCAGGTGAATGACAGGACTTGCAAATGAAAAACTCTTTTAACCAACAAGCGTGTGCTTTATTCAACCTGCAAGATGTTACATAAATGACAAGTTCTTGATTGTGTGAGCACACCATTAAAGGCAGAATTATATATATATGTATATCAATTAATTCATAATGTCACAAAGTAAGTGAATTTGATATTAACCTAATTGCAAAATTTCTGCCTGATTATGTATGAGTCAAAGTTAGTAATAATCTCATTCATAAAGCAATACTAATCCATAAGTGTTGTATAGTATCAAATAGGCTAGCCTGTTGTCTCAGTAAGCACATTTATGGTTTTTCTCTTTTTAAATCCGTTACATATTCCCCCAGCAAAATATAGTAAAATTACACACACAAACACATATACGACATGAATAACAAAACATCCCTCATTTCAACACTAACCTCCTCATAAACCCATTCCAACTATAGTAAATGAATGCACCCTAATATGTATAGATAGGTACAAATATAAATGACAGCGTAAACTGAATATCTCAGCTCCTAAGCATAGATTTGCCTTGGTAGTTCACACCAGAGAATGCAAGTGGCCGCCCCGAAACTCAACCAGCTAAACGACCCTGACTTTAATCATTAAAAGCTAAGTATGTGTGTGAAAGAAAATAGTTTCTCATCTAAAGCATCAGACAGCCCCCGTTACGTCATTAAAACTCAGCCATGACCAGATGACATGATAGCACAAGATAATTAACTCCCTAATGGTCTTAATTAGCTGAAAAGTTAGATCTTACAGCAAACTGCGGATGTGTGTGTATGTATGTAATTTCTTACACATTATACAGTTATAAGATACTTCATTAGGTGTACTGCGGTAATGTTCACACATGCAATAACATAATTGAACATGAGAGTTTGTGCTAGATTATAACGTTCAGAACTTCACGAGTGAGCTTCTGGCGGCTTCTGTGCATTCACCATGTTGTAGAGAGAGAGAAATAGATAATCAGAATTTTCCCACCTGGATTGTCCGGTGTACTTAGTCCGTATAGGCGCGGCTCAGTGATGTCACAGTCGTGTCACAAGTCCCGGGTGCAGCTTAGCGTTGGAAGAGTCCTAAGTTGTCCTCGACTGACGGCATCGTGGCTATAAGATTGTCTCTGCCATTAGGGTGGACAGATGTACGTCCACCCGACACCCATCTCGCCCTTGTTCGAGCACCTGGACATACAATAGGTTGTAAAGGGTGTCATAAAGAAAATACGCCACATAGGCCATCCACATTAACTTCCAACACTAACTTTACACATCAACAGCACACACACATCGCCACTAATTCATATTAAACAGTATTAAGCTGCTCAGCTGTGACTTATTTCACTTATGTACCAACTACCTTTTAAGTATTTCTTGAAATATGACAATTAATCAATTACGCATTTCATAACCGTTAATAACACCAAACACAGCTGAGTGCGAGATGCTTTAGTATTTTCTTTATTGAAGTCAATTTAGCTCACAACATTTACAATCATATCAATTTAATTTGGTAATTGCGTTAACGCACACATCGAAAACTGCTCTACACACACACACAAGTATAAATTTATAATAGAGGCTGAAACGTAAAATATATTTGGGGTTAGAATATTTTCAGAACCCGCTGACTTGTACATACCTGGAGCTACACTTTATCTAGCCAACCATAGTGTTAGCCGAGGAAGTCCAGAACAAACGGTATCCGCCAGTCGAGAGCAGATGACTAGGTTGGAGGACAGAACAGAAATGAGGCCGATTCAATGTGTCGGCCTAGCCAAGCAACCTCTGGATGCAGGAATGTACAGAAACATTGGCGCTGCCAGCTGTATTGCGTAGCTGCACAACATTTGTGTGCCAACAACAATCTACCGTAGCCGTGTGGCCGTGCGTGACGTCAGCGGCGCTCGTTTTTAAAATTCTTATAATACGCTGCCGAACTCAGTACGGCACAGTCTGTATATAACAATTGAATGTCTAAATCAACAAGATATCCTGCATTTTGTTGCCCTAACAACCATTGCTTCTTCTGTCATTGGATAATATTTGTTATCCTAGAGCCATAATTAGGAAATATTCTTACACTTATTTAATAAAATACTCCCTGCTTGGAATTACATAAAATCACATAAAACTTTCACTTAATCTGCCTTATTAAACCGTATACATTTTTCTACATTTTCTTCTTAATCCACTTATTTTAAAAGGTATTAATTCCCTTTACAAAATACTAATTTTTAGGCCTATTAGTTTTATTACATGTGTTATATTTTTTTTTTTTTCAATTTAATTTTTCTTACCTGACCTACTGTACAAAGAGTACAGTAATAAATGGCTTATGGCCCATTATTTCAATTTTAATTTCCTGATTCATTATTATTATTTAGTTCATCATTGAACCCTTCATTGGTTTTTAACATAATTATAATGACCACTTGACAACTTTTTAACACTTTTTGTCTTCCTGGCCAAGTTTACAAATATTATTTTAAAACATCTTCATTAATTATTTAAAGTAAATACACTTAACATAATACCATACATAATAAATATACTTGTATTTAATTACTTAAATACAAGTTTAACATGAATGAAATGAGTACCCATTACTTAGTACTTCCTTAAAGCAATGGCTCCACACCTGCTACATATAAAACACAAAATAAACATCATGTAAACACAATATCATGATAATGCACAACAACAGGTACATCTTTATAAAACATCAAATATTAATTAAACATTCTATTATATTCAAACTCATCTCATTAGACACAGTGTTTATAGTTTACCTCCTACACTGATCACTTCATATTTTATGTTTATATACACTTTTAATATTTTATTACCTAGTAACCTTACTAGGTATCATCAATGCATTTTTTAGGTGAGATTGGCCCTCTTGTACTTAATTATGGCATACCTTGGGCATTGTTTTCAGTTATTTTGACAAAGTTTTTATGTAACGTCGGGGACTTTAACTTTGTTACGTTACATAATACTCCCCCTCCGAAAGAAGTTTATTTTGGCTGAATATAGTTTAGTTGAAATAAACTTATAGTTCCTTCATACCTTGGAATATTTATTTAATAAAATTATCAATTTATAATGGTTTCAGTTTTTCATTGTTTCTGTTTTAATACGCAATTCAATGGGTTCTTTGGGGTTTACTTTCTCTTTCTATTCTTTAAACTTTTAATTGCACTGGAAAACTGTGTTGACACTCATTGTATATCTGGTCATTAATTCTCTACTGGTACCTCCCTCAGTTGTAGACCTGTCCTTTTCTCTGGAACTCATAACTTCTTCTAGCTTATTATGCCATCATTTATTATTATCATATTTATATTTAATTACCTCGCTTGGTGTATAATCCCTAAAATACTATATTTCCCTAACATTTTTCCCTAATATCATAGCTGGTACGGATTCAGAGGGGCACTATTGGCTTCCATTACTCTGCCGTTTTCCTTTCTGAGATCAAAGGAACTTCATCTCTGTCCAGAAAAAAAAATAAACGTTGCACTATCACAACACAATACATATAATTATTACCTATAAGGTAGCTCCTTCGCTACAAACTTATATTCACGGGATGATTACTATTATTTCTGAGGTATCCTAATACTTTTCTCTTAACTTATTTATCTCGTTGTTCTGTAGTTCCATTTATCATATTATTCACCAGTATATTAGTTAAAGCTGTTCAATATTCATTTTAAATTCTTCTTAGTTCCGTGCTGTCAATTAATTATTCTTTAGCATCCGTATTTTACTATTTTTAATTCACTCCCATTTACTTCTGCAATTAAACACTGAATCTCCTCCTTATCATAAATTGTATGGCATATTCTTCCTTCATCTAACTCATTTCTAACCCTTCTTTCTCTTCTTCTATGTTTATTAGTTTAAAATAATTTCTTCTGAATTATATAGTAAGGTGTTCTTACGTATTTTTTGAATTTTGTGGTTTTTTAAATTGATTCCACATAATTTCTCTGAAGTATTGTGTAATTAGTTTATTTCATTTAATAGTTAGTTTAATATATTTTAATTAGTTTCTCATTATTTTCCTTTGATTTGCTTGATTCTGTATCCATAAAATCCGTCCCTTTTCTCTATATTCTGTTTGGAATCTGTTTAACCGTGATCCATTATTTCCTCTGTACTGATTGTTCGGATTTCTCTAGCGTATAGAATTATTTCCGTTCTTGTGACGTGTCTCACTATCATCTGGTTCTTCCATTCTGTCGCTATGAAATTTTCATTTATGCTAAAGTTTCCCATCGTCTTTCGAACTGATTCTTCCGTATTGTTTCTTAATCGTTCGAATGGTTCATACATAATCTCCATAAGTCCTCCATGCTCCTTGGTTAGTTTTGGCTTTTTCAGTCCTTCTAATCTATCTAGGAATTCAATTGTGGTTCGTTTAGAGTTTCTTAATTGCCTTACTTCTCTGGGTTCCTTAATTGGTATATTATGTAGCTTAACTAATCCCCTTTTAATCATCTCCAATCCTTCCCGTGTATTTATTAATTTCCTATGACGTGTTTGCCTTATTTTCAATGTCTTCATTTCATTGTTAACCCGTTCTATTCTTCCAGTTATGTTAATTTGTACCTCGTCTAATTTTCCTTGTGTTTCCGCTTGTATCTCCGTTACACTAATTTTGTTATTAATTTCTGTTATTTATCCAGGTAGTCACCCCTTCCTTGAACTCTATAAGTTCCTCTTTTGTTTGGTCGACTCTTTGACTGATTGTTTCGTTAATATTCTTTATTTTATCGTCGGTATTATCGTTAATTATCTATCCGTCCATTTATGCTTTCATTTATACTATCTATTTTCTCATGTAATTTTCTAAACTCTTCTTTAGTCCTTTCATTGGAACTGTCGATTTTCTCATTTATTTGTCTAAAATCGGCCTTCAATTGTTCATTATTTTCATTTATAGTTTGCCTTAAGGTTTCACTAGTATTTTCCTTAATACTGTCTATTTTTTCATTGATTATAGGTTGTTCTCATTAGTTTCCTCTTTATTCTTGTCAAACTTCTCGTTCATTAGTTTGATTAAGTTCTCAATCAAAATTTCGTTTTGTTTCTTTGAGTTTTCGTTAATACTGTCTATTTTCTAGCTTAC
This sequence comes from Magicicada septendecula, assembly GCA_034769895.1. NCBI lineage: Eukaryota > Metazoa > Arthropoda > Insecta > Hemiptera > Cicadidae > Magicicada > Magicicada septendecula. The sequence goes on along the minus strand of CM068371.1, from coordinate 200,244,035 downwards.
CTGAATTTTCATTGATACTGTCTATTTTTTCATTAGTTTGTCTATTTTCTTCTTTGATTAATTCCCATAATTTTTGTAATCCAGGCCTCCTCTGGCTTCCTCCTTGTCACCCGCCTGTTGTTCCTTTTCGATGTCTGTAACTATCTCTGCTTCTTCCTCCCGTCTATCTTCTTCCGTTTCTTGGTCTTTCGCCATCCTTTTAGAAACACCTCTCGTATGCATTCCTGTGCCTCTAATAGTTGCCTGCTCCAGTTAAATAATAGCGATATAGTCAATTTTTTTACTTAACTAAAGCCCACTCGTTGAGCGCCAATTTGTAACATCTAATTTCTTACAAATAATAATAATAACTCTACTCTCCTTCGTGTATTGTGTCTTCGAAACTCTCGCCTAATTAAGCCCAATTATTTATAATATAAATACTCTTATAAGTATAATATAATCACTCCGGTATTTACTTTATTTTAAGCCCCACTGTTGGATGCAGCAATTTGTAATCTAAAAGATTACAAATTTTGTAATATTTTACTGCAGATGATATCTCCTGCAAATCAACGTTAATTTATTTATAAAATTATTTATTAATTGGTGGATATTATTTGGTTGTTGATTATAGACGTGTGTTAAGTGGTTATTAAGTGTTTTACTAGAGACAAATGCTATATTACAGTTATTACAGCGAATAATTCAGTAATTTTCTCCAACCCTAGTCAGTATGTATTATTTAAATTGTAAAGAGAGTAGCGCAGAGAATAAGTTAGTTCTCTATTCTCCCGTATTCACCAGCTGTCTGCAATCGAGCGCTGTTATTAGCGAATGACCCGTTCTTATAGGTTAAGTCGTTCCACTTGACGCTTTTATCACTTTCTTTCCCTGTAAATTACACCCTATTCGAAATACAATAACTATTCTACAATAACACAGACTCGTCAAATACAAGAAGGATTCTTTATTTTATATTATTTTAAATTTCCAACAGTTGCTTTCTTCGGTTATTTATGCATCATATCGATCATACAATACCGAATCGATTGGTTATTGAACTCATGTTTTATGTTACAATTTAATTATAATTTTCAGTTTATCTCTTATCTCAGGGTACATGTAATTCTTTTAACTATTAGTAAGGCCAGGTAATGCAAATTCAGGTTACTAGGTATTACAATTTAAATTAAAATCTTATTATATAAAGTATTAACATACGCAGGTTTTTACCAAGCATTTACAAGATTCAGGCAGTGTTCCACTAACGATGTCAGATCGACGGGTGATGAAGAATGGCTAGAATTTATTCACCTCCAGCTTCTCAATAAAGGTTGTTGTTAGTGTCCCGGGATGTAATGGAAAGTTCAGTTCTTGATCTTCGCTGATTATTTCGTTTCTGGTGGTCTCAGGTCCCGATGGAATTAGTGTAGTATTAAGTTCTTGCTCTGTCGTTAAAAGTGAGGTTCGGTAGGTAAATTTAATCCTCTTTAATTTTTGTTGTATGGTATTTATTCAATTCGACTTCTCCCAGTCTGTGTTATCTTCATTTATGTATGGTTTCTATTATAACTCATTTAGTGGTAAGTTTAGTTAATTTTTCTTAAGGTTTTTGATTTGAATTTTGTAGATAGGTATTTTATATTCTCAAAGTGATAGTTTAGGAAGTCGTCCAATCCGTCTTTTTAATTAGTGATTATATTTTAATTTTGATTTGTAATAATTTTATTCATGAGGTTTCGTGGTTTTCCGGCGATTTTTAATGACTGAAATGTCCTCGTCTATATATAACAATTGAATGTCTAAATCAACAAGATATCCTGCATTTTGTTGCCCTAACAACCATTGCTTCTTCTGTCATTGGATAATATTTGTTATCCTAGAGCCATAATTAGGAAATATTCTTACACTTATTTAATAAAATACTCCCTGCTTGGAATTACATAAAATCACATAAAACTTTCACTTAATCTGCCTTATTAAACCGTATACATTTTTCTACATTTTCTTCTTAATCCACTTATTTTAAAAGCTATTAATTCCCTTTACAAAATACTAATTTTTAGGCCTATTAGTTTTATTACATGTGTTATATTTTTTTTTGTTTTCAATTTAATTTTTCTTACCTGACCTACTGTACAAAGAGTACAGTAATAAATGGCTTATGGCCCATTATTTCAATTTTAATTTCCTGATTCATTATTATTATTTAGTTCATCATTGAACCCTTCATTGGTTTTTAACATAATTATAATGACCACTTGACAACTTTTTAACACTTTTTGTCTTCCTGGCCAAGTTTACAAATATTATTTTAAAACATCTTCATTAATTATTTAAAGTAAATACACTTAACATAATACCATACATAATAAATATACTTGTATTTAATTACTTAAATACAAGTTTAACATGAATGAAATGAGTACCCATTACTTAGTACTTCCTTAAAGCAATGGCTCCACACCTGCTACATATAAAACACAAAATAAACATCATGTAAACACAATATCATGATAATGCACAACAACAGGTACATCTTTATAAAACATCAAATATTAATTAAACATTCTATTATATTCAAACTCATCTCATTAGACACAGTTTTTATAGTTTACCTCCTACACTGATCACTTCAAATTTTATGTTTATATACACTTTTAATATTTTATTACCTAGTAACCTTACTAGGTATCATCAATGCATTTTTTAGGTGAGATTGGCCCTCTTGTACTTAATTATGGCATACCTTGGGCATTGTTTTCAGTTATTTTGACAAAGTTTTTATGTAACGTCGGGGACTTTAACTTTGTTGCGTTACAATATATATATAGGTAATTACTCAAGTGTTCAATAATTCACAATACCCCTTTTACTCCAGCATAACTCACACACCACAACATGCTCCGTTTTAAAAATTTTGGAATTTAAATATGCATTGAAACTACCTTCTGTATAGAATTAAGAATTAAATAAATAGTTATTCATAGACTGTTCGTCAACTGATTAATCACTTATTACAATTTCGATATGAGTTAGCAAACTTGAACAGGTTCATAAAGCACGTTGTTTCAACAAAATAACAAAATAATTTTCTTACGGCTCTCTTGATATAATTAGAAAAATATACGGACATATAAAACTGTAAAATACTGTATTTCAGCCAGTGTTAACATTCAAGACATGAATAATCAGTAATTAACCCGTGCTCGCCACGTGATAACTTAACGCATATATATCGCCTCGCATCGGCGTTGATTTTAAGTTAAATACACTTCTTTTTATCAAACAATAAGTAAAATACCTTAAACACACTTACCGGAGAGTCACGTAGCGATTATCTATGCATAGTAGATAATAATATACAAGATCAAAACTCAATGCCGCCGGGAGAATGCAAGGACAGTCGAGGCCAACTGCTAGATGAGAACTGGTTTGAGCAGCGACCGAAAAAACATTACGTAGCGCTGACCCCAGAGCGCGCGCGGATCGGCATAGCAAACTTATTGATAACGGGGCAGGCATGGCTAAGCTAAATAATTAACGGATACGGCAATGCCCGTCACGTCGTTAACATAGAAAACAGCGAAGTTTTTTCCAAAACTCGGCACAATATTAGTATTTTATTTATTTCCTTATTATTCAACCTTTTTGCTTATCCAACTTTCGGCTGGGCCGTTTAGGTCGGATAATCGCGACTCTACTGTATTGCCAATACACTACACAGGCCATAATGCCAATACAGCAACGTGATATTACTCTAAGTGCATGTGGATATAGAGACTCTGGCACAAGTCCATTGTCTTTGGCAACACTGGTTGTGTCACTTAATACTCTCATGTGGCAGATTACTGTTGACATGTTCCCATCAGCATCCCGGCCTTATTGACAGTTTGCTAGTAACACTTCATTCTGATTTCATAAAATTGTCATGTCAGTATTGCCTACACTTAAGAGTAGCTCTTAAACAATTTCTAAGTAATAGATTAATTTCTATTTGAAAAATGACGTAATCTTAAAATTTACTTAAGTATTTATTAAAATTACAATTCTTTGTAAACACTGTGCTCTCTGCTTGTAATGTTTTAAATTCTTCTATAATGTTCGTAAGTTTATCCTATTCGTAATCTTTAGTATTTTATCCTGACTACTGACTCCTTATCCTTATAAATAACCATTCTAAAAGTAGTATATGTTATATTTCTAGATTATAAATAAGCATGTAACACTACTAGAAGTTAGCTAAGAAGTGAATCCTGCTCACAGTTTCTGATACGTTAATGGTCAGTCACATTGTCTAGCAAAGTGATTATCATCATATCGTATCACCATATCAAACACATTCAAACATTGCTGTAAAATTTCTTGTGACATGGGGATTTAAAATTACCATAGAATCTCCAACAGCAAATCACCCCGAGTTAACACTAAGAGTGCTTAGGAGCTCACCTACCTTGACCATAACAGCAGCAATATGTTGTTTAGTATGAGGAATATAGTGCATTCATGTCTTATGTTCCTTTATGAAACATTAATAATCAAAGTAGTAGGATTTAATTAAATAAAATAAATGCTTAAAAATTAAATTTCAAATAACATTAATTTCTATTTAATTTCTGCTAAATAAATTAATGTTATTTAATTCTTCTATAATATTGCCTGATTTCACTATATAATTATGTTCTTTCTGTCTGCTGCAGGGTGTAATTAAAGTGTGTAATTTATGTTTCTATTTTGATTACAATTAAGTTACACGTAAATTTCCACTATTAATAAAGTACATTTACCATCCTGTGTAGTCAAAGACAGAATTTGAATGTTTTATATATACATATTGCTATGCCAATTACATAACGCTCTCAAAAAGTTGGGAGGTGTAGTTACATGTCATCAAAATGTAGTGTGAAGATCCCAGTATCACATTGCCATTATGATTGGCGCAGAAAAACAATATTGCAGGACAAACAATTCAGAGGTTCAAGAACGCCACAACGATTGGAACAATGGGAAAGAGACAGAAGACCGAAGTGTTAGAACTGTGGAAAACATGGTCATTGACAGACAGACTATTGGGAGAATAAAATACCAAGAGACAGGATGTGATCACACCAATTGGAGAAATAAAGCTCCAGAACAGCACACAGTTTCCACGCTATATAAGACCAGTGGGAACTTGATTATTAATGGATCCACAGAAGGTAAACCAACATCATTTATAGTCGACACTGGTGCAGCAGTGTCCATTGTGCGCCCTGACTTAGTCAGAAACCGCCAGCCTCAATTTACCTCTTGTACCATGCAGACTGTGACTGGAAGCCCCGTCAAAGTGTTAGGAAAGGTAGACATATGTGTATGCCTGGGTCTTTTCGAGTTTAGCTACCAAATGCTCGTCGGTGAAGTGATTCTTGGCACGGACATTATGAATGCCTACAGATTCGTTATGGACTTAAGAGAGAATGCCATGAGGGTTGGCCAAGAGAAGATAAAGCTTTGCATGGCTAAAATGACAGGGTCTACCAACCATTTGATTAAGCAAGTGCATTGGCCGAAGAAAAAGTCAACAGGTCTGGTCAAGAGGAACGCTTTCTATTGCAAGCGGAAATGGAAGAAGAATTAGCAGAGGAAGTACAAATAAGTGTAACGACAAAAGAAGTGATTGGAAAGCCAACTATGGGTGTCGAGACAAGGCTCTTGCTAGTTTGTGAGTTAATGGAAGAACCCGGGGGGGAACATTGCTGAAAATGAACCAATCAGACTTGGACCGGCTAATGTCATATAGGCCATCAGTACATGATGCAGCAGGAGTGATTCCAGCAAAACTAGTAGTTGAGCAGAAGACTCATATTCCTGGGAATTTGATGTTCGGGTCACACAATGGTGTTATTTATAATTTGGACTCTTTAATGCAGCAAACATGTTGAAAAACTAATGGGTTTGATCCTGTGAGGCCTGACATGAAAACTTACTTTCTATACTTAGATGACTTCATAGATATTATCAGATACAGTATTTTGAAAATCATTTGCAAAATCTTAAGGAAGTTGTGTCAGAAATGACAGTTGCCTTCTGAAGTTTGGATTCAGCAGTGGTTTGTAGTAAATGTCAGTGAACCCTAATAAAGTAGACATCATGAAAACAGGACCATCCCAATGACTAAACACGGTGATCAGAATTTCATGGGGATTTGCTCTTATTACATATATGTAATAATATATGTATATTTTGTAAAAATTTTGTTACTTGATCTAATGGATAATGAACAAGCATTTCAGTGGTTTAGACAATGTGGGAGCCAGTTATTGTTTTCCTAGCTCACTAAAGGACAGTATATCATAGACATAGAAGCAGTACTGCTCTTCTGTCCCTAAGTGCAAGATGGTGAAAAGTGTGTAACTGATTGTTACAGCAAGGGACTATCCGAAGCAAAAATTGTAATGTGACAAGAAGAGAGTTTTGTCTGTGTATCTGGCTTTGGAACATTTCTGTGAGTTTGTGTATGGAAGAGAGTTTTCACTGTGAGTAGACCCTGCTCATCTTGCCTGGTTCTTGAGCTTTAAAAATTTGTAAAGGTAGTTGGTAAGGTGGCTTGAACGTTGGTGAGAATACTATATCATCTGGGTGTCTACATGGTAACACTGAGACCATCTCGAAGACCATGGCTGGAAGATTGTGATCGTTGCTGCAAAATGGAAAAGCAGAATGTGAATTAACAGCTTGAAACATTCACTGTAAATTTCCAGATGATTAGATGACTCAAGATTTTCTTGAGTAATAAATAAATGGTTTACAAAGATTCTGATCTTTTGGGGAAAAGAGCAGGGTTATTGTCATGCTTAGAAGATGTCTGTCACAATGTAGGAATTTTAAAGAGCTACTGGGCATAATGGAAATTGATAAACTTGATAACAGATTGAAAGAAAGTGTAGATGTATAACACACCAAGCTGCATGGGTACCAGGTAGTACCCAGAGGTAAATTGTTCTATACAGTAGAACCTCGTTATAACGGACCCCGTTACTACGGACTTCTTTTACAACAGACACGTCTTTTACATCGTACCCCCACCCCATAGTAACTAAGTAAATGCACCGGAATGACTCACGTCCGCCCGCCAGTGCCGCATGACAGTTTTCAGAGACAAACACCCTTGTCAGGTATAAATCGTTGAAAGTTAAAACCCAACCCCAATCCACCATTGAATTAACTGGTTTGAGAATTAACTGTTGAGATAATAACAACAAATACAGGAAACTGTTTGTTTGAGTGGTAAGGGAAAGGGAGCTGAAAACAAAGAAAGGTTAACGCCTTAGCCAGGTATATTTTCACTCCCACCACTACTGGTCAGTATTGTTCAGTTGTTTGTCGCGCACAGTCACACGTCCTGCCTATAACTTTTTTTAATTTATTCAAATTATGTCGTTAAGTAAGCCAAGTGTAGGACAGAAATGGAAGCGTAAGGCGCTGTCTTCAAGATAAACTCTCCATTATAGAAAAATTAGAAAAAGGAGCGTCTGTTTCTAGCATTTATCGTGAGTATGAAATCGCAAACAAACCGTATCGGACATTAAAAAATCAAAAAATGACATTCGTAACTTTGTTCTCAAGTTCAATGTAGAAAAGGAGAAGAGTGCAGCTAAGCGTATGCGGCTGTCTTCTATGGCAACACTGGATGATGCAGTCTACAAGTGGTTCTCTCAGCTTCGTTCATGTGATGTGGAATGGCTGTTAGAGGAATTGAAATTCAAGCAGCTGCCAAAAGACTCTCCAAACAGATGGGACTTGAACAGTTTAAAGCGAGCTCTGGTTGGCTATTTAGGTTTCGTCGACGTCACAACATTTCAAACAAGAAGATTAGTGGGGAAATTCTTAGCGCAGACTTTGAAGCTGTTGAGCCTTTTATAAAAGAATTAGACGATTTGATTAAAAAAGAAGGTTATCAATTGAGCCAAATTTATAACTTTGATGAGACAGGTTTGTTTTGGAGAACTCTACCTGACAATACACAAGCTTCAAAAGCCAAAAAAACTACGCCTGGTAGAAAAGTCAGCAAGGAGCGTGTGTCAGTTTTGTTGTGTGCAAATGCAGACGGCACTCATATGCTTAAACCTGCTATCATTGGTAAAAGCAAAAAAACCAAGGGCACTTAAAAATGTGATGGACAATTTACCAGTTCACTATTATAGTTCCCAAAATGCGTGGTTTACAACTGAAATAACAAGTGATTGGTTTCATAAGAAAGCTGTGCCAGCAATTATAAACCACCAAATAGAAATTTTGAACATTCCAAAAGAAAAAATAAAAGCTTTGGTTCTTTTGGATAACGCACCAACCCACCCTGATGTTGACAAACTCTGCAGTCGAGACAAGTAGATAAAGTGTAGTTCCTGCCTCCAAACACAACATCCGTGTTTCAGCCCATGGACCAAGGAGTAATTTATACTGCGAAGCGGCTTTATAGAAAAAATTTCTCAAGGAAATCTTAGAAGTTGATGAGCCATCCGCTGCTGAAGAAGATAGAAGGGGCTAAAAGACTCTTCAAAACTTGAAGGCCTACAACATTCGATCTATGATTCACAACTTTGCTGATGCTGTAAAAGAAATTAAACCAACTACTTTGGTGAACTCATGGAAAAAACTGTTAAAGAATGAAGAAGCATGTTTAGAAATAGAAAATTGTGAGACAGAAGATTTCCGTGAAACTTTGTAAAGAGGAGGGGAGGAAGACGTTTTATTGGAAGATGTGGAGAACTGGCTTGAAGAAGATGAAGATGACCCTGGATTCCACTTGCTGACGGAAGTGGAGATTGTTGGCAGTGTCACTGAGAAAGAAGACTCTTCGGAGGACGAGGAGGAAGATTTACAAGAGGAAGACAATACTCGGCAACAATAAAAGTGAGTGAAGTGAAAGATCATTTAAATTTTGTCATTGAATATGTTGAACAATCAAAAAATGAAAATGTGTTTGCTTACTATGAACACTTGCGGTATCTTCGTCAGTTACTGACCAACGAAATAAATAACAAGCAAACACAACAAAAAATCAATACTTTTTTTCAAACCAGTTAATGTTAGTAGTAATAACCTAATGAATAATAATGAACCAGGCCCTTCTTGTTCAAGAGAATAAAACAATAGAATGTATATAAAGTTTCAATTCTGGTCTATAATGTGATAATGAACAGTATGATCTCATTTGTCATGTATGCTATGTAAAATGATGTCAAGTAAAAATAAACATGTTTTATACTAATTTAACGAGTTTTGTTGATGTAAATACGACCTAACAAGACTTATTTGTTATATAACGGACTTTCATTACAACAGACAACCTTTAGCCCCAATTAGTCCATTATAATGAGGTTCTACTGTATTTTGAAATAAAAGCACGATGGAGCACCTGGTGGCCATCTTTGGTGTCAATAAAACAATTGAAAAAGTTTGAAAACACTTTGGCGTCATCTGTTCCACAGTGTGGAGGAATGGTGCCAGACCTGTAAAATATGTGCTGTAAGAAAGGTACTACAAACTCATATTGCTGCTCCCTTACTAATTATGGTTGTAGGTGACTACTAACATAAAACTAATGGAGGTACATTTGTGTCTATATGAGTTGCATCAAATTTTACTATATGCCTTTGTATACCTTGTTTTAAGAAGAAATATGTATTGTTTATCTTAAATCATAACATATGAGAATAATATTAATACTTATGATGGTTAACTTTAACACAGTTTCATATTAGTAACTTGGAGTAACATATCAGTCATTTTTACTTGTTCTTATAAGGAATTTTTGTAATTTTGACTGAAGTGAAAATATAATTTTTTTCACAAATTGTGTTTTTCTGACTCTGAAGATGTTTGTTCATTTCCATGAGATATTGATAGAAAACACAAATTGTTGTTCAAAAATTTCAGGAACAAAGTTGAAATGAATTTAACAAAGTTGAAAAACCAGGAACAAAGTAGGTTTTCAACATGAATTTAGCAGTGGCAGTGAACAAAGGCAGGATAACATTAATTGTTTTTCAGAAGAGCGATAATCCTGTACCATCAGCAAGTGCACACGCAAGCATTGATACATCAGTGTAATTTTGTATTAGAAAATTTGTGATATGTTTGCAACACAGTTATATCCGAGAGCAGTTAAATTGTGGAAAAAAAATTTCCAACAATTGCCTGATCACCTGTACAATATACAAAGTATGTCAAATATACAAGAGAAGCAATGCTTCTATGTTGTTTCATTACAAGCAACTGAAAAATTATTATGTTCATAGTCTTTTGAAGCCTTTTCGTTCAATTTGAACTGTGATGAGATCAACACACCTAGCAACAATGCCATTACTAATGAGCACATTTTTTGCTGCATCAATAAAAACACTCCAATATTTCTCAGGTAAACTTTCAGACTAGCATCTACGTGTACGTTTTCCTATCCAAATGTGAAGCACAATGGTGAGTGGGGACGCCCCTTGTAAACTTAACCTATAAACCGTAACTTATTTTTGCTTTGTTTAGCGGTGTTCCTACAAGTGTCCTCTCATGTTTATTAACAATTTTATTTAATCGTAATAGATTGAGTAACAGCATTCTCAATTATCTTAGGAATTTTGTGAGCCCCAGCATCATCCATAACAGCAATTCAAAGTAATTGTTACAAAATGAAATAATTTAGCAGTCGATTCTGCTTATGACAGAAAACTTAAAAGTGAACTAAAAAAACAATGATAAATAACCAAAGTGTTTATTAGAACTACTCGTTTTTTATTTGTTTCCTTGCATTAGTTAACATGACATTATTAGTAGTATTTTTTCATTAATGTGCAAATCATCGCATTACAGTTATTTGGTATCCAGCATAGCTTTTCATAGTACTTCCATCAGTAGGATACATACAGTAAGTAATTGTGAGTAGTAAAGGAACACAATTTAATTTTAATAAATCAAATATAAATATTATAAACTGGAATTAAGATTATATATTGTACACACTGTGTAACTTTTTTACTCTTCGTTACTTTATTTATTCAAATTAAGTTAACACTTCCACTTACCTGAATGAATTCGGTTGCACAATGATTTTATGAAAAGTCCGCCCAAAATGAAATACATAAAAATACATATGCCCCTAACTGTTACAAATAAAATTACCCAAAACTTGACACGCTACAATTGTTACCATTTCTGACATTACCACCAAAAGAAATATGGCTTATTTAAAATTGTCATTTGTATTTGATTCGGATAATAACTACAAATCACAAATACATACCGAAGTGGAGTTCAAAACAAACATTAAAAATTTTAACGTAAAATGTATTAATTTCATTTTTAGGTTGGCCGATACAGAGTTTTTTATAATCAAGTTATATGAGCAGCAGCCAGTTCCCCATAGAAACAGGCTATTCATCTTTTATAGAATTTATTAAACCACCCTATAACTGTTTAGGTATTTATATTTATTACTTAACTAGACATTAGTAGTTAATTTACTGCAACTGCCCTTGTTAAGTCAGCTGAAATGGATCTATTTATAAACTATTCGAAATTTTCGCAGGTGGCCATGCGTCCTTCACAGATTGAACATTTCGATATCTCTTATTTTGTACAACAAAAATTGCACTTTACCAAATTTAACGAATTAACATATAACAAAAAAGCAACCTATTCTCACCTTATCTTGATTAATTAGAGTTTAAAACTTCTCTAAGCGGTGTTTATTACACAAAGGAAACCAAATAATGCTTTGACATTTGTTACATTAGGTTAAATTTGAACAGCAAGATACGCTTACCACAGTAGTGTATAGTTCAACCAAACTGATATCACGGCGCGCCAAAACAGTGCTAGTGTCAGCAGATACAGTGACGGTGTTGTCTCCCCCCACCATTGTGCTGCTTCACATTTGGATAGAAAAATGTAGAGGTAGATGCTAGTAACTTTCAGTAGAGTTGTCACTGCCTAACCTACAAACTCCTTAACAATTTCACAACCTGTAAATGGCATCCCACACTGAACAAGTTTACGAGAAACAAATGCAGACACTTTGCTAGCAGGACTATTAACATTAAATGAAAAAGACTTGTGTTGATTCTGAAGTTCTAACTTTGAATCATGAATTTTTTTGTATCCTTGTATCGGATCCTATAGTATATTCATCAGGAAATGTCCTATGCTGAGTTTCGTACTGTTTTTGGCAGATTGCTTTTCTGAAATCTGATTGAGACAGCAGGGCCGGATTTAAGATGTGGGTGGCCCGGGGCCCATTTTGGTGGGAGGCCCATTGTTTCAAGGTGTTGAAATATGTAATGCAAAAACACGAAATGAAACGAACACAAGTTTATTTACAAAATTTATTTACGCAGAGAAATTGAATTAAAATTATTCAATTTTTTCATTAAAAAGTATAGTATAACATAACTAACAAATAACACATAAATATATTATAAATCAGTGAATGAATAACGTTATAACCATTACAATCCAGGCACTTTCCTTGATTTTCGTGCTGCAAAATCGCTGATGATGTCACTAAAGTCCAATTCACGCAGTATATCTGACTCGATGCTCATGATACCCAAATTTACAAGTTGTTCCTGCTTCATGGATGTCCTTAATCGGTTTTCAATTAATTTGAGTTTTGAGAAGGAGCGCTCGCCACTGCAGTTTGTTACCATCAAAATTAGATATATCCTTAGAGCTATCTCAGTGTTTGGGAAAATGTCCTGCACACCCTTTTTCATGATAAGCTTGTACATGAAAAGTTCAGTGCTGATATCTTTTGGCACCTCGTCTGTGAATATATTGGCAAATGTTACAAACTGACACAGTTCATCGATAAATGTAATGTCCAAGTCATCTGAATAAGACCTGACGAGTTGCTCTGCTGCGGCCTTAAGCTCGTCTGAAGACAGTTCTTTCAGATGGCTAAAAAAGCTAAATTGGCTTGATATATCTTTATATGCTTGAAGACGTTGGTCAAGAGAAGCAATAAACTGATCAATAACGGGCAAGAAAGTTTCTGTTCTGTATTTTTCAGTAGGGCTGAGTTGTACTTCTTCCGTATGGCCATAATCCAGTGGATTAAGACGCACATTTCGGCGCTTGTGTCGAGTTTTCATCTGAGTCTGAACATACTCTGTTGAACCAGACAGCTCTTCGCCTTGCTTCTCATAAGTTTCGAAGGAGTCACGCTTTGATGCGACATAGTTATTTAAGCTGGTCAGTGACGCCACAGCAGTATTTAGATCGAGTTTTGCATGTTGTAGATTTTTACTAGTAGCATCTGTTCTTTGCAGGATATCATTCCAGAAGGTGGTGTAAATACCAATTTCAAGCTGATTAATCTGTGTTAACAGTCCTTCTGCTTCACACCGTACACAGCCTTTTTCTTCAAAGTCATCAGCAATCTGTTTAAGTACATCCTTAATCTGCTGATAGTCATGCTTAAGTGCCTTAGTTGCGTCAGCTCTGCAGGACCAACGCGTTGTTGTGACATGTTTGTTTGAGAGTCAATGCTGAGTCATTATTTTTCAAAGCCTCAGTCAGAAGCTGATGCCGATGCGTTGAAACTGTGAAGAAGACGAACAGCTTTTCAAGGAAGTCAAAAAATGTACAGCACTCGAGCAGCTTTCTACAGCATTTTTAGCAACCAGATTTAGAGAATGTGCTGTACAAGGAATCCAGGATGCAAGATTGTTCTTCTCTCTCACTTTGGCTTGTAGACCATTGTACTTTCCACTCATTGCAGATGCATTGTCATAACTTTGACCGTGGCAGTTTCCCAGGTCTAGGTCATGTCTCTTCAAAAATTCCACCAAGGCATTGAACATGTCTTGAGTGCCATGGCCTTTGTTTGCCATGAATGTTACAAAGCGTTCCACGGGGCCATCTTTCTCCATATACCTCAATACAAGGGTTAGTTGGTCAATGTGGGCTGCATCGGGTGTGGAGTCCAAAGAGATGGAGTAGTATTTTGATTTCTTAACTCGAGAAATAATTTCTCCGAGGACTTGTTCACCCATTACACTGATAAGTTCTTCCATTATTGTAGATGACAGGTAGTTTGTGTGACCCTTGCCGCGATTGGCTTGAGTTTCGATATGCTGTGCAAGAAAGTCGTCGTACTGGGCGATGAGTTCAAGAATACCCAGAAAGTTTCCATTTCTAGGTGATCCAAACAATTCGTTATCTCCTCTAAATGCTAAGCCACGCTCGGCAATAAACTGAATAACATTTACTACTCGTTTCAACACTGATCTCCAATAATGCTCCAGACGCTTGACCTGTTGTGTCAGCTCCGAAATAATGGATGGCCAAAGTCCAATGTCATTGCCCCCTGGTGGGCCCTCAACTTCAGCTTCTACATAAGATGTGCCACTATCAGCCTCCTTTTCTATGTGTTCTTCAATTGGACCTGTTACTACTTCTGCCTTTTCTTTGCCAGGATCAACAACCATTTCCACTGAAGCATTGTCAGGTTGATCAGGTTCTGCAAAGTCATCACTCCTTTCCGACACTTGTCTTGATTGAACAGTGAAGAAGTGGTCCAATTTTCTTATCTTTGCCATCTCTTCTGCTGATTTCATTGTTGCTTCTTTTGCCTTACGTCTTTCAGAAGCCCCAGACTCCCAAATTCTTGTGCGATGTCTGTGTCTATCTCCTTCACGATTGTCCATGCTGGTAATCTAAAAATAACAAAATGACCTTGTCAACCCTTTAAGTCCTGAAGGGGGATTAAAGATTAAAATATTTATATACAGGGTGTCCCATAAGTAAGTAGCCAAACTTCAGAAAATGGTTTCAAGGGTCAAAATAGAGAGAAAACCAAGAAAAACTTTTTTCCAGAAAACGCTTAGCTTTCCAGATATCCGCCATTTTGTTTTTTTAATTAAATAATTTATAAATTTATTTGTAAATAACAAACTATAAATACCTTGTACAAACAAATTAAATGTACAGTGTTTTAATATTAGCAATATAGGCCTAGTTGGTTAGCAAAACATATTAAACTTTAAGTATATTTATCAATATTAACTTAAATCTACAAAAAATAATTAAAATACAATTATAAGCAAAAAAACTTATTTAACTGTTTATTTAATTGTCCTGACCAACTATAGGCAGGGCAATGATGAAACTGCATCATATAAATATTGAGAGTTCCCTCCAAATCTTTTGAGGTTAGGTTTACACTGAAAAGACATCACTGTTAGCATGCATTCATTCTAATTAGAATAAAACAGTTTTTCACTTACCATATGTATCATATGACAAAGTCCAGGAAAATGACTCTTGATAAACATTAAACGGAAAAATCAGAATTAACTTTTAAACAAGTAAACTACACATAACTGAGATCGTACTTGTCACTCAATAACTCATAACATCACTACTCTCTAGAAGACTAGTTCTGTTCTGACATTGTGATTGTGCTGCCACCTATGAGCAAGTTAGAAAATGAAACCTACATGCTAGGACAATGATCATATTCCTGGTCACCAGTAATAATAAATCATTTTTATTATTTTAACATAATGCAATTTGTGTTTTTCAAGTAAAAACGTACTAAACATTTAATTGTGAATAATTATAACTGGTGTAAATTATCAGCCATTGTAACTAAATTAATGTGCATTACTATGTTGTTGGAAGAACAGGCCAGTACAGTAACTTTTTATGATTTTAAATAATTTTAACTAATTTAAAATATAAAGTTTGATTATTACACTTCTTATCAAGCTAGAGAAGTAAGATAGAATGTATGGAAATTTTTGTTAAATGTTCCCTACCATTATAAACAGTTCACAGGAAAGAGACATGTATTTTTCCTGTTTTGTGATATTTACCCCTATATTGGTGGGAGGCCCACTCTTGGTGGGTGGCCCAGGGCCCGGGCCCCTTGGGCCCCCCCCTTAATCTTGGGCTGTGAGACACATGATGCATAGTGCAAATCACTCCTATATTGTCACCACTATTAGCCACCAAGAATTCTGTCTCCTAGTTGTTTTGAAAAGATACTTTCTTTTGCTTCCCTTCTTTGGTTGGAATTTCGTGTTGATGAAGAAAGTAATTCAGGTAATTCTTCACTATGTTTGGATGTTACAAATTTATTCATGTCCCTTTTTAAGAAAATTCTCAACATTTGAAGTAAAGATAAATTGGATACTTACAATAATTATCTCACAAACAGCAAACAACAATACCACAAGCATAATATGTTACAAATATTCAATCAAACATCTAATTCTGCTTTCCATGCCCTCAAGTGATGGGAGAGAAGCAGCGACTACTCCTAAAATGTTATTGATAAAATTCAAAATTTCTAGTGAAATCTAAAAATTGATTGGTTAACCTAAAGGTAAACTACTTGTGACTATTTCTGTGAGGATGTGTATAAAGCTGGCAAAGGTGAGGAGTATCATAGGCAATAAAAATTGTAATATTTTGAATAACTGCTTCTGTTGATGGTACTAATACATGCTTGTATAAGTTTCCGTGTAAAACTATGGACACTAGGGAACTTCTGTATATAGTGCGCTTAGAATCACTGAGGTTCTCAATCTGTACAAGAGTAGTTTGAAAAGATCTGGGTCTCAAAACAGAGGTAGTGCCAGGAGTATCAAATGACTTTTCAAATTATCAATGTCAGATGGCATACCATAATGTTTGAAACAGCTGTATTTATTATTTTGATCGTTGTGATCAAATAAAGTATGTATGCGTTTGCCTCAGAGATGACCGCTATATTACAAGTAAATCTTTTTTTCATGGAGCCATTTCTTCAGAATCGGTAATAGGAAAAATCATTTGGGGCTAGATCTGGTGAGTACAGTGGTAATTCAATGTGCAGTCATAAAGGCCTGCAACTACAAATGACAAATGGTTGATGAAAAAGCACTTCTTTTTCTAAATGTGGACATGTTTTTGCCTTAGTTGCATCATACAGTTAGTACAGCATGCTTCATTGTACTCTTGGTGATGGCTTTGCCTTTTTCTAAATTGTCTGTGAGCACCACACCTGTGAATCACAAAAATAGATGACATCACTTTTCTGGGTAACAGTGAAACATTTTCTGGAGGGTGGAACATTTTCTGCCTTCTCTAGATCACTTCAGTCTGCTTCCACCTATTGTCTTGACGGCTGTTTTGTCTGCGTAGTGATGAATCCATGTTCATTAACAGTGATGAATCATTACAGAAACTCAGGTTATATTTAAACATATCGTAGCACTCTTGAGGAATGTTCATTCAATACATTT
The DNA here is from genome assembly GCA_034769895.1 of Magicicada septendecula. Classification (NCBI taxonomy): domain Eukaryota; kingdom Metazoa; phylum Arthropoda; class Insecta; order Hemiptera; family Cicadidae; genus Magicicada; species Magicicada septendecula. Next base: position 200,226,789 of record CM068371.1, on the reverse strand, counting down.
CTGATTGACTGTTAGCAAATGCGGCACCCATCATCCTGAAAGCTTTTTCATATTCAAATGCTCATGTTATATATGTGGACATGATCTGTTGAGATGTTTGGAGTGTCAGCAAGCTCACGCACTTTCACACATCAATCATTTAACAGGACATTGTAGATTTTTTCAGTGTTTTTGTCAATTATAGCTGTATTAGGGTGATCTGAGTGTTCATCATCTCAAATGGTCGAACAATTGTGTACGACTTCAGCAGGTCACTTCTTCACTGTTGAAAACTATGGTGAAAAGTCTTCAAAAGTGGAATACAACTCATTTTTTTATTTCCATTGGTATTAGGCCATTATAATGAAGTATTTTATGACTGCACAACATTTGAATTTTCAGAAAACACCAAGTTTGTTTATTTTATTTGATCACAACAATCAGACCAGTAAATAAGGCTGTTCAAATGTTATGATATGCCATGTGACAGATCGAAATTGTGAACAATTATAGCCATTTGATATCCCTGGCGCCATCTCTGTGTCAGATTGAGAACTTCATGAACTACCCTCGTAATCTGTGATACTCTGGAGTTGGCAGACAGCAGCTGTTGTCTGGTGTTAATATCTGCTTCTATTAATGCTAACAGGTGGAACTTTTTTACAATACTTAGTGTACTAGTAATTCAGATTTCATGTAGCATTTATTTCATATGTAGGTGTTCGTTATTTGCTGCACTTTTTACATTTTATTCCATGTGTTTACTTTTATAATAAATCTCTGCATACCACACATGCTTATTATAAATTCACTTGGTTCTGAGTAAAATCTTATACTATTAAGCGAGCAATCTTTGTATGTATGTCCTTATTTTCTCGGAAACGGCTCTAACGATTTTCTCGAAATTTGGTACTTAAGCGTATTTGGACACTACAAATCGATTGGGCTAGGTCTCATTTTCCACAAAAATCGCCTAAGGCCTAAACCGTAGGGTCTTTTAAGTATACATTTTAATTCATGTAGGTTTAAATATTCACACAACAATTGCTATTGTTATAACTCTGTCACCCAGCAACAAATATTTAATACAATATTTTTTATTTAAAATTAAAACGTTAATTTTAATTCTGTTCATAAAGAATAGATCTTATCGATGTTTATAAATAATATAAAATAGCTGTTGCAATGAATGTAAATAAACAAACTAAGAGTTGAGACATACAATCCCAGTATCGATGTTTATAAATAAATATAAATAGCTGTTGTTATGAATGTAAATAAACAAACTAAGAGTTGAGACATACAATCTAATCTATGTATGTCCTTGAAACGGCTCTAACGATACTGTAGAGTCTTTATAGGTCTTTAACCTGCGGCCTAAACAGCGCAGTATCGATGTTTATAAATAATATAAACAGATGTTGCTATGACTGTAAATAAACAAACTAAGAGTTGAGACATACAATTGTGGGTTTCTGCGCAACGATTTTTGTACAATCTGTCTGATATACATAATCTAAACTATTAAGTGTTCTGTATACGCTGTTGTGTTTTTTGCATTCTCTGAGGTATATACATAATCTAAACTATTAAGTGTTCTCTATATGCTGTTGTGTTTTTTGCATTCTCTGAGGTAAGTGGTAGTCATATTCTGTCTAACTGGAATTATATTGATGAAGTATTTGGTGATTGTTTGGCAAACAACAGATACGAAGATATGAAAGACAGAGCTATATTAGCGCCTTTGAATAAAGACGTAAATAAAATTAACGACGAAATTATTAAAAAGCTTCCTGGAGAATATTATGAAGTATATAAAAGCTACGATTCTGTTAAAGATCAACCAGAAGGAGCTCTTCAATTCACTTCTGAATTTCTAAATTCTGTTGTGATGGCTGACTTACCACCACACGAATTAAAGCTTAAAAAAAATACAATAATAATGCTTTTACGAAACTTGGTCGTCTCTGAAGGGCTGTGTAATGGAACGAGATTGGTCGTGACTGAATTATGTAATAACATTATTAAAGCCAAGATTATCATGGGTGAATATTCAGGCCGAGAAGTTCATATTCCAAGGATTACAATAGATTCCAGCAAAAGTCAGCTTGGGTGCACTATGCAAAGGCATCAATTTCTCATCAGAGCAGCTTTTGCTATTACTATTCACAAGGCTCAAGGTCAAACATTTGAAGTGGTGGGAATTCACTTATCAATTCCTGTGTTTATGCACGGCATGTTGTATGTAGCATTTTCCAGAGTCAAAAGGCGAAGTGGCTTAAAAGTTCTTTTACCACCAGAAAATCCTCGCCATACAAGAATCGTTGTATGGAAAGAAGTATTAAATAATTGTGATTCTAATAACAGAAACCGTCAATAAACGCAAACGGCATAGTATCGATATGTTTATATATGAAAATTAATAATTAATAAATATAAATAAATAATTAATAATAAATAATGTTTTTTTTAAATCTGTATATTCATAAATAAATGTGAAACCGAGCAATGCTCGGTCCCCCTGATATTATGTATTATATGAGGGCATACATTGGGTTATATTGTGTATACTTTATATTAAACATTTCCTAATTTTAAAGTAAGGAACTTACGTTAATCATAAATTTTCTGCAATACCAATGTACTCTTTCTTCATCCACACGTTCTATTTGTATTTGTAATATCCAGTAGCCTATAATACAGATAATTTTTTATGCAAACACGTTTTATGCAGATATATGATCTGTACTTATTTATATTTCATTTTGTATTTTGTTGTCGAAATGCTGCATTTTTCATTTAAGTATTAAAAAAAGATGGATACTGTAATGTCTTTATGTTGATAATTAGTAGTATAGTTAATGTTTAATAGACGGAATTGTAAAAATTGTCTTCACCTGTGGCAGTGTGTGAATGGCCTTAATTGTTATTTCTGTAGTAAAAAATCGGTATGGAGAACCATACATGACTTCCATGTTGTAAGATTTATGTTTAAAATAATTTACTTGAATTCGGTTTGGTAATTTCTAAAAACATATTGCCCACCCTCAAACTAATTTCACTATTTATATAGATATTTTTATTATTATGGGGTAGTATTTAATATAATGTTATTTTCAGTCACTTTATCCATAAAAATTAGGTAGGCTTACTTTATTCTTATAAAGAAACCGAACTACGCAGATAATCATCCCTCCTCTGAAGCGCTCTGAAGTCACTCATGGACCCTGAGCATCTTGCAGAGGGTTCATTCCCTAAAGACGAAAAGTGTGTCTACGAACCGTTCCTCTGTAAACACGTGCAGTTACACTGCCCAGCGATCCACAGGAAGCAAATCGCTATCCACGCTGGACACTTTTCGGCTTGCACGCGTTGTGTTGGTGTGGGTTTTGGTACTTTCCATTTAAAAAGCGTACAAATGTAAGAAAACAAACATGAGTTAGGCCAGAAATAACGCGAATTGTGTGTGTGTGTGTGTGTGTGTGTGTGTGTGTGTGTGTGTGTGTGTGTGTGTGTGTGTGTGTGTGTGTGTGCGTGTGTGTGTGTGTGCGTGTCTTACCTGCCTTTTTATTGCGGTAATTATAATAATAAAATGGAAACGTAAACGTTACATAATTGAGATATGCTTGTCTGCCACGAACAATATATTTTCTCTCATACATAATTTAAATTAAAATGAAAAAATATAGAATTTTGTTAAAGTTAAATGAAATGTTTCCATAGAAACTACTTCTTTGTTGTCAATAACGTAGTACACATATAAAACTTATAAAAATTTACCTCCTCCATCATCAACTACCATTTTAATTTATAAATATCGGTATGGAGAACCATACATGACTTCCATGTTCTAAGATTTATATTTAAAATCATATTCGAAATGAAATATTTCTATAGAAACTACTTCTTTCTACTTATTGCTTCAGCCTTAACCACAGTACTGTGGTCACTAACTTATACCACCTCACGTTTTCGCACTCGATTTTCACTGATGATGGCAGTCGATGGCACTGCTGAAAAGTCTGGTTTTTCAGAAAACATTGGACTAAAGCCTGGGAAGGAATTTTAACAAAGAACTACTTCTTTGTTGCCGATAACGTAGTACACATATACAAAATTCTCCCCTCTCCCTTCAACTATAATTTTCATTTATAGAAAATTACCCCCACCCCGTTCACCTAACCTCTTCATTTATAGATATTTCATCTACGTTTCTACAGTGGATTATTATGAGCTTCTTACCAGGATACTTCATTTATCAAAATTAAGTATTTTACTCTTGTTAAAACATAAAACGTTGCAGGTAAAGTACCCCTGTCTCTTAACCGATCTTCACCAAAATCAATAGACCTTCAGTCCTCTATAGTAGGGAGGCGCATTTAGTAAAATATGTAAAATTACAAAGTTGGCTCACCCTGAAACCTAACTAGCAACCACCATGCTAAATTTTATATTACAGTAGTACAGATGATATTTTGACCGGTGGTCACTGTGTATGAGTGGGACCGTCTTTTCTGGACGCCATTTTGGAAAATGGCGGATGCAAATATTTGATTGTTCGTACTTTGGAAACCACTCAACCTAAAAACTTGATCTTGGTGTCAAATTATATGTTTTTGGGGTCAAGGAATTCACAAAAGGCATTAATTTATTCATGCATACAACCCATCTCCCATTTTTCAAAATGGGGACCAATATATGGCATTAAATGAACTTTTATTTAATTATTTTTCAACTATTACAATCTTCCTTTATTAAACAAAGATAATGATATTTCTTCTTACTCAAACATGAAAACCACAATTAAACATGATATTTATTCTTTTACTCAAACATGAAAACCACAATTAAAAATGTCCTTTGTGCGAGGCCTAACTTCCCTGTGTGATAGAATATAAATTCAAGAGTTACACTGTTTCATCCTCATCATCCTGGTTTGAATATATGTTCTTACACTGCTCAAGAAAACACCCACACACTTTGAGACATGGTAGCTTGTTTACTGTACACACACAATTAGATCGAGCACAATCTGTAGTACATCCGCACTGCACGAGCTGCTTGTATGTGGGTGGAAATGGATCTTTTCCCATCAATTTAGGTTTTAATTCACCATTATCATCGTACCATCCGCAATCAAGTAAATCAGGCAACAATGGCTTAGCCTCCAGTGCTTTTTTCCACACAAATGCTTGGTAATGTGCACGTTGGATGTGTAGCTTCAATGAAGCATATGTAGGAGGAAGCATTTCTGGTGATTTTTTCCCAAACTGTAATTCCCGAAGTTCATTGATTGATTTTGAAGTATCTGCATTATGTAGAGAGCGCGAGTAAATGCTAATAAAAAAATCTTCAGCCGATTTGATTGCACTATCCAATAATGTTCCAACACCAATTTCTGCAAGCAATTTAGGATTTTTCAGATAAACTTCCCATGCAGTCTTCTTGCCAATGCCATTTGGCTGACTGGTTGTGTCACATCCAGTTATCGAGTGAAAACCAATATAATAGATTCTCGCACATCAGTTGGTATGCCTGAGAATATTGTATGCACAGGGACGAATATTTTCTGTAATGATGTTCCTTTGGACATCCATACTTCGTCTGCGTGAATTTCTTGAAACATGTTCACTAATGTAACTAGCACATCTGTATCTTTGCATTCCACAACAATCCGACTGTATCCATTATTAGTTGCATCTTTTGCATGAAGCAAAATCCTCGTATCTGCTTCTTCGTGATTTGCAAATAATGAATCTGACAGAATTCCAGATGTGGAAGTAGCCTTATCACACTGTTCATAACCACCTGCTGTCACTACAACCTGGTTTGGGTTTAATTTCTTAGAGGATACATCCATCAACTGATTTGAGAGGAAGTGAGTTAGAGCTTTTTTATTCTCAAGAAGACTAATAAATCCATTCCAATTCTGTGGCAAGGGAACATTTCTATCTTGTATGTCACGTCTTACAAGGGGGGTGCTCTTGCTTTTGCGTTTGGCCCTAGTTGCTGATTTAATAGAATTATTTTTGTAGCCATCAAAGACACCATCAATTCATGTAGTGTGTTCAGAGAAATTCTGCAATACTAACTTCATAAATGAGTCTGCTAGATCACCAAAAGTTTTTGCTTTACTTGGCTTTCCGAGTGCTTGTACTACGCCCATAGCATCAATGATGTAGCATGTACGCATACCACGTTCTTCTACAGGAAGGATATCTACACCATTGTCCCCTATCAAAATTGTACCGAGCATGACTTTATTTGTTGGAAGACGAAGACATCCGTCATATGTTGCTAGTGACAGTGGGACATCATGCAATTCATATTGAAGTAACTGTTTCAAATCAACATTTCGGCCACTATCGGCAGCAACAACAAGTCTTCGTAATAGTAAAGCATCAGACACATTACTTTTACGTTTTATTTCTTTTGCAGGAACAACTTTACCTAAACTTTTGAATGTTTTTGAGTTGTGTCTTGATATTGTGTCGAATACTGTTACATTGGAATCAGGCTGCATTCGATCATTAATAAAAGCTTTGGTAGCAACCCTTTCCTCTTTCAAACGCTGTGAGTAAATCTTTCTGGATGTCTTCTGAAGCAGCTTCCTTGGTTGAAATATTTAGTAAATAAGGAGTATCAGAAAATACATCACAGACTTGAAACTGATCCTTAAGAGCCATCACATCACATTCATCATTAGTAATCCTTTGTTTCCCTCTTTCAAGGTGTGGTTGCTCATCCAAGTCTTCGAGATCTGCCAAACCTACCATCCTTCTTGTGTCTTCAGAAAGTTGACTACGGCCATTGTATGTCAAACACCATTCATCACGTGCTGACTCAATTCTTGTTATTCCGATTAGTCCTCCAGATGTTTTCCTTTTTTATTTACATGTTCTAGAGCTTGGTCTACAGGTATCTGGTTGAAGCGTCCTGTGGTAGATTTAATAACAAAATTACCAGATTCGAACTCATTGTACACATCAGGCGCAGTTGTGGAAAGCTGTTTCATATCTGATAGATAAATGGGTCCATATCTAGCATAATTGGTGTGGTCATACATTACCATCCATGGAATCATTTGGTAAGCGAACTCAAGTGTAGTTGCCATATACCTTCTCTTTCTGCTCTAACAAAGTCCAAGAGTGTTTGCACCATATTTTTATATTCCAACCAGTACTTGGAAGTGGGACTAATTAGTGTTTCTTCAAATTCAATGAACATTTTTTGTAGTATCTTTGCTTTAGGAAATAATTCATTTTCACTGTTTCTTGGATACCGCTGAAGTTGTTAATTGTTAATTTTGAACTTGCTCACTATTAAATCACACAATTGTTCAATGTCGCTATCAACAGTTCTATCAGTTTCCTGGACCCATTGCAAAAATTTTGTCCAATAGATTCTCCACAAAGCTTCATATGTGAGAGAGTGTGTACGAAATGATCTGTTCCAGTTCTTTCCATCCAGAATGTTCTGGATGTAGTTTCAGTAAATACACCAGATTCAGTCCAAACATTTGTGGAAAATCCACTATGTGAAAAATGTTGTCCTATAGCAATTAGAAAGTTCATTGCAATGTGAAAAGACCCAAGACGCAGTACCAAACCTTGGCACTCTTCAGGCCGGTACCATGTCAGTTCTTTCACTTTGCTGTACAGAGATTCATCAAATGTAAGAACTGTATGTTTTAAGCCAATTTTTCGTGCAATTTTTTGACAACTGTCTATTACTGTCCATACTGTGTCATAATCAGTAGCTGGTGCCGGTATGATAGGAAGGTATCCAACAGTAGTTACCTGAGTATTCGTTTCAGAAACTACTTGGTTAAACCCTCTCCATGCTGGAACATGTTGCTCATCTTCACTATTGGATGTACGGGATAGTAACCAAGCAATGTCCAAGGCATGCACTTTTTTTCAGCAATTTCATTAGTTTGTAGTAGATCATCTGCATTTTGTGTATTTGAAAATTTTGGAACAATACGTCTGTATTTTGAAGGCAAGATTTTATTCAACTCGGAGGGAATGTCCTTAATAACTCGCTCTAGTCCAATTGTTTCTGGTAGATCGGGTGTATGATTCGGAGCAGGACCTCGCTGAAATGCAACCATTTGTGTTACATGAAAAGTTCCTTTTCCATCTAACGTCTCTTCATTGATATCTAAATTATCAGCCGCAAATTGTGCAAAGCGACCAAACACAAAATTTTCTGGAATAAATATGTTTCCATTTGTTGTAAACCTCTGCAGCTGATTTTTATAAATGCTAGCATGAATACGTTGCACTCGTTCATAACTGATGCTATGTCCACTAGCATGCAGGAGCTGTACAAGTTGTTTTGACCGTGTTGCTTGATGCACAGATAGTCCTATTCCAATTTGCTTCGGTGTTACTTTTTGCCCTTTAGATGCTACTGATACTATATCTTGAAGAATGCTTAACAATTTTACTTCCTCTGGATCGTCTTCTTCACTAGTTCTGTTGATTAACATCTTGAGAAGCATATACAAACTATCAGGAATGGTCTTTTTTGCATGATCAATATTGAGATTACCGCGATGTATGTCCTTCAGTTGAATTTAAATCTGTACGAATCTTGGTTGTAATAAGTTGTAGAGCTTGAAGAAACATACCTTCTTCACTTGGACAGTCAGCAATTGTTATTTCATCTTCTACATCTATTTCATGAATTTTGTCTGTCTCGAATTTCAGTGCTTGCATTGCTACGGAAACTGGAACGCGAGGGAATATTATCATTGATTGAGATCGCTGAAGTGGTTGCACAAAATCAAGTCGGTCCCCATAGTATGACTGTAATCTTCCTTTCAGTTTCTGTGTACTATAAGAGCAGTCGGATCCTTGAATTTCAGCCACCAATCCACGATAATGTTCAGTAACTTGATCTAAGGAATACACATGGCCAGCCTTAAAACCCTTATCTAATTCCTCTATGAGGATTGTCATTGCAATTTCCAAAGAACTGGTATCTTGGATGGATGTATTTTTTTTATCAGCACTGTTATTCTGGAATCGATTGGTGTAGCATGATTTGTGATATTTTGCTTCATATGCTATAAGATCTAATCCTCCAGTTCGACAACGTAGTTCTTCATCGCTTTTGGAAATTTCGTGAATACTGTTCTCACCATTCTTAGTTAATACTTGTGACAATTTGATAGAACCTTTGTTTTCCTCAGTTGGCAAATTATACACAAAGACCAGTTGATGGTTGGTATTCGCCCCCTTGTTGCAGGGACAGATGTGCAGGGTTGTGTATTATCGGTATCGCTGCTGGAACTAATATTTGTGATAGGATTTTCCACAGCCTTTTCAAACCGTATTTTAAGTCTGTCAATGTTGCTCTTACTGCAAAAACTGGCATAACAACTTGCTTTATGCCATTTCGGATCTTTTAGCTCTAGTGTTTCTAGGTCTGGCTCGAGACGCTTCAGTACATCCCAGTTATTTACATCACTATAAGATATACGTTTATAGTAGCATTCCTTAACACGATTTACTCCTTCTTTGCCACCATTTGTCTGATTTGCACTGGATACAACGTGACAAAATATGCATAAATTCCACTTTGTTATCTCAAAGTCTTTACGCTTCACTGGCAATCTGACAACAGGTAACAATGCTTGATCCATTTCAGATGTTTCACAGTTATAATGACTTCAAAGTTCCGCCATCATTACTTCATAATCTGAAACAAAAATTGTAAGTATTATGATAATGGTTGTTACGTATGCTAAATAGTGGTTAGGTGCATTGAGTAAAATGTGTAAAAATAAATGTAGCCATTTTGAAAAATGGGAGATGGGTTGTATATATGAATAAATTAAACACTTTTTTGAATTCCTTGACCCCAAAAACATATAATTTGACACCAAGATCAAGTTTTTAGGTTGAGTGGTTTCCAAAGTACGAACAATCAAATATTTGCATCCGCCATTTTCCAAAATGGCGTCCAGAAAAGAGGGTCCCACTCATACACAGTGACCACCGGTCAAAATATCATCTGTACTACTGTAATATAAAATCTAGCATGGTGGTTGCTAGTTAGGTTTCAGGGTGAGCCAAATTTGTCATTTTGGCCATCTGCCTCCCCACTACTAATGCAGGGATGCATGCAAAAAAATATTTGATTCTGTTTGAATGTGCGGCAGTTATCGTTCGTCATGGAAACATGTCTCTTGTTACAACATAAAATGTTGCAGGTAAACTACCCCTTTCCCTTAACCGATCTTCACCAAAATCAGTAGGCCTTGAGTTCTCTACAATTCAGGAAAGTATGCAAAAAATTATTTGATTCTCTTTGAACTTACGGCAGTTATCTTTCGTCAAAAAAAAATTACCCTTCTTAAAACATAAAATGTTGCTGGTAAACTACCCCTTTCCCTTAACCGATCTTCAACAAAATCAACAAACCTTGAGTTCTCTTTAATTCAAAAAGGTATGCAAAAATGTAGTTGATTCTGTTTGAATTTATGGCAGTTATCGTTCGTCATATAAAAAATTACCCTTGTTAAAACATAAAATGTTGCTGGTAAACTACCCCTTTCCCTTAACCGATCTTCAACAAAATCAACAGACCTTGAGTTCTCTTTAATTCAAAATAGTATGCAAAACATTATTTGATTCTGTTTGAATTTGCGGCTGTTATCGTTTGCCATAGACAATACACTTGTTAAAACATAAAACGTTGCAGGTAAACTACCACTTTCCCATAACCGATCTTCACCAAAAACAATAGTCTTAAGTATTCTACAGTTCAGGGCTGTATGCAAAAAATTATTTGATTCTGTTTGAATTTGCGGCTCTTATCGTTTGCCATAGAAAATACCCTAGTTAAAATATAAAATGTTGCAGGTAAACTACCCCATTCCATTAACCGATCTTCAACAAAATCAACAGACCTTGAGTTCTGTATAATTCAAAAAGGTATGCAAAAGAGTAGTTGATTCTGTTTTAATTTACGGCAGTTATCATTCGTCATAGAAAAAATTACCCTTGTTAAAACATAAAATGTTGCAGGTAAACTACCCTATTCCTAAATATCACTATAATATTGACGACTCGGAACACTAAGTTTTTTATAAGTAAAAACGTAAAGTTTTACCTTACAGCCTAAACCGGCTTTCACCTATAGAAGGCTTCATCAGAGGCTGTCGTTAGTAGCGCTGTTCATCTTGTTGTTGGCGACGAGATAGTGTTTCGAAAGATCGAAGCTGTGTGTGTGTGGTGAGATGTGTTCGAATAATGTGTGCGATTTGAATTGTGTCTGTTCGTTTAGGATGTTGTTTTTATTTGTTTTTGTGTGTTTGTATATTTCTAATTGTTCTAGAGTGTCTAGTTTTCGGCCTTTTGTGTGTACGTGTAGTATGTTCATGTTATTGTCGATGTTTTTATATGTCTGGTTTGCTTCAATGAGGTGGTTTGCGAAGGTAGATTCTGTAGTGGTGTGGAGTGCTTTTGTGTGCTCAATGTATCTCTGTTTGAAGCTACGTCCTGTCTGGCCTATGTAGAATTTATTGCAATTTGAACAATTTAGTTTATATACACCGGGTAGGTCGAATTTGTTTTGTGCTTTGGGCATGCGTTTTGATAGTGTGTGTTCTGTTTTGTTAGTAGTTTTGTAAGCGAGTCTGTATCCTGCTTTTTTGAATTTGTGGGCAATTTTTTCTGTTTGTTTGTTGATGTATGTTAGTGTTATGAATTTGTTGTTTTCTGTCTTTGTCTGTTGTTTGTTTTGTGTTTTGTGTAGGAGTTTACTGACTATTGTTCTGTCATAACCGTTAGATTCTGCTATGCAAAGCAGAAACTTATAAAAAACTTAGTGTTCCGAGTCGTCACTATTATAGTGATATTTAGTTAAGTAACGGACACGTCATGGACAACGAAATCCAAGAATACCCTATTCCCTTAACCGATCTTCACCAAAACCAACAGGTCTTGAGAACTCTACAGTTCTGGGCTGTATGCAAAACATTATTTGATTCTGTTTGAATTTGCGGCTGTTATCGTTTGCCATAGACAATACCCTTGTTAAAACATAAAACGTTGCAGGTAAACTACCCCTTTCCCATAACCGATCTTCACCAAAAACAATAGGTCTTGAGTACTCTACAGATCAGAGCTGCATGCAAAAAATTATTTGATTTTATTTGAATTTGCGGCTGTTATCGTTTGCCATAGAAAATAATTACCCTTGATTAAAAAAAAAACGTTGCAGGTAAACTACCCCTTTCCCTTAACCGATCTTCACCAAAAACAATAGGTCTTGAGTACTCTACAAATCAGGGCTGTATACAAAAAATTATTTGATTTTGTTTGAATTTGCGGCTGTTATCGTTTGCCATAGAAAAAAATCTACAGACACACACACAGACACTTTTCGATAAATGACTTTTTTTCATGTTTTGAGTGTAGTACAATCAGAATCTGCAATAATCTCGAACACGATTTTTTTTGCCTTCACCATACTTCCATTTCCTTAAGGAACATGGAAGTAAAATCATCTACTCTTGATTAAAGCGTAGAAAGTATAAACAAATCTACATTGTACTATCGTAGGTTATATTATTGGATTTTATGTAGCCATATTATGTAGAAGTAATATGGCTCTTACGTCATAGCCATTATTAGTTATTAATAGTAAGGATAAATTACTGTTTGTTTGATAATAATAATGTCAGTGATTATTATCCTTCTTCCTTTGTAGGTAGTGTCTAACAATGTAGGACCTTTATTAATTTTTGAAAATAGACCACAATGTTAGTGTATAAACATACGTACTAATAATGAAACAGTTTCTAAGTTACACACACATAAATGCCTGCCTCTCTATTTTCATCTATTTTGTTAATTATTTGTATGTTGTTTAACAAGACTTTTTTGTATAGATAATGTCACAGGCACACACCCTGACATGTTTACAACGGTACATAGATCAGTTAGCAGACGCCTGTAAGGCACAGGTTCTTCATTTGTCATCAATACAAGCAGAAAATGTCAAGTTTGATCGGATGCTCTTCTTGGCTTGTACTGATGAAAGAATGAGATTTTGTCCAAATGTTGGAGTAGGCACAGGACAAGTATTCCGCTGTCTGATGCAGCATAAGTTTGACACAAGTATGAGTGAACAGGTGAGTTTATGTGGCATTACACTATAGCTAATAATTGTGTGAGAGAGAGAGAGAGAGATAAAAAAAAGTATGTATGGGTAATAGCCCATACAACAAAGATAATACAACAACTAACGGTATATACAAAATTGAATGCCAAGATTGCAATAAATGTTACATAGGACAAACAAAAAAACAGCTGAAAAAACGTTATTTTGAACACCTGAACGCATACAAAAAACCAGAAATATATAAATCCAATTTAGCCACACATGCAATAAACACAGGACATGAATTCCCAGACATAACCAATGTAACACTAATAAAACATATACCACACAAAGGCACCATAATGAACATTTGGGAAAATTTACAAACATAAAACACAAAACAAATTAATACCTGAACAAATACAAATCAATACAAAACATGACACAATATTCAAAGCACTCAACATTAAAAATACACAAAAACTAACACATACACCACAATCACACACAATAAAACCAAGTTGAAGTACCAGAAGCCAACAGGAAGCCACAATAATAATAGTCACCAAACAACACATATGTACTTCACCTGACACAAAAACGGAAGGCTGAGGATGGGTACAAGATGGTACCCGAAACATGTTCCTAATAAGGAAAAAAAAAGGTGTATCTTGAAGTAAATTTATTTATAAATATTAAATGTAATATATATATATTACTTTAATATTTATAACTAAATTTACCTCAAGATATACTTTTTTCCTATTAGGAACATGTTTCGAGAGTTCCTGTACTCTCATCTTCAGCCTTCGCCATCTTGTTTCTGGTGAAGTATTTGTGTGTTGGCTTCTGGATGTTATTAAGGTAGTTTGTTGGTCTTTGGTCTTTTAAAGTTGCATTATTGTGTATGGTTGTGGTATCTGTTTTTGTATTTTGTGTATTTTCGATGTTGAGTGCTTTGAATATTGTGTCATGTTTTGTATTGATTTGTATTTGTTCTGGTATTAGTTTGTTTTGTGTTTTATGTTTGTAAATCTGTAAATTTTCCCAAATGTTCATTATGGTGCCTTTGTGTGGTATATGTTTTATTAGTATTACATTGGTTATGTCTGGGAATTCATGTCCTGTGTTTATTGCATGTGTGGCTAAATTGGATTTATATATATTTGGTTTTTTGTATGCATTTAGGTGTTCAAAATAACGTTTTTTCAGCTGTTTTTTTGTTTGTCCTATATAACATTTATTGCAATCTTGGCATTCAATTTTGTATATACCGTTGGTTGTTGTATTATCTTTGTTGTGTGAGCTATTTAGATTTTGTAATTTATTTTTATTAGTTTTGTATGCTATTTTTATATCTGTGTTTTTAAATAGTTTTGTTAGTTTTGTCATTTTATTATTTATATATGTGAATGTGGCCCATTTGTTGTTGTTGTTATTATTTATGTGTTGTTCAGTGTGATTAATTCTTAATTGTTCAGTTTTTATTTTGTATTTGATTTTATTTTCTATTTTGATCATAGTATTTTTATTGTATCCATTTGCATAACCAATTTGGTATATTATATTTCTTTCTTTGTCATTTCTTGTTTGTTTAGGGGTATTTTGTACATTCTGTTAAATAACGAATAAAATGCTGCCATTTTATGTTGTGGTGGGTGGTCAGAATGGTTAGGTATAATGATGTTAGTGGAAGTTGTTTTCTATATATTGCATATTGTATGTGTTTGTTGTATCTTGTGATGGTCTAAATAGTTGATTTTGTTATGTTTTTCTTTTTCTTCTGTGAATTGTATTTTGGGATGTGTGTTATTGATTTGTTTCAGTATGTTCTCTGCATTTGTGTTTTTGTTATTTGATACATATAGTCCATCATCTACATATCTTTTCCATATGCCATCTGGGTCATGTGTTTTTATGATATTTTGTATTTTGGTGTCTATATGTGTTGTAGGAATATTTCTGCTATTATGCTTGATAATGGTGATCCCATTGCTAAACCTTCTTTCTGTTGATAAATTTTGCTATTAAATTCAAAGTAATTTTGTTTTAGTATTAGTTGGAGACTATTTTTTATTTCGGTTATATATTGTTTGTTTTCATTTTGTTCTATAAGTTTGTTTATTATTATGTCAATTGTTTCGTCTACTGGGATATTAGTGTACATGTTTGTTATGTCATATGATGTGAAAAATGTATTTTCATTTATATTTATTATTTTTAGTTTGTCTATTAATTCGTATGTATTTTTTATGTTATGATGGTTATTTGTTAGATGGTTACTTTTTAGTTTTTGTGCTATTATTTTTGCTATTTTGTATGTAGGAGCTTTTTTGAAATTGATTAATGGACGTATTGGGTTGTTTAATTTGTGTATTTTTATTAGGCTGTTCATTTTAGGTGGTTCTGGATTATTGTTTATATTGTAACATAACAAAATGTTACATAACCTAAACATATTCTATAAGGTTTAATAAATGCATGATGATAATATAAATAGATAAGGTAATGATAAGAATAACCAAGAAGAGAGGAATCATGGAGGAAGAAAGAAGCAGAAGTGCCACAAGAAACAGCAAACCCAAATACTGTTTGACACTACAACCAGACTATAACTGACACAAACTGATGGACAAGTTTAAATTCACTTTAAGCTGTCAAGCGAGTCAGTGAATAATGTAAACAGAATATGATATGTTACTAAAGAATGATTAAATAAGAATCTGAATAATGTGAGATCAGAGTCAGCATTTGGCTAATAATAAATTAAATATGACTAGTAATTATTGAGGCCAAGAACTAAAATTAGCAATGGCCACAAAATGAAAATGAAGCTATATTTCAATCTCAACTATACTTATGACAAATAAACACGTTTGTAAGAGGGAATCTTATACCAATAAGCTACCTCAGCAAAATTACCGAATTGTGAACTAATAAAAGCTTTTAAGGCAGAATCCCAGTATAGACGGTATGCCTTAACAAGGCCTAGACAAAACAAACATCAATGAGATGATTATTAGGAAGTAATAGAAATGTAGGTCACCTACACAAAACAATTGTTATGCTAAAACATGGCAATAAGCATTATTAAAATGATATGATTTATAATTCGATTGTTAGTTAGTAGAATAGAGCAAATTAATGTGAAACGAAATATCATAGTATGTAGGAACAGGTCATTACAGTGTCTAAAGTTAAGGTTTATTCATAATGTACAGTAATTAAACATCAGTACGGAATTAATAGTGTTCTCACATAAACGTTCGAGTGATAAAACGCGATGTAGGACACAAACAATATTAGTCAAAGTGTATAATTGCCGATTTTGGTAAACAGACGACAGTGCGAAATAGTGTACCTGAACATTGTTTATGTAGCAATGTCAGTAAAAGTGAAACCAACTCGGTATCAAACTATATCAAATTAAAGAGGACAAAATATTCTTTAATTTGATGGTGGTACAGCCCCAATCGCAACTGTATTAAGTGCGTGAAAGGCGTTAGCATCATTTACAAAATATGTTTAAGAAATTTGGTCGTAAATACCAATAACATCGGTAGCTGTCAATCACTTTAGCTTTTGGCGGTTATAAAAACCGTTTTGACGGTTGGAAAAAACATACGTCACATTCATCACACCTGTCTAAGCCAATGACAAAATTTCTTAGTAATTAACAATATTGCCTAGAGCCGATCAAGGTATCGACTATAAAAAGAGCCGGAACGAATTTTCGACAGACACTTCTTAACTGCATTCGGTGTGACAGGTACGCCGATCTCATCTCAACATTTTTAATAACTGATAGCGTCATCGCCAGAACACATCAAAGGAAACAGTTCGACAACAACCTACAACTACTTCAAATTATTCTACAAGGAACCATTGTGATTATGTGCAGTATTATTTCATTTTAGTGCGGGAAAAAATAATGAACAGCAGAAAGAATTAAATAGTATTATTTATGATCCTGTAAGTTAGAAGCAGATCGAAATTCTCTGTTCAAGTGCGTGTGTAGTGAATAACGATAATCATTACAATCCGATTATCGAAGTGTTAATTGAAATTTTAATCGTAAGATTAAAATCCCAGGTAACAGTGTAATCATTTTTTCATTTTTTCTACGAGCGCTATAACTGTACGTTTTAATACACTGATCTGTACTGACGCAAAAACACTGAAACATTTTTTATGTTACACCATGTCTAAATTTATTTTATGAATTTGTCAATATTAGTTAAGCTGAATGTTAGTTATAAGTGTTCTCCAAAATATAACCTTTGTAAATTATAAATCAGGCGTGACGAATGCACAACCTATCAAATAGGTTATTTTTATTTGTTTACTTTATAATAGTAACGTCAAAACAGTACTAGTCAATATTATATCAGAAAATCATTAGCTATTGTGTAGGCATAAACTTTCTTTTTTGTGTCTCAAAGAACTTACACCTGAGATTTAAGTAAAATTAATGTTTAAAGTAAAAAGAAATATCTGGACTTAGCCAGATTTACTGCTTATATTCTGAGCAAGCCTTACAGGGTATATAATAACTTATTTACAATTGTACATCATTGTATGTTTTTAATTATATTTGTTTGAATTCTCTATCAAGGGTATGAATAAAAACCCATTATTAACAGAATAACTCGACTCAATTTATTTCAAAAAGGTGACTAACTATCTTATTCAGAAAACTCAAACAACCTTCAGTTGTGATTAAATACTTGGAATAGCATTGCCATAAAGGTAATGAACAATTATTTTAATTTCTTTAAATCATTAATTGATTCTATTTATGGGTTTTACACGGGATTTTCCCAAAATAAATCCGTGTGGCGCCCACCATCACACAAGGCAACTTAACCTTGTAGCTAAAGTGAGTTGATTTTTGTAAACCGTGTTGACAGCTTATTGAACTTCTAGAAAACACGACCAGGTACGTGAAAGTATATTATGTTTATTCTATTGTCCAGACATTACTAGACGTAACGTACTTAGACTATTATCGACCTGGAGGAGAAGTTTCACAGCTAGTATCAACAAGACGATCACCATCATCGAGCGACCAACTATTATACTTTACTATTAAACTTGAGCAAAGCTAGTATTTAAATAATATCAACACCATTATTTTGTTTGTTTTATTTAAGGGAATTCTTTTCAGACAATTATAATTCTACAATTGTAAACACACTTTGAGTAAACTCGAATGTTACATTTTAAACCACTTTTGAGAGTTAGTAACCTTCTATTTTCAACCACTACAAATTTTAATATATTCCTAAATAATAATTTAAACGTAATTGAATTTTATTTAAAACAACAATACCAGCATATTATTTATATTACAAATTGACGCATCCAACGTGTGGCAGAATTACACCCCACGCAAACACCCACATTATTTATATTACAAATTGGCGCACCAACTAGTGTGGCTTAAAAATATTTTATATATTGAGAAACAGCCCGGTAGACACAAAAGATAAACATGCCACACACCCATCAATATGATACTAGATATAAGGACAGTCGGGTAGGAGAAGGACAGCTAGATACGGAGACATACGAAGCGCAACCCACAGACGAGATGGAAGTCATTACCATAAATAATATCGAAACTCGTACCGACGAAACACCTCATGCAGAACCGGAAGTGGAAGTGAGAGTCGACAACCAACCCAGACAAGCTGAAGGAGTCGCGCAATCAGGAGAAACAGCCTTCCAAGAATGGATGAGGAGAATGATGGAATCTTTGAAGGAAGATAGTCGAACTTTGAAGGAAGATAGTCTCAAGAATAACAAAAACATGGAAGCCTTAAAGGAAGATTTAAATAAAAATATAGAGTCAATAAAGGAGAATCATCGTGACTTGAATAAAAACATAGAGTCTATTAGTAAAAATGTGGAGTCACTGAAAGAAGACTTGAATAAAAGGATAGACAATACCCATAGATCCATGGACATATTAAACAATAAAATAGATGACAACAGTAGAGTCATCAGAGAAGAATTGAACACCACGTTAAAGAAAATTAGCCAGAAAATGGATGAAATGAATAAGAAATATACGGGAGAATTGGATCAGACAACAAGAAGAGAATTACCAAACGACAACAATTCAGAGACAGAAGAAGTACCCAATGATGAAACCATAGAAGAATTAAGCATGCAACCTGAAGATGAGGTCGAACAAGCTGAGAATGAAGGGGACTCAAATACATCATCATCTGAAAAAGAGCTTGACAGACACCAGGAAGATATTCATGACAAGGAGATCGATACTGGAAGTATAGAGAACACTCAGGTAATTGAAGAAACGGAAGAGTTAGTAGCCGAGAATGAAGACTTAGAACAAATTAATCTGCCAATGTGTGATGATCAGGTGGAGACAAAAGAATTACCCAGAAATACAACTACCGAACAAGTGAATTCGAAGATTAAAATTCATGAAGAAAGGAACAAAATAATTAAGAAAACGGAAGACAAGGAGGCGAAGATAAGAAGAATGCTACGTCCAAAGAAGACTAGGGTAACAAAAGAATTAATCGAAATGACTCGAAGTGGTCTAGTTAATATGGTTTATTTCCCAGTCATCAACCGTAAAGAAGGGACCTATAGGAAGGAGTATCGAAGGAGCTTCATGAAGATGGATGAAGAGAAGAAATGTGCTACAACAAAGAAGACGGTAACCAATAAAATACTTAAAGCAAATATTTCCAAAGAGAGAATAAGGCATTCCAAGAAAAGGAAAGGTTATCAAGAACAACTGGACCGGATCATTGAAGGGTATGCCCAAGAAATAAAGGATTTGCGGAAGGAGAGAAACCAATCAATGGAAAAATCCAACCAGGAAACTAATGACGGTCAACCCGAATTAGAAGAGGTACTGGACGCCAATAATAACAAAGAACAGGAGTACACTAGACACCTGGATACCAAAGAGGAGGAGGAGAAGAAGGCAAGAAAACGGGAAGCCGAGGACTATCTGGTAGCAGCGAAGTGGAAGAACCGACTGATAGGCAGGCATCACAAAGAAACTACTGGTACTATACATCGGCCCATTTACTATCTCAAAAGACCATGAAAACAATACCTATGAACTCACTGATATGATAAATAAAATGGTTAAAGGAACCTACAACCAAACGTCATTGAAGAAATACTATGATTAAAGAAATTAATTAGGATAGGTAATTGCAGAGTGCCCAAATATCCCAAACATGTAATACCAGAAACTGATATGGGAAAGGACACCTGTGTAACGTAATTGTCCCCAATAATGCACCCAATAGAGTGGAAAAGCACGAAATAACCCCATGTATGTAAACCATAGAAGTGATTACTATTAAGAGCAGATAAAGTATAGTGGTAGGCAACCTTTATCACCAGAATATTTAGAGTATAAAAAGAAAAAATATGTTTTAAAAATGATTACTATAAACGAACTCATTTAGTGATTAGAAGGATCACGTATTATGCCCAAATTATTGAAGGTAACTAATTGTCTATAGCAAACATACTTACCATACTGTGTTACAAAAAGTGTGTAGGATTAAGATATAGGCCAAACTATTCGTTACTTGTTAAAAAAGAACCAGATCTATCACACTGAAGGATAGAAAAATATGTATTGTAAACTAAATAATTTAATGAGAAAAAAAAGACATCTATTATATCATAGAGAGCCAAAAGTGGCATATAACTAAAATATACCTAGGATAATGACATAAACTTACTTTAAATACTCCTATGTTAGATTAATTGAGAGAGGAGCTACTACTCTTTTATAACTAAAATTGCTATGCTATACTTAGAAAATAAAGGAAAGAAAAAAATACTTATCAAATGATTATTGTGTACCTCTCATAAAACTAAAATATATATAAAATCATCCAGAATAAGTGAAAACCACCATCACTTGAAGGAGTAGAGAAGAAGAATAACAAAGAGTGTAATATGAAAGAAGGATATCATTATGGAAAGTAGAGAGAGAAAAAAAAAATTGTTTATTAAATGAACCATGTAACCCCAAGAATGTCTATAAAATTAGATATCAAAATATTGTTATTGTATTATCACATTGTGTTGTAATTATCACATATTGTATGTAGCAAAATATGTCAGAGAACATCTAACCAAAAACATTTTATATATGAATATTGTAAAACCTGATAATTCAGGATAAGTATAAATTACTAACGAGAAAGAAAAACTTATAAACTATTGTGAAAATAAAATATTATAGACTCTATATGTGAAAGACAACCGCATAATTATATGAGCATCAATGTAAGTGTGTAATTTTAAGAATACTCAAGTAAACTAAAACAATTGTCAACTAGTATAAAAAGAAACGATACGGCTAATAAAAAAGCATAGTCGAGAATGTCAAGTCCGAAAAGAAATAATTACCTGTGAAAAAAAAAGTATGTTATAAAGTATAAAAGAAGGAAATGTGATATAGATGAAAACCTCTGATACCTTGAATATTATATTGAAGATATTATATTATTGAAAATGAATGATATGTATTATATTTTATGTGTTGTGATAGTGCAACTATTGCCAGGTGCAATGTTTATTGTTTTTCTCAGACAGAGAAGAGTATGCCTCTGAATCTGAGTATGTGTATTGAGGAACGGCAGAGAATGTAAGCCACAGTGAGCCACTCTGATTCCGAACCCACTACAAAAGTTAGGGAGTTATATTGTAATGTATCAAGGGCTATTATGAAAAAAAAAATCTATGAGGTATAAAATATAAGAACCATTGAAATAATCAAAAAGGTAAAGATAAGTGATAAGAAAGAAAAATGTAATATGATAAGACAGGAAATTGTTAATTTAAGAAATAAAACCTATTGTAATTAGATGACTTAAAATGTAAGCAACTTGAAAAGAATACTAGTAAACTAAGAATTATATCACTAGACCAGCAATCAAGCTAGTGTATCACACTAATAGTATGTTAAAGATCAATGTAAAGAGTACAAGACAAAAAACAGTAGTAATATGTAAAAACTGACATGAAATGATAATTTTATCAAAAGATCAAATTTTTCTCAAATTATCAATTTTGAGGAGGGAGTATATGTAACATAACAAAATGTTACATAACCTAAACATATTCTATAAGGTTTAATAAATGAATGATGATAATATAAATAGATAAGGTAATGATAAGAATAACCAAGAAGAGAGGAATCATGGAGGAAGAAAGAAGCAGAAGTGCCACAAGAAACAGCAAACCCAAATACTGTTTGACACTACAACCAGACTATAACTGACACAAACTGATGGACAAGTTTAAATTCACTTTAAGCTGTCAAGCGAGTCAGTGAATAATGTAAACAGAATATGATATGTTACTAAAGAATGATTAAATAAGAATCTGAATAATGTGAGATCAGAGTCAGCATTTGGCTAATAATAAATTAAATATGACTAGTAATTATTGAGGCCAAGAACTAAAATTAGCAATGGCCACAAAATGAAAATGAAGCTATATTTCAATCTCAACTATACTTATGACAAATAAATACGTTTGTAAGAGGGAATCTTATACCAATAAGCTACCTCAGCAAAATTACTGAATTGTGAACTAATAAAAGCTTTTAAGGCAGAATCCCAGTATAGACGGTATGCCTTAACAAGGCCTAGACCAAACAATCATCAATGAGATGATTATTAGGAAGTAATAGAAATGTAGGTCACCTACACAAAACAATTGTTATGCTAAAACATGGCAATAAGCATTATTAAAATGATATGATTTATAATTCGATTGTTAGTTAGTAGAATAGAGCAAATTAATGTGAAACGAAATATCATAGTATGTAGGAACAGGTCATTACAGTGTCTAAAGTTAAGGTTTATTCATAATGTACAGTAATTAAACATCAGTACGGAATTAATAGTGTTCTCACATAAACGTTCGAGTGATAAAACGCGATGTAGGACACAAACAATATTAGTCAAAGTGTATAATTGCCGATTTTGGTAAACAGACGACAGTGCGAAATAGTGTACCTGAACATTGTTTATGTAGCAATGTCAGTAAAAGTGAAACCAACTCGGTATCAAACTATATCAAATTAAAGAGGACAAAATATTCTTTAATTTGATGGTGGTACAGCCCCAATCGCAACTGTATTAAGTGCGTGAAAGGCGTTAGCATCATTTACAAAATATGTTTAAGAAATTTGGTCGTAAATACCAATAACATCGGTAGCTGTCAATCACTTTAGCTTTTGGCGGTTATAAAAACCGTTTTGACGGTTGGAAAAAACATACGTCACATTCATCACACCTGTCTAAGCCAATGACAAAATTTCTTAGTAATTAACAATATTGCCTAGAGCCGATCAAGGTATCGACTATAAAAAGAGCCGGAACGAATTTTCGGCAGACACTTCTTAACTGCATTCGGTGTGACAGGTACGCCGATCTCATCTCAACATTTTTAATAACTGATAGCGTCATCGCCAGAACACATCAAAGGAAACAGTTCGACAACAACCTACAACTACTTCAAATTATTCTACAAGGAACCATTGTGATTATGTGCAGTATTATTTCATTTTAGTGCGGGAAAAAATAATGAACAGCAGAAAGAATTAAATAGTATTATTTATGATCCTGTAAGTTAGAAGCGGATCGAAATTCTCTGTTCAAGTGCGTGTGTAGTGAATAACGATAATCATTACAATCCGATTATCGAAGTGTTAATTGAAATTTTAATCGTAAGATTAAAATCCCAGGTAACAGTGTAATCATTTTTTCATTTTTTCTACGAGCGCTATAACCTGTACGTTTTAATACACTGATCTGTACTGACGCAAAAACACTGAAACATTTTTTATGTTACACCATGTCTAAATTTATTTTATGAATTTGTCAATATTAGTTAAGCTGAATGTTAGTTATAAGTGTTCTCCAAAATATAACCTTTGTAAATCATAAATCAGGCGTGACGAACGCACAACCTATCAAATAGGTTATTTTTATTTGTTTACTTTATAATAGTAACGTCAAAAACAGTACTAGTCAATATTATATCAGAAAATCATTAGCTATTGTGTAGGCATAAACTTTCTTTTTTGTGTCTCAAAGAACTTACACCTGAGATTTAATTAAAATTAATGTTTAAAGTAAAAAGAAATATCTGGACTTAGCCAGATTTACTGCTTATATTCTGAGCAAGCCTTACAGGGTATATAATAACTTATTTACAATTGTACATCATTGTATGTTTTTAATTATATTTGTTTGAATTCTCTATCAAGGGTATGAATAAAAACCCATTATTAACAGAATAACTCGACTCAATTTATTTCAAAAAGGTGACTAACTATCTTATTCAGAAAACTCAAACAACCTTCAGTTGTGATTAAATACTTGGAATAGCATTGCCATAAAGGTAATGAACAATTATTTTAATTTCTTTAAATCATTAATTGATTCTATTTATGGGTTTTACATGGGATTTTCCCAAAATAAATCCGTGTGGCGCCCACCATCACACAAGGCAACTTAACCTTGTAGCTAAAGTGAGTTGGTTTTTGTAAACCGTGTTGACAGCTTATTGAACTTCTAGAAAACACGACCAGGTACGTGAAAGTATATTATGTTTATTCTATTGTCCAGACATTACTAGACGTAACGTACTTAGACTATTATCGACCTGGAGGAGAAGTTTCACAGCTAGTATCAACAAGACGATCACCATCATCGAGCGACCAACTATTATACTTTACTATTAAACTTAAGCAAAGCTAGTATTTAAATAATATCAACACCATTATTTTGTTTGTTTTATTTAAGGGAATTCTTTTCAGACAATTATAATTCTACAATTGTAAACACACTTTGAGTAAACTCGAATGTTACATTTTAAACCACTTTTGAGAGTTAGTAACCTTCTATTTTCAACCACTACAAATTTTAATATATTCCTAAATAATAATTTAAACGTAATTGAATTTTATTTAAAACAACAATACCAGCATATTATTTATATTACAAATTGACGCATCCAACGTGTGGCAGAATTACACCCCACGCAAACACCCACATTATTTATATTACAATATATATGTCTATGTTTTTATTGTTGAAAATGTTTTTATTTGTTTTTATTAGTTTTATTGTTTGTTTAAGATAGTTTTCTGTTGGGTGTTTATCTAGTTGTACGCATTTATTATTGTTGATGAAGTCTTCGGTTTTTTTGATGTAGTCTGCTTTATCAATGATTACTGTTGCTTGACTTTTGTCTGCTTTAGTTATTATTAAATTATTGTTCTTTACTTTATTTTTAATTTCTTTTATTGTTTTATTGTTTTTCTTTTGTTTATCTTTGTTTTTCATTTCGCTAGTGATTATTTTTTTAATTATATGTGTTGCTTCTGTTCTTTTTTCTTCTTGTATATTGTCTTTTATTAGGTTAATGGCAAATTTTGTTTCTACTATTAAATTTTCTAGATTTTTGTTTGCATTTTGGGTTATGTTAGTTTTTGACATATTGTTTAAATATTCTGTTTCTTTTTTGTTAAATTCTGTATTGCTAAGGTTAATGGTTCGAGGGTAAAATGTGTGTTTATTTTTGTTTTTTGTTCTTGATTTTTGTTTTGTTGTTTTAATGTGTTAAGTTTTTTGTTCATTGTATAAGTCTTTTTGTTTTTTTCAAATCTTATTTTATTTTCTATGTTATTGTATTTATTATTCCAAGTGATTGGATGTAATAAACTTGTTAGCTCTAAGTGTAGTTTGTATATGTCTAGTGTTATGATATTTTTCTTACTGTATAATTGATTAATTTCGTTTTGTATCCATAGCCTTTGTGCTTGTTTTATAGTTTTTTGTGCAGTCATATTTTTGTTGTTTGTGTTTATGTTGATGTATTTAGGTGTTAATTTATGTTTTTGGCATTGTCTATTGAAGTATATGTTCATGTTTGTGTTCATTAGTTGTTTTTTTTGTGTTTGAAATTTGTTTAACAATTTGGTAATGTGGTTATATGGAATTGTGGTTATGTTGTTTGTGTACATGTTAAAGTATATTTATGTGAGAGATGATTTGTTATCCGTTATTTGGTAGTTGATTTCACTTAATTTGATATTCACTTCACTATTTTTTTCACTATACACTTTTGTTTTTGCATTTGTTTTATAACCTCACTTTTCGTTTTTTCACTGTAGGCTTATTTACCTTGTATGGTTATATATATATTTCAATCACTTTCTGCTACAGTCCGTTTCTTGATGTATATAATACATTTAATATTTATACATAAATTTACCTCAAGATGTTATTTTTCTATTTGGAACATGTTTCGGGTACTATCTTGTACCCATCCTCAGCCTTCCGGTTTTTTTGTCTGGTGAAGTACATATGTGTTGTTGGTTGACTATTGTGGCTTCCTGTTGGCTTCTGGTATTTCAAGTTGGTTTTATTGTGTGTGATTGTGGTGTATGTGTTAGTTTTTTGTGTATTTTCAATGTTGAGTGCTTTGAATATTGTGTCATGTTTTGTATTGATTTGTATTTGTTCAGGTATTAGTTTGTTTTCTGTTTTATGTTTGTATATTTGTAAATTTTCCCATATGTTCATTATGGTGCCTTTGTGTGGTATATGTTTTATTAGTGTCACATTGGTTATGTCTGGGAATTCATGTCCTGTGTTTATTGCATGTGTGGCTAAATTGGATTTATATATTTCTGGTTTTTTGTATGCGTTTAGGTGTTCAAAGTAACGTTTTTTCAGCTGTTTTTTTTGTTTCTCCTATATAACATTTATTGCAATCTTGGCATTCAATTTTGTATATACCGTTAGTTGTTATGTCAAACACAACAGAACAATTGTGTGTGTGTGTGTGTGCGCGCACGCGCGCGTGTGTGTGTGTGTGTGTGTGTGTGTGTGTGTGTGTGTGTGTGTGTGTCATTGTATGTGTGAAGGAGTTGAGATAGTTTGTTTACATCCTCTGATGGCTGAGGATGGGTACAAGATGGTACCCGAAACATGTTCCAAATAAGGAAAAATAACATCTTGAGGTAAATTTAATTATAAATATTAAATGTAATATCTATAATATAACGTGCTAGGTAGTGTGTCCGTCATCGGTATGTTACCATACTAACAAGTAAATAAACAAATGATATTTAGCGGCATCGAATCCGTTCCTATAGTTTTTATGTTTTTACTATGCGATTGTGTTGATATGTTTTGTAATTTTGTATACAGGTACGTCTATATATTTTTTAATTGTCCTATATTTCTGTATAATATAACGCGGTAGGTAGTGTGTCAGTCATCGGTATGTTACCATAGTAACAAGTAAATAAACAAATGATATTTACCGGCATCGAATGTATACATTTATCCGTTCCTATAGTTTTTAAAGTTTTTACTATGCGATTGTGTTGATATGTTTTGTAATTTTGTATACAGGTACGTCTATATATTTTGTAATTGTCCTATATTTCTGTATATGTTTTAATTGTGATATTTATGTTTATACGTATTTCTAATGATTCAATGAATAAGTAATGAAATACGATCAAATATGCCTCCTAAACACCAGCAACCACCAACTGCTGAAGAAATTGCAGCAAAAAAGCACGTAATGCTGAAGCTCAAAGACACCGTAGAGCGGCCATGTCAGAAGAGCAGCTTCAAGCAGAATGTGAAGCTAATGCTGTAAGTCACCGGCAACACAGAGAAAACATGCCACAAAATCAACTTCAACAAGAGCGCGAGGCAAACACTGAAAGACAAAGGGTTGCATGCCAACATCAATGAGGACGTCTGAGTAGATATGTCTGATCCCGCAACACCACTTTGCTTCCCGAAAACTTCAATGAAGACGAAATTGAAGAAAGTTATCTTGGCCCAATGGACGCTAAATGTCCATTTTGCAATGCCACGCATTTCAAAAATGAATTAATGTCAAATTTCTGCCATAAAGGGACCATTGCATTAGATGAAATACGAATGCATCCCTTCATTACAAATTACATGAATGGATCTGATCCAAATTCCAAAAATTTCATGGAAAACATAAGATCCTACAACAGTGCAATGGCCTTTGCCTCAATGGGAGCACAAGTTGACCAATCAGTGACCAGACGTTCAGGTCCTTTTTGTTACAGAATCCATGGGCAAATTTATCAAGCTATGACACCCAAATCAAGGTGAATTACCAAAGTATGCCCAACTGTACATTTTGGATTCGGCCCAAGCCTTGACAGAAAGAATGAACAATCAAGCAAACAATGGATGCATTCGTGTCGTAATGGAGAACCTCCAAAAACTTCTTGGAGATATCAATCCGTTCTCTAGAGAATACAAGAACATGCTCAAATTTGAACAAGACGAAATGCTAAAGGCAAATCGGGAAAACCGAACACCAATTGAATATAGCATGACTTTCTTGAGAGAAAGAGTAAATAATGTGCTCCCCGGCAGAACCAACGCTCCCACTGCCAGAGGAGAAATTGCTGCCGTTTTTCACAGTGCAGATGGTGCACCCCCAGAAAATCGGGATATTACAATTTATCCGAAAAGCGGAATTTTACAAAATATATCCATCCTGAGTAGACTCTGTGACCCAATGTGCTACCCTTTGCTTTTCCCATATGGGGATTCAGGGTGGACCACAGATCTGAAGGAAGCTGTTGGTCAAGGAAATGTGTCCCAGCTTCAATGGTATTCTTACCATTTTGCCATTCGTGATGGAAACTTTAACGAGTTCCTCAACGCAGGAAAACTGACTCACCAATTCATGGTTGATGCCTATTGCAAGACCGAGGCAAACCGTTTGAATTGGTTTCGAAAAAATCAAAACATAGTAAGAGCTGAAGACTATGATGTTCTTCACCGATTTGTGAACAACCACAATTTTGAGGACGTTAACATATTGCCTGGAAAGAAAGTTATATTGCCTTCAACCTTCCAAGGGAGTCCAAGAAATATGGCTCAAAATTACCAAGATGCTATGGCCATGGTCAGGAAATATGGCAAACCTGACTTATTTGTAACATTCACGTGCAATCTTAAATGGAGGGAAATCAGGGTAAACTTACTTTCCGGTCAGCAACCATGCGACCGGCCTGATTTAGTAGCAAGAGTGTTTGAGTTGAAACTGAAATTGCTACTTGAAGACTTAACCAAACACCATAGATTTGGACGTGTTAGGGCTATGCTCCACGTGATCGAGTTCCAAAAACGTGGTCTACCACATGGGCACATATTGCTATTCATGGCCCCAGAAGACAAAGTCTGGGAGAATGAAAGAATTGACAAAATTGTCTGTGCAGAACTCCCTGATAAAGATGCCCACCCGAGGCTACATGAAATTGTAAAATCCTGTATGATACACGGCCCATGTGGTCCATTAAATCCAAACGCACCGTGTATGGAAAACGGCAAATGCACAAAAGAATTCCCAAAAGATTTCTGTGCCGAGACCAACAGCAATGTCAATGGTTACCCAAAATATCAGTGCCGAGATGATGGTAACTTTGTTGAACTTGGGGGAAACAAAGTGGATAACAGATGGGTGGTGCCATACAACCCATACCTGTCTCTGAAATACAACGCCCACATTAATGTAGAGATTTGTAGCTAAATTCAAAGCATTAAATACCTCTTCAAATACGTTTACAAGGGGCATTGTGACGATTTCATTAATAAAAAAATGTTAATTATTTAAGTTGTTAATATATAAGCGGAGAAATGTTAAATTCTTAATAAAATCTCACATTGTAAACTAAATCTTATGGCAATCATTTAATAATAATAATATTTAATATAAGTCTAATAATAAAATTAAAAGGGAATGGAATTGTACAGAAAGGGTAAAGCTTATTAATTTATCCTGCATAAACAGGCGCTGACCAGAATTAACTTGTTTTCTGACCCCTAAATAAACTAAGTATTATTGTAAATTTGTTATTATTTAAATAATTAAATAAGACCATTGTTACGTACTTTGATAACTTCTGCAACTAAGAATATCTCCATTTAATTATTTAATCAAACCGTAGTCCTTTAATTAAAATTAGAAACACGGAACTACTTTTATGTTGCCTAGTAATTGTCTTGAGATTACTACTCTCCCCCTTAACTATTTCTGCCACTTGGAATGGAGCGCTCACGCCGTAAGCAGCGTAAAAGCGTTGTTTCGCTACGTGTATATAAAAATGTGAAAGGCTTGATTCAATGACTATTTAAATAAGTAAATTTGTGTGGTGATGACATCTCTCTATATTATAAAATAACGGACTATGTAATTTATACAGTATTACAACCAAGAAGGTGATAGTCAACTAATCTATAATCATGTGAAGTGTATAACAGTGAAACAAACTTTCTATTTATGTATTCTAACTACAAGAATTACGAAGAATAACTACAGTCGCCTGAGATGAATGTACCACACCAGGAATGATTTGACATACTTCTAGAACTTCACCATCACAGTATGATAAGGTAACGACTGAGCTTCAAGAAACATCAGGAGGACCGAAGAACTAATTCTGCAGCAACTTCAGGAAACACACAGGTGACATGGAGGCTTGTCTTCCATGGTTAAGAGTTACAAAATTATAACCCCCAAAAGACAATTTAAATTATCATATTAAAGACTTTTAAAACTTATGTTTTAAATGTAATAACATTAAAGACTTTAGAAAACTGACATTATAGGTAACATGTAGTCTAAAATCTTATAACACTAGTTATAGCAAAAAGGTAAAGTTTAAACTAAAAGTTTTGTTGTTTTAGAAGATTAATAAAAAACCATTCTTCAAATGGTTAGATTTTCAATATTGTACATGGCAAGGTGACCATTATTCATTTAATATATTTAGTCCCGGATCCGTGGAATTAATTAAAAAGGATGTACATCATATTTTGAGGCCCCTTTGTAAAGGAGTAATTTATATATATATAATCATATAGTAAACTATATTGTTTGAGAACTTTCAATAGAGAACTTAATCACCAAATGTAATAAAGAGATGTCATCTGAGTACCGAGTAAACTGAGTGCATAAATCAACAGTCTCCCCTTCCTAATATCCTGCTATAAGAATTGTTTTTTTGTTGTGATTATTTTCAGTGCTTCACAACGAAGGCAGCCTGTATAATTGGCACATCCAATTATTACTGGTTCCCTAAGTTATAACTCAAGAGAAGAGGTTATAGCATGACTGTGCAAATATTCAATTCGTTACTGTTCCCACAGAACAGGAAGCTACTATTGAATGGGACGAAGTAAAAAATTACTTGGAGACCCGATATGTAAGTGCACCTGAAGCATGCTGGAGGCTCAGGGAATACAAAATGCACCACCAAACTGATCATGTGGAAAGATTAAATGTCCACCTTGAGGACAAGCATACAATATGTTTTATACCTGGCAAGGAGGCTGAAGCTGTACAGCAAAAAGCCACCAAGTCCAAACTTCTGGCTTGGTTTAAACTTAATCAGGAAGACCCTAATACCCGAGAGTATTTATATATTGAAATTCCCCAACACTATACCTGGGATGACAAAAATTCTAAATGGAAACCACGTCTTAGAGGACATGAAACTACAATTGGCAGAATGTTTGCCGTAAGTCCCACGGATAGAGAAAAATGGTTCCTCCGAATTCTCCTTCTCAATGTTAGAGGAGCAACATCTTTCGAGGACCTAAGAACGGTCGAAGGAAATCCTATCCCCTTTGCAACTTTCCAAGAAGCATGCATTGCAAGGGGATTAACTGATGATGACTCAGAATGGGATACTTGCCTAACAGAAGCTGCAACCTATCAAAGTCCAGTACAACTTAGGCAGTTGTTTGCATTTATTTGTATCATGTGTGAGCCGTCGGATGCAGCAGCATTATTCGACAGACATAAGGACAATCTTATGCAAGACTAAAAGAGACGCTTTCCTGATGAAGAAAAAGCTCTCTATTTGACCCTTAAAGAAATTGAATCTGTCCTTCGAACACATGGAAAGTCATTGGTAGATTTTGGCCTAGAACTTCCACTCGGCAGCTATGACGAGCCAATCCATTCTGGAAAATATTACGATCCAATTGCCAAAAAAACCATGTTCGAAGAAAAGTTTCAAATGCTCAACCCAGGGCAAAGAAGGGCTTTCGACAAAATCAGGGAAGCAATTGAAAACCCTAACTTACCCAAACGTCTATTCTTTATTGATGGACCTGGCGGAAGTGGTAAAACCTTCCTTTACAACACAATCATGCACTGTGTGCGTAGCAAAAATGAATTAGTCTTGCCATGTGCATTTACAGGCATAGCAGCAACTTTGCTTGAGGGAGGCAGAACTTCCCACAGTCGTTTCAAGATGCCTATTCCAATAAATGAAACATCAACCTGTAATTTTTGACATGGGACTAATACGGCAAATGAACTGGAAAAGGCCAAAGTGATAATCTGGGATGAAGCTTCAATGGCCCCAGCACATGGAGTAAATGCAGTTGACACACTGTATAAAGAACTCTTAGCTGAAGATCCAAAAGTTCCTTCTAAAAAACCATTTGGAGGTGCGGTCTTTCTTTTCAGTGGAGATTTTATACAAATTCTCCCTGTTGTTCCACATGGCAGCAGAACCGAAATACTTTCTTCATGCATGAAGAATAGTAAGTGTTGGGAAAATATTCAGGTCCTAAAGTTAGACCAAAACATGCGTGCCAATAAGGACAATGTTCCATCAGAACACCGAGGCTTTTCCGATTGGTTTTTAAAACTTGGGAATGGAAAACTCCAAGAGCCTGGATTAGAGGAAGGCGTCTTCGAAATTCCTCCAATCTGCATTGAAAATGGATGTATTGTTGCTGCTGTCTTTCCTGAGGTCATCCAATCAGGAGATGACAGCATTGCTAACCGTGCAATCCTGACTCCAAAAAACCACGAGTCACTTGAACTTAATGAAAATGTCCTTAGACGAATTCAATCTGAATTGAAATGCTATACCAGCATAGATTCTATTCAGCAAGACAGTGCAAATGCCGAGGAGGCAGCAAACTATCCAATGGAGTTTTTGAACAGCTTAACACCTGGAGGTATGCCTCCTCATAGACTTAACTTGAAAGTTGGTGCAGTAGTAATGTTGCTACGAAACCTTGACTCAACAAGAGGTCTTTGCAATGGCACCAGAATGGTCATCAAGCAAGTGATGTCAAAAGTCATTGACTGTGAAATCCTGACCGGATCTTTTAAAAGTACCAGGGTATTTATTCCAGAGTTATTCTTGCACCCAGTGACCCTGACCTTCCCTTTACATTAAGACGAAAACAGTTTCCATTTAGACTTGCTTTTGCTATGACCATCAACAAAAGCCAAGGGCAAACACTGGATTCAGTTGGTATTTATTTGCCATCTCCAGTATTCAGTCATGGACAACTTTATGTTGCATTTTCAAGAACAAAGTCCTTTTAGCAAGTCAAGGTAAGTCTTAGGAACTGACCGACAAGGCAACTTAAAGAAAGACCACAGAGTTTACACCAAAAATGTGGTCTACAAAGAAGTTTTCGCCCAATAATTAAATTTCATAGCCAATATGTAATTAAATGTATATGTAATTAAATGTATTTAATATATGCCAATAAATAATTAAATATGTGCTAATAAAATTGCTCACCACCCGGGCGTAGAACGGGTACTTCAGCTAGTATATATATATATATATATTGTACATTTAATATTTATAATTAAATTTACCTCAAGATGTTATTTTTATGCTTTATTGGAACATGTTTCGGGTACTATCTTGTACCCATCCTCAGCCTTCCGGTTTTTTTGTCTGGTGAAGTACATATGTTTTGTTGGTTGACTATTATTATTGTGGCTTCCTGTTGGCTTCTGGTATTTCAAATTGGTTTTATTGTGTGTGATTGTGGTGTATGTGTTAGTTTTTTGTGTATTTTCTATGTTGAGTGCTTTGAATATTGTGTCATGTGTATTGATTTGTATTTGTTCAGGTATTAGTTTGTTTTCTGTTTTATGTTTGTATATCTGTAAATTTAAATAAAGATAGTACCCGAAACATGTTCCAATAAAGGATAAAAATAACATTGAGGTAAATTTAATTATAAATATTAAATGTATTATATATATCAAGAAACGGACTGTAGCAAAAGTGACTAAAAATATATATTGTAACGTAACGAAAATACGGTCCCCTACGTTACATAAATCAACTTATAAGCTTTAAGATAGTATAAAAATATTAATTATCCACACTTGTAAAAGGTCAGAAACCCAATCCATAATTGAATAAAGGAAATAAGAATACAAGGTAGAAAGAAAAAAAATTAATAATGTTAATAAATACAAACCTTAAAGTTCAGTGAGAGGTGTAAACAACAGACATTGACAAATAATGTAAAAACTAATTTAGACTGTTTCATAATAATTGATGTTTTAAAGGAGAGGAGAATGAGTAAGTGTTACATGACTTAGGTCACACAAATGTACCTGTTATTAATTGTATCATGTTGTATTATTATCATGATAATTATGTTATTTGTGTGCAGCAAGTGGAGTTATTCTTTTAATAGAACACCAAGTAAATAATTATTATGTGTTATCATTATACCATTATAGAGCTGTTGTCAAACTCATTAATTGATTACCAATTAATTTCATTTTAATGTGTTATCCATATGTCATTATAAAGCTTTTGTTAGACTTTATAATGTTAATTGTTTGTATACATGTACTTAGATAGTAGGATGATTATAATTGTAAACTTGGCCAAAAAGGCTATAATTATTAACGAGATACAAAAGGGTTTAATATAACCATGTCATAAATAAATGAAGGATTCTATAATAATGCAGATAGTAACAGATTAAAATCAGAAGTAGATAAGAGTATAATGATAGGTCTAACAACCAGTAACATTATATAGTAAGTCAGATCAGAAAGGTTAGGTAAAGAAATTTGTAACAAACACTAAATAAAATCTAATAAGTTAGGAGAAGTTAATAATAATTGCTAATAACAAATAAATAAATTCTCATAATGCAATAGTGCAATGATACCAATAGATAATGTTTTGTAACAGAAAAATAATACTTGTTAAAGTAAGTAAATTAAGAGGAAACGACAGCAAAATAAAAAATTTAGTAACAAACAATAGGTGAAATTATAATAGGATATAATGGAAATTTAGTAAAGGATTATTTTGATGAGTGGAAGAAAATTGTATGAAATGTTTATAGTATAATATAATATCCAATAAGAATAGAAAAAATGGTTGTCAGGGACGACAAGAGAGATAGAATTTGTTGATTCGATTATTGAATAATTTTACATGAACGAAGACGGTTTAGTTTAAAGACACTCAAAAAAGATTTGATTAATTTAAATACAAATAATACAATTGGGAAGCAAAATGAATAATAAATCACCATAGTATGGTCCACTGTTATTCAACCGTCATATGCAACTGAACAATCTTAAACCTGTACGAGAAAATTAACGAAAGGTACAAAGGAAGAACTCTAATAGTAAAACTCAATATAAGGAACAAATGTTCACTTAATTAATCAACCAAAACAGGGAAATAACTACCTGAATAAAGTGATATAATCCTATAACATAAAAGAAACGAAAATAAAACACTAAATTATATCTGAACTTCAGTTTCCACAATTCAATAGAAAAAACGTAGTTGGACTCGAATTTTGTCGAAGCACGTAACCACAAAACTCGGACATTGGTGAGCAAAAGGAGCGGTATTTCTGCATCATCCCAGGACCAAAAAATCAACTTTTATTTCAACTTGGAGCGAAAACTGACGAGAACAAATTCATCTGCATTCTGTTATTGACCAAACACGACGACGAGGTTATCTGTACACTGCCTTATCGAGTCACGATGTCCAGAGGACGGTAAACTACAATTATTTTAAATATTATTTAATAAGAACTTAATTCAATATTGTAATACCTTGTATTCCTATTTATGCATTTTCTGATCTTACTAACATTTACCTGTGTTTAAAGAAATATAAAATCATAACTAAAATAATATAAAACCCTGAATCTGATTGATAATCGATTACTTCTAACATATAGCCTTTTGTATCTCCGTAAAGAAACAACTTTGTTGGACAAGAAATATTAAACTATTAATAAAGAATCCTTTCAGAACTTAACGATATCTTCTCATTTATCTAATATTTAGTATAGTGTGAACAAGATATAATATAAGTAGAGAGTGTAACTGAGAATTATTGTATGCGGTGGATTAACCTACAATTTTCAGCTGTCTGGGAACCACAGCACTATTTGCGGACTGCTTGGGTATTAAAGAGAATGAGAAAACAATAAAAATTCCTTCTCTTCTCTTCAACGCGGGATAGGCTTGAACGAAAAATTAGATTTACACACTCGATACATAATTTTTAATCACAATAACACAATTATATTAAACAGGGAGAAACGTGGAACATATTTAAATATTACAATACTTAAGTTAAGTTAAAAGAGAGGATAACAGTTACATCATAAATTGGCACTCACAACAGTGGGGTCAAGAAAAGATTGATATGGACACACCGGATATATTATAATATATATATATATATAATAATATTAATATATAACAGTATTAATAACGTGTGTTTTCGTGTTGTTTTTGCAATGTAATGTTTACTGTGTTTAATGAGCACCTACCTGCTGTCCGTTCTTGCGGATTCTTCCGACTATGGGCATGTGGATTTTGGATTTGAATTCGCAAGTAGATTAACTCGAGTGTACAACAACGAAACACTAATCTTGTTATAATTATAGTGAAGAGTTTTGTGAGGTTGGTAGGCTCCGTAGTACAACAATAAAAATACAGTGTGGGGTAATAAAAATCGGGGTTTATTATACTAAACACACATAAGAATGAAAAAACTTACAGTTACTATAATCCTTACTAACTAAAACAGTAAATAAAATTTAGTATGATATTTTCTGAGGGGTTAGTATTCTTCAGCAAAAAAGCTTATTATTTCGAATTATATTACTTGTATTTCTCTTGATTGCAAAGAAGTTAATTTCAAATAATTTAATTAATGCATTTAATTTAATTTAATTAGCAATGACTTTAAAATGATTTTAAATACTCTAAAATTCTCGTAAATATTCAGAAATAAACTAGCAGTGAATCTAGTTCAACTTGGCTTTATTTCAAGTGATTTGACTCTTGTATACTGCAGTATAAGCAATCAATTAATTCTCTACTAAGATTTGTATAGCGCTTTTCTTTTAATCTATTATCTAATTCTTAGCTAGGGCTTATTAGTTACTCATACATGCTATACAGATTATCACAATTGAATATTACTTATTAATTTAGAGTCTTTGATATAATGGCATCTGAATTATTTGTTTTACAATGATTTTAAAAAGAAGAAGGAAAAACTGTTCTTTTGAGAAGTGAGTAATTTGATTTTGACTTCCCTGGTTCTGAAGAGGATGTAGAGATGCTCCTGGAATCCCTCGCTGTCCTGGTCCAATCTGCTAGAGACGACGATCTACTGAGCGTCCTGGATTTTGGTGATGAGTTCGGGAATCAGCAACACTCTGCTCCTTCTGCAACTGGTGGTGGTTTTACGTCTGTAGTTTTGGCTGCTACAACTGCGTCAGGCCCCTCGTTCGATTCACGTCTCACTGTGGCGTGTGTGTCGTCACGGGTTGTCGCTCTGCTTGTCAGTTGTTCTGCTCGTACTACTGGATATAGACGGCCTCTTCTGTCGTACTCTTGAAGTAGTTTCTTGTAGTGTAGTTGATCTCTTGCGTGCGTACGCCAACAGTTAATGTAACGCGCAATACGCTTAATTGTTGATCAGTAAGAGTATCTTGATTAGTTGCTATTATTACGAGTCGTTACAGTTGATCTGTTAAATAAGACGGTCGTAATAATGCGTGTTGACACCTCAAGTCTTCACAGATGTATCTTCACAAAATGTGTGTTACTGAGACGATTGAAGATGTACGTGTGCTCCTCTTGAGTACTGGCAGTCGAGTGTTTTGTCAGCCGAAAACTCCGCGTTAGCTCCAATTTTTTTGAATGATTTGATTGGCTGACACACTCTCCCTTCTACTCAAATTTTGTGGTCACCCCATTCCGTGAGAACAAAACTGATTCCCACAGTCTGAGAATTTATATTATTTTTAATATTTTTAGCACACCGGATTTTGAGTGTCGGTGCGGACGTCCGGTCGCAATTTATATTGCAATTATCTTGGCTGCAAGCCAAGTTATGCTAATTCTAAAATATACAATTGGTTGTAAATTATTATGACTATTACATATTAAAAGCTCTTCTGTGTAGCTCAATTACTAAGGAAGTTATTAACATAAAATCAATTATCTCCCTTAATGTTTAATTATATTAATTAAAATTCGCACACCCTATTATTAATATTTCGGCAAACATTTTGGCTATTCTAGATTTTTCCTAAATTTACCAGTTTCCGAAATATTAATAATTGAAAGTTTGGGCGTGGCTCTATTGGTTTATAGTGTGAGTGGTTACGTAACGGCAGCTGGCATTGCCGCATGGCTCTGTACAATGCGTTGAGATGCACGCTACTTCATAAACGTTAAGTTTCAACGTTTTAAATTTGTTTAAGCATTAATATAGTAAAGCTTTAACATATAACTCCAAATCAATGAGATTTGGTGACGTTATAATATATATACAGGGTGCCCGGGAGGAGAGGGAAATAATTTGAGAAATGGTTCTATAGTGTAAAAGAAGAAAAAAAGTTCATATAAACATATGTCTGGAAACGCTTTGTAAGCGAGTTACGGCTAGCGAAAGATTTCGCCCGGGTTTCGGTTCCACCGGGTAAATGAAGACTTTCCGAAATTCTGGGAAGGTAAATTAAGGAGAGAATTCTGTTGTTTCTTATGGTTTTTGACCTGAAAAATCGAATAAAACAGGTCGCAGAACTGTATCTCCCATAAGTTTCATGATATCCGACGTAAAACAGAAAAACTTTGCCTAAAAACCCGTTTTTTTAGGTTAGAAGTACAATAACTTTGTTAAATGACTAATAAATGCATAAAAGTTAAAAATAAAATTTGTAAAGAATTTAATTCTGAGAAAAATGGTGTAAATAAAGTCAATAAAAATCAACAAAAAATTCCAATTGTTTCCAATTTTCCAAAATTTAAAAACAGCTGTTCCATAATTTTATACCTTTAAAAAATTAGGTTGGCAACACTAATTCTATGCCGTGAAATTAATTTGAATACTATTCATTGTTGTCATAAAATTGTGGTTACTTATTGAAATTATTCGTTCAATGGTTAAATAGTTTCTAATAGAATTTTGATTGTGTTCAAATGTTTTGATTATGTTCAAATGTTTTTAAGAATTATTTAGTGTTTATTTGATTGTTGTACACTGAACTGTACCTACATTTTTACAATTGAATCTTAATTTTATAAAAGTCAAATTACATTTTGAATTCTTTGTTTTCAAAAATGCCGCGGACTCTTCAGTCACGCTGAATATGCTGATATGATTTTTGTGTACGGTTTTTGCAATGGAAGTGCTCCAGCTGCGGTGGAAGAATACCGACGTAGGTATCCTGGACGGGTAGTTCCAAACCGTAAAGTGTTTTGTAGAATTTTTAATAATCTTCGTGTGAAAGGCACACTTCCCAGCACACAAGTTTCATCTGAACGTCAAGCGGTACGTGTTGCTGAAATGGAAAACATTCTTCAGGTGGTACAGCGTAGTCCTACAACGAGCACACGAAGAATTTCTGCACAGCTCAATATTCCAAAAAGTACAGTATGGAGGACAATAAATGCTCACGGACTATATCCTTTTCATCAGCAGAAAGTTCAACACCTCCGCCCTGGTGACCACCCCAGACGACTTCAGTTTGCCAATGGGTTAATTTAAATCATCAATCAATTCCGTTTATACTATTTTCAAACAAAGCCAACTTCACCCGTAATGGCATAAACAATACACGGAATTCGCATGTATGGTCCGAAGAAAACCCACACGCTACAGTGGAATCAAATTTCCAGCAACGGTTTTCGGTGAACGTATGGTGTGGCATGATCGACAACCAATTAATAGGCCCTTACATACTAGAACATCGTGTTACGGGGGGAAATTACCTGAAATTTTTAAATAACGAATTTATTGCAGTGCTTGAAAATTTCCCACTGTCAAAACGAACGGAGATGTATTTTCAACATGATGGAGCCCAAATACATTTCACAAATGAAGTAAAACAATTCTTAGATGAAAAATTTCCTGATAAATGGATTGGACGTGGAGGGCCGGTAGAATGGCCACCTAGATCCCCGGACCTTACTCCATTGGATTACTGTTTATGGGGATGGATGAAAAGCGAGGTATACAAGCAAAAGGTAGAGACAAGTGATGAACTGATCGTTCGCATTCTCAATACTGCTGCCATCATCAAGGAACGCCAAGAGATCATTATGGCGGCTACAGAAAATTTAAGAACACGAGTGGAGAAGTGCATCGATGTCAACGGTGGAATTTTCGAACCTTTATTGTAAATAAGTACAGTATTTCAGTGGCTGGAAGACAATTATTCAACTGTATTTTCTCATGAATAGCACTCCATAAACCACAGAGAGTATTCTTGCTCAGACAGTTGTTTCTTTCATTACCAAAAATATTTATTGTGTTGTTTAAATAAAAAATTTTGTTCTGTATTGTTTTTAACCAAAATTAGAATTTTTTGTTGATTTTTATCGACTTTATTTACACCATTTTTCTCAGAATTAAATTCTTTGCAAGTTTTGTTTTTAACTTTTATGCATGTATTAATCATTTAACAAAGTTATTGTACTTCTAACCTAATAAAACGTGTTTTTAGGCAAAGATTTTTCTGTTTTACGTCAGATATCATGAAAGTTATGGGAGATACAGTTCTGCGACCTGTTTTATTCGATTTTTCAAGTCAAAAAACATAAGAAAAAACAGAATTCGCCTCTTAATTTACCTTCCCAGAATTTCAGAAAGTCTTTATTTACCCGGGGGAACCGAAACCCGGGCGAAATCTTTTGCTAGCTGTAAATCGCTTACAAAGCGTTTCCCGACATATGTTTATATGAACTTTTTTTCTTTTTTTACACTATAGAATCATTTCTCAAATTATTTCCCTCTCCTCCCGGGACACCCTGTATATTTCAGTATGTATTTATTTCTCTCCATTTTTTGTATAAAAGAAATGTGTTTATTCTGAATTTGTGATTGGTTATACTTTAATAGGTACTGAGTAAATTTTATAGAGGTCGTGTTTGTTGTAGTGTGAGGACCAACTAAGTAGACATCAGAAACTGATAGCACAAGAATATTCAGTAAGCAAAGGCTTAGCACGTGCATGCAAGGATGACATACGACAATATAGATGCCGTAGGCTGGTTTCAGAAGATAAAGCCATTCGACTCGCTCAGATACTATTGTGTCTTGAAAATGTAATTAAGAATGGTTAGTATAGTATTTACAAAAATAAGCAGTAGCAAAAATTATTATGATTATTTATGTTTGTTATGATTATATAAGAATAATGCTCCAGTTTTTCTCCCATTATGGCATCCCTCCGTGTCCGTGCACACACACACAGTAACAATAAAAATAATAATTGTATCATACATTACTGTGATTAGATAGTATGTTGTCCTAACTTCTAAATCTTTAAAAAGATAGTACATAGTGACAGACATGGAAAAAAATCTGTTTTACAACATTCTGTATAGTACAGTTTAGATTTTGATTCCTATTTTACCATAAAAGTAATCAGACAACTCCATTACACAGTTTTTCTCAACTAAGATAATGGAATTGGCCTGTTGGTGGGTAACTAAATTCAGATACCCACCCAGTCTCAACACAAGAAAATATTATCCCACTGATGAACAAACCATTCAGCCAAAATAATTCCTTAGTAAAATACAATGCACTAAACAGAATACTGTAATTATATTCATAATAATTAATTAATGTTTTGTAAAAAAGTCAGAAATAGTTTCTGTTTCAGTCATAATGTTCACTTCGAAAGGTGCTTTATAAAGCAAAATTTTCCAAATGTGCTTTAAAGTTTGCTTCGAAAACTTCAGCAAATAAAATGTTATTGTGTGTATATATATTGTAACATGACCTACGATAGCACCAAGTTTACAAGTATAATTAATGGAAGTAAAGCTGTATACTAAAGGAAAATAAAAAAATTATTAAAAGAGGAATGATATAACAACACTACGAACTGATTTTGACTTAGACAATGACGATGACTAGACCCAATAGATTGGATAAGGTGAGGCAGAGAAAATAATTCAAGCCACAATATAACAACAGTTATAAGCACCCAAATGTTAAAAAGAATAATATATAAATAAAGTACAAAATTAGATAGGAAAATAAATAATATGTATCCTACAGGAAAGATAAAAAGAAAATGAAAT
This sequence comes from Magicicada septendecula, assembly GCA_034769895.1. Classification (NCBI taxonomy): domain Eukaryota; kingdom Metazoa; phylum Arthropoda; class Insecta; order Hemiptera; family Cicadidae; genus Magicicada; species Magicicada septendecula. Next base: position 200,184,210 of record CM068371.1, on the reverse strand, counting down.
GCAAAAATCACATATACTGAACAAATTACTTTTGAAGTAAACTATCAAAAGACACTAATATAAAATGAACTTGAGTAACAATAACTCATTAGGAAAGCGGTGATAAGTAATAAACATTGATAGGACCCAGTGATAATAAATACATGAAAAAGTGATAAATGAATAAGAAAGATAATAATCAATAATGAACCATTATAGGACCCAGTGTTAATAAATGAACTACATAAACACACTAGTTAAGAAAGTGCAGTGTAGTCAGAAATAAAGTAATAAACTTGTAATAATAGATTATAAGTAATCTATTAACCCAAATATAATAACTAAACAGTGTAAATTATAAGGGACAGTTATAAGTAAGTAATCATGGGCCTAGCGTAATGAAAAAGGAAGGATTGTATTAAGATATAAGAATATTTGTGGGATACAAACCACTGGAAATTGTTTTCCATTATATTAAAGAACTTTGTTAGTATAGTATAAGGATGATAAGGGATATATTGTTAATGAATAAAATACAAAGTTATATTAACCACATTGAAAATAAGGATAAAAGACTAATATGTTAGGTTGAATAAAGTAAGGGGAGTTAGACACTATATTCTCTAAAGTGAGTTTATAAGGAAATATTAGTGCATATTTAATGTTCAATTTTGTTATAGGTTTCTTTGATTGTAATTAACCAAAATATTATTATGTTGCAAATTATGTTAAACAAAACCGTTTAAACACATGTAAACTTTAGATACAGGCATGAGCCTAAAAAGAGTTATTAAGTAGTTATATTATATTATTGTTATATTAATTATTTAATTACCTTTTATTAATATTGAATATCAATAACTTTCACCAATGTTTTGTTTTGTTCAGGCGCCATCTTGTGATAATACAAGAAAATATTTGATTTGCTTACCTTTAAGGGCAGAATTCGGTTAAGCGAACCAGAAGTAGCGGAATGTGCCATCTGAAATAATTTACTCTTGCTTGGAATGTTTACCAATGACATTACCTTTTATTGTTATATTACGTACAACACATGTGACTCTACCGTGCGGAACAAGCACGCTACTATATGCCATGAGGCATTGCGCCATGAGACGCAGTTTCACTATGCAAGTTAAAATTCCCCTTAAACATTTCAATAGCCCTCCAAAATAACATATTCAATTATATTTTTATATCATAATTATAATTACTCACAACCCAGCACTTATTAAATATAGTTAGACATGCTCTCATTCACTCACGCTCCCATTCTTGGTACAATTTTCTTTTAATTTCCCCCAAATTGAGCTCATTTTTATTAGTTATTTCTGAAAATTTTTGTATTGACCCTTATTTAATATTTTGTGTACCCCCCATTTCTCACTTAGCTGAAATTAGTCCTCCAGACGTCCCGTCGCTGAACCCGCACTAATAGATGTTAAAACTTTACTAAACTTTGTGTTTACGTTGAACTGTTATTTCATTTTATGCAAAATACTGCACTTTTACATTGTACAGGCGAACGTCCGAGACTTAGTTTTTATAAAATTTTGATATACAGCTGGCTGGCGTAACTGATGATTCGTGACTGGGAACGATCTGCAACGCTTCAATTCTGAGGTGGGGAGGAGCTGCGTCACCAGTTTCTTTGTGTAGAGTTCCACTCCTTAGTTGTTTACAAGCGCATAAATTGCGTGTTGCATACTTTTGGATGACGTATACATGGGTGCAACTTGCTGACACATTAGTATGACAAAATAATGTAGTTGTTTCTGTGCGTATACTCTCGACCTTGACGTAATTTCTGTTCACTTGATACTGCATAGTTGCAAACCTTCATAAAACCTTACTAGTTTCTTATATGTGACTTTGAATAAAAATACAACTTAAATTGATTATTCCCCAAAACACAGTAGGGCCAGAATTGTACTGTTACATTATATGATGATTAAAATTAATCAAATGTTATGATTTAAATTAAGTTGTTACAGTAATTATGTTTAGTAACATATAAAATTAACAAAAATGACTATAAACAATTGTAATGAGTATAGGGTAGGTGAATTATGAACTCTAGGCATTAGGCCTGTAACTGATAACCAGAAATTTGTGAAATTTAAGATAAAGCAATAGCCATTGATAAAATAAAGTGTATAATCTGTTTAGGTTTCATCATAATAGTGTAGGATACAAAACTGGATAGATAATAATTATTTTAAATGTAATTAACAAAAGAAAAACCAAATGAAAAAATGGTAATCTGTTATAATTTGACAAAAAGTAAACTTGTGAGGTATCAAAATAATTTGTAAACAAAACGCAAACTAATGATATTATTGTATTTGAGATTACAGGTAGTATAAGGGAGTAATAATAAGTGAAAGATTTGTAATAATTTTGTATAGAAAAACGTTAGTTCATAATATAACAATGTTATAAATTATCAACCATTGGGAACTAGTGTTTGAAAGGAGAGTTGCCATAACAACGAAACCTTGTTAGAAAAAAACCGTTAATAAATTGTATCATTCCATTATTAGAGCTTGATGAGGGCAGATGTATTAAAACCACAAAGAATAAAAAAGAATTAATTCAACAAAATTGATCAAAAGTAACGTTCAAACTAATAAATTAAAACTCAGAAGTAACACTAATACTAACGAATTAATAAATTTACCAGAAGAAATTAAAATTAACCAGGAGGATTGCTGAAGAATCCCAAGATTGGAATACAAACCAACTGAAGGAAGAAAATAAATGAAACACATAAATGAACAGTGGAACCTGCCATAACCAGGATGACTGATGAAAATAAACATCTTAACCAGAGAACTACGAAAATTGAAACCCAGAATTAACTGGAACACCCAAGAAAGGACAAGCAGCAGCATTCGTTGAGAATTATTATCCTGGATAGCAGAGAAGAAGGATTGTTAAGTATATTTTAAATACGACTTCACAGTAAAAACACCAGAAAATCAACCATAAGTGAACTACACTTTCCACATCATTTACCACTTTTAATAAACACTTGAACTTGATTTTATTTAACAAACACCTCAAATTGAATAACTATCTCAATCCAACATTGATTTTTAAGGAATATGTTTTAAAACGTAAAAGTTACTAAACGTACATAATCTCCAACCGCTAATTCCCGTAGCTATAGTTTACCACTGTAATTATAAGTATATCACCTGTTCTATAATATTTATATAGTATTTGTAAAATTTTGTACTTTTATTAGTCCATTTAACAACATTTTCTGTAGTCACAAGAACTTCGACCTGAGATTATAAATAACAAAATTGTCAACAACCATCAACGAGAGTCTCAATATACGGCTGGACAGAACAACCAACCGCGAATAATTAAACATGCCGGCGCAAAAAATAAGATTTATAATTTAAAGGAAATTGTAGAATTCGAACCCAATTAATAATTGTTAATAAACATAATAGAACCATTAAACTGTATGTTTGATTTTATTCAACTAATATTTAAAATTTGAATACACAATATAGAAAATTAAACTTTACAATTTTGGTTTACTAAGAAGAGTTGGCCAACCCGACATTGAGGCAGAAATTACGAATTTGAACGGCCAAACTGGTGAGTAGATGCTCGACACTGATAGAAACGTTATAAACACGAATTATCGATACGTTACAAATTGACGACAACAACGTAGGGCTTTACAACAGTAATCCCACAATATTACAATATATAGCTCCTGAAATATTTCTGTAGCTGCAGTTTGACTTGTTACAATTCTCTTGTCACCTTAACATTGATCTAAGGCTTTCATGGCTGGCATCAACATTATTACAGTGAGTGTAAGCCGGGCTGTTAGGTTGAACCAAATACCATGGCCAAATGGCATAGTTCAAATACCATGTGACCATGGCCTGACAGCCTGGCTTACACTCTTTGTTACCTTATTTGTTGGCAGAATTGTTAGTGTTGGTGGTGTGTTTAGATGGCATGCACTTAGTGCCTCTTTAACAGATAGTATCTGATGATCATTGTTGTCACCACAGTTACTCTATTGGTGTCATGTCTTCAACTTCTGCACTACTATTTATGATTCAGAACCTAGTGAGATTGGCATGTCCTTCAACTAGATCTTCACTTTCCGTAATAGCGTCAACATTTACTGTCAGAACACCTAGTCATTTGAATGTATAAAAAAAATTCTTACGATATTCATTTAATTAGTGATTAGTGTATTTTCTTATATTGTGTTACTGTGTGTGTGTGTGTGTGTGTGTGTGTGTGTGTGTGTGTGTGTGTGTGTGTGTGTGTGTGTGTGTGTGTGTGTGTGTGTGTGCGCGCGCGCGTGTGTGTGTGTGTGTGTGTGTGTGTGTGTGTGTGTGTGTGTGTGTGTGTGTGTGTGTGTGTGTGTGTGTTCAAATTATGCAGAACAATAGTCAGGGTGTCTAAGACCCGGGAAACCCAGGAATTTTCAGGGAATTAAGAATTTGTGGAATATTCAGGGAAAATCAGGGAATTTCTTCGTTAATCAGGGATTTTCTTCTTGGGCTACTCTCCGTAAACGTAGTAGCGATACTTTCGAACTTTGCGGGACGTAATCGATCGCTACTCGATTCCCGTAGTCAGGCAATGAACACTCGTTCCCAGCGCGGGACTGAAGTATGCTATTTGATTGGTTCCCAGCACGGATTGGTATTTGACCCAACCTTGTTTGGGTTGTCTGTTCAGTATTGTCAACTTAGCGGGTTTCCCGCTGAAACTTGCAGATTTAAGTTTTTGTTTAGCGGGGACGTTTTGGAAATTTAACAATGAAAGTATAGGGATTTAATGGATTTTCGACCTTCCACAGTGGGAAGAATATTGTTATTTATATTGTGAATATAGAGTTTTATCGGAATTTCAACTATTTTCGCAACGTTGAAAAGTTTTGAGTGTTGGCTACACTTTCGTGATTTCGCGCCGTAATAGTGTTTACATCTCTTCATTTGTTGTTTACCGGTGCTTACTGTATGTGTTGCCTTCGCGCTTGAGTGTGTTATTGTGATTTTAAATTCTTGAAATCTGTTGCGTTGTGCGCGAAATCTAAAGCAGAAGCTTTGCAATTAATTGTGTGCTCTTAATTCTTTAGTGGTGCGGATTAAAATGCTTTTAGTGTGCTGTGCGTTCGTTGTTAAAAACACGTGGGCATCCAAATTCGTGACTGTGCAAAGTTGTTTGAAAATTCCGTTTTATTATGGCGTGCAAAACTCGTTTTCAGTCAGAGTGGTTGAATGACCCAAAGTTTAAATCATGGCTAGAAGCAGTGAAAGACAGCCCTTTTCGGGCGAGTTGTAGGTTATGTTGGTATTCGTTTTCATTAAGCAATATGGGCAGGCGTGCAGTTAGTAGCCATGCTGAGGGCTCCAAACATAAAATTGCTGCAAAAAATTCTGGCGCTATTACTAATTATTTTAGTTCACCTGTGGATGCTAAGCCGCAGTTTAATAACCCTGAGCCTAGCACTTCTCAGCCTGTTGCAACCGACGATGGAAACGATTCTTCATTGCTTCGAAGAAATTCAAGAGTGAATGATTTTTTGATTAAAGAAGACTCCACTAGGGCTGAAATTTTGTGGTGTATTCAGGTAGTGATGAATCACCGAACCATGAGGTCTGCTGCCAGGGATGTTGGTGTTTTTAAACGGATGTTTTCCGATAGTGAAATTGCAACCAAGATTCAGCTCCAAAAAGACAAAGTGGGGTATGTAATTGTTCATGGAATTGCTCCATACTTCAAAACCAGATTATTTCATGAGATTGAGCTAGCGGATGTTATAACAGTTGGTTTTGACGAATCGCTGAATAAAGTTTCTCAGATGAAACAGATGGACATTGATATCCGCTATTGGGACAATTCCAAGGATGAAGTAGTAGTACGCTACTGGTCCTCTGCTTTTCTTGGTCACACAACAGCAAGTGATTTACTTGCAGCATTCAACAAGGAGATTCCGCCCCATTTTATGAAGAAAGTAATTAATATATCAATGGATGGCCCTAATGTAAATTTTAAGTTTTTAAGAGATTTCAAGGCTTCCATCAAGGAAATTGAAGGCCCTGTTTTGCTTGAGGTGGGAAGTTGCGGCTTGCATACACTGCATTGTGCCTATAAAGCTGAATTTCAAGAAACGGGATGGATGTTGGTGAAATTTCTGAGGGCTTTGTTCAATCTTTTTAAAAAGGTTCCAGCTAGACGCGCAGACTACAGACGCCTAACGAATAGTAGCATCTTTCCACTGAAATTTTCAGCGGTCCGGTGGCTAGAGTGCGCAAATGTAGCTCAACGAGCAATAGAGATTCTCCCGAATGTGAAAGTGTATGTGAGAGGAATTGAACAAGGGAATTCTGCACCCTCTCGTATGAGGTTTGGTGAAGTGAAGAAAGCATTACAGGATTCTTTGCTTGCACCAAAACTTGCGTTCTTCAGAACAGTGGCATCGGATCTGGAACCTTTTATGACAGAATTCCAATGCAATCGCCCTATGATACCATTTCTGTATTCTGCATTGTGTGGGGCTCTGAGGATTATCATGGACAGATTTGTCAAGAAGGAAGTATTGGAGGAAGCCAGCAATCCTTCTTGCATCAACGTAACTCAAAATGAAAATCTGTTACCAGTGAAACACGTGAAGGTGGGATATGCCACGATGGCAGAGCTGAAGAAGGTAAGGAAACTGAAGGAATTGGATGTGATGACATTCAAAAGAGATTGTAGAGAGTGTCTCGTAAAAATCTGTCAGAAACTGGTGACTCGCTCGCCTCTTTCATATAAATTTACAAAAGCTGTCTCCTGCTTTGACCGCAATTAGTTAGTTCATCAAAATCATTGGCAGAGAGCCGATTACAAACCTTGCTCTCCATTTTAGTTGAAAATAAATGGATCGATGGTCCTACTGCTGATCAAGCTGCGAGAGAATTCTCAAACTTTGTGTCCCAGCCCAGTGCCTCTGATAGACTAAAATCATTCGATAGATTGTCAGATTGTGCAGACCACTTTTGGAGAGATTTTTTTGGAAGGTCCAGTCCAGAATTGAGGATTCTAAAAGTCATGAAAATGGTTCTTGTCATTTCCCATGGTAATTCCAGTTTAGAACGAGGTTTCTCTGTTAATAAGGAAGATCTTATTGATAACATGGCCAACGAGACCCTGGTAGCAAGGCGATTGGTGTATGACTCTGTGAACACAATAGTGGGCCCCAATGTACAGGACCTCGTGATCGATAAGAGTTTGATACATTCCACGAAAAATGCAAGAAGTCGCTATATGGAAGAAATTTCCAGAAAGAAAGCCGAAGATGAGCAAAGGCAGCTAAAGCTCAAAAAGAAAAGGCAGGTTGAACTGCAGATCATGGAGTTGGAAGCCAAGAGAGCAAAACTTAGGGAAGAAAAGGATAAGGAGCTGGAACTGCTTGAAGAAAACATCAAGAAGTTGGCTGAAGAATCGAACAAGTAAATGGAAGCAGACTTCTGTTGCAATTTTACATAAGTGTAAATAAGTGCTTGGTGTTTAATTAAAACAAACATTGTGTTATTGTTATTTCTATTTTGTGAGGCACAGTGCTGTGTGGTGCGTGCAATTTAAAGAAATTTGAAAACTTTAAAAACACTGTTCTTGAATTATTAAGGCATGGGGAAGGTGATGATAAGAATTTATTTCAGCCAAATGGCCATAAGCTTACGTACACAAATATGTTTGATTTGATCTAACATTCTCTATACTCAATCAGTGATTTACTTCTTTCACGGTACATGCTAAAATAAAAACGATCGCATAAAGTCCGGTACAAAACATATACACACTGGTACTTCATTCATGGAATCCTTTTGTACGCTTGCCTCGTGATGGAAGCCATGTACAGCCAATCTGGTGAGAGCGCTGAGCTTACAATTATTTGGTCCTGTCCAGTTGCAATCTAGCGTAGCATCTGTGGAATAGAAGTCTGAGTAAATCATCTCTTGCTTCTCTGGATTTGAGTAGTTCCTGCTCTGGATGGGTAGATGGGGAAGATGTAAGTATCATTTTATTTTTTTAATAGCTTTTAATGTTGTCAATCAATCTTCATCTATTATTGTTCATCTTCAAGGCAAATAACCGGTATTAATAAATATTCATGCCTTCTCATAAAATCGCTTACATATACTCCTGGCCACAGGCCACTTGTTCATGTTACTTTTGTCATTCTGAAAAATATGATTGTGAGAAATAGCCATGACATTAGTGAAAGGCCCCTCTCATATGAATACATATTTTAAAATAAATGCAGTTTTGAGTGTTGATTCCTCTTGTAGCATATATGATGAGTGAAATGGAACACATTGGCACAGTTTGACCTTTGGTGGGAAAAAATTTAAAATGATTTTAAGCGAAACCCTGAATATCCATAAATACGGTACCTAAATAACCTACTCTGCTCTGTTTTCAAATCTTCCATTCGTCTTGTCTTGGAACACTTTACTGCACAATGTAGCGGTCAATAGCTGTAACAAAAGCTGAAAATGTTGAGTTTTTTTTCTTTAATCCATCTTTTATGGGGTGCACTCAGTTTGGTGACATTCTCCATGGTTAGAAATAGGAGGATTTGGGGGGGGGGGTAATTTGTCCTTAGCGTACTGACGCAGAATTTGCCTGGTGTTGAAAACAGAAAACCATCTTCAGGTTGGCCGAGGCAGGATTCGAACCTGCTACAACCTGCACGCTACAAGTCACACCTTAGTGCACTGAGCTAAATGTGTTCGGTGCAGTTGACCTTTAGTTGCTCACGACTACAATGTGGCTGATCGTGTGGTCATCAGTAGTCCACTCAAGTTCTTTGTTTTGTAAATGCGTTGTATTTTGGTCACTTATGTTAATCAGGGAATTTTCTTACTTATCCTGGAAAAATCAGGGAATTCTTTTATGATGAGTTGGTAGACACCCTGATAGTGTACTTATACATACTATTCAGTAGGTTGAGTAACATCACCTGCTGACAAGACTTTCAATAATTTTGAGGATATATCCAATAATAATGTTAATTTGATGTATATAATTCATTTGTAAGTTTCACATTCTTCAATGGGAAACCAATTTCATTGCTGGCATACTAAAATTTTTGAAACCGTAATTGGATGCAGCTTATGTTAATAAGTTAATACGCTAAATAAATGAATGTTGCAAGTTGTAAATCCCCATTTTCTTAGTTTTACAATTAACTGAACAAATAGTGAAATAACATTTACAAGAGTTAAAGGCAGTTCTGTTATAAACTAAATGTGTTTTGTATTGCAAATTAGATTTATATATAATTCATGGATATATCAGTTATGTATTACAACACTATGACTATGACCCGATTTTGTGTTTAACGATACAGATTGTGTGTGTGTGTGTGTGTGTGTGTGTGTGTGTGTGTGTGTGTGTGTGTGTGTGTGTGTGTGTGTGTGTGTGTGTGTGTGTGTGTGTGTGTGTGTGTGTGTGTGTGTGTGTGTGTGAATAATTTGTGTTTAATTTTTGTTACTCAGGTCATGACACAACTGATAAGATACATTGATAGCTTCATCCTTATTTGTTTATGTTTCTGTTGTACATTGCTGACTTTATGATTATGATTGTATACATGCAGATATATTCACCAGCTTGAATGTAAAATGATAAAATTTTAGAATTATGGAATGAAACATTACCTTAGCTAAAAATATTTAACAAGTTAAAATACTGGTATTGTTCACAATTGTTTCCTTTGAGGGAAGGACAGTTTTATGTGTTCCTATTCCATATTAACAGTCTTCAGTATGAAAGTCGGTAAAAAGAACTAGTATACCATCTTAAAATGGCAGTGTGTAAATGGCCCAGTAAAATTTTTAAAATCAGAATCAGAATCAGAATGGACCCATCGGAAACATTTTCTTACAATAAAAAATCTCTGAGATTAGTACATTAGCTTTTGCATTTTGTATGATATTTGCCACAATTTAATTTTATCTGTGAGGTTTGTGTAAAACCCTTAGAATTACTCACTGTACACTATATGTTGAGAAAACATTTCACCTCGTTTATGTAGTTTAGTAAATATTCTTTAATTAATGCATTTAAAGCCTGATTTGGATAACACTAATATAATTGTTGATAAGAAAGAAAACAATTGTATACATACATCAACGTAGCTGGAAACCCACAGAGGGGAAATTTCCCCTCTGCTGACAAACTTCCCACTAATACGTGAGTACGCGTGTACTAGTTGGTACAGTCACCACTGCAAGCAGTGTTCGGAACGCTTTGTTTGTGTCAGTGTTTGTTTAAATTTCAATAATTTAAGAGCTGTTTTAAATATAAAAATTGCACACTCGTGCGCTCATAGCCCCCAGGTGGTAGCAAATATGCCTTATATTTTTATGTCTCAACAAAAATATCCACTGTCCCTTTAAAAATAGAACCAAACAACGAAATGCAAATACTACTGGTAATTATGTGCTACTGTAATTTCTAAATTTTGTAATGCAAATTATTTTCTATTTAATGTTTTTGGATCTAAAGAACAACATTTATAATCGTTAACGTACTACAAATTAAACACACAACACTAACAAAGCATACCGAAAATTATTGTAAAATTATTGTAAGCCTATAAATATGCCGACATTATCAAATTAATCCATTCATCACCTCACCCCACTTGCTCCTATTTATGCAGTAAAATAGATCATTGGAACTACGTACTATAGAAGTAGGCCTACACAAGACAACAAAAATGAAAAATGGAATTATGTTTATACAAATTACCTTTATTGATTCCAAGGGTCATCTTCAGGGCTCTTTTTCGTTTCATGTCAGTAGACAATCAGTAATATGCAGTCCTATGGTCACAAATAATTGCTAACTGTTCAAATAGAAAATAATAAAATTTTTACTGTGCAAGTCATATAGTAATATGACTTTTTTTATAGTAATGTACTTCTTTGTAACAAAAAAATTTTCAACAAAGGTGACAGCTATGACAGCAGGTAAACCACACTTCACATTAAGTCTTCAATTCCTGATAGAGTTTCTTCACTGTCCGTGTCCATTTGACTACATCCGCTGGCGTCATCCTCATCTGTGTCACTGGTTTCCCCTCCAAGTTGAATGATGAAATTTTCAACAGCGTTTTCTATTTGTGGTTGAGATGTAACTAGTCTTCTTCAACCTTTTTTACATGGTCACATTTTTTTTGCCAGGATTCTCTGGTGATTTCCCCGAATTTTTGTACTGTTAGCTGCTTCACGTCTTCAGTTGTAAACGTGTTGTTGGTTGCTACCCAGTTCTTCACCTCGGCTCAAATAAGTTCTATTGGGTTGAGCTCCGGATGGTATGGAGGTAAGCGCAATACAGTGTGGCCGTGTTGTTGAAGGAGCGAATCGATTACATATTCTTTGATCCTTGGTTTATGTAACGAAATCAACTGCAGTAACTGTACCTTCAGCATCGAATCATCGAAAGGTATTCGGTTACTTCGAAGCCACTCTTGCATATTACTTTTAGTTGAAGCGGAGGTTGGACACTTTTTTGACTGCACATTATGGTATGGTGCATTGTCAATGACAAGTACACTTTTTTCTGGCAGGTTTGGTATTAATTTTTCTGTCAACCACTTTTGGTAGTTTCCAAAGTTCATTGAACTGTGATAGTCTCCTGAACACAGACTTGATTTCCACATGGTGAAGCAGTTTTCAATAAAACCCATCTCTCCTCCCGCATGAATTATTATAAGTCTTGCTCCTTTAGTGAGGGGTATAGCGACACCATCATTGTTATTGTCTGCCCACGATTTCTGGCTCACATGTGACGAGTGAATATAAGTCTCGTCCATGTAAACTACTGGTCGCCCTTCTTCTCTGTATTTCCTAATGTTTTTTAAATATGCGTGTCTGTGGAAGGCTATGTGTTGTTGTTCAATAAGTACATGTCTGTTGTTTCTTATCTTTTTCCATTTAAAACCCAACTGTTTGATTACTGTCCTTAAACTTGTTTTCCCTCCATTAAACCCTATATCTTTCACTAATTTTGAATGTAATTTTGGTAGTGTAGGTAAACATTTTTCGACGAGGTAAAAGCTGTTGATCATTCGGCGTATAACAGATTTATCAAAATCGTCCATATCTGTCACAGGCTTTTCTCTCTTCCTTTTCTTATTTGGCATTTCAAATAATGGCTGCCCTTCGCTTCTCGGCCTCTTCGCTTCCTGGTGTATTCTCGCTAGTGTCATCCGACTTACACCAACTGCAGCCGACACTCTTTCTCTAACTTTTTTACAGTCTATTAAAAACCCTCCATGATCTGCTTCCTTCTTCATAAACTCCATCACATTGTATATAACTTCGCGAGTTTGGCTTTTAAGCACCTTTCCCGACAACTTACTCATTGTTAAGCAATCACTAATAACAAAAATTAAAGATATAAAATGTATCGCGACGAAAAACAATACAAACAAATTAGTTTTAAATAACGTCACAGAAAGGTAAACCTAATCACTAAGATAGCTATTAAAATAACAAAACCACAGCACAGATTGCAAAACACAAAACACAACAGCAACTCAGTAACTTTTGGAATGCTTGCAGACTGTACGTGTAAACACCACACTTACAGTCACACTGTATGGTGGGAGACGCTCATTCATTGCGCATGCGCTAACCAGGCAACTTCCTAAATTGATGTGTGTATACACTTATTTTTCAAAGTAAATAATATTCTTTGTTGACCAATGAAGTCTGTGACCATTTGAGTCATTAAATTATATTTAGTGTGCAACAACTAATTATTTTGAACTATAAGCAGTATTCTTGTTAGTCATAACTTTTATTATCACTATTTTATAATTATTCATCATTAAAATATCTTTAACTTCGTCAATTTGCATTACTGCAGATGCAGAAAATTGCAAGTTACAAGCCAACATTTTGCACTGATACAAACTTATTCCTTCCAGCACGCTTGTTGCTATATTGTGATAGTATGCTATCATACTTGACTGATCATACAGTTATATAAAACTACTCTACCGTATGCAGAACTGTCCTAACTGCTAACCAGGAAATTTCCAGATCATTATCATTTGAAATACAGTCATTTTGCTGACTGTGTAAATATAATTACATGTTTTATTTGAATAAATAGTAGAAAATTAACTTGAACAGGTAGAATAGGTACTTGAACAGTTGTTAACTATTTCCAGTTTTATTTATGTTTTAGAATGTCACTTTAATATAATCAAGTTAAAAATTGTGTACTAAACAAGTTTCACTTTCATTAAAAACCCTTAACTCTCATAAATCAGATGATATAACATGTATGGAGAGAGAGGGAGAGGGAGAGAGAGAGAGAGAGAGAGAGAGAGAGAGAGAGAGAGAGAGAGAGAGAGAGAGTGTGTGTGTGTGTGTGTGTGCTTTCAAGCTTTCAAAATACTGTAGTAGTAAAGATAACTTGTCACAGAAAATACTAAAAATGTCACAATTATTGGTTTGCTAATATGGAGTATAATTTTCATATAAAACAAATTTAAATATCCATCTGATGATCAATGAATGAATAAATGAAGTCATGACATTGATTTCTAGAGGAAACTGATGAAAACAACAGTGTGCATTATATACACATGTTAATCAACGTCTTAAGTATATTTTAATTATGTTTATATGCACACATTATGTTTATATGCAGACAATTTTTCCTGAATAAATGTGATTAGTGTAATAATACATAAAAAATAATAAATATATGTATATTATAATTATTATGCATTGTTATTATTAATGAATAATAATATATTTGCATATATACATAAATACACAAAATTCAGTTTAAAAAATACAATAGAAATAATTTATAATAATCTGCAGTGGATTACTTTTTTTTTCAGTTATAGACAGTGATTCTTTTATTTCCAACTTCATGTCATAACGAAGAAAATGAGTACAGAGTGTTAAAAACATAGAAAACCGTTTAAATCTATAAGCAGGCCCGTATTTAGGCACGTGCTATTCTGTGCTTGCGCACAGGGCGGCATGATTTTGGATTTTGATTTTTTAGATTCACAATGAAAGGATATTTCCACTGAAAACTAACGCCTACGTCACACACGTCCGCCTTTTCTACAAACATTGTGCACAGTTTAATCTGAGTTGTGGCATCGGGAACTCAGAAATGGTTAATAAACGTCAGCCACATCCTACATGAATTATATGTCAATGTCGAGAGAATTAAGCCATTTAAAATTACGTTGTAACTTGTAATACCTACAACGCTACAACAGACTGCCATCATATGTTTATGTTTACCTATTATAATGTACTCAACTTGAGCTGGTATGTCTGTAAAATCACGGCTTGTTTCCTTGTTTGAGTCGTAAGTTTGTGTGGGTGGGGGCGTGGTGCGTGGGGGCAACATATTACTTAGAGCACAGGGGCGCACAATACCTAAATACAGGCCTGTCTGTAAGTCATTATATTTGTGTTATTGTTTGGTATACAGTCAGGTTCACGGTTATCAACAATTTTTATGGACGTGTTGATACATCGCATTTTGTGTTCCTACATCATTTCCACTGAAACACCTGTTGATGTTCTACATCAATAACCGTTGATGATCTAATTATTTATTTCTATTGGACATTGCAACAGTTTCCATCCATTCTAAAAAATTATTCTAGTCCTGTATGACTGTCAAAATGTCATCAGTAATGGCAGTGGTGGCTGGTAATGCAGCAGTAGTCAGTAGGGGCACTAGAATGATAAATTTTGGATATAAATAAAACTTACCACAAACCACAATAAACATGTAGACAGCCATAGGAGCTCAACCACAAACAATATTGTCAAAGACAACAGTTGACTATAACACAAGAACACTAATAAATTAAATCGTACACATAATTTATTTGTAAAGAAAGTCCATCCATCTTTACTTTATGAGAAAATTTGTCAATAATCGTTTGTATTAAAATCCTTATTTGATACATTTCTTTTCAGTGGCTATCATTGCTAAGGCATTTCCCTTGTCTGTACTCATTGTTGACTCAATGTTTTTATTCTTTTCAGCATAGAAAAGTGCCTTTTAGATTCAGATGTTGTCATGGTTGTTACCAAAACTTGTAGCAGACTTAACAGTTTTTGAATATGTTTCCTCCAAGTTATTCTGTAGTGAGAACCTCGAAAGAGACATAGACAGAATCAGAAGAACCTCAGGTAGCATCTACTGCTAAATGAAGTCTTCTTGACTGTAAAGCATTGTTTTAAGTTTTAATGTATCAAAAAATGGATAGGCTTTCATAACATTGTTTAACTTAGCATCTGGAAAATTCTGTAAGTAGCTATTGTACATGTTACTATAAAGGAGTTTTGAAGCTGTCAGATGGCCAAGAAAGAGAATCTTTCTTAGCTTGAACTGACACAATGTCACACTTCATTTGTAACAATTTTCTTATTCATTGGTTGACAAGTGGATTTCATTCTATTACTTCTTGGTTGTAATAGACAACTGTGGCCCTTGGCAACAGCGGCATATTGTGGACATCGGGCCATCGGAGTTACCTAGCTCTGGATGCCTGTGTGAAGAAGTAAGAAGTAAGTAAGAACTTCTTGGTTGCGGGTCGCATCATCAATTTCATCATCCAGAGTATGCCTTAGACAGGCTACTGCATTGTGAAACTGCTCAACATTTTAGGAGATTTGTACAGGATCAGTATCATGCTTCTTCATTTGTACATGCAAAATATCAACATGAGGCATAATCTAATAAAACATATAAAATAGGTTATTTACCTTCTGTCGGCGTTTCTTAAAATCCTTTTAGGATGACTCGAGTTTCAACACCATTTGGTGTCATCATCAGATCGGTGAATTAGGTTAAAACATTTCGATGCATATGCATTGAATATAACCTAATTCACCGATCTGATGATGACACCAAATGGTGTTGAAACTCGAGTCATCCTAAAAGGATTTTAAGAAACGTCGACAGAAGGTAAATAACCTATTTTATAGTCTTAATCGTTTCTGGAGGCAAGAAAAATGTTTAAATCTAATAAAACAGTTGTAACGTGTTCAGTCCTATGCCCGTACGATGTGCGGGCGGACGTGTAACGTTCTGTCCAATCCCCGTACGTCGTACGGGCGTCAATTTTACATAGTTTTAAACTATTTTTCAACCTTGCTTTATGAGAGCAGCACATCATAACTGAACTGTAGTTATTTCTTTAACAGATAGCGTTGAATCCATGTAACTGAATTAACAACAACATATTATGTTTTGTTTAGATGCTTTGAATTCAGTGTGTGTTACATGCATTCAGTATGCATGTCAGTTACACATAAATATTTTTAAAATGTATTTTCTTTACTTTTTATAGTTCATATAATGTGTAGCATAGATTAGTGTCCAATAATTATATGAAAACCATAAATGTGTGTTTGAAAGTGAGTTATAAAAATAAATTGTGACTTAAAAAAATGTTTCTAATTTTTTAGTGCAGTTGTAACTTAAATTTTTGTTTTAAATATTAAAAAAGTGTAAAGTGTTATACATCAGATTAAAGAGGAAGTAAATCTGAACTAAAAGACAGTGTAAGATAAGTTGACAAAATAGAATTGGTTAAGTTTTAGTATAACAATGAAATACACTAAAAACACCAGCCTACTATGGTTAACACCCCTCACAAGCACAGGTCTGAAAGTGTTAACCAGAATAAGAAGGAGGCATTGGATTCTAAAAAGTGCAAGTAATCCTGTAGCTTCCTGAACTGTGACTGCATTAAATCCACTACTTGTGCATATTTTCTTGAAACATTCAACGGTCAATCCTCTTTCCACAAGTCTGCTTTTGAAATTACACCTTGTGCGTAACTCTCTTTGTGAACAGTCATCACTCCACTGTGTCTGAGCTCTTAATTTACCCTTTTCTTGACCCAAAAAATTTGAAGTTCATTAGAGGTAATGTGTGCTATTGCTTCAGCAGAGACACTGAGCAGTTTGTAAAAACAAAACAAAAACTCGGTAGTCTCAACAATTGTTTCAACAGTGTCCTACAACATAGTGATAAATTAATGTCAGCTGAATGGCCATAGAGCAGTCCGTTGTTTTGTCAGCTTGAATGGCCACATATATTGATGATTTGATTTCTTCAAGTATGTTTTCTCCATATACGTGATATATACAATATAATACTTCATTTTGGTTCATTTTAGAGGTCCCTTTAAAAACTGTAGCATGCTGTAAATGATCCTTTAGCATACCGTCCAACTCGGTACCAAAATCAGCTAAGCCTAATAATTCTCCCTTGTTTTTTTATTCTTCATATTCATCGTGTCCTCTTAATGCCAATTCAAAAGCCCCACAAAATTTAATGCAGTCAATAATTTTTGAAAACCCAGCTGTTTGTATTGACTTTCTTGTTATGACCCTAAATCAATACTACTTTGTTAAGTTAATATACTTTTTAAATATATCAAATACAAAAAAAAAATACAATTTATTTCCACCTACCTGCACAGTTTCTTATATCTGGGTCCAGAATTCGATCACATGTACGTCAGATGCAAACCTGTGTTACGGGTTATTGAAATAACTAACTCGACTCATTTTTGAAATGAAGAGAATGTACTTAATCTTTATTATTCATTTACTATGATCTGTTTCAAATTATTCATTATTCATTTCTTGTATGCTTACAAAACCTCTATTATTTTTAGTGTACTTTTAACTGGAATACAGCTTCCTTGTAATATGTAATTTTACAGTATTGACTTATATACTACAGCTTACCTTGTACATCACACATAAACACAAAAAACACAAACAGCCCAGCCTGCAATTTACACTCTCACAGACATACAGAAAATTATAAAGCCCTTAACATTTTTTTAAAAGAAAACCCCTCCCTGCCGGCACGTGGAAATAGCTCGAGCACTACGTTTCATTTAGTGATTTTTTATTTGATGTGTCCGAAATTAATTTATTGATGTTTCTGATTGATTGTAGTTTTTGCTGCACTACTACGTGTTCATCGTTGACCGAAACTCACTTTTGACGGATAATTATAACAAATTTTTGACAAGCCCACTGGGCTTGGTACCTGCCGGTACGTTAGCTCGGCCAAAACTGCGCAGAACGGCAAGGCGTTCGTGGCTAACTGAATTTCGTCGTTTGTTGAGGAAACTAAAGCCTTGTATTTGTTCGTCGTAGCTTTCGTCCCATGCAATTCATGTATTTGTTGGGGTGACGACAGTATACGATCTCAGTGAGGCACTGGCTAACGTCACGAGATGGGCGGATCTTAAGTTTTCATATCCGCCGTTTCACTCGATGAAGGTGAATAGAATTTGTTTCCTGACCATGTTGGTTTTTTGAAGTAGCGTCACCCCGAGCGTATACCTGTGTCGCGCGTACAGGCGCATGGTCACACTCAAACAAAGTTCTCGGAAATCTAGGGTGGTGCGAATTCCTTTACCGATTTCACAACGCGATATTGCGTTGCTGCCTCGTTACAAACTGTTCCATACACGTGGTCTGTCACAATGGAATAAAACTTACACAATATTTTTTATAAATCCCCGAAATGAAATCAAATAAAAATACCCACATTTTTGACACGTTACAACTTTGATGGCAGGCTGTATGCAACTGTGTACCTAACATATATTGACTGTCCCTAACATCGTAAAGAAACAAAGTTATTTTATAAATACACTTGCCAGAATCTTACCTACCTTCGATCTGATTTAATTTACTTTCTTTATTCTCATTTACTTTATTTCTATCTCTTTCCCACTTTTCATTTCGTTCTTTCATATTATTCATTTGTTTTTATGAATTTATTAACTTATCCCACTTTTCATCACTCTCGTCAAACCGTTTATTAATATCGTTAAACATTACATTGATATCCTTGAACATTGTTTTCATAATACTCATAAACTCGTGTATGAATTCTGTATATTCTCTGCGTCCCCTGATCCACTCACTTTATTTTCTTGTGCCTCGGCCATGTTGACCAAAAATTATTTATATAACACCCTTTCTTATATAACAATAATTACACATACCCAGTCTAAATACCCCACACACAAAAATTGTTATCAATATTGTAATAAAACAAGTAATCTATAATTGGATAATTAGGTAATAATTGGTTAATAAAATTTTTTTATTATATATTTTTTTAATTATTTTTATTGATTTAATTAATTTTAATTGGTGTAGTTGTTTTTTAATTGTTTAGACTCAATTAATAAAAAATATACTGTTTAATGACTCTGTGTGTTCTGATGTAAAATTATTTATTTCTTCACTTCAAGTAGATTATCTAAGCCGTATCGATTGCATGTAGCAGCCAATTTAAAATCTGTTCTTCTTCTTCTAGCTCGTCTACTTAAGAAGTTCACTTTTTACTCTTAAATAATTAAAGTAATTCAATTTAAGGCTTAGCTGATCAATAAAACAGTATTAAAACAATAAATGAGTTTATTCGTCAAACAATTATTTCAATTTGCCGCAACGGCTTGAATCTGATTCGATAAAAGGTTACAGTTCGATTAATTTATATATTCAGAATATTTCAATGTAATTATTATATTATAAGGGTTCTTTTAACTGTAGAAATAGTCAGGAAACCCAAGAGAATTCAATACTTACAAGGTATTAATAATCATATTCATGAAACAGACAAAAATGATAAATTGTAATGTATATAAAGAGTTGATATTACGGTACTGTTGACTTTGTTGACGTCACTCGTCACGTTACCGGCATCCTCTTCGACTGGAATCAAAAATGGCTGCCTCAATGAGTTGAACTGCGATGTAATTTCAGCTACGAGTTCTTCCTTCAAATAAATGTCTCCGCTGGTTATTTCCTCTCCAGTGATGTTGTTCTTGGACGATCCACGAGTTGTAGAGTGTAGTGTTGTTTACCCACTAGGTTTTGGTTCGGTAATAGTAGTGTTATATCCCAAAAGGTTCCCTTCACTCGGTGTACTTTTATTTTGAGTTCAATTTTGTTCTGCTGTCGTGTCTAGATGTAGTGACGTTTTAATTTAATATTATTTAATCTAGTTTAATGTTTCAGTGACTGATATTATAGTATTTTCACGTTAATTCAACTTCTATTTATCTTCATATAGCTTCGTCATATATCTCGGTTAATGTTAATAAAATTTTCGTTAATATTTCTTTGAGAAGTCTTTTGACACGTCTATCTCGTTTGGCTTTTAACAATCAACTAACTGATTTTTGTTCCTTCATATATAAGATTTATAATATTTCGGTATCATTTCTCATTGTTCAGCCATCAGCTGTTTTCTTTGAATTCAATCTTATATATAAAAAATATTGACATTTTTATGTTTAAATGGCTATAAATTATTTGTTTAGTACCTTTATGTAAATTTAATTATATAACAATATTCCTGATTTCATTTTATACACTTTAATACTAAATTTTCCCTATTTTGGTTTGAACTGTGCTTCTGAATTACATTCTTTGAAATTTATCTGTAGGCCTTATCTTGACTTACAGAATTACCTATTACTTGGTTTAAAATATGTCTTATGTTACAATTTACTTTTCGCTCGATTCCTAATTAAATGTCTGTAATTTTCCTAATTTACATTTGGCTATTGTTTTAAACATTTAACAAATTATTTGCATTTTACTAGTACACTTTACTGATTATGGCCTTACCTGGTACAAACACCTAATTTAAGTCAATTTTACCTGTTGATTCCTCTCATTACTATTATAGGTCGTGGTTATTATTATGATAATGTATTTGTATATTGAATAGGGTAATTTACCTCAAATTAGTTTAGGTTCTATTAACTTGTATTCTTTGATTAGATTTGTATGGTCAAATTTGAATTTGTTTTGGTCATCAATTTCCAATTTTCCTAGCAAAGTTATTATTAATTCATCTTATTATGTTCATATTTTTTGATCCACTATTTCTGGTTTGTTTGAATTATTAATTTGCCTTTCCTTACTTTACAAAACATAATATTAATTAACATGATTAAAATACAATAAATTCTTACATTCTAACACCTAGCATTTACTAGCATTAAAACGTTACGGGTTAAAAAAAATTATTTAATATTGAAATATTGATTTTTTGTTGTATTACCTACCTTTCGTGAAACTTCCAGGGTCTCGTCTGGTGTACTCATTAGCAGAGAGAAATAGGTGAACGCAATAACCGATACATCTTGATATGTGAAATTAAACCTGTTTTATTATATCTACTTCAACATCTAAAAAGCATCAAACAATTTATTTTATGTATCTCTGTAATACTCATTGTATATGGTTGACTTTACTTACGTTATACAGGAATACGCCATTTAACACTGATACTTATACACTAAACAAACTAACAAAAATTATTAAATTAATTAGACTGCCCAGTCTGCTCACGCACAACTCACATACCTTTTTCAAAACCCCCTTTAATTGATTAATTTAGTTGGAACATTTTAAAATGAACTTACGATGCTGGATTACCAAACGGCGTCACTCCTTCACTGCACTGTACTGCGTGTGTTTTAAGGCCGAAATCTTTTACTGTTCACATTTTTATTTTTCATCCTATTGACTTCACTGACTCTATCTATTATTTTATTTACTTTAACTATTGGTGAACACCCTCTACAGAATAATTTTAGGTTTTACGTGCACAAGTTTTTTACTTCACGCCCGGCCGGGCTGAGAAATTTTTCCAACTGGGTGGAGCGTCACCAACAAAGTCTCCCACCATAAGTTAGGCACAGCGGAACTTACAATGCCTTTTGATTGAATCCTCCGTCACTGTTCATTCAACACATGTTTTGAGTGTTGGGGACGTGGATGACATTCGGTGAGCACTGGTTGACGTCACAAAGTAGGTTGGACTTAAACCCACATCCGCCAGCTAAGACCATGAGGCGAACAAAAATATTGTCTTCAAGCCATGTTGCTTTACTACCGTGGCGTCGTTTGTGCACATGCTGGTGTAGTGCGTTTGGGCACGGGTCGCACAGCCGCGAAGTTCTAAGAATTGACGACTGGCACATTCCTTGGCAAATATTTCACAACAGTTACTGCGTACTGTTCCTTGGTTCGCACAATGCTTTTATTCAAACACGTGGCCGTATACACAGATGGGAAATGAATTTAAAATATTTTATAATAAATCCCCAAATTTAATAAAATAAAACTCCTCATAATTCATCCCGTTACAATACCCCCCCAATGAGAGGTC
The DNA here is from genome assembly GCA_034769895.1 of Magicicada septendecula. NCBI lineage: Eukaryota > Metazoa > Arthropoda > Insecta > Hemiptera > Cicadidae > Magicicada > Magicicada septendecula. The sequence continues at coordinate 200,161,959 of CM068371.1, read as the reverse complement.
TTCTGTCGAAACAGAAGAAATATCATTGCTAAAACCCCTAAGAGGATCGGTGAGGAACTGGTGCCAACAACCCCCTTTAGCTCTTATACTTCATGGGTAAACAACCCCCCTGGCTCGGCGACTATGGCCGCATCTGAACGAGATTACTGGACTTCTCTATACGAGATCCCAACACCATAAAATCGAACAGACGCACCACAACGCACCTAACCCTCTATCATGCCACCCCGAAATCCAAATCCCTGGTCTTATATCATGCCAGATCCTCAACCGATATGTTCCCCCTTTTCATTCACACTGGGCTGCCTTTAGCAGTTACTGGGCTTATACACACACTTATTGCTACATCCTATCAAATCGTGTTATCAAATTTAGGAGTTTCCTTTAAATTGAAACCAAATCTATATTACCCTTAATCTCAAAAATCAAAATACAAATCTTTTATCTGAATTGAATAATTGTGTTCGTTATTATTGATAATTAGAAAACAAATAAATTAAACTTTTATTAAAAACATGAACTTCCTTATCCTAACATTGGATTAGACATATATCCTAAACAATACAATTCAATAAAAAACACTACTAATACACACAAACAATAATATAATCAAAATCCAAAAACATCAATTAGATGTCGGGCACAAAATCAATTTTTTTTTTTTTTTCAAAAAAAAATTTTAATTTATTAAAATATATTTTTTTTTTCAATATTAAAATTATTTAAATTAATTAAGAAACAAAATTGGCATCACTACATTGCCAAAACGGGTTTAGTATAGAACATCACCCATCAGCTGATCAAACTGGGTCAAGTCAAGAACCTTGACTTACATAAGTTATACATAAATTACATCATAACATACATTGAACCTCTTTAAAATTCTATCTTTAAACACAAAAACATAATAAAATAAGACATTTAAAAATAACAAATATTATAATTAACAATAAAATTGATATTTAAATTACTCAAAATTATACCTTTTACAACTTTACATTTTCAAATTCTATTAAAATTGTCACTTGTTTCAATCAAAATTTTACATTTTTACTATAACTCTCTTTATTTAATAATCTCATTCTCCATTAATTTGGGTGATTTAATTATTTATACTAACTTGAAAAAATTGCAAATCATTCATAAGTGATATTCTACAGCTGATCTGCTGATTTTCTCAGCAAGGTGAATGACCTTTCGACAAACACCTTTCAAAATTATATAAATCACATATTTTATCAATCCTTATCTCTAACATAATAAAATAATACATTTATGTGACAGAATAAACATAGTATAATGAACATATGAACACCTCTTTATCAAATCGTAATACAAGCGTTTAATTAGTGCAAAAGTGAGTTATCATCTTTAAGTTATAAAAATTTGAATTTGTTGCTCACCTGAGCAACCCCCTAGCCACACACACTATTGTTTTTTCTGTTGGACTGTGGCGCCCATGTGCGTCCACAAGGACTGCATAGTTGGAGGAATTTGACATCTTCGTGTCCTTGCTTCCGCGTTACATTTGAAAGGTTTAGATATCAACATATCTTTGTTATATAATTATGCGCCCTTAATGCGGGTCTACCACCTGGCTTTGCTGTCCCTACTCGAACAGAGTGGCAGCCGCTGTTGCATAGTTTCCGGGATTTCCCCTAGTTTCACCCCCCCCCCATTAATTTCTAGTATAAACCAATTTCAAGCCAGCTATGGTCAAGGGACTTATTTATGGCCATAGCTGACCGCTAGCCAAAACCACGATTAGTGCTGGTAAGGCACTAATCGCCCGAAAAGTCGGGGAAATCATCTTTACCTTCAGGCGTGTTACACTCATCATTAGTTTGCACGGCACGGCTATTTATCAATATACAATATAAAATTGTAAAAAGGGTGTGCCATGCATTTTCGCCCTTTCGGCCTCCGATGGAGGTAATACTCTCTATTACCCCCAACACTTTCCGCTATCTACTGTGGCACATGCCACCACAGCAAGAGCACCCTAATAGCTAAACTAAATCTTTCTACATTTGCAGTTTCTACCCTCCATTATTATATCACTTCTATAAGCACCACTCTACCCCCCAAAATTACCCACATATCTTGTATGATAACAAGTTTTTTTTTTTATTTAACACATTTTTTTCACAGACACCTTTGCAAGTCCAAACTTTTTCTCTATGACCAAAATAGGCACTACAACAATGGATTATCTTACAAATTTACCTTAAAAGTACAATACATTTTGTTTTCTGAAGGAAAACAACTCCTTGAAAAGTTAAGTATTTAAGTTACCTAATTTCGGTTGTTTCATTCTGAAATTTTCCAATTTCAATTTCTAGAACAACCTACTGTAGTTCGTGGAATTTTTTTTTTTTTTTTTTTTTTTTTAATACCTTACCTTTCCACGAAACTAGGGGTCCCCCTCCCCGTTCAATGATAATGTTAAATTTCTAGTTTACACCAATTTGTGGACTCGGACCATTGTTGATTTCACCCTTTGCGGGGCTACCGTCAACCATGGTCTGCCTCCAGAATGCCAAAAACCACGATCAGAGGTGGTGAATCTGTGACCGCCCGAAAATGGGGGAGGATCCCTTCTACTTTTAAAATACCATAACGTGTGTATAAATAATAATAAAATATTATCATAATAAAATATAAAAATGTCTGTGTATGAAAATTTTAATAATCACAAAAATATCTATCATCACTCAGCTAGATAATACTTTTTTAATTGGGTCACATTATAAGTTCCTTTTATTTCTCGAGTTTGCAAATCTACTAAAACATAAGCATTCTCCATTTTCACTTGGCTAACCTTATATGGACCGTCATACAATAGGAAGAATTTTTTAATTTCTTTGTCCAACGCTGATGATTGATCGTGATTTTTTATTAATACTAGTTGTCCTACCTTGTATTGTATGGGTGTTAAATTCCGGTCATGTCTCCGTTTCCGCTGTTTGGCCTTACTCAGCAGGCGCTCCTTCCGATTACCAATTTCCTATCATGTGGTATTTCCGTCCGGGTTGGAAATTTTACTAGCTCTTCTAATATGCGTGACGGCCTTCTCTGAAACATTAACTCACATGGGCTGTAACTAGTGGATTCATGTAAACTGTTGTTAATATACCCCTCTATCTTGCACACAAAAGTAGCCCACAAAGAATGTTTTTTATGACAAAAGGTTCTAAACATTCTCCCTAACTCCCGCATAACACGCTCACTTGGATTTGACTGTGGATGATACACTGATTAAAATATTTAATTAAAATTAAAATATTTTCCCAACCTAAAGTTTCCCGCCAGGTGTTGCTGGTGAACTGCGAACCATGATCTGATAATACTATTTTAGGCTTACCTACTTCAATAAGGTATTCATTTACTATCTTCCTAGCCAATACTGATGAGGTTGCCTTTTTAATCGGGTACAATTTTACAAATTTGGTAAAAACATCTAACACAACAAATAAATAATTTACCCCGCCACGACCTTTGGGTAAGGGGCCATATAAATCAACGGCAACTAATGCTAAAGGACTGTCCGGCATTACATGCTGCATTAAACCCTCCTGTTTACGATTGTTTACTTTAGCTTTCTGAGAAATTTCGCATGTTTGTAATATTTTACTTTATTTATTAAATTTACATGACTCTTTTAATATGTCACTACATTTCTTGGGGCCTATATGACCATACCTTAGATGGCAATCTCTCACTACTTCAGGTATTATAACTTTAGGGATGCACACCTTCCAATCATCTCCCTGTTCATGTGCCCGGTGAAATAAGTGTTTATTAAACAAACTAAAATGTTTCTCCCACTTGTGAGGTACGTTAGGTATTCGACTCAAAGCTAATATTATTTTATTAAGTTCGGTGTCTCTTTCTTGTTCTGTTGCTAAGTTACTTATTAATTTTTTCATATTTACTTCCCCCACTTCTTTTACTATAAATATTTTATATGTATTTGCTATGTCTACTTCGGTATTATTATCAAAATCTGTTCTGGATAGGACATCAGCTACTATATTTTCTTTACCCTTACAATACTCAATTGTTAAGTCATATTCTTGTAATATTAGCATCCACCGCACTAACCTACCATGTGTTAATTTACAGTTCTTTAAAAACGTTAAAGCTCTTAAAAATGGTCAGATCTTATGATTACCTTATTTCCTAATAAGTACGTTCTGAACTTTCTACAGGCGAGAACTATTTATAACGCCTCCTTCTCCGTCGTAGTATAGTTCTTTTCACTAGTTAATAGAGATCTACTTGCAAAAGCTACTACTTTGTGGTTACCACTCCCATCTAACTGAAACAACTCTACTCCCAAGGCAATGTCTGACGCGTCTGTGTGTATATAAAATGGTTCTGAAAAATTAGGATGAGCTAATATAACTGTGTTTAAGAATTTATTCTTTATCAGCTCGAATATATTTTGCTCTTTTAACTTCCACTGCCATCGATTGTCTTTATTTAATAAATGTCCCAATTGTACTGTTAAATATGAATATTTATCTACAAATTGCCTATAATAATTGCACAAACCTAAAAAACTTTGCAACTGTTTAATATTTTTTGGTATCGGAAAATTTTGTATTATTTCTACCTTTTTAGGGTCTGTACTGATACCCCTTGCTGAAATTATATGTCCTAAAAAATTAACTTGTTCTTTCAAAAATTCTGACTTCTTAAATTTAACTGTTATGCCATATTCATGCAGTCTACTTAGTACCCTATCTAACCTTTCACAGTGTGTATCAATGTCTGGTGACGTAATTACTATATCGTCTACATAAACGGTTGTGAATTCTAAAATCTCTCTCCCTAACACATAATCCAGGCATTTGATAAAAATTGAAACACTTACGTTGAGTCCAAAAAGTAGCCTGTGAAATTGGTAATTCCTACCGTTGTACAGAAAGGCCACATACTGTCGAGACTCCTCTTCCAGTCTATCTGCCAGTAGCCTGCAGTCAAGTCCAAGGTGGTGATGTATTTGGTCCCACTAAAACGTTGCAGAATTTCGCTTACTGGTTCCGGTGATTCTCTGTCTCGAACAATTATTCTGTTCACTTGTCTTGCGTCTAAACATAATCTTATCGATAAATCTTTCTTTGTCACCACTACTAAAGGGTTGGAATATGGTGAGGTAGATTTTTCTATTATACCTTCCCTCAACATTTTATTTATTTCCTCCTGTACTAAACCCCTCTTGGAGTATGGTACCGGATAGGTTTTAGGTGCAAAGGGTGTTTTTTCTTTAACGACTAATTTACCCTTAAAATTCTTTACTAAACCGGGTTCGTCTGAAAAAACTGATTTATTTTTGTTTATTATTAGTACTATTTTTCTCTGTCTTGGTAGCTAAATTCCCCATCTTGATATAGGATTTTATTCATTTTCTCCTCCCAATTATTTTCATTTTCAAATAATTCATTACTATTTACTCTCAAATTACAATAATTTATCATTAAGGGCCTACACTCGTTTATGTCATTGTCAGAAATTAAAATTCCCTTACTAATTATTTTTAAAGCTTTCATTCCTACAGTTTTCTTTTGTATGAATAGTATAAGATTAAACTTATATGTGTGTGTTTCGTGGTTACTTCTGCCACACGTTGGATGCGTCAATTTATAATCAAACGCTTGCTACGCGTTGTTATTTAAAATTATTATGTTTATTTGTTTATAGTAATTGTACTAAAATAATAGTTAAATTCCGTTTAAAGCCACACGGGTTGTCTAATCTATTTGTAATAAAATGAAAACGCGTGTGTTTACAATTAACTTGAAGTAAAATAAAAGAGTGGTTGTTGTTTAAATTTAAATTCGTGGTTAAAATATTAAAAGTCTTATTAAAACAAAATTCCTCTATGGGTGAAGTGTTCTTTTGAGATAACTCAATGTTGAGAATGGTTAATTCTACTTGAAGGTGACTAATGTAGTAAAGTATCTTACCATACAACATTCAAAGTTACTCACAGTGTTTACAATGGTTTAATTATACTTGTTTTTTAAAGAATTCCCTTGTATTAAATAAATAAATAATGAAGTTAATTATATTTAAATGTTAGATTAACTTAAATTAAAACATGAAGTATGGCAGTTGATTGCTTGATAGTAGATCTCGTCTGGTTGAAACTGGTAGTAGAAACTTCTTCTGATTACAGGTAGTCTGAGTATGTCAAGTCCCGTAAAGTCTGGACAATATTATAAACAAACATATACTTTTACGTACCTGGTTGCGTTTACTTGAAGTTCACTAAACTGTCAACTCAGCTTACATTCATCAACTCCCTTTGGTTGCAAGGTTATGTCACCTTGTTTATTAAATTAGTGGGCGCCACACGGATTTATTCGGGGAAAATCCCGTGTAAAACCCATACATAAAAATTATTAGATGAAAAGAAAATTTAAAATAGTTGAGTACCACTTTTTGGCAATGCTATTCCAATATGTCAAACACAACAGAAGGTTGTTTAAGTTTATTAAATGAAACTATTTAATTATTCAAAAAAAATAAATCAAATCAGGTGATGCTGTTAATAATGGGTTTATTTGCACCCTTATAGTGAATTAAAAAAGATACACATAATGTAAACATACAAAGTTGTACAATAAAAGTTAGTTATTATATGCCTCATACGGCTTGCTCAGAACATGAATTATAAATCTGGTTAAGTCCAGATATTATTTATTTTAATATAAAATTATTACAATTATTAATGTTATTATTACTATTATTGTTATTATTATTATCTCAGTTGCGAATTCTTTGAGACACGAAAGAAAACAATTATGCCTACACAGTATCCAATGATACAATTGATCAACAAAGTTTTAGGTTACTTTTACCAAGTAATTGAAAAAAAAAAACGATCTATTGAAAGATCGTGCGTTTCATCAACGCTTGCTTTTTTAATGACAATCTTTATCAATTGAGAGCCCTTACAACTAACATATATCTTACTTACTAATAACAAAATTTGAATAATAAATCGAAACGTGGTGTAATCTTAAATACTGTTTTTGTGTTTTGCGTCAGTACAGGTTATGGTAGCAAAAATACAAGTTATTGCACTCAGATCAAGATTAATAATAATTGCACTTTTACCTTCAGAGTTTTAATTATTTAATTAAAACCTTTTATCACTTAAGTAATCGGATTATAGTGATTACTTTGTTTCGGCACTAATTCGCACAAGAACAGAATAATGCGATCCTCTTCTGATTAAAATGGATCGTGAATAATGACAATAAATTATTTTCTGTTCGTCATTCCCGCACAAATTAAAATAAACTGCACTTAAACACTGTCGTTGGTTGATGATGAACTTGAAGTAAAAATTTCTTGTCGTTAACTATTGGTTCCGGAGTACAAGGTAACTGACGCTATGTGTTATAAAGAAAAACGTAGCGGAGACGAGCGTACGTCTGTTCTGCTCGCTAGTTAGTAAAGGTCTTCTTTCAAAATTCGCTGGTTTGTCTTTATATACCCTTCTCTTGGATCGGGCTTAGGTAAAATTATTATTTAATAACTAATTTTCTTATTGGTCCAGACAGGTGAGACGAGGATGACGTATCACTTTTTGGCGGTTGATAACGGTTTTTCTAACTGTCAAATGTTGAGATGATTGACAGGTCGCTTCTGTTGTCATTGTTATTATTATTCGTATTCAGATTCCTGATGTACATTTAGAAAATGATGCTAACAGTTGTAATACGCTTAATACCGTCACGATTGAGTTGATATTATTATCAAATTAAAGATTGTTTTGTTTCCTTTAAATTGATATCACTCGATCTCGAATTACTTTCACTTTAACCGACATTGTTAGAAAATCAATGTTCGGGTACACTATTCTTACTGTCGTCTGCTCTTTATGAGTCGCCGATTTTACACTTTTGGTTAACCTTGCTCGTATCCACATAACATTTTATTAATCAAATGTTTATGTGCGGACACCATTAATACTGTACTGACGTTTTTTTTCACTGAACTTTACTTGTACACCTTAATTCTATACATAGTAATAAATGATCCTACTGACTATGACATTTCGTTCACCGTTAGTTTGTTTTAAGCTACTATTTACAATTAAAATTATGGCTAAATCTATCGTTTTAATAACATTTTTCGTTATGTCAATGCATAACCATAGTTCTTGTGCATTTTAGTTTGCACTGGTGATAATTATTGATAGTCATTTTATTGACTAATGTTTGGTCTAAGTTTGGTAAGTGTATCGCCTACACTGAAATTTGGCCTTAATAATGCCTATTGGTTCTCAATTCGGTAAATTATGGAGACATCTTATTTGTATAAGATTCTCTTATATAAATAGCTCTCTTTTCTGACAGGTATATTTGATGCAGAAATACATCTTAGTTCCTACAATATAGCCATTGTTAACATCGGTTTTGGCATTCATTATCTACTGTTCATTGTCACATTTATTATCAGAAAAATGCTGATTTTGCTTTCACAGTATTTAATTGCTCATTCGTTTGTTTTTTGTTTATAAATGACATTCGGTTTACATTAACCATTTACTGAATTGACAGTTGAATTTACATTTATTCTGTCCATTAGTTCGTTTTAGTCTCAGTCTAGTTGTAGTGTCAAACAGCTATTGGGTTACTGTTTCACATGGCACTTCTGCTTTATTCTTCTCTCTTGGTTTCTTCTTTCTTGTTTATTTTGACTATTCTATACCTATTTACATGGTTATTCTGTTTTTATGAAATCTGATAACATACACTTAGGTTAGGTGACATCTTGTGATGTTACATATACACCCTCTTTAAAATTGATCATTTGAAAAATTTATATTTTGTAAAATTATCAATTCATGTCAGTTTCTTAGTATACTTCAATAAAAATTTTCTCTTGTATTCCTAGATTTTTTAAACATATTATTGGTGTATTACTCTAGGTTGGCTTTTTATACAATAGTACAATTCTTAATTTACTAGTAATTTCAAGCTGCTTACTCTCTAAATCATTTAACTATAATGGATCTTGTTTCTCAAGTTAATTATTCCCTGTTTTATTTACATTCTACTTTCTCACTACATATCTTTGCATTCGTGATCATTTGGATGGTTATTATAATTTATACCTCACAGATTCTTTCATAATATTCCTTGATATAATAAAACAATATAATTCCCTAACTGTAGTAGAGGTTTTGGAATCAGGGTGGCTCACTATGGCTAACATCCTCTGCCGTTCCTCCCTACACATTCTCAGATTCAGAGGCATTACTCTTCTCTGTCTGAGTAAAAATAAACATTGCACCTGGCAATAGTTGCACTATCACAACTCAAAAAAATATCACATATCATTCATATTCAATAATATAATATATTCACTATAATATACAAGGTATCAGAGGTTTTCATTTAGATCACATTTCTATCTTTATACTTGCTAACATACTTTCTTTCTTACAGGTAATTACTTCTTTTAGACTTGATGTTTTTGAGCTATGCTTTTATTAGCTATATAGTTACCTATGTACTAGTTAACAATTTGTTGTGGTTCATTTAAATATTTTTAAGATTATACACTGGTTTTGATGCTTATAGTACTTATGCATTTGTTTGTTCTATCTAGAGTTCACAATATATTTCTGTTTTCACTATGGTTCATTAAATCTTTAACGAGTTATATTCCTCCTGAATTATCAGGCTTACATTGTTTGTATACTAAATGGTTTTTTCTTTTTTTCTGATGTTCTCTGACATATTCTTATGATGTATCATATTTGATAATTGACAAACATTGTTCTTTCCTTTCATTTCATTATAACAATAGTTATTCTTACAATTAATACTCTTTGTTAGTTTTCTTCTCTACTCCTTCAAGTGATGGTGGTTTTCACTTATTCTGGATGATTTTATACACTATATACTATGCTGTAATTACAATTTCATTTAACAATATACTAATATCTATTTCATAGACATTCTTGGGGTTTTCATGGTTTGTTTCACAAATATTAATTTTTCTTTCCTTACATTCCATAATAATGTCCTTCTTTTTATTTTACACACTTTGTTATACTGCCTCTCTACTCCTTCAAAGGTTAGTTGGGTGAACCTTTATTCTGGACGATTTTAATTTAACATTTGAGTTTTATGAGAGGTATACTATAATCATTTTATAAACATTAGGTCATATAGAATATTCATCTGGATACATGTTTTTCTCTAGGTATAGTACAGTAATTGTATTTTCTTATTAAATCATTTGATTGACCTTATCTAATATTCTATCCCCTGGGGTAATAGGTCTGGTACATTTTCATCATTAACAAATGGTTTGGTTTACATCTTAAATCTACACACCTTTGTAACTTGATAAGGCGGATTGACTAGTTATAGCTAATTAGTTACCTTCAACATTTTTGGTAGTTTAACAACAAATGAGTTTGTTTATAGTAGTGGTTTTTTCCAATATATATATTTTACTTTTTTATAACATAAACGTATGGGTGAGGAATGTTGCTTCCTATTGCATATTATCCCTCCTTAATATTAATCATTGCTTACTCGTCGATATTCATGGGGTTATTTGTGCTCTTCCACTCTATTGGGTCTATAATTGGTATTGTATTCTGGCGTCTTGGGATGTGCTGGGTCGGCTGCCATCTCCAGGTCTGAACTCTAGAGTTGCCTGCTCGGTTGTGCACTATTGTAAAGCCAGGCCTCTCACAGACTGGTACCCAATCTCCTTCGTTATCATTATTTGTGGTGTTTGGCTGCGGTCGGGTATCAGGTCTCCCTGGGTCGGACTGGTCATTGGCTTGTACAAAATTCACTTGTGGCCTGTAGTCGCTATTGCGGTTGTCACCCTCAATGCTACTACTCCTCCATCGTCCTCCTCTCATGCTTCCTCTTTCTCCACTGTGGCTGTCTCTACATGGGTATCGTCGCCTTCTATCGGGGTTGTAATTAGCTTGTACGTAATTTGCTCGTCGATGTTGCGACGGTTGGTTATTCCCGCCTTGGTTTGGTGGTCGATTATTGTTGTTATTAAAATTGGGTCGCCGGTTATTGTTATTATTATTATTGTTATTCGGGTTATTTGGCCTATTATTATGGTTGTTGTTATTAGCGTTATTATAATTTTGGTTTATCGGACCGTTGTTATTATTAAAATTATCTCGAGAATTTCGAGGGTAGTTATTATTATTATTATTAGTATTGCCGCCTGTGGTATTGAACTGGTCATTTCGTCGACGACTCCTCCGGTAATACCCCTCGTGTTCCTGATCTTCGAGCAGCGCTGACATAGCTGCTATTGTCTTAATCTGTCCCCACTGACGTGCTTTTGCGACACCCTCTTCAAAGTGATAGGACAATTTTGTGACAAGACATTCCTCCGGTATCTTTGTTTCTAGGTTTCTTGCAAGACATACTTGACCTAAGAAATACGAAGTCATGGTCCCTCCTCGGTTCGCATCATATCTTCCGTGGCATATATGGTCTCGTACGATATTTTGCGTCGCCTCGGACCAGTATTTTGCGCGGAATTGAGTTTTAAATTCATCATAGCTGTGAACCTCGTGGCGTGTTGCGGTCCACCAATTGTCGTAGATTTCTTTAAAGTATTCATCGATTAAATTTTTTATGTTATTCCATCTAGTTTCTCTAATCCGCGCCAAGTGTTCCTCCACACGTGCTAAAAATTCAATGGGATTACGACGATAGTTTCTAAAATTGATAGCGTCGCGGTTATCATTCGGTATTAAGTATTGACCTGGTATCGGACGGTTGCGGATAATCTCAATCTCCTCCCGCATTTGTACTATTTCTTGTTGTTTAAGTTCTTCAATCCTCTCTCGATTTGCGACCGTTAAATTCCTCACTGCATCCACAGAGGTACTCATTTCTTCGCAGCGCTCACCTACGTCTAACCTTACTCGTTTAATTTCATCTTGGTTTGTCCTTTTTAAAGACTCTATCCTTGTTTCGGTCACCTCCTCCATGTTATTGAATCTCCCGTCGACCTCTTCTCTGGTTCGCTGCAAGTCCTGGTCGTGTTGTTCGCACTTTTTATTTATTTCGACGATTTCCTCCCTCACAACGGCAATCTCCACGTCTACTCTGGTGTTTATCTTGTCATTGCCTTCTTCCATCCTCCTGCTAATTTCGATCAAGGTAGTGTTCAATTCTTCTCTAATGGCCTGGCTGTTATCGTCGATTTTACCGTTCAGCGCGTCCATAGACTTATGCGTATCGTCTATCCTTTTATTTAGGTCCTCCTTCAGCGATTCCACATTTTTACTAAGCGATTCCAGGTTTCTATTTAAGTCCCGATGGTCCTCCCTTATCGACTCTATATTTCTTTTTAACACCTCGACATTCCTTTGATTTTCTTCCCGGGATTTCTTACCATCTTCCTGTAATGCTTCCATATTTTTATTCATTGATCGACTATCTTCCTTAATCTGTCCGAATTGTTCCATCATCATTCTCATCATGTGATCCCATCTCGTCTCTTCGGATGGTCTGCCTGGTTGGTCGCTGACAATCATTTCCATCTCTGGTTCTACTTGAGGTGTTTCGTCGGTACTAGTCTCGATATTGTTGATTGTAATAATTCCTATCTCGTCTGTGGGTTGCTCTTCGTATGTATTTACATCCCGTTGCATTTCTCCTACCCTACTGTCCTTATATCTTGTATCGTACTGATGGGTGTGCGGCATGTTAATTTTTCCGTGTCTACCGGGCTAATATAAAATATAAAAAATATATTTATTTAATATTTTTTAAGCCACACTAGTTGGTGCGCCAATTTATAATCACAACTAAATATGTGTGTGTTTCGTGGTTACTTCTGCCACACGTTGGATGCGTCAATTTATAATCAAACGCTTGCTACGCGTTGTTATTTAAAATTATTATGTTTATTTGTTTATAGTAATTGTACTAAAATAATAGTTAAATTCCGTTTAAAGCCACACGGGTTGTCTAATCTATTTGTAATAAAATGAAAACGCGTGTGTTTACAATTAACTTGAAGTAAAATAAAAGAGTGGTTGTTGTTTAAATTTAAATTCGTGGTTAAAATATTAAAAGTCTCATTAAAACAAAATTCCTCTATGGGTGAAGTGTTCTTTTGAGATAACTCAATGTTGAGAATGGTTAATTCTACTTGAAGGTGACTAATGTAGTAAAGTATCTTACCATACAACATTCAAAGTTACTCACAGTGTTTACAATGGTTTAATTATACTTGTTTTTTAAAGAATTCCCTTGTATTAAATAAATAAATAATGAAGTTAATTATATTTAAATGTTAGATTAACTTAAATTAAAACATGAAGTATGGCAGTTGATTGCTTGATAGTAGATCTCATCTGGTTGAAACTGGTAGTAGAAACTTCTTCTGATTACAGGTAGTCTGAGTATGTCAAGTCCCGTAAAGTCTGGACAATATTATAAACAAACATATACTTTTACGTACCTGGTTGCGTTTACTTGAAGTTCACTAAACTGTCAACTCAGCTTACATTCATCAACTCCCTTTGGTTGCAAGGTTATGTCACCTTGTTTATTAAATTAGTGGGCGCCACACGGATTTATTCGGGGAAAATCCCGTGTAAAACCCATACATAAAAATTATTAGATGAAAAGAAAATTTAAAATAGTTGAGTACCACTTTTTGGCAATGCTATTCCAATATGTCAAACACAACAGAAGGTTGTTTAAGTTTATTAAATGAAACTATTTAATTATTCAAAAAAAATAAATCAAATCAGGTGATGCTGTTAATAATGGGTTTATTTGCACCCTTATAGTGAATTAAAAAAGATACACATAATGTAAACATACAAAGTTGTACAATAAAAGTTAGTTATTATATGCCTCATACGGCTTGCTCAGAACATGAATTATAAATCTGGTTAAGTCCAGATATTATTTATTTTAATATAAAATTATTACAATTATTAATGTTATTATTACTATTATTGTTATTATTATTATCTCAGTTGCGAATTCTTTGAGACACGAAAGAAAACAATTATGCCTACACAGTATCCAATGATACAATTGATCAACAAAGTTTTAGGTTACTTTTACCAAGTAATTGAAAAAAAAAACGATCTATTGAAAGATCGTGCGTTTCATCAACGCTTGCTTTTTTAATGACAATCTTTATCAATTGAGAGCCCTTACAACTAACATATAGCTTACTTACTAATAACAAAATTTGAATAATAAATCGAAACGTGGTGTAATCTTAAATACTGTTTTTGTGTTTTGCGTCAGTACAGGTTATGGTAGCAAAAATACAAGTTATTGCACTCAGATCAAGATTAATAATAATTGCACTTTTACCTTCAGAGTTTTAATTATTTAATTAAAACCTTTTATCACTTAAGTAATCGGATTATAGTGATTACTTTGTTTCGGCACTAATTCGCACAAGAACAGAATAATGCGATCCTCTTCTGATTAAAATGGATCGTGAATAATGACAATAAATTATTTTCTGTTCGTCATTCCCGCACAAATTAAAATAAACTGCACTTAAACACTGTCGTTGGTTGATGATGAACTTGAAGTAAAAATTTCTTGTCGTTAACTATTGGTTCCGGAGTACAAGGTAACTGACGCTATGTGTTATAAAGAAAAACGTAGCGGAGACGAGCGTACGTCTGTTCTGCTCGCTAGTTAGTAAAGGTCTTCTTTCAAAATTCGCTGGTTTGTCTTTATATACCCTTCTCTTGGATCGGGCTTAGGTAAAATTATTATTTAATAACTAATTTTCTTATTGGTCCAGACAGGTGAGACGAGGATGACGTATCACTTTTTGGCGGTTGATAACGGTTTTTCTAACTGTCAAATGTTGAGATGATTGACAGGTCGCTTCTGTTGTCATTGTTATTATTATTCGTATTCAGATTCCTGATGTACATTTAGAAAATGATGCTAACAGTTGTAATACGCTTAATACCGTCACGATTGAGTTGATATTATTATCAAATTAAAGATTGTTTTGTTTCCTTTAAATTGATATCACTCGATCTCGAATTACTTTCACTTTAACCGACATTGTTAGAAAATCAATGTTCGGGTACACTATTCTTACTGTCGTCTGCTCTTTATGAGTCGCCGATTTTACACTTTTGGTTAACCTTGCTCGTATCCACATAACATTTTATTAATCAAATGTTTATGTGCGGACACCATTAATACTGTACTGACGTTTTTTTTCACTGAACTTTACTTGTACACCTTAATTCTATACATAGTAATAAATGATCCTACTGACTATGACATTTCGTTCACCGTTAGTTTGTTTTAAGCTACTATTTACAATTAAAATTATGGCTAAATCTATCGTTTTAATAACATTTTTCGTTATGTCAATGCATAACCATAGTTCTTGTGCATTTTAGTTTGCACTGGTGATAATTATTGATAGTCATTTTATTGACTAATGTTTGCTCTAAGTTTGGTAAGTGTATCGCCTACACTGAAATTTGGCCTTAATAACGCCTATTGGTTCTCAATTCGGTAAATTATGGAGACATCTTATTTGTATAAGATTCTCTTATATAAATAGCTCTCTTTTCTGACAGGTATATTTGATGCAGAAATACATCTTAGTTCCTACAATATAGCCATTGTTAACATCGGTTTTGGCATTCATTATCTACTGTTCATTGTCACATTTATTATCAGAAAAATGCTGATTTTGCTTTCACAGTATTTAATTGCTCATTCGTTTGTTTTTTGTTTATAAATGACATTCGGTTTACATTAACCATTTACTGAATTGACAGTTGAATTTACATTTATTCTGTCCATTAGTTCGTTTTAGTCTCAGTCTAGTTGTAGTGTCAAACAGCTATTGGGTTACTGTTTCACATGGCACTTCTGCTTTATTCTTCTCTCTTGGTTTCTTCTTTCTTGTTTATTTTGACTATTCTATACCTATTTACATGGTTATTCTGTTTTTATGAAATCTGATAACATACACTTAGGTTAGGTGACATCTTGTGATGTTACATATACACCCTCTTTAAAATTGATCATTTGAAAAATTTATATTTTGTAAAATTATCAATTCATGTCAGTTTCTTAGTATACTTCAATAAAAATTTTCTCTTGTATTCCTAGATTTTTTAAACATATTATTGGTGTATTACTCTAGGTTGGCTTTTTATACAATAGTACAATTCTTAATTTACTAGTAATTTCAAGCTGCTTACTCTCTAAATCATTTAACTATAATGGATCTTGTTTCTCAAGTTAATTATTCCCTGTTTTATTTACATTCTACTTTCTCACTACATATCTTTGCATTCGTGATCATTTGGATGGTTATTATAATTTATACCTCACAGATTCTTTCATAATATTCCTTGATATAATAAAACAATATAATTCCCTAACTGTAGTAGAGGTTTTGGAATCAGGGTGGCTCACTATGGCTAACATCCTCTGCCGTTCCTCCCTACACATTCTCAGATTCAGAGGCATTACTCTTCTCTGTCTGAGTAAAAATAAACATTGCACCTGGCAATAGTTGCACTATCACAACTCAAAAAAATATCACATATCATTCATATTCAATAATATAATATATTCACTATAATATACAAGGTATCAGAGGTTTTCATTTAGATCACATTTCTATCTTTATACTTGCTAACATACTTTCTTTCTTACAGGTAATTACTTCTTTTAGACTTGATGTTTTTGAGCTATGCTTTTATTAGCTATATAGTTACCTATGTACTAGTTAACAATTTGTTGTGGTTCATTTAAATATTTTTAAGATTATACACTGGTTTTGATGCTTATAGTACTTATGCATTTGTTTGTTCTATCTAGAGTTCACAATATATTTCTGTTTTCACTATGGTTCATTAAATCTTTAACGAGTTATATTCCTCCTGAATTATCAGGCTTACATTGTTTGTATACTAAATGGTTTTTTCTTTTTTTCTGATGTTCTCTGACATATTCTTATGATGTATCATATTTGATAATTGACAAACATTGTTCTTTCCTTTCATTTCATTATAACAATAGTTATTCTTACAATTAATACTCTTTGTTAGTTTTCTTCTCTACTCCTTCAAGTGATGGTGGTTTTCACTTATTCTGGATGATTTTATACACTATATACTATGCTGTAATTACAATTTCATTTAACAATATACTAATATCTATTTCATAGACATTCTTGGGGTTTTCATGGTTTGTTTCACAAATATTAATTTTTCTTTCCTTACATTCCATAATAATGTCCTTCTTTTTATTTTACACACTTTGTTATACTGCCTCTCTACTCCTTCAAAGGTTAGTTGGGTGAACCTTTATTCTGGACGATTTTAATTTAACATTTGAGTTTTATGAGAGGTATACTATAATCATTTTATAAACATTAGGTCATATAGAATATTCATCTGGATACATGTTTTTCTCTAGGTATAGTACAGTAATTGTATTTTCTTATTAAATCATTTGATTGACCTTATCTAATATTCTATCCCCTGGGGTAATAGGTCTGGTACATTTTCATCATTAACAAATGGTTTGGTTTACATCTTAAATCTACACACCTTTGTAACTTGATAAGGCGGATTGACTAGTTATAGCTAATTAGTTACCTTCAACATTTTTGGTAGTTTAACAACAAATGAGTTTGTTTATAGTAGTGGTTTTTTCCAATATATATATTTTACTTTTTTATAACATAAACGTATGGGTGAGGAATGTTGCTTCCTATTGCATATTATCCCTCCTTAATATTAATCATTGCTTACTCGTCGATATTCATGGGGTTATTTGTGCTCTTCCACTCTATTGGGTCTATAATTGGTATTGTATTCTGGCGTCTTGGGATGTGCTGGGTCGGCTGCCATCTCCAGGTCTGAACTCTCTAGAGTTGCCTGCTCGGTTGTGCACTATTGTAAAGCCAGGCCTCTCACAGACTGGTACCCAATCTCCTTCGTCATCATTATTTGTGGTGTTTGGCTGCGGTCGGGTATCAGGTCTCCCTGGGTCGGACTGGTCATTGGCTTGTACAAAATTCACTTGTGGCCTGTAGTCGCTATTGCGGTTGTCACCCTCAATGCTACTACTCCTCCATCGTCCTCCTCTCATGCTTCCTCTTTCTCCACTGTGGCTGTCTCTACATGGGTATCGTCGCCTTCTATCGGGGTTGTAATTAGCTTGTACGTAATTTGCTCGTCGATGTTGCGACGGTTGGTTATTCCCGCCTTGGTTTGGTGGTCGATTATTGTTGTTATTAAAATTGGGTCGCCGGTTATTGTTATTATTATTATTGTTATTCGGGTTATTTGGCCTATTATTATGGTTGTTGTTATTAGCGTTATTATAATTTTGGTTTATCGGACCGTTGTTATTATTAAAATTATCTCGAGAATTTCGAGGGTAGTTATTATTATTATTATTAGTATTGCCGCCTGTGGTATTGAACTGGTCATTTCGTCGACGACTCCTCCGGTAATACCCCTCGTGTTCCTGATCTTCGAGCAGCGCTGACATAGCTGCTATTGTCTTAATCTGTCCCCACTGACGTGCTTTTGCGACACCCTCTTCAAAGTGATAGGACAATTTTGTGACAAGACATTCCTCCGGTATCTTTGTTTCTAGGTTTCTTGCAAGACATACTTGACCTAAGAAATACGAAGTCATGGTCCCTCCTCGGTTCGCATCATATCTTCCGTGGCATATATGGTCTTGTACGATATTTTGCGTCGCCTCGGACCAGTATTTTGCGCGGAATTGAGTTTTAAATTCATCATAGCTGTGAACCTCGTGGCGTGTTGCGGTCCACCAATTGTCGTAGATTTCTTTAAAGTATTCATCGATTAAATTTTTTATGTTATTCCATCTAGTTTCTCTAATCCGCGCCAAGTGTTCCTCCACACGTGCTAAAAATTCAATGGGATTACGACGATAGTTTCTAAAATTGATAGCGTCGCGGTTATCATTCGGTATTAAGTATTGACCTGGTATCGGACGGTTGCGGATAATCTCAATCTCCTCCCGCATTTGTACTATTTCTTGTTGTTTAAGTTCTTCAATCCTCTCTCGATTTGCGACCGTTAAATTCCTCACTGCATCCACAGAGGTACTCATTTCTTCGCAGCGCTCACCTACGTCTAACCTTACTCGTTTAATTTCATCTTGGTTTGTCCTTTTTAAAGACTCTATCCTTGTTTCGGTCACCTCCTCCATGTTATTGAATCTCCCGTCGACCTCTTCTCTGGTTCGCTGCAAGTCCTGGTCGTGTTGTTCGCACTTTTTATTTATTTCGACGATTTCCTCCCTCACAACGGCAATCTCCACGTCTACTCTGGTGTTTATCTTGTCATTGCCTTCTTCCATCCTCCTGCTAATTTCGATCAAGGTAGTGTTCAATTCTTCTCTAATGGCCTGGCTGTTATCGTCGATTTTACCGTTCAGCGCGTCCATAGACTTATGCGTATCGTCTATCCTTTTATTTAGGTCCTCCTTCAGCGATTCCACATTTTTACTAAGCGATTCCAGGTTTCTATTTAAGTCCCGATGGTCCTCCCTTATCGACTCTATATTTCTATTTAACACCTCGACATTCCTTTGATTTTCTTCCCGGGATTTCTTACCATCTTCCTGTAATGCTTCCATATTTTTATTCATTGATCGACTATCTTCCTGTAATGCTTCCATATTTTTATTCATTGATCGACTATCTTCCTGTAATGCTTCCATATTTTTATTCATTGATCGACTATCTTCCTTAATCTGTCCGAATTGTTCCATCATCATTCTCATCATGTGATCCCATCTCGTCTCTTCGGATGGTCTGCCTGGTTGGTCGCTGACAATCATTTCCATCTCTGGTTCTACTTGAGGTGTTTCGTCGGTACTAGTCTCGATATTGTTGATTGTAATAATTCCTATCTCGTCTGTGGGTTGCTCTTCGTATGTATTTACATCCCGTTGCATTTCTCCTACCCTACTGTCCTTATATCTTGTATCGTACTGATGGGTGTGCGGCATGTTAATTTTTCCGTGTCTACCGGGCTAATATAAAATATAAAAAATATATTTATTTAATATTTTTTAAGCCACACTAGTTGGTGCGCCAATTTATAATCACAACTAAATATGTGTGTGTTTCGTGGTTACTTCTGCCACACGTTGGATGCGTCAATTTATAATCAAACGCTTGCTACGCGTTGTTATTTAAAATTATTATGTTTATTTGTTTATAGTAATTGTACTAAAATAATAGTTAAATTCCGTTTAAAGCCACACGGGTTGTCTAATCTATTTGTAATAAAATGAAAACGCGTGTGTTTACAATTAACTTGAAGTAAAATAAAAGAGTGGTTGTTGTTTAAATTTAAATTCGTGGTTAAAATATTAAAAGTCTCATTAAAACAAAATTCCTCTATGGGTGAAGTGTTCTTTTGAGATAACTCAATGTTGAGAATGGTTAATTCTACTTGAAGGTGACTAATGTAGTAAAGTATCTTACCATACAACATTCAAAGTTACTCACAGTGTTTACAATGGTTTAATTATACTTGTTTTTTAAAGAATTCCCTTGTATTAAATAAATAAATAATGAAGTTAATTATATTTAAATGTTAGATTAACTTAAATTAAAACATGAAGTATGGCAGTTGATTGCTTGATAGTAGATCTCATCTGGTTGAAACTGGTAGTAGAAACTTCTTCTGATTACAGGTAGTCTGAGTATGTCAAGTCCCGTAAAGTCTGGACAATATTATAAACAAACATATACTTTTACGTACCTGGTTGCGTTTACTTGAAGTTCACTAAACTGTCAACTCAGCTTACATTCATCAACTCCCTTTGGTTGCAAGGTTATGTCACCTTGTTTATTAAATTAGTGGGCGCCACACGGATTTATTCGGGGAAAATCCCGTGTAAAACCCATACATAAAAATTATTAGATGAAAAGAAAATTTAAAATAGTTGAGTACCACTTTTTGGCAATGCTATTCCAATATGTCAAACACAACAGAAGGTTGTTTAAGTTTATTAAATGAAACTATTTAATTATTCAAAAAAAATAAATCAAATCAGGTGATGCTGTTAATAATGGGTTTATTTGCACCCTTATAGTGAATTAAAAAAGATACACATAATGTAAACATACAAAGTTGTACAATAAAAGTTAGTTATTATATGCCTCATACGGCTTGCTCAGAACATGAATTATAAATCTGGTTAAGTCCAGATATTATTTATTTTAATATAAAATTATTACAATTATTAATGTTATTATTACTATTATTGTTATTATTATTATCTCAGTTGCGAATTCTTTGAGACACGAAAGAAAACAATTATGCCTACACAGTATCCAATGATACAATTGATCAACAAAGTTTTAGGTTACTTTTACCAAGTAATTGAAAAAAAAAAACGATCTATTGAAAGATCGTGCGTTTCATCAACGCTTGCTTTTTTAATGACAATCTTTATCAATTGAGAGCCCTTACAACTAACATATAGCTTACTTACTAATAACAAAATTTGAATAATAAATCGAAACGTGGTGTAATCTTAAATACTGTTTTTGTGTTTTGCGTCAGTACAGGTTATGGTAGCAAAAATACAAGTTATTGCACTCAGATCAAGATTAATAATAATTGCACTTTTACCTTCAGAGTTTTAATTATTTAATTAAAACCTTTTATCACTTAAGTAATCGGATTATAGTGATTACTTTGTTTCGGCACTAATTCGCACAAGAACAGAATAATGCGATCCTCTTCTGATTAAAATGGATCGTGAATAATGACAATAAATTATTTTCTGTTCGTCATTCCCGCACAAATTAAAATAAACTGCACTTAAACACTGTCGTTGGTTGATGATGAACTTGAAGTAAAAATTTCTTGTCGTTAACTATTGGTTCCGGAGTACAAGGTAACTGACGCTATGTGTTATAAAGAAAAACGTAGCGGAGACGAGCGTACGTCTGTTCTGCTCGCTAGTTAGTAAAGGTCTTCTTTCAAAATTCGCTGGTTTGTCTTTATATACCCTTCTCTTGGATCGGGCTTAGGTAAAATTATTATTTAATAACTAATTTTCTTATTGGTCCAGACAGGTGAGACGAGGATGACGTATCACTTTTTGGCGGTTGATAACGGTTTTTCTAACTGTCAAATGTTGAGATGATTGACAGGTCGCTTCTGTTGTCATTGTTATTATTATTCGTATTCAGATTCCTGATGTACATTTAGAAAATGATGCTAACAGTTGTAATACGCTTAATACCGTCACGATTGAGTTGATATTATTATCAAATTAAAGATTGTTTTGTTTCCTTTAAATTGATATCACTCGATCTCGAATTACTTTCACTTTAACCGACATTGTTAGAAAATCAATGTTCGGGTACACTATTCTTACTGTCGTCTGCTCTTTATGAGTCGCCGATTTTACACTTTTGGTTAACCTTGCTCGTATCCACATAACATTTTATTAATCAAATGTTTATGTGCGGACACCATTAATACTGTACTGACGTTTTTTTTCACTGAACTTTACTTGTACACCTTAATTCTATACATAGTAATAAATGATCCTACTGACTATGACATTTCGTTCACCGTTAGTTTGTTTTAAGCTACTATTTACAATTAAAATTATGGCTAAATCTATCGTTTTAATAACATTTTTCGTTATGTCAATGCATAACCATAGTTCTTGTGCATTTTAGTTTGCACTGGTGATAATTATTGATAGTCATTTTATTGACTAATGTTTGCTCTAAGTTTGGTAAGTGTATCGCCTACACTGAAATTTGGCCTTAATAACGCCTATTGGTTCTCAATTCGGTAAATTATGGAGACATCTTATTTGTATAAGATTCTCTTATATAAATAGCTCTCTTTTCTGACAGGTATATTTGATGCAGAAATACATCTTAGTTCCTACAATATAGCCATTGTTAACATCGGTTTTGGCATTCATTATCTACTGTTCATTGTCACATTTATTATCAGAAAAATGCTGATTTTGCTTTCACAGTATTTAATTGCTCATTCGTTTGTTTTTTGTTTATAAATGACATTCGGTTTACATTAACCATTTACTGAATTGACAGTTGAATTTACATTTATTCTGTCCATTAGTTCGTTTTAGTCTCAGTCTAGTTGTAGTGTCAAACAGCTATTGGGTTACTGTTTCACATGGCACTTCTGCTTTATTCTTCTCTCTTGGTTTCTTCTTTCTTGTTTATTTTGACTATTCTATACCTATTTACATGGTTATTCTGTTTTTATGAAATCTGATAACATACACTTAGGTTAGGTGACATCTTGTGATGTTACATATACACCCTCTTTAAAATTGATCATTTGAAAAATTTATATTTTGTAAAATTATCAATTCATGTCAGTTTCTTAGTATACTTCAATAAAAATTTTCTCTTGTATTCCTAGATTTTTTAAACATATTATTGGTGTATTACTCTAGGTTGGCTTTTTATACAATAGTACAATTCTTAATTTACTAGTAATTTCAAGCTGCTTACTCTCTAAATCATTTAACTATAATGGATCTTGTTTCTCAAGTTAATTATTCCCTGTTTTATTTACATTCTACTTTCTCACTACATATCTTTGCATTCGTGATCATTTGGATGGTTATTATAATTTATACCTCACAGATTCTTTCATAATATTCCTTGATATAATAAAACAATATAATTCCCTAACTGTAGTAGAGGTTTTGGAATCAGGGTGGCTCACTATGGCTAACATCCTCTGCCGTTCCTCCCTACACATTCTCAGATTCAGAGGCATTACTCTTCTCTGTCTGAGTAAAAATAAACATTGCACCTGGCAATAGTTGCACTATCACAACTCAAAAAAATATCACATATCATTCATATTCAATAATATAATATATTCACTATAATATACAAGGTATCAGAGGTTTTCATTTAGATCACATTTCTATCTTTATACTTGCTAACATACTTTCTTTCTTACAGGTAATTACTTCTTTTAGACTTGATGTTTTTGAGCTATGCTTTTATTAGCTATATAGTTACCTATGTACTAGTTAACAATTTGTTGTGGTTCATTTAAATATTTTTAAGATTATACACTGGTTTTGATGCTTATAGTACTTATGCATTTGTTTGTTCTATCTAGAGTTCACAATATATTTCTGTTTTCACTATGGTTCATTAAATCTTTAACGAGTTATATTCCTCCTGAATTATCAGGCTTACATTGTTTGTATACTAAATGGTTTTTTCTTTTTTTCTGATGTTCTCTGACATATTCTTATGATGTATCATATTTGATAATTGACAAACATTGTTCTTTCCTTTCATTTCATTATAACAATAGTTATTCTTACAATTAATACTCTTTGTTAGTTTTCTTCTCTACTCCTTCAAGTGATGGTGGTTTTCACTTATTCTGGATGATTTTATACACTATATACTATGCTGTAATTACAATTTCATTTAACAATATACTAATATCTATTTCATAGACATTCTTGGGGTTTTCATGGTTTGTTTCACAAATATTAATTTTTCTTTCCTTACATTCCATAATAATGTCCTTCTTTTTATTTTACACACTTTGTTATACTGCCTCTCTACTCCTTCAAAGGTTAGTTGGGTGAACCTTTATTCTGGACGATTTTAATTTAACATTTGAGTTTTATGAGAGGTATACTATAATCATTTTATAAACATTAGGTCATATAGAATATTCATCTGGATACATGTTTTTCTCTAGGTATAGTACAGTAATTGTATTTTCTTATTAAATCATTTGATTGACCTTATCTAATATTCTATCCCCTGGGGTAATAGGTCTGGTACATTTTCATCATTAACAAATGGTTTGGTTTACATCTTAAATCTACACACCTTTGTAACTTGATAAGGCGGATTGACTAGTTATAGCTAATTAGTTACCTTCAACATTTTTGGTAGTTTAACAACAAATGAGTTTGTTTATAGTAGTGGTTTTTTCCAATATATATATTTTACTTTTTTATAACATAAACGTATGGGTGAGGAATGTTGCTTCCTATTGCATATTATCCCTCCTTAATATTAATCATTGCTTACTCGTCGATATTCATGGGGTTATTTGTGCTCTTCCACTCTATTGGGTCTATAATTGGTATTGTATTCTGGCGTCTTGGGATGTGCTGGGTCGGCTGCCATCTCCAGGTCTGAACTCTCTAGAGTTGCCTGCTCGGTTGTGCACTATTGTAAAGCCAGGCCTCTCACAGACTGGTACCCAATCTCCTTCGTCATCATTATTTGTGGTGTTTGGCTGCGGTCGGGTATCAGGTCTCCCTGGGTCGGACTGGTCATTGGCTTGTACAAAATTCACTTGTGGCCTGTAGTCGCTATTGCGGTTGTCACCCTCAATGCTACTACTCCTCCATCGTCCTCCTCTCATGCTTCCTCTTTCTCCACTGTGGCTGTCTCTACATGGGTATCGTCGCCTTCTATCGGGGTTGTAATTAGCTTGTACGTAATTTGCTCGTCGATGTTGCGACGGTTGGTTATTCCCGCCTTGGTTTGGTGGTCGATTATTGTTGTTATTAAAATTGGGTCGCCGGTTATTGTTATTATTATTATTGTTATTCGGGTTATTTGGCCTATTATTATGGTTGTTGTTATTAGCGTTATTATAATTTTGGTTTATCGGACCGTTGTTATTATTAAAATTATCTCGAGAATTTCGAGGGTAGTTATTATTATTATTATTAGTATTGCCGCCTGTGGTATTGAACTGGTCATTTCGTCGACGACTCCTCCGGTAATACCCCTCGTGTTCCTGATCTTCGAGCAGCGCTGACATAGCTGCTATTGTCTTAATCTGTCCCCACTGACGTGCTTTTGCGACACCCTCTTCAAAGTGATAGGACAATTTTGTGACAAGACATTCCTCCGGTATCTTTGTTTCTAGGTTTCTTGCAAGACATACTTGACCTAAGAAATACGAAGTCATGGTCCCTCCTCGGTTCGCATCATATCTTCCGTGGCATATATGGTCTTGTACGATATTTTGCGTCGCCTCGGACCAGTATTTTGCGCGGAATTGAGTTTTAAATTCATCATAGCTGTGAACCTCGTGGCGTGTTGCGGTCCACCAATTGTCGTAGATTTCTTTAAAGTATTCATCGATTAAATTTTTTATGTTATTCCATCTAGTTTCTCTAATCCGCGCCAAGTGTTCCTCCACACGTGCTAAAAATTCAATGGGATTACGACGATAGTTTCTAAAATTGATAGCGTCGCGGTTATCATTCGGTATTAAGTATTGACCTGGTATCGGACGGTTGCGGATAATCTCAATCTCCTCCCGCATTTGTACTATTTCTTGTTGTTTAAGTTCTTCAATCCTCTCTCGATTTGCGACCGTTAAATTCCTCACTGCATCCACAGAGGTACTCATTTCTTCGCAGCGCTCACCTACGTCTAACCTTACTCGTTTAATTTCATCTTGGTTTGTCCTTTTTAAAGACTCTATCCTTGTTTCGGTCACCTCCTCCATGTTATTGAATCTCCCGTCGACCTCTTCTCTGGTTCGCTGCAAGTCCTGGTCGTGTTGTTCGCACTTTTTATTTATTTCGACGATTTCCTCCCTCACAACGGCAATCTCCACGTCTACTCTGGTGTTTATCTTGTCATTGCCTTCTTCCATCCTCCTGCTAATTTCGATCAAGGTAGTGTTCAATTCTTCTCTAATGGCCTGGCTGTTATCGTCGATTTTACCGTTCAGCGCGTCCATAGACTTATGCGTATCGTCTATCCTTTTATTTAGGTCCTCCTTCAGCGATTCCACATTTTTACTAAGCGATTCCAGGTTTCTATTTAAGTCCCGATGGTCCTCCCTTATCGACTCTATATTTCTATTTAACACCTCGACATTCCTTTGATTTTCTTCCCGGGATTTCTTACCATCTTCCTGTAATGCTTCCATATTTTTATTCATTGATCGACTATCTTCCTGTAATGCTTCCATATTTTTATTCATTGATCGACTATCTTCCTGTAATGCTTCCATATTTTTATTCATTGATCGACTATCTTCCTTAATCTGTCCGAATTGTTCCATCATCATTCTCATCATGTGATCCCATCTCGTCTCTTCGGATGGTCTGCCTGGTTGGTCGCTGACAATCATTTCCATCTCTGGTTCTACTTGAGGTGTTTCGTCGGTACTAGTCTCGATATTGTTGATTGTAATAATTCCTATCTCGTCTGTGGGTTGCTCTTCGTATGTATTTACATCCCGTTGCATTTCTCCTACCCTACTGTCCTTATATCTTGTATCGTACTGATGGGTGTGCGGCATGTTAATTTTTCCGTGTCTACCGGGCTAATATAAAATATAAAAAATATATTTATTTAATATTTTTTAAGCCACACTAGTTGGTGCGCCAATTTATAATCACAACTAAATATGTGTGTGTTTCGTGGTTACTTCTGCCACACGTTGGATGCGTCAATTTATAATCAAACGCTTGCTACGCGTTGTTATTTAAAATTATTATGTTTATTTGTTTATAGTAATTGTACTAAAATAATAGTTAAATTCCGTTTAAAGCCACACGGGTTGTCTAATCTATTTGTAATAAAATGAAAACGCGTGTGTTTACAATTAACTTGAAGTAAAATAAAAGAGTGGTTGTTGTTTAAATTTAAATTCGTGGTTAAAATATTAAAAGTCTCATTAAAACAAAATTCCTCTATGGGTGAAGTGTTCTTTTGAGATAACTCAATGTTGAGAATGGTTAATTCTACTTGAAGGTGACTAATGTAGTAAAGTATCTTACCATACAACATTCAAAGTTACTCACAGTGTTTACAATGGTTTAATTATACTTGTTTTTTAAAGAATTCCCTTGTATTAAATAAATAAATAATGAAGTTAATTATATTTAAATGTTAGATTAACTTAAATTAAAACATGAAGTATGGCAGTTGATTGCTTGATAGTAGATCTCATCTGGTTGAAACTGGTAGTAGAAACTTCTTCTGATTACAGGTAGTCTGAGTATGTCAAGTCCCGTAAAGTCTGGACAATATTATAAACAAACATATACTTTTACGTACCTGGTTGCGTTTACTTGAAGTTCACTAAACTGTCAACTCAGCTTACATTCATCAACTCCCTTTGGTTGCAAGGTTATGTCACCTTGTTTATTAAATTAGTGGGCGCCACACGGATTTATTCGGGGAAAATCCCGTGTAAAACCCATACATAAAAATTATTAGATGAAAAGAAAATTTAAAATAGTTGAGTACCACTTTTTGGCAATGCTATTCCAATATGTCAAACACAACAGAAGGTTGTTTAAGTTTATTAAATGAAACTATTTAATTATTCAAAAAAAATAAATCAAATCAGGTGATGCTGTTAATAATGGGTTTATTTGCACCCTTATAGTGAATTAAAAAAGATACACATAATGTAAACATACAAAGTTGTACAATAAAAGTTAGTTATTATATGCCTCATACGGCTTGCTCAGAACATGAATTATAAATCTGGTTAAGTCCAGATATTATTTATTTTAATATAAAATTATTACAATTATTAATGTTATTATTACTATTATTGTTATTATTATTATCTCAGTTGCGAATTCTTTGAGACACGAAAGAAAACAATTATGCCTACACAGTATCCAATGATACAATTGATCAACAAAGTTTTAGGTTACTTTTACCAAGTAATTGAAAAAAAAAAACGATCTATTGAAAGATCGTGCGTTTCATCAACGCTTGCTTTTTTAATGACAATCTTTATCAATTGAGAGCCCTTACAACTAACATATAGCTTACTTACTAATAACAAAATTTGAATAATAAATCGAAACGTGGTGTAATCTTAAATACTGTTTTTGTGTTTTGCGTCAGTACAGGTTATGGTAGCAAAAATACAAGTTATTGCACTCAGATCAAGATTAATAATAATTGCACTTTTACCTTCAGAGTTTTAATTATTTAATTAAAACCTTTTATCACTTAAGTAATCGGATTATAGTGATTACTTTGTTTCGGCACTAATTCGCACAAGAACAGAATAATGCGATCCTCTTCTGATTAAAATGGATCGTGAATAATGACAATAAATTATTTTCTGTTCGTCATTCCCGCACAAATTAAAATAAACTGCACTTAAACACTGTCGTTGGTTGATGATGAACTTGAAGTAAAAATTTCTTGTCGTTAACTATTGGTTCCGGAGTACAAGGTAACTGACGCTATGTGTTATAAAGAAAAACGTAGCGGAGACGAGCGTACGTCTGTTCTGCTCGCTAGTTAGTAAAGGTCTTCTTTCAAAATTCGCTGGTTTGTCTTTATATACCCTTCTCTTGGATCGGGCTTAGGTAAAATTATTATTTAATAACTAATTTTCTTATTGGTCCAGACAGGTGAGACGAGGATGACGTATCACTTTTTGGCGGTTGATAACGGTTTTTCTAACTGTCAAATGTTGAGATGATTGACAGGTCGCTTCTGTTGTCATTGTTATTATTATTCGTATTCAGATTCCTGATGTACATTTAGAAAATGATGCTAACAGTTGTAATACGCTTAATACCGTCACGATTGAGTTGATATTATTATCAAATTAAAGATTGTTTTGTTTCCTTTAAATTGATATCACTCGATCTCGAATTACTTTCACTTTAACCGACATTGTTAGAAAATCAATGTTCGGGTACACTATTCTTACTGTCGTCTGCTCTTTATGAGTCGCCGATTTTACACTTTTGGTTAACCTTGCTCGTATCCACATAACATTTTATTAATCAAATGTTTATGTGCGGACACCATTAATACTGTACTGACGTTTTTTTTCACTGAACTTTACTTGTACACCTTAATTCTATACATAGTAATAAATGATCCTACTGACTATGACATTTCGTTCACCGTTAGTTTGTTTTAAGCTACTATTTACAATTAAAATTATGGCTAAATCTATCGTTTTAATAACATTTTTCGTTATGTCAATGCATAACCATAGTTCTTGTGCATTTTAGTTTGCACTGGTGATAATTATTGATAGTCATTTTATTGACTAATGTTTGGTCTAAGTTTGGTAAGTGTATCGCCTACACTGAAATTTGGCCTTAATAATGCCTATTGGTTCTCAATTCGGTAAATTATGGAGACATCTTATTTGTATAAGATTCTCTTATATAAATAGCTCTCTTTTCTGACAGGTATATTTGATGCAGAAATACATCTTAGTTCCTACAATATAGCCATTGTTAACATCGGTTTTGGCATTCATTATCTACTGTTCATTGTCACATTTATTATCAGAAAAATGCTGATTTTGCTTTCACAGTATTTAATTGCTCATTCGTTTGTTTTTTGTTTATAAATGACATTCGGTTTACATTAACCATTTACTGAATTGACAGTTGAATTTACATTTATTCTGTCCATTAGTTCGTTTTAGTCTCAGTCTAGTTGTAGTGTCAAACAGCTATTGGGTTACTGTTTCACATGGCACTTCTGCTTTATTCTTCTCTCTTGGTTTCTTCTTTCTTGTTTATTTTGACTATTCTATACCTATTTACATGGTTATTCTGTTTTTATGAAATCTGATAACATACACTTAGGTTAGGTGACATCTTGTGATGTTACAATAGTATTTCAATTATATTATTATTATTGTTTAATTTCATAGTCTGTGTGTAGTTTAACTCTACTTTGAAATTATTTAAAAAATCATTACCTATTATAGCTCCCATATTTAATCCTGGAATAACTAAGAAAGGTACATTTATTGTGTTCTCATTTACTTTTAATTGTAGCATTATTTGTTTAGTTACTTTTTTACTGCGAACACCCGTTACTCCTATAACACTAATTCCCAGTACTGGTAATTGTGGAATTGTCTCTGTAGTCTGATTTTTGATTTTTTCAAACATTCTATCGTGTATAGCGGTCAGTTCACTCCCTGAATCTACTAGAAAAATGTATTTAGAATCAAACACTTCGGCTTCAAATTCTGCCATCCCAAAAGCATTACTACTCTCTCCCGCTTCTTCGTCGGATAGATCATTATGTATATTGGTAATTAGTGACCCTATTGTTAGGTGATTACTAGACGGCTGGGGGCTTTCTTTTTCAACCGCCCTGATTAGTTTAACGGTATTGAAGGTGGTGGTTCACTGTAAACCCCCCTACTGTTTTGATTATGAGCTGGTGCTTCCACGCCCCGAGTTTCGTTTGGGTTACTAACATATCCCCCTCTCCCTCTATGATTAAAATTTTCTGACTGTCCCCGATTACTAGTGAAACTTCTCCCTCTATGATTCCCTCTAAACTGATCGAAACCCCTATTATAATTCTCCACTCTCCCTCGGGCACTCTCCCTTGGACCCTGACACCTGTAACATTGATTCCGCCACCCATTATAATTACTAGCTCCACAACTAGGGTTTGGACACAACCACGCCCCCTCCCCTGATCTACTCACATTATTAATAAAATTGTCTGGTTGTCTTGTTTCAGTATTTATTTGATTCGATTCATTAATTCTAAACTGGTATTTATTATCTTCTTCCTCTTTCATACTCTGGTATGCTTCTAGTATTTTTTCTAATTCTGCAATATTAGCAAAATCCCGGGTTCTGATTGTGGACCGTATGTCCTTAGGTAAATGTTTACTGATGTATCTTATAAAAGATGAAAGAGGCATTGGTGGTTCTAAATATTTAACCTGACTGTATAGTCTCGTCACATACGATGTAATACTCATGTTTTTTATATTAAAATTTCCCCATCCCATTATGGTACTACGTAACCCCTCTTGTTTCTCTTCTGACCAGTACTTATTTCTAAATGCTTGCTCAAACTCATTAAAATCTACCCAGTTATCGTTATGAGCATCCGCCCATATTTTAGCATCCCCTTTAAAGTACTTTAAAATTCTTACTAATTTAATCTCCCAACTTTCTTGGTTATATTTATTAAAACTTTTTATAGAGTTCAAAAATTGTATGGGGTTCACTCCCCTACTTTTATTACTAAAGTACCCTAATTCTACTTCCACATTCACTCTCTCACTCACATTGGTTAATTTCTGATTAATGGTTACACTCAAGTCTTCTCTGACTTTAATTATTTCACGCTCATGTTCTACTTGTTTATTTTTTAAACTAGTTACATTAATTTTAATTGCATCAACTTGTTCAAAGTTACTTCTAAATTCATCATTTATATTTTCGTGTATTTCACTTGCTCGTTTGATTTGTTCACACTCATTAATTATACATTGAACATTACTGTCAATTTTGTCATTTTGCTTTTTAATTTTATCATTCACTTTACTTGTCAATGTGTCAAATTTTTTATTTGTCTCTAACATTTTCTCTTTTTGTTTTTCGTTAATTACTTTTATCTCGTTTTTCATTTCTGTTTGTATCTTATTTATATCACTAGTCAGTTCATCTCTCACTCCAACAATAGTCTCACTCATACTTTCCAATCGGCTATTCATATTTACATCACTCATTTTTAGTTCGCTTCTTATTTTCGCAAACTCGTTATTCATTTCTACTTTTACTACATTTATTTCTGATTTGATTTCAGATTTTAAATTATTATTTTCTGATTTCATTTTCTCGTCTTGTTTGTCAAGTTATCATTTACTATGTTTATTTCTAATTTGACTTCCGTTCTAAACTCATTCAAATTATCATTATTCTTTTTCATTACTTCCATAATCAACGCTAATTGATTAAATATATCTACACTGTTGCTTTTGCTACTCTTAGCATCTGCTGTCTCAATTGTTATTTCGTCTGTTGTATTGTCGGTGTCGTTTACGTGCTCGTCAATATTTGTCGATACTAAACTGTCCTGTGTCACATTTAAATTTATATTTACTTCTTCACCTTCACACAAAGTTGCATTCTTATTTCCCTCTGCCATTTTCGACCAGTTTGTAAACTAACTTAAATTTTTTAATTTACAAAGTCACTGTTAGACGGGCGCCATTTAAAACGTTACGGGTTAAAAAAAAATTATTTAATATTGAAATATTGATTTTTTGTTGTATTACCTACCTTTCGTGAAACTTCCAGGGTCTCGTCTGGTGTACTCATTAGCAGAGAGAAATAGGTGAACGCAATAACCAATACATCTTGATATGTGAAATTAAACCTGTTTTATTATATCTACTTCAACATCTAAAAAGCATCAAACAATTTATTTTATGTATCTCTGTAATACTCATTGTATATGGTTGACTTTACTTACGTTATACAGGAGTACGCCATTTAACACTGATACTTATACACTAAACAAACTAACAAAAATTATTAAATTAATTAGACTGCCCAGTCTGCTCACGCACAACTCACATACCTTTTTCAAAACCCCCTTTAATTGATTAATTTAGTTGGAACATTTTAAAATGAACTTATGATGCTGGATTACCAAACGGCGTCACTCCTTCACTGCACTGTACCGCGTGTGTTTTAAGGCCGAAATCTTTTACTGTTCACATTTTTATTTTTCATCCTATTGACTTCACTGACTCTATCTATTATTTTATTTACTTTAACTATTGGTGATCACTTTTTACAGAATAATTTTAGGTTTTTCGTGCGCAAGTTTTTTACTTCACGCCCGGCCGGGCTGAGAAATTTTTCCAACTGGGTGGAGCGTCACCAACAAAGTCTCCCACCATAAGTTAGGCACAGCGGAACTTACAATGCCTTTTGAT
Organism: Magicicada septendecula; assembly: GCA_034769895.1. NCBI lineage: Eukaryota > Metazoa > Arthropoda > Insecta > Hemiptera > Cicadidae > Magicicada > Magicicada septendecula. The sequence goes on along the minus strand of CM068371.1, from coordinate 200,128,175 downwards.
TGAATCCTCCGTCACTGTTCATTCAACACATGTGTTTTGAGTGTTGGGGACGTGGATGACATTCGGTGAGCACTGGTTGACGTCACAAAGTAGGTTGGACTTAAACCCACATCCGCCAGCTAAGACCATGAGGCGAACAAAAATATTGTCTTCAAGCCATGTTGCTTTACTACCGTGGCGTCGTTTGTGCACATGCTGGTGTAGTGCATTTGGGCGCGGGTCGCACAGCCGCAAAGTTCTAAGAATTGACGACTGGCACATTCCTTGGCAAATGTTTCACAACAGTTACTGCGTACTGTTCCTTGGTTCGCACAATGCTTTTATTCAAACACGTGGCCGTATACACAGATGGGGAATGAATTTAAAATATTTTATAATAAATCCCCAAATTTAATAAAATAAAACCCCTCATAATTCGTCCCGTTACAGCATCAACCTATTTTGTATGGTAATCACAAATAATAATAACATAAAATGGTAAATAATTATATAAATAAACACATTAAAACTTTATATGAATAATTGTCTTTTGTTTGTCCTTTTTTTTTTAAATTGGTTTGGGGTGTTCCCCTTAATCACATTTATTTTAAGTATAATTAGTTTTTACATCATTTTTAATTAAATGTATTGGATTCTCTTGTTTGGGCTAGTCATTTCATTTAAATTGATATAGTTAATAGAATTTAATTTCCCTTGAACCATTTATTTGCTGCTCTAGAGGTTTTTGTCTTTATAATAGATCTTTGGGTATCTGGATTATTATTTCCCTTCAATTCATTAGTCCTGGGCTATTATTCTTCACTGTTTCCTATTTTAAAATTGTCATTTCTATTTTATTTGTCCTGGACTGTTACTCTTCACTACTCCATATCTTACTGGGTCTATTAATTATTATACTGTTATGATACTCTTATTATTTATTTTTCAACACTTTATGGCTATGATTTGACTACATATAATTCCTTTGAATCGACTTTTCTAGTTCTGTTAAGTTCTTTTGTGTATAATTGTAAATACTTTTCTGTTGATTTTTATTTAAGTTGATATTATTCCTTCTAGATGACTTCTTCCCTTCCTTTCATATATTATCTTATTTTGTAGAACAAGGTAAAAACTTCGTTGTGCTACAAATGCCCCCCTATAAAAGTGATTAGTTCAGCACATACTTTTAGTTTGGGTGAACTAATTGCTTCTGCTATTCTTCTTTATTCTATTCTTGTTGGCTTCATTTACCCTGATATACCTGTTTCTTTTGGTTGAGCTCTAAATTGATATGCATTCTTGTTGCCTTTACTTTTCATTCTACTCTTATGAGATAGTTCTTTTTAATCTGATTCATTCTTTTATTATTTAATATATCTATATTTTTCCCTTCTCATTTAGTGTTTCTTCATTTATATATTTACTCCCTAACATTCCCTAACATGTGAGCTGGAACAGTTCAGAGTGGCACTTTTTCGGCTTCATTTCTCTGCTGACCAATACATCACTTCTTTGAGTTCAGAGGAATTATCATCTCTGCTCAATAATAAAAAACTGGTGGAATTATTTACATCCAGTTATTAAAATATCAATTATAATAAGTAGTCCATTTTGACTATTAATAAATATACTTAGATTCATCACTTCATAATTATTCAGATTATTTAATATTTCTATCCGTATGGTTATTCTTACATTTCAAAGCTCATTCTATATTACTTATCAATAGGTATTTGGCATAATATCCATTTCAGCCTTTCTTTTGTGAAATTCGGCGATTTTAGTTAGTTTTTATCACAGACTGTTCTTGTTTACATTTTGGGTAGCACATATTTATGTATATAGTTTTTTTTTCATTTGTTGGTTCATTAATTAGTTTATTGCTCACGGCATAATATCTGGTTTTAATACCTTTTCCTTATCTGTTTTAGTTAAACTGGTTCTCCTCCTTATTCTTCGATAATCTTATTTTTTGTTCATAGGTCTCATCAACTTATTACATTGAAAATATATACAATATCTCGATTCTTATTTACCTTTCTATTTTAAAGTTCTGTAACATTTTTGTTTCGATGAGTATTTCATTTATATAGTTGCCTTGAGTAGTCACTGTTTAGCCTTTATTGTTGTGATAAAAATTGTCTTTTTTTTTTTAATTATTTCATTCAATTTCTTTAATGTTGTTGTACTTATTATTTCTTAAACCTGAGATATCTTCCTTCATTACTTCTCCTTATTAATTGATCCAAAACAAAGTTCTTCTGAAATATATTCTGTAAACTGTTCTTATTTATTTTAATATTGAGATAATTTATTTATTTTCCCTTCTTATTTTATTTAACATAATTTCCTTGATATTAACTATAAGATGTGCTTATTGATTCTTAGACTTTAGCTGGTATTTATTTATTCGCTTCAAAATATTTTCTCCTAGATAATCTGTAAGATGTCCTTACTCCCTTTAGAATTTTTATGATATTTATTTATTCACTTCAAAATATTTTCTCCTAGATAATCTGTAAGATGTCCTTACTCGTTTTTAGAATTTTGATGATTATTATTCATCAAAATATTTTTTTATTGATAATTGGTTATAGGTACCTTTTATCCTTGGTGAATTAATCTCCTTCAATTCGTACGTGTTATTTTTATTGTCCTTAGTAATCACGTATGGTCCCGTATACAACAGTAATAGTTTTTTAGTAATTCCTTCCATAGTCCTCGGTAGTTCCCGGTTTTTAAGCAACACCTTTTCTCCAATTTGGTACTTTAGTACTTTTTTAGCTGATTTCTTATATTTGTTAATTCGCCTTTCCTGGTCCTCGGCTACTTTATTATAAAATCTTATCTGATTAAATTTATATTCCTGGTGGGTCGGAAATTCAATAATTTCTTGTATCGCTCGGGGGGGGGGGGTTTCTCATGCGTTGCCGTATATGGGGTAATTCCTATAGCTGGGTGATGTGCTAGATTGAGAAATTCTTCAGTGGCGAGTAGGTATTCTTGCCACTTTTGCTGTTGATGGTGGCAGTATGTTCTAAGTATTCTACCTACCTCTCTCAACACTCTCTCTGCTGGATTACTGTTTGGGTGGTAAACAGATGTTTTATAGGTTTTTATTCCGAGTGCCAATAACGTATCCTTCCATCTTTTACCTTTAAATTGGGTCCCGTGGTCTGTAATTATTGATATAGGTTTTCCTACCTCAGGAAGATATTGATTTATAATTACTTCCAAACCCTTTAAAGTAGTGGCTCGGTTCACAGGATATAATTTGTTGAATTTCGTAAAATGGTCCATCATTATTATAATATATTTATAACGATGGCGTCTGCCACTACGGGGAAATGGCCCGCATATATCCAAAAAAATCTCCAATTTCTTCTGTGAGGTTATAGGTATCATCACACCCTCCTTCTTATCGTTATTGGTTTTTACTAACTGGCAAATAAAACAATTCTTGATATACCTCCTTACCTTCCGATTGATGTCCTTTATGTGACAATTTTCCTCCAACGCCTTTACTACCTTCATGGCTCCCATATGGCCGTACCGGATATGGTAGTCCATGATGATTTCCTTTTCAATATCAGTAGGGATTATTATCTTCCATATTTCCTCATCAAGAGATGGCTTTATAAACAACACATTATTATGTATACAGTAAAATTTTGTTATGGTGTCATCTTGATCTGCTAGACGTCTTTGAATACTGCTTAGCTTTGGGTCAGACTGCTGGTGTATGCTTATATTCTGTACTATTTTTTCCAAATCGGACCTATCTTGATAATATTATAAATTTTCAGTATATCTTCCTTCTCACCCTCAAATGTTTGGTTTTGTAAATCCACCCGTGACAATACATCGGCAACCACGTTCTTGGTTCCTGGAATATATTCCCACTGTAGGTTATATTCTTGCAAGGCCAGTATCCACCTGGTCAGCCTACCGTGACTTAACTTACGCCTTCTCAAGAACGATATCGATTTGTGGTCAGTGCGGACGGTCACTGGATACCCTAGGATATAAGTCCGGAATTTTCCGCAAGCAAACACGACACTGAGCAATTCCTTTTCTGTGACGTTGTAGTTTCTCTCACATTGGTTCAGGGTCCTGCTAGCGAAACTAATGACGAGATGTTGGCCATTTTCGTCCTCTTGGTATAAAGTGGTTCCCAGACTAAGATTACTGGCGTCGCAGTTCAGGAAAAAAGGCTTGTTAAAATTTGGGTGGTGGAGTATTACTACTTCTAGAAATTTGTCCTTGATTGATTGTAAAGTCTCGTCTTGCTCTTTACACCATTTCCATTTATTTTTAGCAGATAACTGGTATTGGAACTTGGCAGTTAACTCTGAATAATTTCTTTGAAATTTTCAGTAATAATTACACATACCCAAAAATGATTGTAGTTGTTTCCGATTTTTAGGTTGAGGAAATTTCTGTATAGCATATACTTTTTCTGAAGATGGAGATATTCCTTGGTCGTTCAGATTGAAACCTAAAAACTGAACTTCCTTAGCTATAAGCTTGGACTTTTCTAATTTTAAAGTAATATTATTATCGGCAAGTTTCTTTAATACATGCTCCACTCGGTGGCAATGTTCTTCCCAATTGGCTGAGGTTATTAACAAATCATCAACATACACCGTTGTAAACTGGAGTGCATCTGGGCCGAGTATTTGGTCCATACATGCCACAAAGATGGCTACTGAATATACTAAGCCGAAGGGCAACCTCTTAAATGGTAATTGCGCCCTTCGAAGATAAACGCCATATATTGGCGACTTTGTGGGTGCAACTCCACTTGCCAATATCCGCACACAGTGTCCCATGTTGTAATAAATTTAGTCCCATGAAATTTCTTTAGGATTTCTTCGATTTCTCCAGGCGAAGTTCGATCGTTTACAATCATTTTGTTAATTTCTCGTGCGTCTAGACAGAGTCGGACCTTACCGTTTTTCTTTTGAATAGCCACTATCGGACTGGTGAATGGTGACTGACTGGTTTCTATTATATCTCGGCTGATCATGTTATTAATTTCAGTTCGGACAGCTTCCTTCAGTGACTGCGCTATAGGGTAGGATTTACGATTGAACTCTACTGGTTCCCTAAATCGGATCTTACATTGATAATTCTTGACCTTCCCGGGCTCATCAGAAAATACAGCACGATATTTCTCGTATATTTCTATCAAGCGATCTAATTGGTTTTCTGCTAGTTGTTCCGTCTGGTTTTCGGGCTGGAAATCTCGTATCTCCTGTATCTTCTGCTTCCACAGTTTATCTTCACTCTCCTGGTATACTAAGTTATTGTATAATGATTTATCCTCTATATAATTTAATTCAATCGGTCTATTTTGACCCGGTTGGGAATTTATTATTTCATTACTTATTAATTCGGCGATCCATGTTGAGTCTCCGGAAAACAATGACACACTCTTTCTACACAAATCGATCACAGCAGAGTTTCTTCTCAACAAGTCGCACCCGATCAAGATATTAAACAGTAATCCAGCTGCAATGAGAAACACCATGTCCAAACTTACCCCCTTACTTGTAACATTTAATGATACCTGTTTACGTATCATTTTATTTTGCCGACCAGTGGCGCCTATAAGTACAACATTATTAATTGGTAGTACCGGTAATGTTCGGTGACATTCCTGTTGTATACGGTCTAACTCGCTATTGCTAATTATTGAGACATTCGCTCCGGTGTCTATCATGATTTGTGATGGAATACCTTCTACTTCTGCCATTACATATATTATTTCGTTACTTTGATTATCAATTTTTATATCATCTTCTTCCAACAATTCTGTTCTGATATCTTTTAAGTAATTATTATAAATAATTGTAATTTTCTTATTTTCATGTAGTTCATTTAAATCTAGATCATACCCAGTAGATAGAAGCAGTGAAGGGTTGTGATTGTCTATCACCGCCTCCTCTAGTTTAAAGGTGGAGTGTTATTGTTGATTGGGCCGACTGCAACGTCGGTTTGAAAATCTTGGGCTGGTTCCTGTCACTCCCCGCGATCGTCAAATTGCACTTCATTCCTCCGCTGTCTATTTTGGTCCTCCAGGCTGGAACTTCGTCTGTGTACATAATTTCCCCGATCATCACCTTCATGGTTTATCTGTCGTCCTCTGTCCTCATGGAAACTATTCCTCCTTTGGTTTTGGTACCTCCGTTGGCCAATGCCTACTGCTCTTATGAAGTTCACCCTTGGTCGGAATGTCCTGTTATTATTATAATTACCACCTGATTGATGGTTTCTATGGTTACTTTGATAAGGGTAATTATTATTTTGATTGGAATTTCTCTGACTATTTCTATTGTTTTCATTATTATTATAATAGGTATTTCTGTTTAATTGGTTGTTATCACCTCCACCATTATGGTTGTTATTATTATTATTATTACTGTTGCGACTATTATTATAATAATTATTATTTCGGTTCGAGGGGTTAAAATGATTATTATTCGCATTATTTTGACTATTATTCATGTAGCTACCACCATTCCTGAATTCTGGTCTGTCAGTTCTTTTTCTACTCTGTCGGTAATAGTCTTCATGCTCGTACATCTCGAGTAACTCCGTCATAGCTTGTACGGTCTTAATCTGACTATTCCTTCGTGCTCGGATTATATCCTCCTCGTAGAGATAGGACAATTTACTGACTAGGCACTCCTTGGGTATTTGAGGCTCTAGGTGTTTGGCCACGCACACCTTCCCTAGGAAATATGAGGTCAAGGTGTTACCCCAACATGGGTTATATTTCCCATGGCATATATTGTCCCTTGCTATATTTTGCGTCGATTCCGACCAATACTTGGCCTTGAACAATCTCTTAAACATTTGATAGTCAGTGATATCATCTCTGATGGCCATCCACCAATTATCGGTCATCTCTTTAAATGACTCATCGAGTACTTCCTTGTTTGTACTCCAACGGTTACTTCTATGTTTAGCAAAATACTCTTCTATACGGGATATAAATTCCATAGGTTTTCTTTGGTACAACCTGAAATTAACACCTTCTCGGTTTTCTGCAGTGGAACAGTGGGTAATGTTATTTGGTCTGTTCAGACAAGTTTCTATGTCTGCTTGGTTTTGGCGAACCTGGCCATTTATATTGGTAACGGCAGCTTCTATCCCGTCACATTTTTCTGTGAATCAGTTCTTCACTTTTTCCCATTCTTCATGTGCTTCTTTTTGTTTATTTTCTATATTTGTAACCTTGGTGTTTACCTCCGCTTTAAAACTCTGTACTTCGGTGTTTACTTCTGCTCTAAGATTCTGCACTTCCCGCTCAGTCTGACTACATCTTTCGTCAGCTTTTGTAATCCTTTGTTCTATTACTGTTATTTCCTCTTCTATCTTCTTGCTGATTGTTTCATTGTTCTCCACTGTTTTCTGACTCAACTCTTCCTTTAATGATTCTATCTTTCCATCTAATCTGTCCATATTTTCCTGGTTAACCTCCCTTAATTCTTCTCTTAATAGTTGGTTATCCTCTTTCAATTCTTCCAACTTCTCCCCCATTTTTTCTTCCATCTTCTTATTATTTTCCTCCATCTTCTCTTCCACCTTCTTACTACTCTCCCTTAACTCTTCCCTCAATTGTTGGTTGTCATTTTCCATTCTCTTACTATTTTCCTCCATCTTCTCTTCCATCTTCTTACTATTTTCATCGATTTTCTCTTCCATTTTCTTACTGGTTTCCTCTATTTTCTTATTGGTATCTCCAATTTGTTTACTTAATTCTTCCTTTGTGGACTGGTTGTTTTCGTCCATTTTCTGACTCATGGATTGGTTGTCACCTTTCAATTCTTCCATTTTCTCCTCCATCTTGTTACTCATCTGTTGGAACATTTCCATCATCTTATTCAATATTGTATCTTCTGTTGTGGCTGAATTTTCTAATTGTTTCTCCTGGAGTGCGGGCTGGTTCGGTTCCGCCGGAGGTAATGTCATCTCCATATCTCCCACTGGAGTCACTTCCTTGTTCTCCATGTCTATTTCCTCCTCGGGTTCTGCCGCCCTTTTCATGGACGTCGCTCTCCTTGACATTTCGATCACTTTCCTGACTTGTTAACAGCTGCCAAGCTAAAAATAGGAAATTGAACAACTTGTCTTTCTCTTATAGGCCTACCAATTCCTATTTTAAGCCCCTAAAGTTGAGCGCCAGTTTGTAATAAAACAAATAATCTATAATTGGATAATTAAATAATAATTGGTTAATAAAAAAAATTTTATTTATTTTTTTTTATTATTTATTTTTATTTTTATTGATTTAATTAATTTTAATTTGTGTAGTTGTTTTTTAATTGTTTAGACTCAATTAATAAAAAATATACTGTTTAATGACTGTGTGTGTTCTGATGTAAAATTATTTATTTCTTCACTTCAAATAGATTATCTAAGCCGTATCGATTGCATGTAGCAGCCAATTTAAAATCTGTTCTTCTTCTTCTTCTAGCTCGTCTACTTAAGAAGTTCACTTTTTACTCTTAAATAATTAAAGTAATTCAATTTAAGGCTTAGCTGATCAATAAAACAGTATTAAAACAATAAATGAGTTTATTCGTCAAACAATTATTTGAATTTGCCGCAACAGCTTGAATCTGATTCGATAAAAGGTTACAGTTTGATTAATTTATATATTCAGAATATTTCAATGTAATTATTATATTATAAGGGTTCTTTTAACTGTAGAAATAGTCTGGAAAGGCAAGAGAATTCAATACTTACAAGGTATTAATAAACATATTCATGAAACAGACAAAAATGATAAAGTGTAATGTATATAAAGAGTTGATATTACGGTACTGTTGACTTTGCTGATGTCACTTGTCACGTTACCGGCATCCTCTTCGACTGGAATCAAAAATGGCTGCCTCAATGAGTTGAACTGCGATGTAATTTCAGCTACGAGTTCTTCCTTCAAATAAATGTCTCCGCTGGTTATTTCCTCTCCAGTGATGTTGTTCTTGGACGATCCACGAGTTGTAGAGTGTAGTGTTGTTTACCCACTAGGTTTTGGTTCGGTAATAGTAGTGTTATATCCCAAAAGGTTCCCTTCACTCGGTGTACGTTTATTTGAGTTCAGTTTTGTTCTGCTGTCGTGTCTAGATGTAGTGACGTTTTAATTTAATATTATTTAATCTAGTTTAATGTTTCAGTGACTGATATTATAGTATTTTCACTTTAATTCAACTTCTATTTATCTTCATATAGCTTCGTCATATATCTCGGTTAATGTTAATAAAATTTTCGTTAATATTTCTTTGAGAAGTCTTTTGACACGTCTATCTCGTTTGGCTTTTAACAATCAACTAACTGATTTTTGTTCCTTCATATATAAGATTTATAATATTTCGGTATCATTTCTCATTGTTCAGCCATCAGCTGTTGTCTTTGAATTCAATCTTATATATAAAAAATATTGACATTTTTATGTTTAAATGGCTATAAATTAGTTGTTTAGTACCTTTATGTAAATTTAATTATATAACAATATTCCTGATTTCATTTTATACACTTTAATACTAAATTTTCCCTATTTTGGTTTGAACTGTGCTTCTGAATTACATTCTTTGAAATTTATCTGTAGGCCATATCTTGACTTACAGAATTACCTATTACTTGGTTTAAAATATGTCTTATGTTACAATTTACTTTTCACTTGATTCCTAATTAAATGTCTGTAATTTGCCTAATTTACATTTGACTATTGTTTTAAACATTTAACAAATTATTTGCATTTTACTAGTACACTTTACTGATTATGGCCTTACCTGGTACAAACACCTAATTTAAGTCAATTTTACCTGTTGATTCCTCTCATTACTATTATAGGTCGTGGTTATTATTATGATAATGTATTTGTATATTGAATAGGGTAATTTACCTCAAATTAGTTTAGGTTCTGTTAACTTGTATTCTTTGATTAGATTTGTATGGTCAAACTTGAATTTGTTTTGGTCATCAATTTCCAGTTTTCCTAGCAAAGTTATTATTAATTCATCTTATTATGTTCATATTTTTTGATCCACTATTTCTGGTTTGTTTGAATTATTAATTTGCCTTTCCTTACTTTACAAAACATAATATTAATTAACATGATTAAAATACAATAAATTCTTACATTCTAACACCTAGCATTTACTAGCATCAACCTATTTTGTATGGTAATCACAAATAATAATAACATAAAATGGTAAATAATTATATAAATAAACACATTAAAACTTTATATGAATAATTGTCTTTTTGTTTGTCCTTTTTTTTAAATTGGTTTGCGGTGTTCCCCTTAATCACATTTATTTTAAGTATAATTAGATTTTACATCATTTTTAATTAAATGTATTGGATTCTCTTGTTTGGGCTAGTCATTTCATTTAAATTGATATAGTTACTAGTATTTAATTTCCCTTGAACCATTTATTTGCTGCTCTAGAGGTTTTTGTCTTTATAATAGATCTTTGGGTATCTGGATTATTATTTCCCTTCAATTCATTAGTCCTGGGCTATTATTCTTCACTGTTTCTTATTTTAAAATTGTCATTTCTATTTTATTTGTCCTGGACTGTTACTCTTCACTACTCCATATCTTACTGGGTCTATTAATTATTATACTGTTATGATACTCTTATTATTTATTTTTCAACACTTTATGGCTATGATTTGACTACATATAATTCCTTTGAATCGACTTTTCTAGTTCTGTTAAGTTCTTTTGTTTATAATTGTAAATACTTTCCTGTTGATTTTTATTTAAGTTGATATTATTCCTTCTAGATGACTTCTTCCCTTCCTTTCATATATTATCTTATTTTGTAGAACAAGGTAAAAACTTCGTTGTGCTACAATATGTAGAAATAAACATGTAATATTCTGGTAAGTACGTTACTCTACCACAACATAACCTAATCACCCATACGTAACGTAAATATATACGATAAATTTTACAAATACGCCGTTACCAAATCCTACTTTCTGTGCTTCAAAACCGGTCTAATTCATATAAAATTTTACGAATATCCTGGCAGGACTCACCAATTGTAAATAAACAAACTCTTTATAAATTTACACTGCCAGAATCTTACCTACCTTCTATCCCTCTCTCGTAACCTACCTTTTGCAAACACCATCAGAACTTCAGGGCCGCCACCAATATCTTTAAAAGGATAGATATGGAAACCTTTTCACTCTTTCCCTTAATTAAAAAACACTTGGACAATTTAGCTATCTGACCTCCCTTAATTCAGAAAATCCCCGATTCGTTAGACTAGTTTTTCAGCATGGTTACAGGCGAAATAACTAAGCCTGTTTACTCTTTTTTAAACAAATCTCATTTATTTGATTTTAATATTTGTTTCTTTCTTTAATAATTAGAAAACATAAAACTACGTAAACAAAACTGTATACAGACTAATCTTTACCAACCAGTACTTTTCGGTTTCTTTTTATTTATATGTACACACACTCTCTCACTCTTACTTTTCACATTTCTTTACCCCCTTCTATTTGAGCTCATTAATGATTAGTAATGTTTTGGCCAAATGAATTTGCCTTTACACTTGTTACCTATTTCCGTAATATCCAAATGTTGCGCACGATGTTGTGGCAAATTAAAACATCATTTAATCGCCATTAATCGTCACTTCCTTATTTACCACCTGTTGTACATTTTGTACTCCTTGGTAGGCCTACTTTAATACTTTTTCTGCCTACCAGGGACTCATCCGAGACTATGGTTGAATTAACGACTGTACAGGTTGACGACTGCTATTCAACTGTTTGAGCCTTGTGCGCGCGGTTGCATAGATACAAGGCGTTGGGTGTTGGTCAAGCTGCCCGCCAGTGTATGTTAGTTTTATAACGCCTTCTCTGATTGGCTGGTCCATCTAATGTTCGGCTCTGGAATTTCTCTTAATTTCCCACATGGTGAATTCTACGTATTTCTAACACGCACTCCGCATTCTTGTACCATGTTATACCTCAGTCGACGCTACACGCTGTTCACAAACGTCACACACTGAGTGTTTATAAAGTGCTAGGGTATGGTTTGCTACAGATTGTTACAATAAAAATCATGAAATTAAAATCCTCTTGCTTTGTCCCGTTACAACATTGCTAATTCCACGGAATTATTGATGTGAATATTTGAACATTCGTGGAATCTGATTCTTTCACGTAAATGTTTGTGTACCCTTTTTTGCCGATGGTTCATCACCGCTGTATAATAAACAACAAAAACAAAAAAGTGAATTTGATTGGGCACAACCCCTAAGCCACATTTTCTTATTATTCCTGTCTTTATTAAATTTCGTATCAGTCATTTTACCTCTACCTTTAACAGTTTGTGTTAAATATAAATGTGGTGTGGATCTAAAGATTTATTTTTTATTTTGTTTTAAAAGGTCTTGTTTTAAACTGTATTTTTAATAGTTTGCCACTGTATTCATAATCTAAAGACTGTACAAAATTTTATACTAATACTGAAGGACACCAGTAAATATAAAAATATTTACTACAGTGGAACCCCACTGGTCCGAACTAATTGGGACCAAGTCCTGTTTGTATTGGCGTAAATTCGGATTAACCGGGTTACAGTACTGTATATTAAAAATATAAATTGTATAACGTGTATAAACAGTAACACACCAGTGCCTACAATCAAATTACTGTACTACATTTTGAGCTTGCAATCTCTCTTTTATACTATAAAAATACAGTGAATAGGCCTACCAGTTAAATATTGCATTGGCTACTATTAATTCCAATACAATATGTGATAATTATGTGGCAAAAGAATATGTATCTAAATTTGCAGACATAATTGTGTCAGAAAATTATTCACCTCAAGAAGTATATAACTGCGATGAGACAGGATTAAATTTTAAGGCATTTCCTAAAAAGGGCCTTGCTGGTAAACAAGAACTTGGTGCCCCTGACTTTAAAATGTCCAAAGAACGACTCACTGTCTTAGCTTGTAGTAATGCAGCTGGGACTAATAAGTTGTCTCTCATGGTTATAGGCAAATCTATAAAACCGAGGGCACTGAAAAACATCAACGTCAATTCACTTCCTGTACACTACAAGAGCTAAAGAAAAGCATGGATGACCAACGAATTATTCAAGGAGTGGTTTCATGAACAATTTGTGCCCACTGTTAAAAAGTTCAGTAAAGAAAACGACCTACAACCCAAAGCTTTAGTTGTGTTAGACAATGCTACAGCACACACCCCCCAGAAGAAGAAGGAGATATCAAATCAATTTTTTTACCTCCAAACTTTACTGCAGCCAATGGATCAACAGGTTCTTCAGAACATGAAGTGTGTATATAAGAAATTGCTTCTAAGGTCTCTAATTGAAAACGGGGACCCTACACAAACAATTCTTCAAGTCCTCAACAAAGTCACCATAAAAGACGTAATATACTGGATAGTCCAAGGATAGGAAAATCTCAAGCAACAACTCATCAGACAGTCTTGCTCTAAATCAGCAGTTCCCAAACGTTTTGAGCCACGGAGCCCTTTTTGAAGGAAAAGTTTCTCGTGGAGCCCCAAGAAGTGTTTAGCTTTTTTTTTCTTTTTAGTATACGGAAGTATGAATAATAAGGTATATATATTAATAAAGGAAACAATAGTAAAAAAGAACTGGAGACAATATTATTTATTATATAAATCTACAAAATGATATAACAACTAGTTAAGATATTTAAAAAATGTTACAATGTTACATGTACACCCGAAGTTAATGTGAACAATGTGCCTGCTTCTTGCGGCAGAGTTTGTCAATGTCCGGTGTCACAGAAGTCAGTTGAAGACGCATATCGTCTTCTGCATCCAAACAAGCTTGATATTTAGTTTTTGTAGCCGTGTACCTCGAAAAGGCTGTTTCACAGAGGTACATAGTACCAAAAGGCAGTAAGAGCAATTTAGCTTTTAAACTTAATATCGAAAGATCCTCCCCTAACTGAGCCCAAAATTCGGGAAGTGGTTTGCTTTTAAATGATGCCTGACAGTGGCTGTCCGAAACCATGTCAATAAGGACCTCATATTCTGCCGCAGTGAGGGCTGCTGGTTTTGATGTCACTGAAAATGGATCTACAGTCCACTCAGAATTCTTTCGAATCGATTCCTGAGTATTCCTTGGAAAGTATGAATTCAAATTTTGAAGCAAATTGTTAAGATGTTCTTTTATTATTGCTGGCAATGATTCATTCATTGTTATGTTATTTTCTTCTAAAAAGTTTGAAGACAATGGGAAACATGTCAGATCCTTATTCTCGGTGCTTTCCATGTAGAACGCTATCTTTTTCTTCAGTGCAGCAATTTTGTCATTAGCATCGAATATTGTCTTCCGTCCTCCTTGTATGGATGTGCTGAATTCGTTCATTTTCGAAAAAATGTCTGCCAAGTAACAATTTGCACAACCATTCCTGATCATTCAAATAATCTGCTAGCAAACTGTTTTGGTCATTCAAAAGTGAAGAAGCTTCGGTTCGAAGTTCAAGTAAACGGGACAACTCTTTACCACGTGACAACCATCGTACCTCTGTGTGTAATAACAATGACTTGTGTATACTTCCCAAATCTTCACACAGTATTCTAAGCAGCCTACACTGCAAAGGTCGTGCCTTAACAAAGTTGATAATTTTGATGCCGTTGTCTAGTACCTGCTTTAATAACGCTGGCATTTTTTTCGTTGCGAGGGAATGTCGGTGTAGTACACAATGACTACTTGTGCAGTTTTTTGAAACTTTCTTGATTCTTGTAACAACGCCAGCAACATAACCTACCATGGCCTTTGCGCCATCTGTGCACACGTCAATGCAATTGTCCCACAGTATTGAGTTTTCAATGAAGAAGGCATCAAGCAGGGAAAAAATTTCACTACCGCTTGTAGAGGATGGAAGTGGCTTGCAGAAAAGAATATCTTCATGAAAAGAACCTGAAAATTCGTAGCGCACAAACGTCATTAACACAGCTAATCCGGCTACTTCCGTAGATTCGTCAAGTTGTAGCGAAAATTTCGTTTGACTGATACCGGAAATTATGATATCTTCAACATCGTTTGATAGATCCTAGATTTGATTATGCACAGTGTTATTTGATAAGGGCACACTGGAGATCAAGTTTGCAGTTTTTTCGACAACCATGCACTTCACTACCTTCACTAATAGTGGTTTTATAAGAGTTTCAGCAAGGGTGTGAGGTTTACCAGCAAGAGCCAGGTCATGACTAACCAAGTACGATGCTTTCAGTGCTTTCTCGTTATTTGTCTTTACATGAGATACAAATGTTGTCTGAACTGCATGGAGTTCGTCACTTTTTCTTTTGAAATAGTCTGCAGTTTTATCTGTGAAGTCAGGATGAGTTTCGAAATGCCGTCTAAGCTTGGCAGGGAACATAGAGCTATTGGGAAAAACTTTGTTACATATCACACACTGTGGACATCCATCAGCAAACTCAGTGAATCCCATGTCCAAATATGAATCAAAATATTTTCGTTTTTTACTTCCTTTCGGTACCTCTTCACAAGGCATCGTAGACTCTGAAGCAGGATCATGTGCAGCATATTCCGAAGTCAATCCCAAGGAATTCGCACTATCTTCTTCGAAAGTAAGGTTACAGCTGTTGTTATCCCCTTTTAACTGAGCAGTGGTTGATGGTTGACGACTCTCAGGTCTTACGGAGCCCGTCTTAAGCCACAGTTCCATTTCAATGAAAGTTTAGCAGCTAACACTTCTGCAACAAAGAAATAAATCAAATTACCATGCAGGTATAATTTTTACAGGTTAAATTGAATTAGAAAAAATGTTATATTTGTATTTAGTTTTTAGTGTAAAATTAGCATTAATTTGATACCCCACATGAATTTTTTGAAATTTTAGTGCCCCCCTTAATGCCTGTCGCCACACAATTGACTTAATTTACCATATACAATTGGCCTTAACTATCAATTTACTTTATAGGTTAAGTACTTTTTACTCACACGAAAGTATTTCTTATAATTTTCTGAGCATTCCACGTATCACGAGTTTTTAACTGAAGAAACTGAATAATAAACGCTGCCTGCCCGGTATATAAAACATAACAGGGATTTCGAGAATCATTGAATAAGTTGTACTTGGCAAGCAAGAAAGATCGAGATGGTTCCAGTGACGAGTAGATCTATCTATTATTACTGCTTCCATCTAGCGAGAAGAACCCAAACTACTATCTGAGAAAGCACTTTTCGCTTAATGTAAGTAGTTTCGTTTATCCCGCTAGATGGAAGCAGCAATTTAATTTTTTGTCAGCTTCATAACCGCGGACGGAGCCCTGGAGAATCACTTGCGGAGCCCCAAGGGTTCCGCGGAGCACACTTTGGGAACCGCTGGTCTAAGTTATGGCCAGACCTTACCTACGTTGACAGCCCTGAACAAGCCAATGAGAGAAGTGAAGTCTTGCAGCTCGTACAACAAAAATGCCAGGCTGTGAAGAAGCAGACGACACAGACGTCAACGAATGGCTGGCAACTGACATCGAAGACCATCAAATTTTCATTGATGAAGAAATCGTATCTTTGATACAACAAACACGTGATGACGATTCCGATGAAAATGAAGAAGCAGATGATCCTGTGCCACAGATCTCACACGCCGAAGCAGCGAGAGCTTTTGAATTATCGTTAGCCTGTAACTTTACAAATAAACACAAGAAGAATATATTTACTTCATTTCTTACGAATTTTATTTCAACTTACCTTTAACAGAAAATTCCCAACACCATAAACCCAGGAACGCCACCACATTTTGTGGAGTAAATGCAGAAACCAATTATATCCTTCCCAAAGAAATAATTTAGATAAATTAAATCCCCTTATATAAAAAAACTCTTCCAGGGTTGTTTAGACGAACCTTTGGTACAGAATAGATTATTATGGGTTTTGGCGTAATAATTATACTAACACATGGTTAGATCCAATAACAAATCTTATTTTATTTTCTTAACAAACATTATTAATTGCTTGGTAATTTTATTAATTACATAATATAAACGTTATTAATTATGTAATGAAATAATTTGAAATAAACGTGAAACAATAAAATTTATAATAGCAAATCAGTACCTTTCTCTTTCTCTTACCCCCTTTTTTCTCTCACATGCTCTCTCACTCTTTCTCTCTCTATTTAACCCCCTTTTTGTGATATCTCGTTTTGTTATTAATGTTTTTCCATACAAACTTTAATCAACTTTTGGCCAAATAATTTGTTTTTTCATTGTTACTTATCTGCCACGTGTTCCCAGATGTTGCGCATTATGTTGACCAACCCTTTTTCACTAAAATACCACAATGAACGTTTTAAAACTGTTATATTATGTGCACTGTTTTTAACTCATGCTTTTAAAAACTTTCACTGCTGTATTACATTTCTATACTCTTTGGTAGGCCTACTGTAACTATTTCGGCCTACCAAAAATGCCCGAGGCCACTAATGGAAAACACGTGTATCTCGTTTCGTAGCCGGCTGGAGACTGGGGTGAGCCTAGCTGGCGTGGGTACGCTAGTCCTGTTTTTCCAACGCCTTTCAAACTGGTTTGAGGTGGAATTCCACCCTGGTGACTGCAAATTTTTCGTTGTTGTTCGTCACACACAAATGACTAACCGGTGGTTCACTGGTGACTTAAACTCAATTAGCAGCATTCCTCGCCTTATTTGGGCATCGTCTTGTTCAACTCGCACTGTACTGTATGCGTCATACATGCTTTGTTACATTACCTAACACATTTCTAACTAGATCTGTCTCATCACAAAAAATGTTTTAAAATGATATATAAATTTTGGTTACTCTAATTTTGTCCTGTTGCAAGCCTATGTAGAGCAGCACGCCAATCCTACACCGGCAGACGTCTTATTTTTGAGGCACTGGCGGAACATCGCGGCATCTGCTGGGTTTACAGCTTTAGAGAAAAATTACTGATTTTATGCAACACCTTAAGTAGTGTCTAGTTATTTAGTGTGTATTTATTGTAGTTTTTTATGATTTATATACTTTTACTAGCACTAAACTTTAAGTACCAATATGTTTTTCCATTCATTTTACAGACGCTAATTTCTTGATAACGTAATTCAAAACTTTATTTTGTCATATATTTAAAACAATCTAAAGTACTTAGTTTTAATGAAAATTTCACTAAAAATGCATTAGTGGGTATTTATTTAAGCTTTTTATGTACAAATTATGTTGATATGTTCCCGTTATTTTGTCGTATTTTTTTATTTCTTTGTCCAATTTTTAGACCCTTTTTTCAAACTACTGGTTCAGATTAAGCGGGTTTTCGGACTAGCGGGGTTCCACTGTAGTAATAAGGTTGTATCGTAATAATACACAGACAAATTAAAATGCTGTAAGTACGAGCAAACTCATACATTAAAGTACAGAACACAAAACATAAGCAAAAACGCAACTCAGTTCACCAAAAGACTGTCTGGGCCACTTTGGTCTAGCGGCCTGTTTTAGACCTACAGGCGAGGAGCCCTTCCAACGGTGGCCTGCGTCACTATTAAACATTGCTGTACCACCAAATTACGAACCTTCAGACTAAGAGAGTAGTAAGTAAAGTTTGAGCCCAGAGGCAAAGTGAACAAAAACTACCCAGTTTATTATTAACATTGTGTTCAAGCTGAACTGACAGAATTACCATTTGATTAAAAAAGTGAAATAATACCATATTGATGTAATGATATAGTCTAATATATCCTCGTTTTATAGGCCTGCAATTAAATTAACTGCAGGGCACTGCCCCAAGTGGCTTTATGTACGAGCCACACCTGAGTAGTGATAATTGATATGCTGTTTACTTTAGTAAAGTCTGTGAAAAAAGAGTTATAAAAATCATCAAGTCCATGATGAATATGGTTGAAAATTCAATCCTTATTTTGTTGCAAGTTTTATGGAGTTCTTTTATATAAAAATGGTCTGTGTGTGGAGACATATAAACTTATTTTAAGCTTAACCCCTTTCAGCTCCATCCTTTAAGGCATGCATCACTATTTTTGAATCTGTACACTAAGTAAGTTTAAATTTGTTATATCTTCAAGGCCAGGTGTATGCTGTTTGGTTACCAGTTAACATCTAAAGGCAGCACCAAGTCTTAACTGCTGCTGCCATCAGGTAGAATGAACTCTATGTACCAGACATATTATCTCTATATGAATAAAATATTGACAGAATTCATGTTACCATAAAATTGTTTTCATATGATAATTATGGTAAAACAACACAAAATTTTGACTTATCTTTTTGTGTTTTTATCATTTTTTTCAGGTAGTAAAGTTGTTCGCGATTGTCAGGTTGAAATGATTGAACACAGGAAAATTTTGATGGAAGATTATCATCTTTCTCCAGAAATTGTTTCACACTGTTCAGATGATATTATTACATACTGCAGTGGACTTGAAGTTGGTGGCAAGACTATTCATTGCTTAATGGAACATTCAATGCCAAAACGCAAGAAGAGTAGGGTGTCTCCTCCATGTCAGAGAGCTGTATGTGTTCATTTGTGTTACAGTCATGTTTTGTACTTATCATGTATAAGAAATTATTTATACTGTAGGCATACGCAGTATTTTAAAATGTAGACTATGAACAAATTTTTTTCTGGTCTGATATTGTTTACTGTACGAGTTACATTCTATGTTTGAAAGAAGTCAAAGCTCATATGTTAGAATCAGAAAAGTAATAATCATGTGTGTATTAATATTAAATTTATTTAATATTTATAATTTCTTTACATCAAGATGTTTTTCCCTTGAGATATACGAGGTGTGTTCAAAAAAAGACCGAACTATTTGTGTAGCACGTCAACTAGCGCATAGAGCGAGCTGCAGAATTAAGTGCTGCTAGCGACAGGTTTTGACGCATGAATGCCGTTTCTCCGTCCCGTCATGATCTTCAGTCTTCGAGCTACACGCGCTGTAGTGGGCACGGGCACACACCGTCCGGCAGATTTTTAACGAAGTGAGAAGGAAGATCTTAATACAAAGTGTGTGTATAAAATTTTGGTGCTAACTTCGTAAAATCTATTTCTGATCTATTTCCATTGCATTCCAAAGTTATCATTACCATTTGGGTTGGTATGCAGTTATTGATCGATTTCAAATCGTGTCTCTTTCTGATCGTCGTCAACAAACGCAGTAAGAATTGTTTTCTTACAAATGCAGTAATACCATACAATAAAATTTATCGATCTAAATTTAATTTTACGATCTTATATGAATGCGCATTCTCTCAGAAAATCTCGGTAATTAAAAGAATGAATTATAATTACCACATCGCGAGCTCTCTTCCCATGATCTTCGATATCGCTTTGATTGCACTGATACTTAGATTTTTACTCTCTTTAACAATTTTTAAAATAATCGTCTGGCTCAAGCAGGCCTCCGTGTTTGCTTAATTAAAAACCAGAATGTCTCTGAAACGTTTTAACCTAGTTTTGCCGCAAAATTGCATGCCCACATGTTGTGTTCTTTGCGGTCTTTCTTAATCACTTTCGCACTAATCGCCGGCCAGCGTACGCATGTGCCCACTCAATCTGATATACCTCAAAGACTAATGCTAGTAGCGGAACACAATAAGTGGCAGTTTGTTGTCAAAAACTATCGCTAGGTAGGTGCGCGCAAAGTCGCGGCGCGTCGTTTGTGCGGGTTGATGTGTTACTCTAAAAGTTTGGTCTTTTTATGAACACACCTCGTATATGCATCAAGAATAGGCTGTAGCAAAAAGTGTTTGAACAAATATTAAATTATATTTAAACTCTTTTTAATATTGTAAGTATTAGACACTAATGTGTTACCAATTGTTACTGTAGTTAGTCGAATGTAAAAAAAACTTCAAAAATAAAATTTGAAATAATTTTTCTTTCGAAGTAGTATGCTTAATTATGTCAGGTTATTTGTAATATTGCACTAATTTGATGTTTGTATTCTCAAGTGTGTATGAAATGAACAACAGGCATAGAAATTTTATAAAAATTTGAGGCAACTAAGAACATACATACATATTTGGCACTACAGTCCAGGTTGGACCTTGGCCTCCCTCCCTATTTCCGTGGCTTATCTATGGGTTTCACAACACTGGGCTTTTTACAAGGAGGGTTGTTAACCTGTCACTCAACCCCCTACCAGGAGGACCGGAAACCTTGATTTTGGGGTGTTCTATCCCTAGACGAGTTATCTTCACCATGACTTAGGAGCCACATCTACCCCTGCAGTAGTCCTGCTAACTTGGACTGTGGACACCACCATTGGCTGCCAGGCAGCTCATCCATTGCTGCTCTTGATATGAGACCTGCTGCCACCCCATACTATCCTGGTAGACCTATACTGTAGTTACCCCAGAGCAGCTCTATCAGGACTTCCTTCTCTCGTTTACTGGCTGACCCATTCCTCTGCAGGGATTGGTTACCCCACCTTGTTAATGAGTTACTTGGTTTAACATGACCCACTGCTAGTCAGTGAGGGTGGAAGAACATACCTAAAACTGAATAAAATGTTTCTTTGACAAAATAAACCAACTATAAATCTGTATAATTTCTTTAGTTGAACAGTTATGTTTCATACATTAACTTTTTTTTTAAAGAAAAGTGCATACAAATTTTCAGATAATTTCAGATAGCAAAATTTTGTTTTTTCTTTTATTGAAAAATTATACTAATGAGCTACCAGAGCTGCAGAACCACTCACTCTTTTGAATGAAGTATATTTATTATTAGATATATTTCAATTAAATAGTTTTTCAATCATCAAGAAAAACTGAAAACTAAATTGCTCTATTAAAAAAAGTAACAAATGCAAAACAGACTGTTATACAATAAAATTGAGAATTCAGAACTACAACATTTTTTTAGGCAAATGTATAACCATAATTCCTAAATGGCAAAAAATTTAGTCCTTGCTTTTAAGTTTATGAATGTTCGAAAAATAGGTATAGGCCTGTATCAAATACTTTTTAAAAATGTATATAACTTTCAACAATATGTAAAGTATTTTATCAAACAGAGCTTATAGAAATTTTGAAGGTTGTCCAAAATCTGCATGGGGTGTTGGTTGATATTAATTTTGTGAAATTATTAAAGAACTGAGTTTGTACGTCAGTGAAATTCCTCGTAACTTGATGCCCATGTAAACATTTACAACTTTCTTAAAATTTTGACTTCCATTTTTGTCCCGTGATGCTACAACAGGTCTAAAGTTAAAAAAATTTCAGATTAAACACTACAATTGGAAATTGTAAGTAGGTAAAATGCAAGCAAATTGTATTAAACATTGAAATACAGAAAAAAACATTGTTATACTTAATTTTTTCTCTTTTAATGGGAGTATTATGCATACATCACTGTGTTTATAAGACCATTAAGTTCTGACTGGTGAATATAATCTATTATTTGGTTTCATGTCATCATACTTGGATATTTTATGTTAACAGCTTGAAACATTGATTAAAGAGGCTGATGCTGGGGAAGACTGGAGAGTAGATCCTATATTGAGAGAAGCATGTAAACCTGTTGTTGATGTAGCCTGTCAGGATGCAAGAGGCGGAGATGGAAGGTTAACCTCCTTTTCTCTCTATAAACATAATCATTTTTACAGTTACTTAAATGTAATATATCATTATGTAAAGATTGATTGATACTAAATTCTCCAGTTTTTAAGTTTTCCAATAAAATAAATTAATGAAAGCAATCCCAAAATGAAGGAAATATATTTATTTTTAACATTAGAGAGAACATTACTTTTTTACAATTCATTTACTGTTAAAATGAAAAATTTTCATTCTACAAACATGCAATTCATTTCTATGTTTGGATATTTCGCCCCACTGCGTCAAATGAAGAAAGTTTATGGTTTGCTTTTGCTGTTAGTGCACAGCAATAACTTCAGTATTTGATAGAAAAATTTGACCTTTTAACTTCTCTTTCAATTCTGGGACCAGCCAGAAGTTCAGTGATGCCTGATCTAGACTGTAATATTGGAACAAATGTAAATTTGAGGCTTGTCACAATTTTCATCATTTCTTGACTTAAATGTGGCCTTCTAGTGTTGTGGTGTATCATTTCAAGTCTGATTCTGCATGCATGTTGCCAGAATGCTGTAAGGTTTACAGTACCTTTTGTAATTAATTTCCGTCATTCCCTTATGCAAAAATTCCATTTAAATCATGCCTCCTGTGTCTTAAAACATTTTGACCATTGCCTTATATGGTGAAGGAATTGTTTTGAATGCCTTTATGCTGAGAGAACTTGGTTAGCAGTATTCGATAGATCGCCTTTTGTTTTCTGGATCATAATGGTAAATCCAGGATTTGTCTCCAGTAGATGATGATTCATAAGAAAATCATACTTTTCATGATGATATAGGTTGAAGAGACCTTGAGAAACAGTTTTCCTCAGTATCCCAGTATTATGGTTCACTTCTTGACTAATACCTAGACTCAAAACAAAATCCCTGTGCTTAATTTAGCAATATTCTTGAAATATGACATCTGCAGTGCACTGATTTGTATCATGCATCACTAAAACAGGTCATCCTCATCTTTGCTCATCAGACTCATTTGTCTGACTTTTACTACAGTTTTTCAGTACGTTGACCCTACTGCCATACACATCCTCATGTAAATTTTGATTGGCACACAACCTTCTAGTGTCAAAAACTCACAGCCTGCTCCTGATTTCAGACCCTAACTTACATATAACACAAGAGTAGTGCTCATGACTAACAAATGGTGGTACTTAATGCAAAAAGTGAACCAAAAACTAAGTGCATTTGCACTAACGTTTTTATGTAAAGAATATTTACACAAATATTTTCTTTCTATGAACTATTATTGATGTCACATGGTGTAGGAACCTTCCTTATCAATTAACCCTCATATATTAGTTTTTATTCATAATTAGCCTAGATTTTGTGAATTTAACATTCGTACAGGACAGTTTTTAGTACAACATGAAAGTGTAACCTGACCCTCTTACTGACCTAAGAACACAATTTAAGAAGCAATTTTAGCTGTCTGCTACCATAGAAAGATTTTCTCATAGTTGTACACAATTTTTTTAAAATCAGAATTCTTTTGTTATGAATGGTTCCCTCGTTGGGCTGATACTAGTTTGTTTCTGTAACTAACCCAGTATATAATACTTTTATATATTTTTTCCAGTCACTGCATTTGATTGTACATTTGTAGTTAATGATTGGTACATAACAGGTGTATTGGAATCCAGCAGAATAAACAAACTCGCCATATAGGTAACACATACACAATACCATACTAGAAAACAACAGTAGGCTAGTTTTGAATATTTTATTGTGACTCACAGCTTTATTAGTTTGAAGGTATTACTTCACATAAATGAAACAAGTGTCAATTGTACCAAATTAATAGCTAAATACTTGCTGGTTTTTGTTCATATTTAAAAAAATACTCCGTTCTTATCTTTTCAGGTTATGATGTGACGTGATGAATCTAATATGAGGCTATGTTGTAAGAAGTTATTCTATGTGTGGCTTGTTTATAAATGGGGAGGGGGAATGGTATGTTACGTTGGCAGAATTGTGATTAGATAAATGTGTGGACTTATGTATGCACTGAGGAGTCAGTTCCCAACTTCTTAATTGAAATAAGTTGCTAGTATTTGGGATCTGTCTGATTACTTTTGTGATGAAAAGAAAACATGAAACAAAATCCATGTTTATCTGTACTGAATGTTTCATAGTTTTTCTAAGTTCCTGTTCGAAAGTCATGCCAGGGATTTATCAGTTCATTTAATTGAAATTTGAATATTAGACCAACTGAAATAAATACCAGGAATTGTTGAACTGCTTGAATGGGAATGTTTGCATGATTATAATGTGCATGCTTGAGTTTTTGGGTGGATGAAATTATATTAAAAAAACTCGGATCTCATCGTTCACTTCATACTCTATAGAACATATTATTGAAAATGACATATATAACAGAAGTTGACAGTAGAATAATGTACATTATAACAGTTGTGTTAGTACAGATATTCTCCAGCTATACAATGAAGCCAACATTAAGAATATAGCAGACGCCTTTCTTTTTGTGTTTAGAAAAAGTCTGCTATGTAATACAGATATTACAGAATTTGTATTGGCTGTATGTGGATGTACAGAGTTCATGTTTATTAACAGCCTACCAGTAGTTGCTATAGCCGAGTACTTGCTAATCCATTTATAAATACCGTATTTTCTCGCATAATTAACGCACTTTTTTGACGAAAAATACCGGCGATAATTTCGGGTACGTAAATTATTCAAGGATTTCAGATATACCCAAATTTCATTTGAAATTTATTGACATTTAAAAGATACATTAAATATATTATACACAAAATCAGTTCAACTCATTGAAGTTATCGTCATTTGGCATAAAATTACGGTTGAGTTTTCTTCTGAACAATCAAATAGAGTATACATTAAGCAAGTTGGACACACAGTTTCAAGTACGGACACCGGAAAATATTCTTCCTGTCACGAGCTGATAGTACGACCTGAAGCAAAATAAATATGAATTAACGAAAGTACTAACGACGTAAGTAATAATGACATACCTGCTAAAAAGGAAGAAAAATAATCTTACCTTTTATAGGCTACCGAGTTGGTCGTCGCCACTGGAACTGCAGGAAGAATTGGTGCTGCTATCACTGCTCACATCTCTCCATAAGAAGTCATCTTCAGTCCCATCTAACGCATTCGAGATTCCCGTCTTTTTGAAGCTCTTTTCAATCACCTTCGAAGAAATCATGTCCCAAGCGCAATATCCACTCACAAAGGAGTTCCACAGATGGTTTCCGAATTTTGCCTGTCGGAGTAAGTTCATGCACATTTTCCGCCGTCCAGCACTGATAGAGTTTTCGCACATTGTCCTTGAATGGTTTATTTATCGAAACGTCCAAGGGTTGAAGTACTGATGTCAGTCCACCAGGAATCACAGCCAAATCGGTTTTCATGGTTTCCAATAATTTTTTAGTGTTTTCCGTCAGATGGCCACGAAAACTGTCCAACACGAGAAGAGCCGGGCACCGAAGGAGAGACCCCGCTCTATTTCCCCAAACCGTTCATATCCAGTCTTCTACAAGTGACGTGTCCATCCACCCTTTTTCTTGGACACGAACGTGGATCCCACGTGGAAATTTTACTTTCGGCATTGTTTTTCGCTTCAGGACAATGTACGGTGCAAGCTTTCTGCCATCAGCTGTTACAGCAAGCATTACCGTACACCGTTGTTTTTCACTTCCAGTAGTGCGCACAATAACACTCGATGTTCCTTTCGTATCGATTGTTCGACTTTGTGGCATATCGAAACTGATGGGCGTCTGATATGCGTTTCCTATCTGGGAAAGCAAATATTTCTTCGCTTTCCGTTTCCTAATCACGAAGCAATGAAAATCAATGACTTTTTGGTCGAAATCATTCGGCATTCTTTGACATAAGGATGTTCTTCTTCGATGAGAGAGTCCATTTCTCTTCATAAATTTAATCACCCAGCCTCGGCTAACCTTAAAATTCGAGACACTGATCCCATGTGCTGCAGCTATTTCTCGTCCTTTAAAATACAGCATTTCGTAAGAAACGGCATATCCATCATTGCCTAACGAAATAGCATATTTCAGAAGATACTCCTCTACTTGCGGAAACTTGCCACTTTTTGGACCGCGAAATGCTTTACGAGACTTGTTGGTCTCTTGAAGGGCAATTTTCTGTTTTTGCCAGTACAGCACGTTACACTCGGACACAGAATATTTGCGGCCTGCTGCCCTATTCCCGTGTGTTTCGGCGTAAGTGATCACCGCAAGTTTATATGATGCAGTATTACTCGAATACTTGCTCATTGTGGATTAATGAACGACTTTGAGATCACAAAACATCCGTGTACCCAAAACACTCGTAAATGAGTTTCTACCAGACTGGAATAGATCGTCACTAATCACATCTTCGCTGATTCACTCACCGGACTGAAATACCGCAGTGAGTAATAACAGGAAGTTGCACGAGGGTTTGAAATGCGAGGTTGCGCAATAGGAAAGCTACTACTTGACATCTTTATTTCGAAACGCACCCGGAACTGCGTGATGAAATCATCGAGAAAGTGGGTGCGTCAAATACGCAAATATTTCTTTTTTCCCCACTTTGAACCCCCCAGAAATGGGATGCGTAAATTATGTGGGGGCATTAATTATGCGAGAAAATACGGTATGTATGAATTATGGAGAGGCTAGTGTATTTTTCAGGAAAGAAAGAGATAGTTTAACTACTATATAATATTATGTTAGTGTATTAGATGGAAGTTGAAAATTACCATAAGAAAAAGCTATGAACATAACCAATTTGCTATTTTTAATATACACACATAAGGGAAAACAACACTGATTTGAAATATTTCATAACACAAACAGCTTCATCGCTTATATGTAAAATGTATCCTTGTATTGTTTTTACTTCCATGTTCCATAAGGAAATGGAAGTATGGTCATGGCGAAAAAAATCGTGTTCGAGATAACGGCAGATTCTGATTGTACTACCATCAAAACATGAAAAAAAGTCATTTTTTGAAAAGTGTGTGTGTGTGTGTGTGTGTGTGTGTGTGTGTGTGTGTGTGTGTGTGTGTGTGTGTGTGTGTGTTATAACGTACTTATTACTTCGAGATTTTTTTTTTTATTTTTGGGTATTCCGAGGGAGTTACACCAGCAATTAGAGCCCATCAAGAGTGACACGTGTTAGCTTTGTTCAAGGGTGAGCGACGAAAGGAACAAACCTTTCCTTTCCACTTAAACGACATGAAAGCCGTTAAGGGACAATACGCGCTACAACACATGTTGCAACGAACTGGACCATGCGTGGGAACAAATATTACAAAGGAACGTTACCCTTGCATCCGTTCAGTAGCGAGAAAAATAGATAGCCATCGCTAAGAGCTACAGAAAAACAATAGCTGAAGCACAGACAATGTAGCATGGGACGAAGAGATGCCTGCGATGAACACAGATGTTTGCCACCCGTAAGTTCGTTAGAGGAAGTCGATAGTGTCTGAACAATACAATAATTCGACACACTACACCAAAAGGGGCAGATGTGACTTCAGAAGCTAGGCCTTGGTGCAGATTCCAAGAAAGTGGCAACGTCCTGATGACAGCAACTCGTCGTGTCCACGTGGACTACGTAAGATTCAAGTAGAGAAGCCAACCAGCCAATTAGAAACGAGAATTCCGAAGGGAGTAACTGAAGAGGATGGTGTTGACAGAAGTCGACGACCAGAGAACAAATCCCGAGGAAGAACATCCCTCTCCAAACAGCGCTGGGTGGAGAATTCACCAGAATCACTGACTTGAGACAAGAGGACATAGGGAGGTCCGAATAACTGTCCTATCAGAGCTATTTTGGTGGGAAAATGAAGCGATCGTGGGAGTAACAAGAGTGGGAAAGACGAAGGAAATAAAAACTGAATGCACGAGGAGACGCTCGCTCAGTATTATTAAAATTTTGTCTTACTCTCTCAGTATTATTAAATTTTGTCTCATTCTCATTCTCTCAGTATTACTGTCTGAGTAACATTTAATTTTCTATCTCAGTATTATAAAGACTTTGTTCGGAGATATATTAGAAGTGGCGTTCGGACTTAATGGAAGTTTGGGAATAAGACTTAGACCGTTAAGCCGAAACGGTAGTGTTCGCGACGATGCGCGAATAATGAACTTTATAAAACTCTAGGCATTACGCTAACATAAGAAGTGATAATATACAGTAGTAACATACTTGAACTTTTTGATCAACTAAATGAATCGGTATATCACATACTAAATTAGTGAGACTACGTTATTTCGTAAAATAAAGTCAAGTGCTAATAATGTTGATATGCGTCTAATGAACTTGAAAGCAATCTAGGCGTTGCGGAAGAGTCGAACACGTAAGTTGAAAGACAACTAAGTGCGTGACTGTATCGAACTAACAATCGCATAAATAGACTGATGCGATACGAATAGTCGATGAATCCTTAGTGCAAGTACCGCGACTTAAACTGTGATGATTTCATAAAACTCATAACGGATGTTGCGAAGTGCGGACTAGTGTTCCGGAACGATGTACGTATAATATTGAAAGTGCGAATTACGAGTGTTTCCTGGATTAACATCAAGCGTCAGCAAATGGACCCAGATGGACATGCAACGGGAGCGAGACACTACGACGACATGAGTAACGTACAAAATTAATTACTTATTATAATCCTAGTTTATCGTAATACTGCTGACCTGTCACTTAGAACCAACTGCCTGAGATATATTATATAAAGAGTCAATAAAATACGAATCCATAGTTAGGAATAAATAATGTCATAGAATATTACACATGTATTATTTTATTAGTGTAAGTATATGATTATTTCAATTATGTATGTGTTTTAATATGTCTATTGCAGGTATATGATTATTCAAATATGTATATGCCTAATATGTTTATTGCAAGTATATGAGTATTTCATGTGTATAAATGTTTAAATGTGTTTTGAAGTAAAATCACGTAGTGCAAATCATGAGCACGCTACATTGGTAGTTATTAATGTCACTACGCACGAATAAGTGCATACATTTGATTGTTTCTCTCAATTACTTTAAATGTGTCATAGAATGTAATTGTCTATTGGAAATATTTGTAGATACTCTTATTATATGATTTCTTTTATGATATGAATACATATAAAATGCTATATTATAACAAATGAACTTTAGAATGGATTCGATAGTGTTGGATTGATTTATTTAAGACCTGACTCGCAAGATAACTTCTTAAATGATAGGATCCACAATTAATGATTCGATTTAATATGATTTAACAAGTACCGTGTTCAAAATATTCTAAGTCTTGAAGTTTTATTTGGTAGTAAAAGCCAAAATCAATTACTTTTGGGTGATAACATTACCAATTACATATTTAATAAATTTGATTGTAATTCATAAATTAAACAACAATTAATTTATGCAGTTAACTAAATATACACCAACATTAATATATGTATATTGCATCCAACTGCGGGGCTAGCTAAACCCGGAGAGATACGATAAAGTTCACACAGACAACACATTCATAACATTAATATAATTATAATCAGACAACAATTAATTAAAATATAATTTATGCAAATGAGACTTGCATAATCATAACATTGTATATCACGCTACCAACGTGTGACATAAGTTAGTAACATTGTATATGGCTTCCCAACGAGGGGCAGTGGAAAATAAATCCTGGTAGATAAAAGTGATAAAATTAATCAATCATTGTCTCCAAGATTAATAATTGATTGAGTAATTAATTTATGCAACAAGATTTGCATAATTATTTACATTGTATATGGCGCCCAACCTGAAGGCAGATTAATAGGGTCAATTCTTATTAAATAAGCTGGTTAAGTGCAGGCAGTGGTAAACTAGAGTAGTTTGTAGTTTGGCAAAAAATAGTATAAGCACTAGTGTAAAACAAATAATTATAAAACCGAAATAACTCTGAATGATTACGCGAAGTCAAGTAAGAATGGCGACTAATAATCCCGAAAGCCAGGAGTTAGATATCAATAACGAATTAAATATAGAAGGACAGGAAGAGAGTACGACGACAAGCGACGACGTCAGCGCGGGTGAATCAGAGATAAGGCCGGGGGGACAGATGTCCCAACCTGGCGAAATGAATTTGCAAATGCTATTTGAGAAGATGACTGAGAAATTAGAGCAGCAGAACGAAAAACAAAATAAATTGATGACTGAAAAATTAGAGCAACAAAACGAAAAACAAAACTAATTAATCACAGAGAAATTAGAACAGCAAAGCAAAGAACAAAAACAAATGCAGGAGGAATTAAAACGGCATAATGAAGAACAGATTAGCAAAATAAAACTAGATTTACAAGATTACGCTAAGAAGTGGGAGGAGAAAATCTGCGATCTACAAAAGAAGAGTGAAAGTGGAATAAAAGAGTTAAAAAATGAACTGAAGAAACAGGTGAGAGAGAATAAAGAAGTGAGAGAGAAGGACCGTCATGAGTGGCAGGAAACCATAAATCATGCACAGAAAACAGTGGAACAGATCGATCAAAAACTAGAACACCATATCCAAGACACGAATAATAGAAATGAGGAATGGAGAAGAGAAGTACAGAATAGCATAACACAACAACAACAAGAACAGGGAGAAGCCGTTAATGTACGTAAACAGAAAATCGTTGAAGTTGACGACCGACAGCGCACGGCAGAACAAAAGGCCACAACGACGGAGAAAGAAAAGGACGTAATAATTGAAGAATTAAAAAGCCACATCAACCACATTAAAAGCGGACAAGAAAGACTGCAGCGACGAATAGCTGAAGCTGAAATTGGACCGTCTACGAGAACGAACGGGAACAACAACTTCGAACTTAAGTACAACGGAACGGACCGTTTTCCCATTGAGTTTTTAAAGGAACTGTCCGAACTTCAACAAATGTACTACCCAACAGGTAACGTTAAATGGATAGGAAAACATCTTGAGGCTGATGCAGCGATATGGTGGCGCGTCGTACGTGACCAAATAAAGAACTTTGAAGAATTCAAGGAGATATTTACACAAAAATATTGGGGCCCGGAGAAGCAAGACGATGTCAGGAATAACCTGGAGTACGTTCGTTTTGATTGGAGAGGAAGTATGAGCGCAGTCCAGTACATGGAGCGACAACTCTTAGAGAGCCGACAACTCACACCTCCACTCACGGACTACCAATTAATTAGGAAAATAACGCGTCATTACGGACGTGAATTAGAAATTGCTTGCGTGACGAGAGACGTGCGAACTATACAAAACTTGGAATCATTAATTTCAGAATATACGATGATTCGACAGAGAAACCAAAGAGAAGACAGATTCGTGCGACAAGGAGAAATGTTGAATGACCGGGATACAAGAGGGGTGGCACAGAATCAACACGCCGTTGTAAGCAAGGTCACGGAACCAAAACCTACCCCCTGGCAACACAGAAAGGGTGAGGGTGGTAATTACAGACACTTCCAGAAATTCGGTGACAAGCCGACCGTAAATACCATAGAGTTTGTTAACAATAGCGCCTCCACGTCAAACGGTAAGGGAAGCGAGGTAGTAGAAAAAAAAAATTAAGTGGGTTGTGTAGAGTGATAGCCGCACGCAAACCCACACTACACTATTATGAAACTGACGTACTTTTACCTGACTTGCGACAAGAATTAATCCTTGATGAACAGGCACAATTAGAGAGACGAATTTCTAAATGCCCAGAGATAGTAAAAAAATTTAATGATGAGGTTACGGTAAACACCTTAATAGACACAGGAATTGCCATCAGCGGTTTAGCTGAAGATTGGTTTGAGAGGAATAAACAACGCTTGCGCCCTTACGAGGAACTCCGCATGAATAACACACTAATTGTAAATGCAGTTGGTGGGAAGTCAAAATTAATCCGGAAGCAAATTATGTGCGAAATCCGTATTGAAAATGTTAAGGTAGATTGTGTTTTCTTAGTAATACCAAATTTAATTAGGGACTGCATACTAGGTATTAGTTTTTTAAAAGAAGAGGGATGTGTTATTGATATGAATAAGGTAACCGTCGAATTCAGAGGGAGGGCTGGTGAACAGGAACTGCAATTACCTATCATACACATGGAACTAGTAGAAGAAGACTTGGACGGGATCGAGAGAAGGATAAATGAGAAAGTTGACAGTGTGACATGTGAAGATGAAATGACGAGAGAGGAACTTAGAAGAATCTTGCTAAAATGTAAAAATGTATTTCGGGAAAGTCCAGGACGGATGGATTGTTATGAACATGAGTTCAAAGTGACTGATGAAACACCATATTTCCAACGCGGGTGGCCAATCCCGATAGCATATAAGGAGAAGGTGGATGCCGAAATCAGCAAAATGCTAAGGTATGGCGTGATTGAGAGATGTAGTAGTCCGTATGTTAATCAAATGGTCACCGTAATCAAGAAAGATGGAAATGTGCGATTGTGTTTGGATGCAAGGAGGATAAATAGCGTGACAGTTCCAGACTACGAAGGACCGACCCCCAATCAAGAAATTTTAGCGAGATGCAGCAATATGAAGTACTTGTCAACGATAGATCTAACGAGTAGCTTCTGGCAAGTTCCGTTGAAACAACAATGCCAAGATTACACAGCGTTTCTTTACGAAGGTAAATGTTACAGATATACAGTTACACCATTTGGACTAAGTACCAGTTCCGCTGCCCTGACGAGAGGTTTGGACATGGCATTAACAGACAGAGTGAAGGAAAGTACGATCATATACGTCGATGATTGTCTGTTATTCAAATAATGTACGAACACATATGGAAAACATTGAAACATTACTCGTGAACCTATTAACAGCAAACCTAACGATAAATTTGGAGAAGTCGCAATTTTTCTGCAAAGAAATCGCATACCTAGGGTACCAATTAACTACAAACGGTATACGTGCATCCGAGGAGAAGGTAGCGGCAATCAGGAAGTTCCCGACCCCAAAGAATCGGAAGCAATTAAAGGGATTCCTGGGACTTGCAAATTTTTACAATAAGTTTACTAACAAATACGCAAAAACCACGCAACCTTTGTTAGATTTACTCAAAAAAAGTAAGGGATTTAATTGGACGCCCGATCTTGACCGGTGTTTCCAAGAAGTTAAGGACCTATTTATCGACACCATCATATTAAGTTTTCCACAGATTAATAGGAGGTATTTCCTGCAGTGTGATGCGAGTAATTTCGCATATGGAGGCCAGTTATATCAGCTGGATGATGACGGAAACATCTGTGTCGTAGCGTATACCAGCAAGACTTTCAAAGGAGCAGAACGAAATTATTTTACAACGGAAAAGGACCTGCTAAGCATAGTTAGGTGCTTGGAGAAATTTCGAATCTACGTTCTGGGACAGCCGTTGACTATAATAACGGACAATAAAGCACTGATCTTTATGAGTAAATGTCACCTGAACAACTCGAGGATCACACGCTGGATACTCAGCATTCAAGAATACAACTTCGACATAATACACTGCAAGGGGAAGGAAAATATCGTCGCTGACATATTGAGTCGATATCCAGAAGATATGACAGGAGAAGACCCAGTCGACGATAATTTTGAATACCAAATGAATCATATAACAATTAAGATGAGTAAGGAGATGAGCAAGATATTAAAGAACATCGAGATGTACCAGTCGGAAGACAAGAAATTACGACAGATAATAAATGATCTGATGATAGATGGTAGTAATAAGTTATGTAAATTTTATAAATGTATTAATAATAAATTATATAGAAAATGTAAGGGAAAATGGAAGCTCTACATACCGGAAAGCGTTACAGATAGACTCATTGGAGAAATACATGGAATGTACGGTCATGTTGGTAGTAAAAAATGCACAAAGCTATTACAGGAGCACTTCACTTTCGACCAGATGACGAAGCACGTACAGGGATATGTAAAAACGTGTGACACATGCCAAAGATGTAAAGGCACAAATAATCGTAACCTGTTTGGAGGTACTAGACCATTTATACCAATGAATAAAGGCGATTTGATTAGCGGTGATTTCTATGGACCTCTTCCAACCGCAGCAGCAGGAGTAAGATTTGGTAATAGTAGACAACTTTACCAAGTACGTAAAATTATATACACTCAGAAGAGCCACAACAATAGCTACGCTTCGTAGACTCCAACAATATATAAATGAATTTGGAAAACCGAAGGCGATACTAACAGACAGCGGTACCCAATTCACATCAAAACAATGGATCAAAGGACTGGATGAGCTTGGGATCATACCTAAGTATACTGCAATAAGAAACCCACAAACAAACCTTGCCGAGCGTGTCAATAGACAACTAGTAAACTTGTTTAGAATATTCGTAGGGGAACAACATACGAAGTGGTCTAAGTTCATAAATACAATAGAATGCTATATCAACGAAGTCTACCATGATACGATAGAGGTAACGCCATACGAAGCGCACCACGGAAGAAAGCCGAATCGCGTGTGGGAAAAATTCTTAAAAGAAGACAACGAATCAAAGGACGAGTCAGTGGATAGCCACCAAATATTCGTAAGGATTAAACAAAAACGAGAGCGACATGCTAAGCGAGTAAACGAAGCATGCAAAATGACAAAACTTCAATTGGGAGACTTAGTATTAGTGCGTACGCATTACCGGTCTGATGCGATGCAAAGGAGAATTGAGAAGTTTTGCGAATTGTACACTGGACCTTTTAAAATTAAAGAAGTACTAGGAGAATCTACTTATGTATTAGTTGATTGCTACAATGAAAACAAAATCCGTAGCAAATTCAATATAAGACAACTAAGACCGTATTACGCAAAAGAAGAATAAGAGTGGAGAAGCGAAGTGCTAATATACATGCAAAGTGAAAGTGTTTGTATGGAGGCGTATGGGTAGAAATTAAGGTTGACGACCGAGTGAGAGTTGTAAACAAACAGAGAGAGAGGGAAGATACAGCAACCCTACTGGTGATAGACAAGTTGTAAACATCTTTAAAACTACAAGGCCGGTAGAAGGCAGGGACAAAGAAGGGAAGAGCATATGACCATATGACTGGTTGACGAGGGTCTACAATGACAACAAACCCCAATTCGTAACTGTTGTCGACAGACAGATTTGTGTTAAGTAAATATAATCTTCATATAAAACATTGTTATAAGAAGAATATTAGTTGAGGAGGAAATGGGTTGTTAATAAATATATGTTATAACCGATTATGTATATATTGTAACGTTACATAACCCTGTCCCAATAAACTAAATCCTAATAACATCAATGTCAGAAATGGGTAACCTATGGCTCGCTCAAAATTAAATTATATCACTCAATATGATAAACAATTCGAGTGGTATACAGTGCAAAGTGAGTTCTAGTGTACCCATTGAGGTGAAAAATAAAAGTGAAAGTAACGTATTACCAAACTGTGCTGTAGGTTTGGAAATTACAAAACTATGAGAGTAGGCTGTAATACTACTAACTGATTTTGTATTTTTATTTATTTTATTGTAATATTTATATTGTATGGACAACCAATTGTTATACATAAGTTAATGTTATATTTTTTTAAATATTTGTGTTGTAATATAGGATAACCCAGGGTTAGTTTTAAAAGACAAAAATTTAAATACCAAAAGATAATAATAAATGAAAATAATACTATGAGGAAAATGGCAACAGGAAGTAGTGCCGTGCAGGAATACTATTCGAGACTAAATAAATAATACATAAATTTATTTAAAGATAATAAAATGATAAAATAATTATATACAATGTCATAAGAAAATTAACCAAAACTTATTATGTAAACTAAATGGGTATAGAAACCGGAATGGAAAGGAATTATTTTTCCATAAATAAAATATAAATTTATAATAATTACAAAATGCCTGCATAATAAAAATACTATGTGTTACTAAGAGTGATGGAAAAATAACAAGTATTGTTAAGAAAAATTTTGAAAAAAAACCGTAGAGTTGAAGAAACGATGCTACTACAATTATAAAAAATAACCTTTTTTGGAACGTTGGAGGAGTTGAAATTACCGCAAGATTAACAAACAGCATGACCACTATCTAATTATACATGATTAATCCAAATTAAATGGTTATATCCATTAATAAACAGTGAATGAAAACCTTCTGATGATCCAACATTGTTTCGGCCTAGTTCTCGCTGACAATTGAAAAATACTCCAGACGGTAAGGAAATTATAATGCAAGACGGACCTCATCACAGAAAAAGCTTCAATCCAGTAAGAACCATACGGAGCGAGGTAATATAAACATTTTTTCGTAATAATTCCAGAAGAAAACTCATTCTGAACGGTGATATAGAACAAAAAATAATCATTTGATCATATGTTTTTTAAAGTAAACAAATACACGCTGCTGTCTTACGGAAATTCCTGGAACTACATACTACATGAAAAATAAACCAAACTATTTAATAATTTTTCGGTATTTGTAAAGCGTAGTAATTATCCATTTCTGACACTCTTGTAACAAAAAGAACTTACCCTGAACCCTGGGGAATTATTAAGAATTATGTATTGATGTTTTTTTTATATAGCGTAAAAATTGGGTAAATAACACCATATATGTTTTGCTCCTTAGACAATTCTATGTTTACTCTGTAAAGTCGAGATGATGTTTTATTGAATATAAGATTAATTGTGATACCTATATTTTGGTGGCAGGAGACAAAAGTCAATAATAAATAAAGTAATATTATTGAAAATTAATCTTGAATAATAAAGTGTTATAATTCATTGTAGTTGGTAGTTGTAATAAATTTCAGCACAACAAACAGAAGAAATCGTCTAAACTGAGTGTAAATAGTGATACTTACTCTCTCTTCTGCATAAGGCTGAACAACTTCCCTCTTTGACCCCAAATCACACACTCTCGATTTCTCTTCCGATTGAGTAAAACAAAATAAAAAAATCCTTTATTTATACTTTTTAAAACGTCAGTTAGTATAATTCATAAGTGGCGACTGCGGAGAGGCGGAAACATTGACACCTCTCATTCAAAAAGCGGTACGTTTCAGAAGTGACGCATCCTACTTGAGGCATATAATATAACTATATAGTACCTGACATAAAAGAAGGACGTTACAGAATTGGCTTCCATCGCAGGGCTTGGAAAATAGCGACTGCTC
This sequence comes from Magicicada septendecula, assembly GCA_034769895.1. Classification (NCBI taxonomy): domain Eukaryota; kingdom Metazoa; phylum Arthropoda; class Insecta; order Hemiptera; family Cicadidae; genus Magicicada; species Magicicada septendecula. The sequence goes on along the minus strand of CM068371.1, from coordinate 200,090,398 downwards.
ATTTTTCGTTACAGAATTGGCGCTCAACGTAAAAGGGCGGTAATTAGAAAAGAATTTTGATATTTAATAAAAATATATACCAAAAAATCTAATTATCGTTGGCAGTTATGAGAAAACAAGAAATGCATAATACCCGAGGCAAATCGAAGAAGAGGACAGAAGAAAAGGAGATTGAAGAAGGTGGACAGGAACAAGAAATAGAGTTAGTCACGGACAGTGAAATGGACCAACAGACAGGTGATACAGAAGAAACCGAAGTAGTTATGGATACGGAAACGGAAATAATTGAAGAGGATGCCCAAGGGGACCAACCAGATAAACCCAACCAAAAAGAAGATATAAGCATACAGGAGATGTTAAGAATTATAATGGAAGGGAATAACAAGATCCAGGAAGATAATAAGCGAACCAATGACAAAATAGATGAAAATTTTAGAAAACAGGAGGAAGCCTTGAAACAAACCAATGAGGAAAATAAGGAGAATTTTAAGAAACAGGAGGAAAACTTAAAACAAACCAATGAGGAAAATAAGGAGAATTTTAAGAAACATGAGGAAAACTTAAAACAAACCATGAATGAACAATACCATGAACTGAAGGAAGCGGTTGAAGGGCAAAGGGAATATATGAACGCAAAATTTGAAGAAAGTAATAAACATATAAAACAAATTCATGCAAAGATTTACATGATCAGTAACACACTTAGCCAAAAAGCAGATACATACAAGGAGGAGACGAATAAAAAAATGGACCATAGTTTCAAGAATTTGGATGAAACATCAGACAGCATCTCAGAAGGTATTAAAGTAAGTCCGAATACAGAAGAGAGTAGGAAGGAAATAGAAATTACAGAATACCAAGGTGTAATGCCATCTGAAAATAAAAATAGCCACAACAAAAAGGATGTTCAAACCGTGGAAAGGAAGACCAAGAAAATAATAAAAACATGTAGAAAGAGAATAATAAATACCAAGGAAGAATGGGAGATGGTTACAGGTGGGTTAATTAATGTATTCAACCTTCCAATTAACGAACAGAGGGAGTTAATTAATTTTAGTACGTAGGCTTTAATTAAGTTTACATCCCAGTTAAATGTGTCAACGATGGAAGTGTATCAGACAATATCAGCCGTATCTTCAAGATGGAAGACAACATGCAAATATTGGGCAAATAATCCAGAGGTAAAAGGGAATGAAATGAGATTAAAAATGAGCAACTATGTTATGTTAGAGGAGGTACGATACTTATTAGTTAAAAAGGAACGAATTATGACGGAAGACCGGTACTTAAGTGGAAGTTTCATAGCAGCAAAATGGGAGAGCCGGATGGTAAGAAGATTATTAAGGAGAGAATTAATTCCGAACACCCCAGTAATCCAAGTAAATGGAGTACCGGAAATAATGGACCACGGTTAAACAGACTCCAAACAAACCAGAAAAGGGGCGGATTTTATGGATACAGGACCAAGCAACCCATTGTAAATAAAAACCCCAAAATTCTAAAAGCATGTAAGGACATCTTACTCAAGTTATTTTGAAACCATATAATTTAAAATAAAAAGACAAAACACCAAGAAAATGTAAGAGCAGATTATATAATTTAATTATAAATAACTGATTTAAACTGAAATAATGGGAAAAAGTAATATTTTTAATGGTAACAAAAAGAAGAATAAATAAATAAACAATTGATGGTAAGGTGCTCAGATAAGAAGAATAACGAATAATTTAATGACTCCAATGAAACTGAAGGAGGATGATAATTAATACAACAAAAATTAGAATTTCTCGGAATTGAAGATTATATAAGAAGAAATGATACGGAGAAATATGTCACAAGAAGTAAAGTCAAAAGAATTTTAAAATAATGCCTATCAATAATGTTATATGCTATTAGTTAATGGAAAAGAAGAAGGAATCAAGGAGAAGAAGAAATATATAAATAAATGCAAACAGCTACAGTATGAAGAATCCCAAAAGTGTTTGGTACTAGTCGCTAATTGACTACTACGTATAATTTTTTTATTTTTATGTATTGACCGTAGAAATGTTCCGGCAATAATTTTTATGAGCAGGGATGATGTTCCCCTGGTCTCAGAAGGTGTAAGGATGGACAGCGGAGTAATGGACCCAGAGTGGCCACCCGACTGGAACCACCGCACAGGATAGGGAAAAATGTTAGGGAAATTGAATATTTAAGGGATAATAATTATAAAATAGCTGAAAAGAGTGATATTAGATTCCAGAAGTACAAATGAAGAAAATAGAAGGAAGATAGCAGACAGAAGCTTAATTGATAAAGCGAGTATATAAAAGTAAATAGAAATGAGTGTTAAAACAAGTTTAATATGATTAGTGTGACCAGTCCTTATCAAATAAAATGTGGAAGTACTACTACCCAGAGAAATAATTGATGAATTTGCCTCCAAGAGAGAGAGAGTTAAGTAAGAAAACAGCAATTACCACAAGTCTGAATTACCAGAGTTTATAATCAGTCAGAAATAAAACACTATTATGAAGATAAAGAGGAGTTAAGAAAATGGAAATAATCAACAATTTATTTTTAATAAACAAGTTAAACTGAAATAAATTTGTTCTAGTGGGGGGGCTTTATGTAACGTTACATAACCCTGTCCCAATAAACTAAATCCTAATAACATCAATGTCAGAAATGGGTAACCTATGGCTCGCTCAAAATTAAATTATATCACTCAATATGATAAACAATTCGAGTGGTATACAGTGCAAAGTGAGTTCTAGTGTACCCATTGAGGTGAAAAATAAAAGTGAAAGTAACGTATTACCAAACTGTGCTGTAGGTTTGGAAATTACAAAACTATGAGAGTAGGCTGTAATACTACTAACTGATTTTGTATTTTTATTTATTTTATTGTAATATTTATATTGTATGGACAACCAATTGTTATACATAAGTTAATGTTATATTTTTTTAAATATTTGTGTTGTAATATAGGATAACCCAGGGTTAGTTTTAAAAGACAAAAATTTAAATACCAAAAGATAATAATAAATGAAAATAATACTATGAGGAAAATGGCAACAGGAAGTAGTGCCGTGCAGGAATACTATTCGAGACTAAATAAATAATATATAAATTTATTTAAAGATAATAAAATGATAAAATAATTATATACAATGTCATAAGAAAATTAACCAAAACTTATTATGTAAACTAAATGGGTATAGAAACCGGAATGGAAAGGAATTATTTTTCCATAAATAAAATATAAATTTATAATAATTACAAAATGCCTGCATAATAAAAATACTATGTGTTACTAAGAGTGATGGAAAAATAACAAGTATTGTTAAGAAAAATTTTGAAAAAAAACCGTAGAGTTGAAGAAACGATGCTACTACAATTATAAAAAATAACCTTTTTTGGAACGTTGGAGGAGTTGAAATTACCGCAAGATTAACAAACAGCATGACCACTATCTAATTATACATGATTAATCCAAATTAAATGGTTATATCCATTAATAAACAGTGAATGAAAACCTTCTGATGATCCAACATTGTTTCGGCCTAGTTCTCGCTGACAATTGAAAAATACTCCAGACGGTAAGGAAATTATAACGCAAGACGGACCTCATCACAGAAAAAGCTTCAATCCAGTAAGAACCATACGGAGCGAGGTAATATAAACATTTTTTCGTAATAATTCCAGAAGAAAACTCATTCTGAACGGTGATATAGAACAAAAAATAATCATTTGATCATATGTTTTTTAAAGTAAACAAATACATGCTGCTGTCTTACGGAAATTCCTGGAACTACATACTACATGAAAAATAAACCAAACTATTTAATAATTTTTCGGTATTTGTAAAGCGTAGTAATTATCCATTTCTGACACTCTTGTAACAAAAAGAACTTACCCTGAACCCTGGGGAATTATTAAGAATTATGTATTGATGTTTTTTTTATATAGCGTAAAAATTGGGTAAATAACACCATATATGTTTTGCTCCTTAGACAATTCTATGTTTACTCTGTAAAGTCGAGATGATGTTTTATTGAATATAAGATTAATTGTGATACCTATATTTTGGTGGCAGGAGACAAAAGTCAATAATAAATAAAGTAATATTATTGAAAATTAATCTTGAATAATAAAGTGTTATAATTCATTGTAGTTGGTAGTTGTAATAAATTTCAGCACAACAAACAGAAGAAATCGTCTAAACTGAGTGTAAATAGTGATACTTACTCTCTCTTCTGCATAAGGTGTAACTCTTACAATTCAATCATATTTATATTTTACTCAAACTCAACTTCACACTTACCTTTTATCATTGATCTGGCCGGATCGAGTAGTGGAGGTACACCCATTTCGTTCGACGAACTGTGACAGCACATAAAACGAACTAAGGTTTTGAAAGAAACTAACTCTCAATTTTTTTGGAAGAGAAATTATGTTTTTGTTTATTAACCAGAAATATTGAATCTATTATTCTTCCATTTATACAATTTCCAATTTCATTTTTTATGGGTTTACCTGGTTTTTAAAAATGGTGTAACTCCTATAACTTACGTACTATGCTTAACTTCTATTATTTACTTACATTAAAATAGCCCAGCCTGCACACGCGCTACTCACATTCTAAAAACCCCTCATATAAAAACTCATAAAAACACCCCCTTGTTATGTAAAATTAGCGCTATAATTCGTTAGTATGTAACATTACATGTGTTGCGTCGTATTGCCCGACCACGTTTTGCGTTTAACAAAGTCTTTCATTCTCCGGCTTTTTTCAAGCGTGTAACATTTAATCACGATCAATAGGTATTCATCGTCACTATAGGCACTGTTGTATATGTTTTTTTAAACTCACATAGTTATTTAGTCGGCCGACTTAAGAAGAAATACAGAAATTTTGCCCGGGCACAAAACTGATATCAGCCACGCATGGCGTGGGTAGTTAGTCGACTGGGCCGTCACCGAGAACGTAACAGGTACAGCTTGCTTTCTTTGGAGGGAAGCTGTTGGTCACTGCCGCCCGCTTTGCGTCGTCGTTCATTGCTCATATGCTGTTGTGTAACCATTTTATATATGGAATGGAGCTGATATATTTGTGTGACCAGCGGCCGATATTGGACTTGGCTATGCTGATGTCACCAACAGTAGGCGGAGTTTAATGCGACTTCCGGGAGGTCTTAGAGAAGACGACGAATATTTTTACGCTCTGGCCATCTTGAGTTTTTAGTTAGAGCGTCCTTTGAGCACGTGCAGGTGTAGTTGCGCTTGAGCGTTGACACACATTTACAGAGTTCTGCGAATTTTTAAGGTGGCAAATTCTTCACCGCATTACTCAACAACAACCTGCGTCTTATTGCTTTGTTTCACTGTTCTGTTACACTGACTGTTATACTGACACATACGTTGCACAATAATACATTTATTTCGTAATATTTTATCCAAACCCGCCCGAAAATGAACTGAATAAAAATGTACTTGCCCCATACGGTAAAAATAAAAACACCCAAAAATTGACCCGCTACAATACCCCCTCGATGAGAATTCTGCTGTTCATGACAGAAGAAATCTCATCGATAAACCCTGAAGAGGACCGGTGAGGAACTGGTGCCAACAACCCCCTGGTTCTTAATCTCATGGGTACACGACCCCCCTGGCTCAGCGACTATGGACTCATCTGAACGAGATCACTGGACTTCTCCGTAAGAGATCCCAACACCGAGAAATCGAACAGACTCGCACCACAGCGCGCCTCGCCTTCTAACATGCTACCCCCAAAAATCCTCAATCCCTGGCTAGAATTATTCCAGCTCCTCCGCCGATATGGATCCCCTTTTTTGCAAGCTGGGCTGTTTTTAGCAGATACTGGGCTCACACACACTTATATTACATATTACCATAACACATTAAAATAAAACTTTCTTTTAAAATTTATCAAAAATTTAAAAAATTCAAATTTCAAAAAAAAAATAATCTTTTATCAAAAAATTCTCTTCCTGGTTTTTCTAAATTTTTGTTTCACATGACTTAACCTAGACATTTCTACTAAGCTAAACACATCCTTACTCTAACATGAGAACCATTTATAGTCTACCAATACCATACAATACAATAAAATAAACATGGTTAATGCACACATAATAAAAGAATCATTATCTAAAATATTCATTCGCTGGCAGGCAAAAAAGCACGTTTTTTTTTTTTTTTTTTTTTTCAAAAAAAATTAAAATTTCCAAAAACATTTTAAAATTCAAAAAATTTAAATTTATTCATTAAAAATTTTATTAAATTTATTTATTAAATAACCTTTATTAAAATTATTCAAATATTGGTTTGAATTAATTAAACAAACAAATTAAAATTGGCTTCCTACTATACAAGCTTAGTAGGTGTATGACCTCATCAGCTGATCATAACTAGGTCAAGTCCAAGATCCTTGACCTACATATGTTATGTATAAGCTCTGAAAATACATTGAACATCTGTAATATCCTAACTTTGACATACAAACATACTAACAAAATATTTAAAACAAACAAAATATCAATATAATAATCAAGTTGACATTTAAATTATTTAAACAATTCTGGACTTTACATTATTCTCAAATTTTATCAAAATTCTGTCACTGGTTTAAAAAATAAAAATTTTATATCTTTATCATGAATCTCTCTTTTTGCTTAACAATCCTACTCTTCATTTAACAATCTCACTATACTTTACTGTGGGTGATATAAATTATTTATTCTCGTTTTTCTGTATTACTAGATCTGTATACATATATAATCTTTCTCCCTATAGCTCTAATATTAATCGACTTCCATTATCATGACACCCATCTCTACCAAAATCTCTACTAATCAAGACACTCTAAACCCCAACTTATCATTTAACACAATTCGCCACCTTCTCTACATATAAAATACTCTCTAACCCCTTGTACATAGGATATGTGTTTCCCCTACCCAAAAAACTCAATTCCCTTATTTGGCGGCCCGGATTCTACCTAAGGCAGCCCCTTCCCCACTAATATCTATCCCTATCCCGTCCCAACCCTTGTTGCGGACTCCCCAAATACACTACCCCCTAATACAAAATTGCCATCCCCAAAAATCTCAATCTCATTACATTACTACAAATACACAAAATAACCTCATTAACTATAAAAACAACAATATGTCACTCAAAATCTACATCAAGTCTCCATTACCACTATGTCAACATTAATACTTCACCAACTCTGTTACATTACATTAACTCAAAACAACATTACATCATATTCATCTATACTATTTCAACTTCGACTTTCAATTCAATTTGGACAGGTCTACGTGTCCCATAAAACATTTATCACCCATGAATTATCTTTTATTAATTTGCATAAATTATTGTTATTTTATTTCTCATATTCTTTTTATCTTTACTTCAAAATATCTGTAATACGTTAAACATTAATTACTTGTAACATTTACAAACCAATATACCAGTGACGTTATTGCTGATCAGCTGATCCTCCCAACACAATGAAAATACATCTTAAAATTGAACAAATTACATGGAATATACATATTTATTTTTATTTATTCTCCTTTCTCACCTCATTGTTTCCCATTTCTCTGATTCTGGTTATTTATGTTAGACTGCCAGACGATTTACTTATTGGCTTAAACAAATACACACATAATAAAATTACATATTCTTATCAATGCTTATCTAATAGACAACAATAAAATAATACACTTAAAATTATAGTATGAACACCTTATTTTAAAATATCTAAGCAGCTAGTTACCTGAACAGAGCACAAGCATTTTTGATTGGATTAAACTTTGAATAAGCAAAAACTTTTATGTCATAAAATTTAAATTCGTGACTCCTTTGCGTCACCTCCCAGCCACACACACTATTTCAGATTATGGAGGACTGTCTCGCCCTTTCGCTTCCACAGAGACTGTATATTTTGGAGCAGGGTTTTGCCTCTCCGTGTCTCTGCTTCCGCTGTTAAATTTTTAAAGTAGTGAACATCATAATGTTCTTGTTAATAATCATACACCCTTAAAACGGATCTGCCACCTGGCTCTGCTGTTCCTCCTCGAACAGAGTGGCAGCCGCTGTTCCATAGTTTCCGGAGATTTCCTCTAATGTCCCCCCGTTGAATTTCAAATATATACCAATTTCAAGTCAGCTATGGTCAAGGGACTTGGTATGACCATAGCTGGCCGCTAGCCAAAACCACGGTTAGTGCTGGTAAGGCAGTAACCGCCCGAAAAGTCGAGGAAATCTAAACTTTTATTTCACTGCCTGTTTCACATCAATATTATTATGTGCGACACGTTATTTAGTATTGTGTGTAAAATTTTTATTTTACACGGGTAAGGTGTGCCGCACATTTATCGCCAGTTTGGCCTCCGATGGAGGTAACACTCACTGCTACCCCCAACCCATTTCGCTATCTAAGAGAGCACAGGCCACCCCCTTAATAGCCACTTAATAACTAATTACTTAACAATTGAAAACTAATTAAAAATTTTTTGTATACATTATCATGTAACATTAGCATCAACAATCATTTAACCCATTCGTAACCTTTTACCGTTTAACTTTCTTGAAATTTTCAAAATTTATTATTAATAATCATTATATATCATTTTTCAGTTATTATTAAAATTTTTTAATTGTCTTTATTAAAAACAATTATTGCATTAAAATCTCACTATTGCATTAACACCTCAATCACACCTGTAAACATTTTTTATTATACATGATTATAAAATTTTCATACTTACACTCCATTTAACACGATATACACACAAAACGTAATCACTACCATCTCTGAAACATTTTACACAAAATTAATTTAAATTAAACAATTCGTCATTCATTGCCACCTTTCCATCTCGTAAAATAAAATAAAGTCATTAAAAAATTAATTAATTAACATTTAAATAAACAATCAAAATATTTAAGTATATCGAATTAGTTTAAATTAATTAATGACTGACAATATAAATTATATAGTTATCAAAACATCACCATTAGTCACTTACTGTTTGCAAAATTAATTCTGATATTTATTTACTTGCAAATATTTCAATATTATTATCACAACACTCATCTTGCATACACACATCTATTTAACATTCCACCATGCACACATATAAATACACTATATTTTGTTTACAAACTCTTATTTATTGTTCAGTTTTTCCGCACTTCATTTGTCCAGATTTGCCATGTCAGAACCATTAAAACAAAATATTTATACTGTCTTTTATTGTTTTAATAGTTTAACCTCCATCGTTCCAAATCAACCTTGGTTCTACATAACATCGTTCAATCTTATCAGCACACAAATGACTGTTTTGTGTGTTGTAACCAGAAAAACTAACTTCAATCAACTTATTCACATACTCGTTCAACCAGTCTACGTTAGGTATTTTTGTCAAGTCTCCATCATTAAATTCATTAACTATCGGGTTAATCATTTTTATTAAATCATTGTAATCATTATCATTTACATATATTTCTAAACTTTCCTTCCATTCATCATACTTTCTATTTAAGTTATATATTTCTGTTTCTTTACAAACATACAATTCTCTGTTTACATCTCTCTCTTCATAACCCCACATCACACTCTCAAAAGTATTACAGACAGAGGGTATAAATTCAATTAAATCTTTCCTGACTTCTACAGGAAAAGCAAAAAACTTCAAAAAACAATTATTTGTAGCACTCTTGTCTACACAATATATACGTGAAGGTCTTCCTTCACCCCCCATTCTACCTCGTAAACAATTTACCCCCTGTTTCATACCTGTAATATAGCTCTCTTCCCACTCTCTCTCCAACTCATTAACACACATTAACATTTCATAATCACATTCTGCAACTTCATTAGTACTCTCAGATACCAATTTTTCGACTACATCATTATTCTCGTTATTATCAACATCATTATTATTTATTAATTCATTATCTAATACAACGTTGTCATTACGACTTTCGTTTACATTACTCGTACTTGATTCTACTTTATTCAGACTATTTCTTGTCATTTCATTGGCATTTTCAAGACATACATTCTTGTCTTGTATGTTATTTATCAACTCGTCAAATTTTATATTTATATTTTGCTGAAACTGAATATTCTGTTCTTTAATTTCTTTAAAATTGATCTCATTTTGAATATTTTGCTGTTCGCATTTTATTTTCTGTTCATTAAAATCATTCGTTAATTGGTCTAATTTATAGTTAAAATCACTTTTCATCTTATTTAAAATTATTTCATTGTTATCAAAGCGTTTATCATTATCATCAAAACGACTATTCATTACATTGAAATTACTATTCATTCTCTCGAATTGACTGAGCATAACACTCATCATATTTGTTTCCTCTGCTTGTTTATTTATCTTAGTTGAAATTGGTGTTATCTGAATCCCCGAATCAACATCTGTTTCATTACTTGTGGTTGAGACGCAATCGGCGTGGAATGAGCTATTACATTATTGCCGACAGCTGTTTCTGTAACAGTACTCATCTCCTCCCTCAACATACCACTTTCCTCCAGCGATTGCGACTCAAGGCCACTTCCATTCATAATTGAATTTACTATACTGCTCTTCTCTGTGTTTTCAGACATTTTTATTTAATCTATTTTGTCTTACGTAACAACTACCAATGATCAGTCTTTTTTCAAAACTGATATTACAACATCAATTTACTCTCGTAACCGTATTCCGTTCAATGTACTGTCACATGTAGGCCGTTGTAATAACTTTTTTGTTATATTACATCCTGGTCACGCGGTACCAATTGTAACTCTTACAATTCATACATATTTATATTTTACTCAAATTCAACTTCACACTTACCTTTTATCATTGATCTGGCCGGATCGAGTAGTGGAGGTACACCCATTTCGTTCGACGAACTGTGACAGCACATAAAACGAACTAAGGTTTTGAAAGAAACTAACTCTCAATTTTTTTGGAAGAGAAATTATGTTTTTGTTTATTAACCAGAAATATTGAATCTATTATTCTTCCATTTATACAATTTCCAATTTCATTTTTTATGGGTTTACCTGGTTTTTAAAAATGGTGTAACTCCTATAACTTACGTACTATGCTTAACTTCTATTATTTACTTACATTAAAATAGCCCAGCCTGCACACGCGCTACTCACATTCTAAAAACCCCTCATATAAAAACTCATAAAAACACCCCCTTGTTATGTAAAATTAGCGCTATAATTCGTTAGTATGTAACATTACATGTGTTGCGTCGTATTGCCCGACCACGTTTTGCGTTTAACAAAGTCTTTCATTCTCCGGCTTTTTTCAAGCGTGTAACATTTAATCACGATCAATAGGTATTCATCGTCACTATAGGCACTGTTGTATATGTTTTTTTAAACTCACATAGTTATTTAGTCGGCCGACTTAAGAAGAAATACGGAAATTTTGCCCGGGCACAAAACTGATATCAGCCACGCATGGCGTGGGTAGTTAGTCGACTGGGCCGTCACCGAGAACGTAACAGGTACAGCTTGCTTTCTTTGGAGGGAAGCTGTTGGTCACTGCCGCCCGCTTTGCGTCGTCGTTCATTGCTCATATGCTGTTGTGTAACCATTTTATATATGGAATGGAGCTGATATATTTGTGTGACCAGTGGCCGATATTGGACTTGGCTATGCTGATGTCACCAACAGTAGGCGGAGTTTAATGCGACTTCCGGGAGGTCTTAGAGAAGACGACGAATATTTTTACGCTCTGGCCATCTTGAGTTTTTAGTTAGAGCGTCCTTTGAGCGCGTGCAGGTGTAGTTGCGCTTGAGCATTGACACACATTTACAGAGTTCTGCGAATTTTTAAGGTGGCAAATTCTTCACCGCATTACTCAACAACAACCTGTGTCTTATTGCTTTGGTTCACTGTTCTGTTACACTGACTGTTATACTGACACATACGTTGCACAATAATACATTTATTTCGTAATATTTTATCCAAACCCGCCCGAAAATGAACTGAATAAAAATGTACTTGCCCCATACGGTAAAAATAAAAACACCCAAAAATTGACCCGCTACAAAGGCTGAACAACTTCCCTCTTTGACCCCAAATCACACACTCTCGATTTCTCTTCCGATTGAGTAAAACAAAATAAAAAAATCCTTTATTTATACTTTTTAAAACGTCAGTTAGTATAATTCATAAGTGGCGACTGCGGAGAGGCGGAAACATTGACACCTCTCATTCAAAAAGCGGTACGTTTCAGAAGTGACGCATCCTACTTGAGGCATATAATATAACTATATAGTACCTCACATAAAAGAAGGACGTTACAGAATTGGCGAACCCAACATTTGGGGCTTGACTAAAGGTGTACGTTTCGCTAAGACCTCACGAAAACCGCTACGTTACAATATGTAGACTTCATTACTATGCAACGAAGGGAGCAGTGATCAGAACGTCATAATGACAGGAGGAGTGACCAAACCTGAATGGAGAAAGTATCTGTAGTAGGCGCGAACGCAATCTACTAATTAATTCATTCAGAGTTGTCTTGGTAAAATTGAACTTGTATTGAAAATGAATAGCAATACAAAATATGATGTTATGTAATATAGAAAATGTATGTTAATTAATAAATATATTTGTTATATCATTGTGATGAAAATTAAAAAAATAGCATTTGAAGGACAAGTATAAGCAACTGAGTTGCGTGACAGAAATAGAGTAGCAGCAATAAATTGCTGAGATTAAATTTTGTAAAGAAGATTGTATTATAAGCATAGATAGAAGGATTACGAAGTAAGTTAGTTTGAATTGTACAATTATACACATTTGATTTAATTTGTTGTAAATATTTTATACGTGTATTCAACAAAATTAAGTTTCTAATCACCAAATGATAAGAATAACAATGAATATTTGTAATCTAAGTATGTCATGTCTTAGAATTAATAATGAGTCATTTTGAAAGGAGCAATAAAATTTAGTAATGTTTGTAAGTAGCTAATAACAATAAATATTCACATTGTATACTAGAAATGATTGTATAAGAATAGCCTGTAGCGTGTTAATTGCTATTTATTTCTTTGATGTATGTATAGATAAATCTATGAACACACTAAAGCATATGCTCATTCCATAACTATAGATATATTGTTGGGAATGGATTCGTATTTAAATTTAATAAGCAATAAATTCAATACTCAGGGTAAACCAACAAAACAGTTAGTTAGGACAGTAGGTCAGACGGAAGGAATATATAGGTCGCTACACTTGCTCCAATGGGAGATGACCAACACACTTGGTGATAGTACATAAGCAAGGGCGTGAATCTGGCTCTGTCATTTCGCAGAACTGCACGACATAACCAGATTGGGGACTCTATAACGTACTTATTACTTCAAGATTTTTTTTTTATTTTTGGGTATTCCGAGAGAGTTACGCCAGCAATTAGAGCCCGTCAAGAGTGACACGTGTTAGCTTTGTTCAAGGGTTAGCGACGAAAGGAACAAACCTTTCCTTTCCACTTAAACGACATGAAAGCCGTTAAGGGACAATACGTGCTACAACACATGTTGCAACGAACTGGACCATGCGTGGGAACGCTTGACTCTACAAATATTACAAAGGAACGTTACCCTTGCATCCATTCAGTAGCGAGAAAAATAGATAGCCATCGCTAAGAGCTACAGAAAAACAATAGCTGAAGCACAGACAATGTAGCATGGGACGAAGAGACGCCTGCGATGAACACAGATGTTTGCCACCCGTAAGTTCGTTAGAGGAAGTCGATAGTGTCTGAACAATACAATAATTCGACACGCTACACCAAAAGGGGCAGATGTGACTTCAGAAGCTAGGCCTTGGTGCAGATTCCAAGAAAGTGGCAACGTCCTGATGACACCAACTCGTCGTGTCCATGTGGACTACGTAAGATTCAAGTAGAGAAGCCAACCAGCCAATTAGAAACGAGAATTCCGAAGGGAGTAACTGAAGGGGATGGTGTTGACAGAAGCCGACGACCAGAGAACAAACCCCGAGGAAGAACATCCCTCTCCAAACGGCGCTGGGTGGAGAATTCACCAGAATCACTGACTTGAGACAAGAGGACATAGGGAGGTCCGAATAACTGTCCTATCAGATCTATTTTGGTGAGAAAATGAAGCGATCGTGGGAGTAACAAGAGTGGGAAAGATGAAGGAAATAAAAACTGAATGCACGAGGAGACGCTCGCTCAGTATTATTAAAATTTTGTCTTACTCTCTCAGTATTATTAAATTTTGTCTCATTCTCATTCTCTCAGTATTACTGTCTGAGTAACATTTAATTTTCTATCTCAGTATTATAAAGACTTTGTTCGGAGATATATTAGAAGTGGCGTTCGGACTTAATGGAAGTTTGGGAATAAGACTTAGACCGTCAAGCCGAAACAGTAGTGTTCACGACGATGCGCGAATAACGAACTGTATAAAACTCTAGGCATTATGCTAACATAAGAAGTGATAATATACAGTGGTAACATACTTGAACTTTTTCATCAACGAAATGAATCGGTATATCACATACTAAATTAGTGAGACTACGTTATTTCGTAAAATAAAGTCAAGTGCTAATAATGTTGATATGCGTCTAATGAACTTGAAAGCAATCTAGGCGTTGCGGAAGAGTCGAACACGTAAGTTGAAAGACAACTAAGTTCGTGACTGTATCGAACTAACAATCACATAAATAGACTGACGCGATACGAATAGTCGATGAATCCTTAGTGCAAGTACCGCGACTTATACTATGGCGATTTCATAAAACTCATAACGGATGTCGCGAAGTGCGGACTAGTGTTCCGGAACGATGTACGTATAATATTGAAAGTGCGAATTACGAGTGTTTCCTGGATTAACATCAAGCGTCAGCAAATGGACCCAGATGGGCATGCAACGGGAGCGAGACACTACGACGACATGAGTAACGTACAAAATTAATCACTTATTATAATTCCTAGTTTATCGTAATACTGCTGACCTGTCACTTAGAACCAACTGCCTGAGATATATTATATAAAGAGTCAATAAAATACGAATCCATAGTTAGGAATAAATAATGTCATAGAATATTACACATGTATTATTTTATTAGTGTAAGTATATGATTTTTCAATTATGTATGTGTTTTAATATGTCTATTGCAGGTATATGATTATTCAAATATGTATATGCCTAATATGTTTATTGCAAGTATATGAGTATTTCATGTGTATAAATGTTTAAATGTGTTTTGAAGTAAAATCACTTAGTGCAAATCATGAGCACACTACATTGGTAGTTATTAACGTCACTACGCACGAATAAGTGCATACATTTGATTGTTTCTCTCAATTACTTTAAATGTGTCATAGAATTTAATTGTCTATTGGAAATATTTGTAGATACTCTTATTATATGATTTCTTTTATGATATGAATACATATAAAATGCTATATTATAATAAATGTACTTTAGAATGGATTCGATAGTGTTGGATTGATTTATTTAAGACCTGACTCACAAGATAACTTCTTAAATGATAGGATCCACTATTAACGATTCGATTTAATATGATTTAACAAGTACCATGTTCATAAATATTTTAAGTCTTGAAGTTTTATTTGATAGTAAAAGCCAAAATCGATTACTTTTGGGTGATAACATTACCAATTACATATTTAATAAATTTGATTGTGATTCATAAATTGAACAACAATTAATTTATGCAGTTAACTAAATATACACCAACATTAATATATGTATATTGCATCCAACTGTGGGGCTAGCTAAACCCGGAGAGATACGATAAAGTTCACACAGACAACACATTCATAACATTAATATAATTATAATCAGACAACAATTAATTAAAATATAATTTATGCAAATGAGACTTGCATAATCATAACGTTGTATATCACGCTACCAACGTGTGACATAAGTTAGTAACATTGTATATGGCTTCCCAACGAGGGGCAGTGGAAAATAAATCCTAGTAGCTAAAAGTGATAAAATTAATCAATCATTGTCTCCAAGATTAATAATTGATTGAGTAATAAATCGATGTAACTAATTGACATAAGTTATTACATTGTATAGTAGAATTTTTCTATGGCAAACGATAACAGCCGCAAATTCAAACACAATCAAATAATTTTTTGCATTCAGTCCTGAATTGTAGAGGACTCAAGGCCTATTCATTTTGGTGAAGATCAGTTAAGGGAAAGGGGTAGTTTACCTGCAACGTTTTACGTTTTAACAAGAGTAAAGTGCTTAATTTTGATAAATAAAGCATCCTGAAAAGCAGGTCATAATAATCCACTGTAGAAAGGTAGATGAAATATCTATAAATTAAAAGGGTAATTGAAGGAGAGAGAGGGTAATTTTTTTTATAAATTAAAATGGTAGTTGATGATGGAGGAAGTATTTTATAAGTTTTATATGTGTAATACGTTATTGACAACAAAGAAGTAGTTTCTAT
The DNA here is from genome assembly GCA_034769895.1 of Magicicada septendecula. Lineage (NCBI taxonomy): Eukaryota > Metazoa > Arthropoda > Insecta > Hemiptera > Cicadidae > Magicicada > Magicicada septendecula. The sequence goes on along the minus strand of CM068371.1, from coordinate 200,073,879 downwards.
GGAAACATTTCATTTCACTTTAACAAAATTCTATATTTTTTCATTTTAATTTAAATCATGTATGAGAGAAAATATATCGTTCGTGGCAGGCAAGCATATCTCAATTATGTAATGTTTACGTTTCCATTTTATTATTATGATTACCGCAATAAAAAGGCAGGCAAGACATGCACACAATTCACATTATTTCTGGCCTCACTCATGTTTATTTTTTGCACGCTTTTTAAATGGAAAGTGCTGAAACCCACACCAACACAACGCGTGAAAGCCGAAAAAGTGTCGAGTGTGGATAGCGATTTGCTTCCTGTGGATCGCTGGGCAGTGTAACTGCACGTGTTTACAGAGGAACGGTTCATAGACAGACTTTTCGTCTTTAGGGAATGAACCCTCTGCAAGATGCTCAGGCTCCATGAGTGACTTCGGAGCGCTTCAAAGGAGGGGTGATTATCTACATAGTTCAGTTTCTTTATAAGAATAAAGTAAGCCTACCTAATTTTTATAGATAAAGTGACTGAAAATAACATTATATTAAACGACTACCCCATAATAACAAAAATATCTATAAATAGTGAAATTAGTTTCAGGGTGGGCGATATTTTTTTAGAAATTACCAAACCGAATTCAAGTAAATTATTTTAAACATAAATCTTACAACATGGAAGTCGTGTATGGTTCTCCATACCGATTTTTTTTAATTTGTAAATTTTGTAAATTGTGGCTTTATTAGCTTTTTAAAAATGATATTTATATAAAATCATTTGATTTCTATCAGTTAATTCTGGATAGCACAACTGGTAAAACTGATTTTTCCATTTGATTTCCAGACAGTGGAAAACATATAGATTATTAAACTAAAAAATATAACATTAGAGTGTACATTTTCTTTCATTGTTGGAACATGGCATTAAGCTAAACTTGTATAATGTATTCTATTAAAAATGTTTTAGTTTCATCAGGGCCGGATTTAAGATGTGGGTGGCCCGGGACCCATTTTGGTGGGAGGCCCATTGTTTCAAGGTGTTGAAATATGTAATGCAAAAACACGAAATGAAACGAACACAAGTTTATTTACAAAATTTATTTACGCAGAGAAATTGAGTTAAAATTATTCAATTTTTTCATTAAAAAGTATAGTATAACATAACTAACAAATAACACATAAATATATTACAAATCAGCGAATGAATAACGTTATAACCATTACAATCCAGGCGCTTTCCTTGATTTTCGTGCTGCAAAATCGCTGATGATGTCACTAAAGTCCAATTCACGCAGTATATCTGACTCGATGCTCATGATAGCTAAATTTACAAGTCGTTCCTGCTTCATGGATGTCCTTAATCGGTTTTCAATTAATTTGAGTTTTGAGAAGGAGCGCTCGCCACTGCAGTTTGTTACCATCAAAATTAGATATATCCTTAGAGCTATCTCAATGTTTGGAAAAGTGTCCTGCACACCCTTTTTCATGATAAGCTTGTACATGAAAAGTTCAGTGCTGATATCTTTTGGCTCCTCGTCTGTGAATATATTGGCAAATGTTACAAACTGACACAGTTCATCGATAAATGTAATGTCCAAGTCATCTGAATAAGACCTGACGAGTTGCTCTGCTGCGGCCTTAAGCTCGTCTGAAGACAGTTCTTTCAGATGGCTAAAAAAGCTAAATTGGCTTGATATATCTTTATATGCTTGAAGACGTTGGTCAAGAGAAGCGATAAACTGATCAATAACAGGCAAGAAAGTTTCTGTTCTGTATTTTTCAGAAGGGCTGAGTTGTACTTCTTCCGTATGGCCATAATCCAATGGATTAAGACGCACATTTCGGCGCTTGTGTTGAGTTTTCGTTTGAGTCTGAATATACTCTGTTGAACCAGACAGCTCTTCGCCTTGCATCTCATAAGTTTCGAAGTAGTCACGCTTTGATGCGACATAGTTATTTAAGCTGGTCAGTGAAGCCACAGCAGTATTTAGATCGAGTTTTGCATGTTGTAGATTTTTACTAGTAGCATCTGTTCTTTGCAGGATATCATTCCAGAAGGTGGTGTAAATACCAATTTCAAGCTGATTAATCTGTGTTAACAGTCCTTCTGCTTCATACCGTACACAGCCTTTTTCTTCAAAGTCATCAGCAATCTGTTTAAGTACATCCTTAATCTGTTGATAGTCATGCTTAAGTGCCTTAGTTGCGTCAGCTCTGCAGGACCAACGCGTTGTGACATGTTTGAGAGTCAATGCTGAGTCATTATTTTTCAAAGCCTCAGTCAGAAGCTGATGCCGATGCGTTGAAACTGTGAAGAAGACGAACAGCTTTTCAAGGAAGTCAAAAAAATGTACAGCACTCGAGCAGCTTTCTACAGCATTTTTAGCAACCAGATTTAGAGAATGTGCCGTACAAGGAATCCAGGATGCAAGCTTGTTCTTCTCTCTCACTTTGGCTTGTAGACCATTGTACTTTCCACTCATTGCAGATGCATTGTCATAACTTTGACCGCGGCAGTTTCCCAGGTCTAGGTCATGTCTCTTCAAAAATTCCACCAAGGCATTGAACATGTCTTGAGCGCCATGGCCTTTGTTTGCCATGAATGTTACAAAGCGTTCCACGGGGCCATCTTTCTCCATGTACCTCAATACAAGGGTTAGTTGGTCAATGTGGGCTGCATCGGGTGTGGAGTCCAAAGAGATGGAGTAGTATTTTGATTTCTTAACTCGAGAAATAATTTCTCCGAGGACTTGTTTACCCATTACACTGATAAGTTCTCCATTATTGTAGATGACAGGTAGTTTGTGTGACCCTTGCCGCGATTGGCTTGAGTTTTGATATGCTGTGCAAGAAAGTTGTCGTACTGGGCGATGAGTTCAAGAATACCCAGAAAGTTTCCATTTCTAGGTGATCCAAACAATTCGTTATCTCCTCTAAATGCTAAGCCACGCTCGGCAATAAACTGAATAACATTTACTACTCGTTTCAACACTGATCTCCAATAATGCTCCAGACGCTCGACCTGTTGTGTCAGCTCCGTATCAATTCGCCCAATCGCTTTTAACGTCCTATTGAAAGCAATCGTAGCCTTCAGATGTTCCGTTGACTACTCATGACTTTGTATACGTTCTTGTGAATGTTTCCAATCACAGAATCCATTAGACGAAAGCTGAGAAGACTCAGGTGCTGTAGTTAAGCACATCAATCTGCACGTGAAGCAGTAAACACGTCCATTAGAGGGAAAGAAGCATAACCAATTCCTCGTTATGACTTCTCCATTATGATTTTGACGACGGAAAAGCCCAAGTGTGCACATTCTTGGAATATTGCGGTCCTTTCTAGGTTGCTGAACCGAGTGTGCAATGAACAACCTTTCATTACAGTGCTGGATTTTTGATACACCCCTTTTCAGCCAGTAATCCCGCATCTGTTCCGAAATAATGGATGGCCAAAGTCCAATGTCATTGCCCCCTGGTGGGCCCTCAACTTCAGCTTCTACATAAGATGTGCCACTGTCAGCCTCCTTTTCTATGTGTTCTTCAATTGGACCCGTTACTACTTCTGCCTTTTCTTTGCCAGGATCAACAACCATTTCCACTGAAGCATTGTCAGGTTGATCAGGTTCTGCAAAGTCATCACTCCTTTCCGACGTCTTGATTGAACAGTGAAGAACTGGTCCACTTTCTTATCTTTGCCATCTCTTCTGCTGATTTCATTGTTGCTTCTTTTGCCTTATGTCTTTTAGAAGCCCCAGACTCCCAAATTCTTGTGCGATGTCTGTGTCTATCTCCTTCACTATTGTCCATGCTGGTAATCTAAAAATAACAAAATGACTTTGTCAACCCTTTAAGTCCTGAAGGGGGATTAAAGATTAAAATATTTATATACAGGGTGTCCCATAAGTAAGTAGCCAAACTTCAGAAAATGGTTTTAAGGGTCAAAATAGAGATAAAACCAAGAAAAACTTTTTTTTCCAGAAAACGCTTAGCTTTCCAGATATCCGCCATTTTGTTTTTTTAATTAAATAATTTATAAATTTATTTGTAAATAAACTATAAATACCTTGTACAAACAAATTAAATTTACAGTGTTTTAATATTAGCAATATAGGCCTAGTTGATTAGCAAAACATATTAAACTTTAAGTATATTTATCAATATTAACTTAAATCTACAAAAAATAATTAAAATACAATTATAAGCAAAAAAACTTATTTAACTGTTTATTTAATTGTCCTGACCAACTATAGGCAGGGCAATGATGAAACTGCATCATATAAATATTGAGAGTTCCCTCCAAATCTTTTGAGGTTAGGTTTACACTGAAAAGACATCACTGTTAGCATGCATTCATTCTAATTAGAATAAAACAGTTTTTCACTTACCAAGATGTATCATATGACAAAGTCCAGGAAAATGACTCTTGATAAACATTAAACGGGAAAATCAGAATTAACTTTTAAACAAGTAAACTTCACATAACTGAGATCGTACTTGTCATTCAATAACTCATAACATCACTACTCTCTAGAAGACTAGTTCTGTTCTGACATTGTGATTGTGCTGCCACCTATGAGCAAGTTAGAAAATGAAACCTACATGCTAGGACAATGATCATATTCCTGGTCACCAGTAATAATAAATCATTTTTTGTTTTTTTAACATAATGCAATTTGTGTTTTTCAAGTAAAAACATACTAAACATTTAATTGTGAATAATTATAACTGGTGTAAATTAGTAAATTATCAGCCATTGTAACTAAATTAATGTGCATTACTATGTTGTTGGAAGAACAGGCCAGTACAGTAACTTTTTATGATTTTAAATAATTTTAACTAATTTAAAATATAAAATTTGATTATTACACTTCTTATCAAGCTAGAGAAGTAAGATAGAATGTATGGAAATTTTTGTTAAATGTTCCCTATCATTATAAACAGTTCACAGCAAAGAGACATGTATTTTTCCTGTTTTGCGATATTTACCCCTATATTGGTGGGAGGCCCACTCTTGGTAGGTGTCCCAGGGCCCGGGCCCCTTGGGCCCCCCCCAATCCAGGGCTGAGTTTCATCCATAAAGAAAGGATGCTGGACTTTTATTGTATCATGTTAAGATAATGTGATACTGTTACTATAACCTTTATATAATTATTTACATACATCATAGCTTTAAAATTACATCCTTAAATTTCGTAGTGACCATCGATCAATGAATTTTTCGGTGAAGGGTTTCTGAGGATCAGTAAAAAATATAACACAAATTTTAACTTATTTGTGTCGACGTTTTGACAGTGTTTATTGTCATCATCAGGACAATTGTTGCTGACGCCAAACACACAACTGTGAATTAAATTTAAAACTATTAAATGACAATTATTCAATATTAAGTGGGTTTAGCATATAAAAATATTGAAAAAACCTAATTTATTGAAAAAAGTAATAAATTAATCTTCAAATGGTATAATGTTGTATAATTTTTTTGTAACTCATAAAGTATTCACACAACTGATTCTTAATGTTTTTATGAGCTGCTTACCACCAAGTCTAGAGTTTGCAACTAGTAGTAAGCACAAATTTGCACTGATATAATCCTATTGAGTCAATAGGATACACTATTCGAGGGAAGTGATTTTAAAAATGTGTCAAATCTCTATTCAAAACTTAAAATAACCTTCATTACAAAATAATACTTTTGAATTTTACTTCCATGTTCCATAAGGAAATGGAAGTATGGTGATGCCGAAAAACATCGTGTTCGAGATAACTGCTGATTCTGATTGTACTACCCTCAAAACATGAAGAAAAGTCATTTTTCGAAAAGTGTGTCTGTCTGTGTGTAGAATTTTTTCTATGGCAAACGATAATAGCCGAAAATTCAAACATAATCAAATAATGTTATGCATACATCCATAAATTGTAGAGGACTCAAGGCCTTTTGATTTTGGTGAAGATCGGTTAAGGGAAAGGGGTAGTTTACCTGCACATCCATAAATTGTAGAGGACTCAAGGCCTTTTGATTTTGGTGAAGATCGGTTAAGGGGAAGGGGTAGTTTACCTGCAACGTTTTATGTTTTAACTAGTGTAATTTTTTCCATGATGAATGATAACTCCCGCACATTCAAACAGAATCAAATCATTTTTTGCATACATCCCTGAATTGTAGACGACTCAAGGCCTATTGTTTTTGGTGAAGATTGGTTAATGAAGGGGGTAGTTTGCCGGCAACATTTTATGTTTTAACAAGAGTAAAGTACTTAATTTTGATAAATAAAGTATCCTGAAAAGAAGGTCATAATAATCCACTGTAGAAAGGTAGATGAAATATCTATAAATGAAAAGGGTAGTTGAAGGGGGAGGGTGTAATTTTCTATGAATGAAAATGATAGTTGAATAGGGAGGTGATAATTTTTTTATATGTGTATTACATTATCGGCAACAAAGAAGTAGTTTGTTGTTAAAATTCCTTCCCAGGCTGTTTGGCCATGGTCCAATGTTTTCTGCAAAACCAGATGTTTCGGCAGTGCCATCGACTGCCACCGTCAGTGAAAATCGAGTGCGCTAACGTGAGGTGGTATGCATTGGTGACCACAGTACTGTGGTTAAGGCTGAAGAAAGAAGTAGTTTCTATAGAAATATTTCATTTCGAATATGATTTAAAATATAAACCTTAGAACATGGAAGTCATGTATGGTTCTCCATACTCCATACCGATATTTTCTTTTTTGTTTCACCAAACCAGTGATACATATTAGACCACCTGCCACAGCGAATCACCAGTTTCTTGGATATAATAATTTGCTGGCCTTTCATGCAGTGTTGGAGTGTGACATTTGTACTTTTAATCTCTAAATTAATAATAGATCTGTGTTGTATGTGTTACATATTTTTCTTGTAATTCAGGCTAACATAGCATTAGAATTGAATGGGCAGTTAAAAATAAGGTACTTTCCCAATAACCCTCACCTGCACTAATCTTTGATATTTCAATTATACAGTATGTATCAAGTATCAATATGCATTGAACATCACTTATACGATCATTAATAAAATGATACGTACATGTTAATTGTTTTATACAATTTTAAGTAGTTTTCCTTTTCATTTTTTACTGCCATTATTTGTTGTTAACTCACAAACTGAAAGAACACACAAAACCAGTACACTTGAAAATAATACTCACTTTTTATTGCACAACTTGAACAAAAAAATCAAATAACCTTGTGGGTTATTAGACAGGACTCCCATCATGTAACTGAACTCACTTTTTGCTTTTACCAATAAATTTTACACATATTTTTTTACAAGGTTACACATAAATTTTAACCTTTTGTTCACTTTCTCTTGTTTCCTGACTCTACACTAAATTACCAGTGTTTCTTATTTATACTGTTATATGTTTAATAAAATACAATTAAAATATATATTATACTTTCCACAAGGTATATGTATCTAATAATGCTTAAGGTTCTTGTGTGCAAAACTAGGTACAAAGTGGTAGATGTCAACTACTAATTTGTTAAAAACCATTCTGTTCTACATGTTTTCAAATGCTACAGTGTTAAAAACCAGATCAATCCTTCATAACCTTACAAATGAAAGCATTGTGTATTTTCTCATGAAATTAAGCAATACAATCTTTTACAATTGGAACACTTCTTCACAGCACAATATATACACACATATGGAAAAAAGCACAAATATGCACAGCAACCATTGCATACTCAACACATCAAAGTATAGTGCAGGTATAGTTGTTTAGAAAGTACCAAAAATAATTGACTCTTTGCATCTTGCAGTATTGTTTATTAAATGTTAATCAGTATTTGGTATGTATTTAAACAATATTTGAGAATCCAGAGAAAAACAGAATTAAGTTTTAGTAATTCCAATCAGTCATGTCTTTTCACATTTGATAATGTTTAAATTTTCACGTTAGTAAAATTCATTATGTAGTAGTAAGCATACACTATGTGTTTTGTTGTGAAGATCACTAATTACCAACTTTAATTAATCACAAATAACAGTTTGTAATCACCAATTTATCAACAAGATTATACTTGCACAATAATTCAAATTAAATTTGTCCACACACAATAGTGTCAACTAATAGAGTCCCGCACAATAATCACTTCAGAAATAACCACTTGAGACACACTGAGTAAATTGCCTGACGTAAACTGGCATTAAACACCAGCTGTTGCCTATTTATAGCCTGTAGGGTACCATAATATAGGTCCTTAACAAGCAGTTGAAAACTCTAAAGGATACATGAGTGCGGCCTTGGCAGAAACACACACCTGCTGGGCTAGCTGAAAAACCTGTAACAATGCTCTTCATTGTTAGAGAACATTCCATAATTGCATAACACTGTCCCCTCCTTCAGCCTGTTCATCCCGGACTAGTAAACCATCTGTGAAGTAATATTCAGCCAGATGATCTAGGTGGACAACCTTGAATTTTTGCTGTCCTTCCTGCTGAATCCGACAGACAACATTGTTGATTCTTTTTTTCACAGTGTAAGGTCCTTCCCAGTTAGTCTGAAGTTTAGGTGAGCAACCATGACGGCGCTTTGGGTTGTACAACGAAACCTGATCCCCTTCATGGAAGCCAACACTATTGCTGTGAATGTCATAACCGAGTTTTCATTTTATCACTGGCTATCTTCAGCCATCCTCTTATGAACTGGATCATTTCTCACAGTTGGTTTTCTAATTGCGAAGAGTAGTTCTGTGGCTCTTGGGACTCCTCCTAGACCAGTATTGCTTACATATGTGTCTACGATGTACTTCCCTTTGGAAGCTGAGAAAGCTAGAATTGGCTGCAAACATAATCCACTTTTCAAAGTCTTGAATGCTTGATCACATTATTGTTACCACTGGAAGTTTCGTTTATTTTCCGTTACTGCAGTGGTTTAGCAATAGTAGCAAAGCCTTTCACAAAACGTCTGTAATATGAGCCCCAGAAAACTCCAAACTTCGTGTTTACTGTTCAGAACTGGCCAGTCTCTTACGGTGTCTACTTTATTAGGATACGTGCTAACACCCGCTGCCAAAACCAGATGCCCCAGATACTGTACTTCCTTCTGGAATAGAGAACACTTCTTCAGGCTCAGCTTCAGTTGGGCACAGTGAATTCTAGTTAGAACCTCCTTAAGGTTTTCCAAATGGTCTTTGAAAGTTCCCAATGACTATGACATCTAAATAAACAAGGCAAGTTTTCCATGTCAGGCCGGTTGCCGATTGCAGAGTCCAAATGGCATGACATTAAATTGGAATAAGCCACTTGGGGTCGAGAAAGTGGTCTTTTCCTTGTCTTCTTGATAAAGACACTTGCCAATATCCACTCTTTAGGTCCAATGTGGAAAACCTCTGTGCTCCAGACAGCGTGTCAAGTTTATCGTTAGCTTCTGTTAGCTTGTGTAGTGGTTTAGCAATAGTAGCGATGCCTTTCACAAAATGTCTGCAATATGAGCATAACCCCAGGAAACTCCAAACTTCGTGTTTACACCTTGGAACTGCCAAGTCTCTGACTTGGAATCCATGTTTGCATATCAATTACAAATTACACTAGTCTTGTAGGAAGTGTCCACTGTTAATAGTTCTATCCCACTTCTGACACCACTGTTACGGTGATTTAACTGAGCATCGTATGGTACAGTGGAAAACAAAATACAGACACCAAAGAAGTTACTAATTACCAGCTTTAATTAATAACAAATAACAGTTTGTAATCATAAAGTTATTTAACAAGATTATACTCTTACAATAATTCAAATTAAATTTATCCACACACAATAATTGTAATATACTTTCACCTTTTCGAATTTAATTTATTTTAATTTTATTTTTGATACTGTATTCGTCCATAGTCCGGACGCCATCTTTACTAGTTACCAACAATGAGATCTAAAATTTACTTACCTTTGGGCCAGGTTCGGTTAGGCGAACAGAAATAGCAGAACAGGTTATTTTCAGTAAATTACTCTTGTATTTTTTGTTTACCAATGACATTCCCCTTTTATTTTTTGGTACATTTAACCCTTGTTCAACAAATGAAATACATTCAGCCACGAGGCGTAATTGATAAAGAAAACAAGTAAAATAGTCATTAACATTTAACATTTTTCTCCTTCTGACTTTATATCATTTTAAATCATCAGTTTCATTTTATTTCTGATTGACCACAACCCATCGCTTCTTTGTATAACATACTTTCAATCACACAAGCACACACAACCACCCCCTTGCCTTAGAGATCTCATTTTTTTAAATATAATAATCATGTTAAAATTTTGATTTTAGCCCTTATTCAAATATTGTTGTGCCCCCTTTTTTGTTACTTATCTTGATGATAAGTTCTGAAGACACCGCATTGTTCCACGCGCACCACGTAGATCATTATTTAAACTTCACTGAATTTACATGTTTTTTGAAAAACAATTTAACTGTTAGTTCACTCTGATTACGGTTTTAATTTTCTACTTCACATTTTTACATTTTATACGTGCGGGCACCCACAATTTACGTTCCAGAACTTGTACGTGCTATTCGCACAAGATGTTTAAGCAGACTGTGTTATAGTATAAACAATATTATAAATAAAGTCATTAGTTCTTGGCGACATTTGTTACCTTAATAGTTATTAACAAATTGATTTCTATCGTACTTACCATAATTATGTGTTGGGGCACATGATTCACTGCCATGTGTTTCTTTCTTTGTAGGGTCCAGAGTTCTTTAAACCGAAATCAGAGACTGAGCTGGGTCTTGAAATAATGTTTTTAAACAACAATAGTGATGGCATAAAAGCTTTGTTTAATGATACTGCATTGTTTTTTACATTTATTAACATCTAAATTATGGCGTCTTATAACATTAATCAAAATGGCGTCTTACGTTACTTCCGCCTTCTACTATTCATCAACCTCATTTTTATAATAATAATTTTTTCTTTCATTTTACTTTTGCAACAGGAATATCTTTTATACTGCAGTATTTATTTTTGTACACATTAATTGTTAATAATATTAAACACAAACCAACACCTCATGGCTTTTTGCCTGTTTAAATGCCGGCTTTCATCCACTCTCACACACGCTCATTTTACCCCAGAAATAGATTAATGATACATTTTGAATTGAATTTTGAGCTCAAATTTTATTATAATAGATTGAGAGAAATTTTGCACTTTCCTGGATTTTGAAATGTAGCCGTTCCTCCAGACGTCCGCTTTTCGCCGGCCGGTGTTCGCCGAAAGCTTTACTGCATCATGTCTGTTTTGCTGCTACACACTGAATTTACTTTATTACATTTTAAATAGTTCACTGAATTGCTGCTGTAATTACATTTTGTTACTTTATCACTTCTACTGGCGATTAACTACCAGCGAATTTTACAACGTGTTAACGCTCTGAATGTCTGATGTTAAATGGGACGAAAAACAGCTTCCGTTCTTGCATGTGTGTGTGTTATGTCATCAGCGTTCCATTGTTTCATACGGCTGACGCCCTTGTTAAACGTCATTCTTATGACGTTTTCATTGGTTTTATTACATCTCATTATTGTCTGTCCATTGTTTTTACATAACGTATGTGGCGGAATGCACGTAGGCTCTGACCTTGGGTTCGATCTACACTGTTGAATCTGCGTCGTTTCGTTAATGATGGGGAGAGTTGTTCTAACCATGTTTTATGTATAAAAATACAATAAAAAATACAATAAAATTTCCTGAATACCAGAATTCCCTAAGACGGACGTTCGTACCGTCACAACTGGGATGAGACGAACAGCTGCAAAATCTAAGATGGAGAGGGGGTCACGTGACCATTTTGCATTGTTTTATTAATATCACTACGCCAATTTCTGAGACGAGGCCAATTACGCACTGCATTCCATGTGACGTATGTACAGGCTTGGCCATTATGTAACTGGTGACTTCATCGGTCAAAGTTCGTTTGGCTAAATATAACTGTTGTTTTGCGTCTGCAATGCTGACCTTGATACGATTTCAGGCACTTGTCTGCGTCGTTACAAAACTACTATTATGATTTCTACTTTTGAATTACGAATAAAATTTATGTGTATTTTCTCCAAAACACTAGGTGGGCTGAAATGTCCCGTTACATGTCAACTAATGGAGTCCCACACAATAATCACTTTTCACTAATAGCCACTTGAAATTGCACTGAGTAAATTGCCCAACATAAACTGACACCAAGTGGCAACTGTTGCCTATTGATGGCCTGCAGGGCTTCACAATGTGCGTCCTTAACAAGCACAGAGGATACTTGAGTAAACTCTAGAGTACAGGATACTTGAGTGCAGCCTTGGCAGAAACACGCACCTGCTGGACTACCTGAGAAACCTTTAGAACAACATTCTCCATTGTTCGAGAACGTTCCATAATTGCGTAACAATAGAATAAATTTGTACATTAAATTATTATATAAATTAATGTCTTTGTAATAATGTGACTCTGTATTCTATAAAATATTTGATAAAGTTTTTCTCCTTGTAAGACTAACATTTTTTATTTTTTGTGTTTTTTCACATTTCTTGCCTTCACTCTAGTTATGTAGTCAGTGCGTCTTGCCAAAATATGTATATAAATATATCAGTATAATGATCATTTTGAATGGGTACATTTAAAAAATGTGCCTATTATGTACTACAAAATATTGTTATTTCTGTTTGTCTGTCCAGATTAAAACTTATTTTACACTTTACTGGTTTTCCTTCCTGACACTTGCTCTTCTATAAGACTGTTTGAGATTTAATTTCTTATTTTTCTCTGTGGCATATCTAATCTGTGTGTAATTTTGTTACGTAGACTAAGATAAGCAATGTGTTTTCACCAAAGCTTTACAGTGTTTCATGTGTTCAGCATGTCTATTGTTTGTTCAGAGCACATGTAGCGTTATTATGTGACACTTTGAATTATTTATAAATATTTAAAACATAAAACCACCCAAAAAAAACTCAATTTCCCACATTTACTTTTAGTTCTTACCTTCACGTGGGTCCAGGGTCCTATATACCATTCACATAACTTGTGACCTGTAAGAGTAGTTACTGGGTTTTATTGCATAATAATTTTTTAACTCTCATATCACCTTTCAACAAACTCGTTTATTTGAAATAACTTTAACATACTCTCTTTCTCTATCTGCGTTCTTTACAAAAAGGTTATCTCTTATACATTTCCCAAAAGCATTGGTTAGCTTATTTACAGAATATACAACTATTCCGCATAACTCTTACTTTCTTACTCTGTGTTTTTTTTACAAAAGGTGGTTTTATCTTATCTCTTACACATCTCTTAAGAAAATATTAGTTAACTTATTTATAATAGTATATAAATGATACAGCCACAGCTGTATTAGGCATTAATTTAAATAAATGTAAATTTTGTATAATTTGTATAAGTTACGGGTAAATGGACAGGTCTGAGATTGCAGAAATATTTCATTGTTAGATTAGGGTAGCAATTAACCTGTTCCAACACGTAGTGAACACCTGCTCAATTGTATGTGTGTTACACGTGTATCTTGTGTGTGTGAGTGAATCAGGCATAGACAGGAAACTCAGCAACCCGCCTTGTGCTATCTCGATTCTGTGCAAAACAGTGCTATTTGCTAATAATTGCAAATAGATGAAAAGGTTCGGTAGTGGGGGCTGTCACGAGATACGCAGGTATCGACAGGACGATTTTGGAGCCGACCAGCGCGGAATCTCGAGAGGGTATAAATTAAGGGTTCGACCAAAAACCCTTCTCTTCATTTCAAGACTCAGTTGCAGCCGGACATGCTGTCCGTCGGCAAAACAGTTTATATATTTTTTATCCTATTACAAGTCGCAGTAACAAACGAAATGACGTTTATTAAAGCCACAACAATATTACGGGGAAAGTAAAGACAGCAATAGTTAGTCTATCAAGAGTATATCCAGGAAATATGCTGTGGATCGACGCTGGACATCTAGACGTATCCAGGGAAGCTGCTGTAGATCGACGCTGAACATCTAGACGTATCCAGGGAAGCTGCCGTAGATCGACGCTGGACATCTAGACGTATCCAGGGAAGCTGCCGTAGATCAACGCTGGACCCTAGATGTATCCAGGACCACGCCAGGACAAGAGGAATGGAAAATTAACTCTAGACAACGCTGGACCCCGGACAACAGTCGTAAGATCATCAGAAATCGAAGTGACATGCTTAATGCATTTTAAATGATTTATAAAAACAAAAGAGCTCATAAAGACGATTTCAAAAGACAGTAAATTGAAACAGAGAAAGTTTATATTTAGTAATAATATGTTAAAATGTAAATAAATGTTTAGTCGTAAGAATGAGCGATCGCATATACATAAAAGCAGTAATAAATGAAAGAGAATTTAAAGTAAAGAGAGTAGAGTTTATTACAAAATAAATAGTAAAGTAATTAGATATTTGAAGTATAGAAAGATTAATTTAAAGTTGAATATTAAAACAAAAGCCAGTCTACAAGAAATTAATATAAAGTTAAATTGAAGTCAAAACATTGGTATAGACTGAGCGAGTAGAGGTCAGATCTGAGATAAGACAATTTATTTCAATATAAGAATGTTTTAAGTTTATAATAAATTAATAAAAATTATTTAACATGTTTAGATATAAGATTAACATGTTTAGATGTAAGAATTTTTTTAATATGTGTAACATTGCATATCGTAAGATATAAACATTAAATAATGAGCAATATCGTGACCGACAAATTAATGATGTTTATGAATAATTTTAATAATGAAAAAATAATAAATATGAGTTTTTAATATTGATAATAAAAATGCTCTTATTATATTTACACCTGAACCCCAAATGCACGTACATGTTGTTAGTAATGTATATAAAGTGTATGAGTTCAATTAATGTACCAATTAAATTGCACAGAATACACAACTTGATACATTTTTTGTCGCCCTTGACGTGTGGCACGACACGCTTACATTTAATAACATTGTATCGTTGTATAAAAATGGCGCTCCAAGATCGTGGGGCTCCACAAATTTAAATTATATTAAATTTGTTGTATAAAAATGGCGCTCCAAGATCGTGGGGCTCCACAAATTTAAATTATATTAAATTTGTTGTAATATATATATATATATATCTAATAGAAGGCGATCCAGTACCTCTCTCCCTCCCTCTCTCTCTCTCTCTCTCTCTCTCTCTCTCTCTCTCTCTCTCTCTCTCTCTCTCTCTCTCTCTCTCTCTCTCTCTCTCTCTCTCTCTCTCACATACTTGTCACCCCCCTAAATTAGAGATCTCTTTAGCTTTTACATATTTTAGTGGGTCGTTGTATTTGTATAGTGATTTATATGGTTATATTAATTTATATTGTTGAAAGTTGTAACTGGTACTCATCCTGTATGCGTTCCGTTGTTAAACCACTATTTTCCAACTAAACGTTCCGAAAAATGATTCGAATTGTTTTATAATTTTGACACTGCCTTTCTGTTGTCACTGTTGCACTCTCCACTGTTATTTGCTAATATTTATTAACATATTTCAAAAATTTACTAGATCTTGGCTCGCGAGCACTATTACATGGAACCGCGTGGTTCAGGTGAATGACGCCAAGTGAGGCGTCTCAAAAATGGCTAGCATCTCTCTGCGCTCGGCAACTTGCTTTCTGATTGGGTGGCAGCGTCTCGCGGCTTTCCCGTCATCTCGTAGAAGGCGGTAAGGAAATCCGGTACGTGCTTTTCACTCTGCTAAAAGCGGCACACGCACGCTCGTACACATTCCAATGCTTCAGATTACGTCGTCGCACCTTCCCCGTATTGTTACCAGACTGACCACTGTTCACAAAAGGCAAGCTTTTGTGAACAATACGGGGCTCAGTGTGGGTGACTACAGATTATTACACTTATGATGGAATTAAAATAAACCCCCCCGGTCTGTCCCGTTACAATTATAGACATATCAATTGAAATTTGTTTCCATACTTTAAGCAAATGTTGTTGAGATGTACAGCTCCATTCTTATTATAATATTTACTTCTGCCTACCTGCATGTGAATTATGACTCTAAAGTGTGCAAACTCTTTGCCACATGTTTATAATGACAACACTACATGGAAATTACAATAAGGCTTTGATATATGTTCTGTTGATCTGCAGTGTTATTTTTGAATGGTGCCTGTTGCTATCAATATGTCTGTTGGTTGTCCATTATGAGAGCATCAAGTGGAATTAAAGTGGTGAACAGTAATAAAATATTTTATTAAATATTGGGAATCTCAACTGCCCAGGTTGATTGTACTTGTCTTCCTTATGAACCACATACACTAGTGTTTGCGTACGTGCTCAAGATATGAATAAACGGGTCTATGTATAGTACTTGCAGCAAAATTTACATTCCAGCACCAGCTACTAACATAATTGAGTCAGCTTCATGATGGGGTAGTTGTAGGGGAGGGGGGCATTGTAAACAAAATGGTGATGGCTGATAATGTACTGATACCACAGATTTTTAAAATCTTTCTAACATTTTGAAGTTTGACTTGACAACTGTATGCTGAACATAATGAATGACAGCTTAAATGTTTTATCTTTTGTAATGATTGTATAAAGAAAAATTAAATTTGGTTTATCTTTTGTAAACGTATGATTTATGCTGAGGATAGTTTTGTACTTAATTTTCTTGTACTTATAATTTATTTCTGGTGAGTTTGAATATGTATTACTTTCTTTCATTTGTCAAGTTATTTTATTTATAAACCATAATGTTTAGGCCTTCACTGTGGCAAGACTGTACTTATGATATTGTCAGTGGTATTAAACTATAGGGTTTAAACTTAAAAAATTTGTTATGATTAAACATATGCATGTTTGGTCATGCTCAAATTTAATAGACAGCCTTATGGTGTAGGCAGTACCTGCATTAACCATACCTTCAGTTCTAAGTGTGCACATGTGTGCATGCATATGTGCAGTAACACTGTATTTATATGAATAAGAAGTACTGTAAATCTGCCGAGTGTTTATGAAACACATTTTATATCATTTCAGAGTAATGTCATGCCTGATGGAGAAGTTGGGTACCACAAGCATGACAGAGCCATGTGAGACAGCGCTGCTACAAATACAGTATTTTGTTGCACGAGATTACAAGCTAGATCCAATCTTATATCGTGCATGTCATTATGATGCTGTGAAAGTGTGCCATGCAAAGAGAGCTTGGCATGATGAAGACACCATGGATCCAGAGCGTGGTCCACTCGTACTCCCATGCCTTTTTAGATATGTGTACCAGAATCAGGACAAATATAAGGTATATATAACTGTGCCCAAAAAAAAATTAAGTTTTATGCTTAGATGTGGGGATTGTAATTATATTAAAAAATAATAGCAATAATAAAAACGCGCGTGCGTGCGCGCATGTGTGTGTGTGTGTGTGTGTGTGTGTGTGTGTGTGTGTGTGTGTGTGTGTGTGTGTGTCGTGTGTGTGTGTGTGTGTGTGTGTGTGTGTGTGTGTGTGTGTGTGTGTGTGTGTGTGTGTGTGTGTGTGTGTGTGTGTGTGTGTGTGTGTGTGAAAAACTGTAGCTATGGCCACACTTGTCATAAAAGTCAGTTCTAAAAACATTTGTAGGCCAGACTACTGCTTCCAACACCTTTGTTACATGGTGTATAGCATGGTATAAATTTCAAATGACATTGTGGTCTGATTTTTTCGTTATACCTTAGGATATGGAATTCATTAGTAATAGATTTATAATTTAAAAACCAAGAATACAGAGCACTACCATAATGTCACAGGCTAGGCTAATACAAAAAGCAGTCGAAAGAGTAGTAGCATGAAGTGCCCTGAGCTGCCGTTTAGACTAGGAACCCCTCATGTCTTAGTTTTGTAGCATTTTTCTTGTATTTTTATGCTGTTCTTTTGTTTTCTTATTTTTTGTTAAAGTTTCCCTGAAATTATTCTAGTCTTTTGTGATTCTCTAATTACTATCAGTAAAGCTAATTGATTCATAACTTCCTTTTTTGAAAACTAAGGGAAGACTATTATAAAATTTTAAATCCATGATGAACTGTGTTTTGAAAATCCGATCGAAATTTTATAACAAGTTTTGTAGCTTTTGTTTGTAGAATTGGCGTTTTCCTTTGAAGATATTTGGATTTCTTAAGCTTAAACCATTTCAGCAAATTTTATTCCATCTTTTATAGTAAGAAAGAATTTGTATTCTTTTAAATTGACTTAGTATAGCAACTTGCATAAGGTATGGAAGTATGCAAACAGATACTTATAATTAGATACAATTTAAAAAATCATTGGTTGATAGTTGTCTCAGATATTGAATACATATTAGAATTTTCCAAGAGTTGATATTCTTATGACCTTTTAGTTCACTGTAGGGCAAAGGGTACACATTTGTAATGCATATTCCCACAAGTAATGAATCTATCCACTCCTATACATTATGTATAATGAATCTTGGGTACACCCTTAGAACTGAGCAGTCCAGTATAGAATGGCTTTTGGAAAATCTTTCAGGAAAGGAATAACATGATTTTCTGCAGTTTTTTGAGGCACTACAAATATTGTATTAATTGATTTTCTTTATTAATGCATACTTCATAAATAACAATCACTGCATACTTTGAATTCTGGAAAAGGTAAAACCAGCCTGTTGACCAAAAAGATTAATTCCATTGTAATTCCAGTAGTTGCAATCACTTGTAACTTCTTAAGACACGATAAGTTAATAGGAAACTATATATCTGAGAAGTATCCATTAAATGTGTAAATACATAATTTGTAAATAAATAAAGATATGTGGGTATTGTATATTTATAACCATATAAATATGAGGGCTATTCAGAAAGTAAGTACCAATAGGGTTATAAAGGGGCAAAATTTGAATAACCGTCCTTTGTAATAATTTTCCATGTTGTAATGATTTATAATAATTAGTAATTAAAGATCATAAAAGCATGTCTGGTTAGAAGGGAGGGGCATATGGTGATAATTTCAATCCGTAGCTGGTGAATCACAGAACAAGCACGTGACAATATTCAACAGCGACACAACAACGACGTAGGGGAATTTGACGGCCTTATAAGGCAAGGAATGTTGGACATCGAGTTTACGTCACCGGTTAGTCATTTGCAGGTGACAAATAAGAACTGGAATATTCAGCACCTAGAACAGGACGCGGGTGGAAATCCGCTTCAAACCAGTTTTTCCAATGCGCAAAAAACACGGAATGAGTGTCCCCATGCCAGTTAAGATCGCCCAGTTTCATACTCGTCACCGCGGGTCGTTTTATAACTGCCCGCGGGCCGGTCTGGTAAGCTTACCAAAATAATGTGTTAAATTGTGAGAGACCAGTGAACAACTTTTTGAAATACTAATTTAGCAGAAGTGGTTATGGTGTAGAAGTTTTGGAACAGTTATTTTGGTGTTTTTCATAAAAAAGTAACTTTCAACGTAATGCACAACCATTGGACTACCACGAGGCAGATAAGTAACTGATCAGTAACAAACGTAAATTGGCCAAAATTAAATTTTAACTTTTTAAACTTAATGTCATTTAATATGTTAATATTTTGTTAAACAAAATCCATTAAATTCAAAATGTATTAAAATAATGAGCTCAAAAAAGAGGGGTAGAGAGAGAGAGAAAGAGTGAGAGTGTGAAAGAAAAAAGGGAGGGGTATATAAGAGAAAGAGTAAGAGAGTAAAGTACTGATTTGTATTTGAGGATTATTTTTTGATTGAATCTGTAGTAAAATAATTTTTGTAGTGTCATAAACAGAAAAAAGAAAGAAATTAATAGTTTGTTTGTAACTCTTCAATTAATTAAATTATAATTAACTCTTATTAATAATTATTTCTTACCTTCGGGTTTTGTCCAAGAGTCATTCAGACGAAACGGCTGCAGACAGGATTATTTGTTTGAGTTACGAATAATTACGCTAACACATGTTATGTAATGAATGGCGCTTATTTATTTTTCTTTAATTAATTTCCCTCTTTACTCTCTGTAGAACAACGGTTTACACAAAAATCGCTTAATTACTTATTACATGAAAGTGATATAAAAAAGTTACTACAATGGTCTTTGCATCATCCCCTTACAACAGCAAGATAATGCAAAAAATTTTACAATTAATTAATTTACTCAATCTATGAACCAGTATTTTACTTTGTAGGTACGTACCCCAAACTTACGCTCTCACTCACTCTCTCTCTCACCCTTCTATTTCATTTAGTTAATTTTGTTAGTATTCTACCCATTATATCTGTGAAATTTAAAAGTTTTGGCCAATTAATTACTGATGGTACTTAACCGTTCCAGGTGTCTCTCGGTGAGTTGTACAATCGCTGTTTGTTCAACATTACGGTTCACTCCGCGTTTAGTTGTTTTTTCTTTGGTACACTGGTTAGTTCACGTCAATGTTATGACCGTCAGTCACCACTGTTCAAATTATACGTATATTATTTATTTAGTCGGCCGACGTAACTTTTCACACTTAGAAAGTCACTTGAAGTTTTTTAGGCTGGCCGCGCGGCCAAGAGTTGCAATAGCACTGGCGTTAGTTCGCTAAAAGCTGAGCATGCAAAGCTGGTCACGTGATTGTGAATATGTGCTCCCATTGGTGCTGTTAAAAGAGCGCCTTAACACAGGCGGAAAGTTTAGCAATGTTTTTGCCGCCTGGCGCAATATGCAGTTACCTGACTTTCTTCCGTGTTTCACGGCTGGTGCTAAGTTAGACGTTATTTCACAATCTGTCTACGTTGCTCGAGTGCGGAGACAAAACATAGATGTTTTGTTCTGTAATAAACACAGCCTATCTGGTTGACTAACTCGGGGTTCTACAAGGGTGAACAACGACTATGTGGAAAATATAATTTTTAAAATGTTACCTTGGCCCTACAGTTTCGTACCGTTACAATACCCCCCCCAATAAGAGATTGAAAGCCGAAGCGTTCAAACTCTTATTGCCTAAACCTAAGAGGATCAATGAGGAATATGGCGCCGCAACCCCCCTGAACACTCTACTAAATCATGGGTTCTTACCCCCCTAGTTTGGCGACTGCGACAGCACCCATCCGATCTTACTGGACTTCTCTGTTCGAGATCCCAACACCGAAAAATCGGACAGATACCCGACCCAGTATCGCCTGGCTTTATAACATGGAATTAAAAAATTGACAAACGGCCTTCCATCACTCCATATCCCACAACTGGTTCGTTTCCTCTTAGCCGTACTGGTTCATTGACAACGTACTGGCTCATTTTATATTATAGACCCTAAACAATAGTATTAATAAAACAATATTGGTTTACAATGGTACACATAAATTCCAGTTAAATTGAATAATATTCCCCGTGCAATATTGCCCAGCCAAAATGACACATTAATTATACAAAATAACATAAATACAAATTATATCCTTACTTGCCTACTCATATTTATATAGAATAAACAAAAAAAATTTTTTTTTTTTTTTCTTTTATTCCCCCTTTTAATCCCTTAACCCCTGATACCCGTTACATATTAATGTGTTCTGCGCTAGGCTTCTTGGCCTTTTCCAGCCTCATCCTAGCCGTAAACCACATCTCCCTCGTGACCTGTAACTAAGTCACCGCCCATCCACACTCACTATTTCCCCCCCTGGACTGTAGCGCCCAGTTGCTTTCACAAGGACTGATGCGGAAGGGGTGGACATTTTTTTCTTTTATTCCACCCCCATCCTTGCTTCGGCGTTACAATAAAATTCGGTATTATACCTACTACTTTTTATTTATGCACCCCTAATGGACTACCACCCCTATCTGGGTGAAAATAGCCCTGTTCCAAAATTAGGTAGATTCCCCAAAAAATAACCCCCCTACTAAATCTAACAAACCACCGGGTTAACAAAATAAAACAAACCACAAGCCGGTTATATCAAGTAAAATTTATGATTTGCCACAATTAACTACTTTCACGGTCATGGTCCGGTGAGGTCATGGCCGCACTTAGGTGGAGAATCTACAGTTAAAACATAAATTGTCAATTATAAAAGTTTACACGAGCAGCAAAATACACATCTCAATTTCCAAACACCATCTCGGCCCAAAAAATTTCCATCAGTTGTCAGTGTTAAATAAATATTTTACTCATTATTTACGTCAATTAGCATTTACTATGTATTCCAGTTTACATTCAAATGAAAATATAGTTAAGTTCATTATTACAAGTTCATTATTAAAAATCATCTTTTCAATTAATTTAATTACCAAATTAATTTAATTGTATTTCATTTCTCAAACTCTAAGTTGCAATAATTACCTCATTATTATTTTATTTGTTCAAAACAATTTCATTTGTTTTACTTACGTTTTACAAAAAGACCCTACAAAAATATTACCTACATTATTCAAAAACTTACATTCCTTTCTTCACATATGGTATGTCTTTTTATTTCATACTGGGATTTTCCTACTGGCAATTATTCAGCAGACTACAACAGTTTTGTTATTGTCAACTCAGCATGACCACAGACCTTAGTCACAACATACCACACCAGTTTATATAAACAATAGTCTGCAAGACTTGTTTAGTAAGCACAGTTATAAACATTCTCAGTTTCAGCATTCATGGTTACATCATATCCTTCCTACAAATTTTTGGTTTCTATACAGCTTTTTGTTAACCTATTTATTAATTGCTACCAACTCAGATCAAAGTTACTTTTGCTTCCTTAATGTAATTAGCCATTTTAAATTATTTATTTAACTTGAAAATTCTTTAACAATCTCCACTCAAAACAGTTTAACTTTAATTACAGCTGTATGAAGTTAATGTATAAAATATATAAAATTACAATTTCAGTTTGAATCAAAATGAATTTAAACACAGCACTAACATTTACAATATTAAGTTACTCCAGGGGCAGCTACAATTCAATTTCATCTCTTAGTACATTCAAGACAATTTCCATTACTTTGATTACAATTTTCAAAATGATTCTACGTGATTAAGTGTTTCAGTTTTTCTTAATATTTCAATAAATTTTACAAACATTACATCACTTGTTTCAAATCTCTCTTTAAATTCCTTCACAATCACATTCTTAATACCATTATCCCCTACTCATAACCTAACATAGCAGGTACCACAAAATAATAATTAAACCTTTTGGTTACATGAGTTTACTTTAGAATATTTTCCAAAATTATTTTTTCCTTAATTACCTGTAAATAGGTTATATGTTACATGTACCGAATAATGGTTTATCGAGATGCGATTGAAGACGAACAGAACCCCACTTCTATGACAGTGAACAACAGCCCCGCTGTCAACCATAAGTTCCTTGCTGTCTCCTTTCCCCAAAATAATAACCAAACCACAACCACTAATCTACAGCCCCATCTCTATAAGCCACAATTCGGTTGGACTATACAAAATTTATTATTTAGCTTGTCTACTCAGCCACAAAACTTCTCCACTACCTACCTAATTAAGGGATGAGTTTACAATTCGTAAATAACACCAGTTTTTTTTTTAATTTTGAGGATTACCCTAATGTATTATTTAAAATTAAAGCAATCAAATGGTTCGAATAAGTGTGCCAATTTGTGTAACTATTGTTATGTTTACTCTAAGGGGAGGGTTAAGGAAATCGGGAAGATAAAAGGGTAAGGATCATTAAGAGGTCAAGAACTAGGACTAAAGGTAAGGACAAAGCTTCCTCCGAAAATAGGGTAAATGGAGAAAACCAAGGCTCGCGTGGGCAGGGGCGCGTCCCTGAAATAGACGAACCCCACTGGACAAGTGGGGAACACCTATCCGCTACCACTTACTGTTTTATATTAAATTCATAATTTTATAGTTTATTTAGTTTATATTCAATTACAAAATTTAATGTATTATTTTTATTTATTATTATTTCATTTTGACCAATACTTTTTTAGATTGGTGGCGTTATGGGTACCCACTATCTCCCCAGTCATTTGATTTCGTAGAACGTAGGCGTTATCCATTTTGATTTCAACTACTTCATATGGTCCTTCATACAACAAAAAGAATTTTTTAATCTCTTTATCTTGTGCACTTGATAAGTCGTGTCTTCTTACTAATACCAGCTGACCTATCTCATACTTAATCCACTTACCTTTGGCATCATGAAGCCGTTTTCTTCTTTCTCCCTTCGTTAGTAAGTTTTCATTTGCGAGTTGAAGTTTTACTTCCAAGTCTCGTGGGTTGCACTCCGGTGGAAAATTGAACAGCTGTTCCAGGATCCTAGGTGGACGTTTTCCTTTAACTAGCTCGTATGGTGTAAACCCTGTTGATTCATGAGTTGTACAGTTTAACCATTCTTCAATTTTTCCCACATAGGCTGGCCACTCACTATGTTTAGCATGGCAATATGCTCGGAAAATTCTCCCTAATTCTCGCATGACCCTTTCGGCTTGGTTCGACTGAGGATGATATACCGCTGTGTGTTTAGGTATGATACCTTCCCAGCCCAAAGTTTGTCGCCATATTCCGCTAATAAACTGGGGCCCATGGTCAGATAATATTATTTTAGGTTTTCCGGTTTTAATCATATAGTCCTTCGTTATTTTCTCACTTAGTACTTTACTAGTGGCCCTCTTTACACTGTATAATCTTACAAATTTCGTGAATGTATCTAATACTACAAAAATGTACATGACGCCTCCCCTTCCCTTTGGTAGAGGGCCAAACAAGTCTACCGCAACTAGATCAAAAGGCTTTTCTACTTTAATACACCTCATCTCTCCCTCTAAACGGTAATTAACTACTTTTGACTTTTGGCATAAATCGCACCCTCGGAGTAAAGTTCTAACCCTCCGTTCCATATTCTTAAATAAACATGATTCTTTTAATACATTTACACATTTCCTAGCACCGAAATGCCCATACCGAAAATGACAGTCCCATATTATCTTATCTACCAACCCTTCCGGTATAACTAACCTCCAATCACGCTCTCCCCCCTCTACTTTCTTAAACAAACTCCCTTGATAAATCTGGAAATAACGGCTATACCCTGACTCCTCTAAGTCGGACTCTAAACTAGTTATTATTTTGTTCAATTTAAGATCTGTTCTTTGCATACTATTAATGTCTCTCAATTCTTCCCCAAATAATCTATCTTCCCTGCTAAGTCTAAAAATTTCTATTTCTTTTAAGTCCCTCCCTGTTCTCATTCCCTCTGTATCTACCCTGGATAAAGTGTCAGGTATTTTGTTTTCTACCCCTTTTATATACTCCCAACTAAAATTGTACTCTTGTAAAGCTAGCACCCACCTGGTTATCCTGCTGTGTGTCAACTTACAGGTGTTTAAAAAAGATAATGCCTTGTGGTCCGTCCGGATGATGGTGGAGTTGCCCAGCAGATATGTACGAAACTTCTTTACTGCAAAGACAATGCTTAATAGTTCCTTCTCTGTCGTTGTGTAATTTCTTTCAGCAGCTAACAAGGTGCGACTGGCGAAAGCGATGGTGTGATGCTCCTTTTCGTCATCCTCCTGGTACAGTTCTGCACCCAATGCGATGTTACTAGCATCGGTCTGTAAATAAAATGTGCGTTCAAAATTAGGGTGATTCATCATGATCATGTTACGAAAGTGGTCCTTTATTTCGATAAACACCTCTCGTTCTCTTTCCCCCCATTTCCATTGTTTGTTCTTTTGTAACACTGCGCTCAACTTAGAAGTTATATGGGCATAGTTTTTCTGGAATTTTCTATAAAAATTGCATAGCCCTAAAAAACTTTGTAACTGCTTAATATTTCGAGGTTCTGGGATTTTTAAAATTGATTCTACTTTCTCTGGGTTAGCTTTTATCCCCTCTGGTGTAATTATGAACCCTAGAAAATGTATTTCTTTCTGTAGGAATTTAGATTTCTCCCAATTGACAGTCAACCCCCCTGTACACAATCTATCTAATACATATTCTAAATGTTCCACATGTTCGGAAAATGTTCGTGATGCTATCAATATATCGTCTACATAAATGGTTAAAAAATCTAAATTCTGTGGCTGGAGTATTTCATCTAAACATTTTATAAAGCTGGCTACACTGGTATTCAGCCCAAAAGGTAATCGTTTAAATTGGTAATTCTTTCCATTGAACAGGAATGCTGTGTATTTCCTGCTTTCACATGCTAGCGGGACTTGCCAGTACCCCGCGGTTAAATCTAAGGAGGTCATATATTTAACTCCACTAAATTTTTGAAAGATTTCATTTATTGCTTCGGGTGACTCCCGGTCCGGGATAATTATCTGATTAATCTTACGAGCGTCTAAACATAATCTAACGCGGCCATCTTTCTTAATGACTACTACTAACGGGTTAGAATACGGTGATACTGATCTTTCTATTATGTCCCCTTCTAACATTTTATCTAATTCCGCCTGAACCGCCCTTCTTTTTGAATAAGGTACCGGATAGCTTCTTTGTACATAGGGTGCGTGTTCCCTTACTTTTAATTCACACTCATAATCCCTTGCCCTCCCTGGTACATCGGCAAACACTTCTCGAAAACACTCTATTACCTGCCACAACGCTTTGCGTTGAGAACTCCCTACATCACGCCCCTCACTACAAAATTTTACCGCTCTATCCTCCCAAACTTGTTTATTTACATTATCCCCTAACTCTCCCTCTCTACATGCGTACGTATTAACTACCGTATCTACTTTACTGGCCCGATTTAGTATCATCTTAACTCCCGAAATTCTGACTTTATCTACTACTCGCTCAAAGTTAATCTCGACTGGTCTACCTTCATTATTAAGTACTAACAACCGCTTCTGGAAATCAATTACCGCCTTGTGTTTTATCAAAAAATCATTCCCCAGAATAACCTCTAAATTTAATCCCCTTACTACTAAAAATGTGTTGTCATATTCTACTCCAGTAATTACCATGTTCAAATGTACTTGTTTAGTTACACGTTTACTCCTAACCCCGGTAATACCTACAATGGTCACCCCCGCTACTGGCAAAATTGGGATATTTTTATTTATTTCTTGCAAACTCTCTAATATGTGTTCGGAAATGACAGAAATTTCGCTACCTGTATCGACTAAAGTTTTTACTTCCTTACCTTCAATTTGAATTCTTACCTCTGTCAGTCCGGTTTCTGGTCTTGCTGTCTCCAAGTCCTCTTCCTCCATTAGTTCCTTGGACATATCCGTACAGATGACGTTATTTGTATATTCGTTGTTATCTTGGGCCCCGCAGTCATTCGTCGACAATGGTGGGGTCCCTTCACTCACTGTCCTTGTTAGTTTTCCGTCTGGGTGTTTGCACGGCCCGGAGTGTGCCCACCACGACCTCTATTGGAAGTTCCACTGCTTCCCGGTGCTCCTCGGTTGCTGCTCCCTCCTCTCTGTGGTTGACTATTTTGGTTATGTTCAGTATTACTGCGTTGGCAACTCCTCTCTTTATGACACCTGTAACAAGTTGTTCTACTACCATAGTTCTCATAATGACACTCTCCACATCGCCAGTCATCACGTCTATAGTTATTATTGTAGCCTCCCCTTGTCCCTCTATATGTGTTTGGTGTCCCACTAGGTTGATTATGATTATAATTCTCATTGTTATGTGCCCCTGACGGGTTTGAGCGCCTACCAATTTCCCGGTCCCTGATATTTTGGAAAATATCTAATATTTGTTCAAGATCATTTATACCTTCCACTTCCCGTGTCATCAGGTTAATTTGCACCTCCCTTGGTAAATGTTTACTTATATGACGTACAAATGATCTAAACGGTAATGGTGGTTCAAGGTATTTTGCCTCATTGTACATTTTCATTACGTAAATGGTGACATTATTACCATTAGTCCCAAAATTACCCGACCCCATTATCTTGCTTCTAAGTACTTCTTGGTCCTCTTCAGACCAGTATTTACTTCTAAAATCCCCTTCAAAACTCTGGAAATCTAACCAATCTCCCTTATGTACCTCCGCCCAAATTGAGGGGCTTCCCTTAAAACATTTCATAACTTCAATAATTTCATCTCCCAATTATTGTTACAAAATCTATTAAAGTCTCTTACTCTATTTAGGAATTGCATAGGGTGTACCCCCCTCCTATCCCCAGTAAATGACTCTAACTCTATTTCGCTATCTACATTACGGGTGATTACTACTTGCTCATGGACACTGTCTAATGTTTTGTTTATTACCATTTTCAAGTCATCTTTAACATTGATTATTTTTTGTTCCATTAAATTAAACTTGTTGTTAGTTACACGTTCAGATTGAATACTGGCATTATTTACCATTTCTACAGCACCTTTTAATAGCTGTATTTCTGACTTACAACTACTTTCTGTTTCACTGATCTTACTATCAACATTGTCATTAATTTCTAAGATTTTATTCGCAAAACTCAATTGACATTCACTTATTTTGCTATCGCAATTGCTTTCTATTTCATTTATTTTGAAATTAACATTAGTTTCATATGTCTCAATGTTATCTCTAACTTCTTCTATTTTCTCTACTACACAATTAAATTTACACTCATTATCAACATTATACTTATTTATCCTACTTTCAAAATTATCTTTCAACTCTTGAATTTGCTCATGCACTTGTATTTTGACTGTCTCTGACACTTGTTTATTTGCATTAATGATATGCTTATTTAATTGTTCATTTACTGAGCCTATCACTTGTTGTTTAATAGTGTTAAAGCATTCATCCATCTCATTTAAACGTTTATTCATACTGATTTCAAACTTAACATTTTGTGTATTCATTTCACATAAACGCTTATCAAATTTTTGGTCAATATTATTTATATCACCCTTTAACTCATGGAATTTGCTATGAATTGTATTAAATTTAACATCAGAATCACTCTTTAACTCATGGAATTTAATTTCAGAATCACTCTTCTGTTCTTTGAAAAGCAATTGCATAATTTTTATCATATCATTGTCCTCAGATTGTTTATTTTGATTCATTATGGGTGGGGTTACCTGAATCCCTGAGTCATCTATTTCATCTGACCTACTTGATTCTCTATTTTGAACTGGTATTGGGGTCGAATGGACCTCCAACCCACTCATGACCGTTGATTCGGTCAAACTATTACTCTCCATTTTTATTTATTATTTTTACATATATAAATATGCCTAGTTTTGTTTCTACAATTTACAACCTCGCCCCACTCCCAAATAACCCGTTCTGCAGCTTAATTAGGTCTGGCGAATATAGGTTATAAACCCTATACTCGCGTCCCTAGTTCGGGGCCAATGAAACTTTATTAATTATGACAAATTATATAACTCGAGTCCCTGTTCGGGCGCCAAATGTAACTCTTCAATTAATTAAATTATAATTAACTCTTATTAATAATTATTTCTTACCTTCAGGTTTTATCCAAGAGTCATTCAGACGAAACGGCTGCAGACAGGATTATTTGTTTGAGTTACGAATAATTACGCTAACACATGTTATGTAATGAATGGCGCTTATTTATTTTTCTTTAATTAATTTCCCTCTTTACTCTCTGTAGAACAACGGTTTACACAAAAATCGCTTAATTACTTATTACATGAAAGTGATATAAAAAAGTTACTACAATGGTCTTTGCATCATCCCCTTACAACAGCAAGATAATGCAAAAAATTTTACAATTAATTAATTTACTCAATCTATGAACCAGTATTTTACTTTGTAGGTACGTACCCCAAACTTACGCTCTCACTCACTCTCTCTCTCACCCTTCTATTTCATTTAGTTAATTTTGTTAGTATTCTACCCATTATATCTGTGAAATTTAAAAGTTTTGGCCAATTAGTTACTGATGGTACTTAACCGTTCCAGGTGTCTCTCAGTGAGTTGTACAATCGCTGTTTGTTCAACATTACGGTTCACTCCGCGTTTAGTTGTTTTTTCTTTGGTACACTGGTTAGTTCACGTCAATGTTATGACCGTCAGTCACCACTGTTCAAATTATACGTATATTATTTATTTAGTCGGCCGACGTAACTTTTCACACTTAGAAAGTCACTTGAAGTTTTTTAGGCTGGCCGCGCGGCCAAGAGTTGCAATAGCACTGGCGTTAGTTCACTAAAAGCTGAGCATGCAAAGCTGGTCACGTGATCGTGAATATGTGCTCCCATTGGTGCTGTTAAAAGAGCGCCTTAACACAGGCGGAAAGTTTAGCAATGTTTTTGCCGCCTGGCGCAATATGCAGTTACCTGACTTTCTTCCGTGTTTCACGGCTGGTGCTAAGTTAGACGTTATTTCACAATCTGTCTACGTTGCTCGAGTGCGGAGACAAAACATAGACGTTTTGTTCTGTAATAAACACAGCCTATCTGGTTGACTAACTCGGGGTTCTACAAGGGTGAACAAAGACTATGTGGAAAATATAATTTTTAAAATGTTACCTTGGCCCTACAGTTTCGTACCGTTACATGTTGGTTAAAATAAATAAGATTTGTTTTGGATCTAACCATGTGTTAGTGTAATTATTATGCCGGAACCATAACCTATATTCTGTACCAAAAGCTCGCCTAAACGAACTTGGAAGAGTTTTTATATAAGGGGAATTCAATTATCTAAATTATTTCTTTTGGGAAGAGTGTAATTGGTTTGTACATTTCCTCCTCAAAATGTATTGGTGGCCCTGGATTTATGGTGTTGGAAAGTTTTTAATAAGGTAAGTCGTAAAAGAGATTGTCAGAATAGGGGTAAGTAAAGTACGTTTCTTCTTCTATTTTATTTGTAAAGTTACAGGGTAAAACTAAGAATATATTTTCAAAACATTTTTGTATCTATTTGACGTACACACTTTAATCTACTTTTCTATATAGTTTCCATCATGTTTGAAACACTTTTCATAGCGAGGCATCAGTCGTTTTATACCTTCATCTTAGAAATTTCCTGCATGTGATTTGAACCATGTATTAAGAGCTTGTTTTACATCATTGGCCACCAAGGAAGGATTTCCCATGCTTGAAAAAAGGTGGTATTGGCTTGGTGTTAGGTATGGGTTGTAAGGCGGATGATGAAATTGTTGCCAGCCAAAGTTTGTGAGGAGATGTTCTGTTGCAACGGCAGTGTGTGTGCAGTGCCATGATTCATCGGAAAATCCTGGGCAAGCATTCTATGTTACGTCACTTACTCTGGGTCGGACTAAGCAAAAAAGTCGTATGCATCTTGGTACCATTGAATCGCTCACTGCTTCTTCTCCATAAACATGGCAAATTTGACGGTGAATTTCAGTTGGTTTAGTGCCTTCGCATTCAAGAAACGAATCATACGCCTACTTTCACAGGCAGCAGGTGTCTCGTATTTCTTCTAAATTATAAACAGTTCCAACAAAGCTTACACAGTGCACAGTTGTTTACAAATGGCGATGTTGCCTTCCCAGCTAATCAACAAACTGGCCGAGCACATGCAACAGTGTAACGGCATCGACCCCATGGTAATATTTAAAAATAGAACTTACTTTCTTAATAACCCTTGTACAATCAGTTTATTAGTTTAACACTGAGTGATATGAATCTTTAGTTTGTAAGATACCTGTATCTATTTCTTTCAGGAATCTGCATGTAAAGAGCACTGTGAAAGGCCAGTCAGTTTAGCAATTACTAGTTATAGATTGTATAGCCCCTCAAAACAAATAAGAAGTTTATCATTTCTATATACTCTCTTAAACTTCGGAAAAGTACTTATTAATAAAGCATACTGATGTTATCGATAAAAAGTAAACCGAAAATTTAATACATAAAGGTAGTATAATATTTAGTAATACACTCACTGTGTATGATTATTTTCAAGTCTAATACATTTTATTAGAATTGTTATTAGATAGTAATAACAAAATTTGATTTGTGTATAAATTTCATTAACCTTACTCACACATACATTAAACTTGTTTCCAAATATTCCCCATTTTTATTGAAACATTTATTGAGTGTAAATATGGAATTTTTAAATATTTTATAGTATTAATTTTTATACAACTCTTTCTATCTGAAAAGTACAGAAATATAATAAGCGAGTTGTTATATTAATAATTAATCGTCTTTTTTATTTAAATTTATTATTACACTTTGTAAAACTTTTATACTTTAGGCTGGAGTAGCAGCCATATTGTTGAGTACCAACTTAAACTCATCATGTCCAGGATCTCGTTAGACGTGTTGGAAACCACATGGTTGTCTGAAATAACTATTACTTCACATTGAATGTTATAATCACTATTACTTTATTAATTTCAAAAAAGAAAAGAAAACATCAAGTTATATTGTTGATACAAAACACCAAATTTCCTCTCTCCCTCATACTTTTTTACTTTCGCAATTTTAGTATGTTTAAGTATTAGTAAAAATGATCATTTTGCTTAAGCAATTTCAAACTAGAATATACAATAAACCTAAGATTAATTTTCGAACGGAAACCAGCACTTCATGATATATATATAATTAAACAAAACCCCTCACACACTCTCACATTCAATCCATTTTAAAATTTTCCCCTTAGACTCCCATTTTGTTTTAATCTTCCCCATGTGTTTTGAATTCCTGACAAAGATAATAAATTTTGGTAATGTTGTGTAAGACTTATCTGCCTCGAGTCCGAATTTTAGTCCCGACGACGTCACATCGTTTTCAGTGCGCACTTTCACTTTATTACATGATTTCCGAATTGTTATATTATGGATAAAACTGTTAATCACATTTTAATAAGAATTTTGAATGTTTAGCCACATTTTGAAATATATTATTCACATTCTATTGGTTTTGCGGGCGCGTCGGCGAACACAATAACTTCGCCCGAAAACCGGCGAACCGGCGACGCACAGTGGTTAGCGTCTGTATAACTCAGATGTTGTTTTGCGACTGTTTGTTCTGTTGTGTCACAATGTTGCTGGCGTGACACACCCAGGATAGGCTCTGACGAAACCGATGACACACATCGTTATATAATTTGCTGATGCAACACATCGCCTGACACGATTATGTCATTTGTTGTTACATAACGTGTTTACGTTTTCCGGGTTCGTCATTGTCCTTGAACTGATTCTGGTACATTTGCAGTTGTTATTAAACTGTCCACACAATTATTAAACAATTCTCACAGTCAATGCTGCCACGTTGCGATCGCTTCCACAATAACAAATTTACCTCTCGGTCACAAAATTTTCCTATCACTCAACAAGTTATTTATTATTTATGAAAAAAAAATACAAATTCTGTTATTACCCCAGGTATGCCCAAAAATGCCCCGCTACAATACCCCCTCAATGAGATATTTTATGCCGAAGCATAAAAAATCTCATTGACACATTCATACTTGCTAAAGGGATCAGCCAGGATATGTCGCCACAACCCCCTGTATGGTTTACAAAAAAGAATAATCAACTCACCCTTGGTCCGGTGACTGTGACCGCATCTGCATGACAATACTGGACTTCTCTCTCGAGATCCCAACACCGTAGAGTCAGACAGATACTCCACGCCCCTGCTCTGACGCGCAGGCCAGCTCAGGTCCGCCGCCACAGCACCACCAAACACTGAAACAACAAATCAAAATATCAAATAGTGGCCTTATACAACACCATATCCCCAACTGATCTGTTCCCCCCTAGCGGTGCTGGTTTGCGCTAAGAAGCACTGGTTTTGTTTTTACTTTATCGCTAACATGTATATATCATAACATATTTACCAACAATATATATATACCCCTCTTAAAATTCCATCTACTTACCCTTATCAACTTTACCCCAAAATTCAAAATCATTGCCCTGATTCCCATCAGAATTTAAGCAAACAGACGACTGACTTATTAACATTTCCCATTACCATATTACATTTCTCTCATCCCCAATTTAAAAATGCATTTAAAATAGTTAACTTCATAAAATTCTCTTAAACTAACAAACACAATATAACATAAGAAAATATAATACACTTCTAATTCACATTAAAATAAACAATTGGTATTTAAAATGTTACACACATTAAGTTGGCATATGAAATCAGAAAATTACTTTTAAACTTGATTTACTCTTATTAATTCGTTTCTCAAAATTACAAAATTTTTTTTTTTTTTTTTTTTTCAATTATGGCCATCATTATTCCATTTCATTACTTTGGGTGATTCTACGTTATTCATTATAATTTACTTTATCAACTTGGCATTTACTCACAAACTTCCCCTTTCATTCCATTTCATTACGCTCCCTTACAAAATCTTTAACTAGTATGACACCCCACTATCAAAATTTTACTAACCCTTCTCTACCTCTAACTACTTACTATTTTAACTCCAATCTCCACCTTCTACTCGTATATAAAAAAAAATACTCTCTAACCCTTTGTACATAGGATACGTGTTTCCTTCCCAAAACTCATTCCCTTATGTTGGTCCCTGGACTCCCCCTAGGTAACCCTTTCCGGCGCCAATCGGTCCCTATCCCGTCCCAACCCTTATGTTGCGGACTCCCACATTACACTACCACTACTACAAAATTGCCATCCCCAAAAAATCTCACTCTCATAACTTCACTACAACTACAACAAATTAACATCAACAAAATAAACAATATATCGCTCAAAACTCTACATAAAATCTCCATAACTACTGTGTCTCCACTTATACTTCTCAAAATTCTATAACATACATTAACTCAAAACAATATTGCATTATTTTCATTTCCACTATTACTTTAACTCTTACTTCGATTTGGACAAATCTATGTCCCACAAAATTCAACTTGAATTGATTCAAACATTTTATTCAACTAATTATTATCACCCATTTCTTTCTTTTACAACCTATTGAAAATTTTACCTATTACAACTATTTTTCATTTTATTTTAAAATCTATAAACACATTGAAAACATATTATTATATTTTTATAATACTTATTCCTAACATACTAATGCAATCAACACAATAAGACATAATAACACAATATAAGAAGTATTTAGTGCATCTATTTTTTAAATTCAAACAAAATTATTGAGTAGCAAATCATCATTATTAATTAAAATATATCAAATTTTTAATACGTTATCCCCTTGGATAACCTCCCAGCCACACACACTTGTACAATACATTACATAACATAATACACAAATAGACATTAACCTGGATTCTTAGTATACATCCAACAAACAATTCTCTTTTAAATAATTTATATAAAAATTTATAAACATTATTATTTAAAATTTTTCATTAACTCTTTTATTTATCATCATGATGAATTTATCCTGTGTTGCAATCAGCTTTTCAAAATTGCTTAAAATTTATTATTAACATATATTTTTAATCATTATGTTCCACAAAATTCCACAAAATAAACCATTTAACATTTATTTACTTATTAATTATTATTAAATCAAAATCTCACCAAACAATTTAATTACCTTATAAAATTCAAACACATAATATTCAATCACAATATCTAAACATCTCAACTTATTTAATTCAATTTATTATTAAAATTGAATATTCATTTGATTATTAAAATAACATATTTCAATTATTATCAACATTCTACAAATCATTAACTATTGTCTTCATACTTATTTTATTATTTAATTAGAGTGCTAAAATATTAATAATATTATTATTATTAACACAACATTTTCTAAAACATATACACATTACTTTTCTAACATTTCACAATACACAAATGAATTCAATATTATTTACAAAATATG
Organism: Magicicada septendecula; assembly: GCA_034769895.1. Lineage (NCBI taxonomy): Eukaryota > Metazoa > Arthropoda > Insecta > Hemiptera > Cicadidae > Magicicada > Magicicada septendecula. Next base: position 200,038,193 of record CM068371.1, on the reverse strand, counting down.
CGTCAAAACTGTTCAAGTGTATCTCACCTCAGATGTCCAAATCAGCAAGGTCATTACCAAAAATTTACAATATTTAAAAATGTCCCAACACTGATCTTTTAGCTCATCCTCCATCGTCATATATATATCTAGTGTATTTGTAACATTCATCATTTTTATCAACACACAAATTATTATAATGGTTACTATCATAATAATCCATCAATTCTATTTCGTCCATTATACCACTAGAAATCTTGTTACCATAAGTTAGGATTGTCCAGTCTGTATCAGTGTTATTTGTTAATGTCAGGTAAATCGTTTTCTCGGTTTTGTATTCCTCAACTACTACGTCAGGTAAATCATTATAGTCAGGTAAGATATTATCAAAACTATTCTCTGTCTCTCTTTCAACAGGTACGTATTTCACATGATTCATCATCACCCCTTCTAGTAATTTTCTCAATTCATCATACTTTCTTTCTAACTTATATATTTCTATTTCATTCTCAACATATAACTCTCTTTCTTCACAGCACCACATCACCCTCTCACAATTATTACGGACAGAGGGTACAACATTATACAACATTAATTCATTTAACAATAAGGGTCTCTTGCCCTGAAAAAACAACATTAAATCATCATCATCATTATAAACAATAAGGGGAAAATTTGCCCTCTGTCCCCATTTAATTACTACATTATTCTTCCACTCTCTCTCTATTTCATAAACACTCATTAACATTTCATTATCGCATTCTAAAACTTCATCAGTACTCTTTGTTATTATATTTTCATCATTTGCTTCTACATTATTCTTCACCCCCACTATACTCTCAGTATTGTCTACTATTTCGTCATTTTTACATTTTGTCTTACTTAAAACATTGTCACCTAATTTCTCGAACTTCTGTTCTAACTTATTTAAACTGTTTCTTATTATTTCGTTAGTGCTTTCTAAATGTTTATTCATTTCTTGTATTTCATGTTTCAACTCTTTATTCTGATTTTTTAATAACTCTTGCATATCGTTTTTCTGTTCATTAAAAAGTAATTTCATCATCTTGATCATCTCATTATCTTCAGCCGTTTTGTTCATGACTGGGGTTGAGTGAACACCTTCATGCATGATTTGAGATTCAGTTATGCTTATCTGGCTTTCATCTACACTGTCAGTGACGCCGACAGTTTCATGATTGTCTGCCATTTTTCTTAAAAAAATTTTATATATATATCTTCATATAATCTTATTGTACATAACATATACTTATTGAAAAATATTCTACTCACCCATATTGAACCTAACCTCTTACGTTTAATTTACGTACATACGTAAATACACATTCCAAACAACCATATCATTTCTTCAACAGGTCCACATTTGCATAATTTAATTTATGCAAACGGTCCAGCTGTAAGGGCGCCACTGTTATATTAATAATTAATCGTCTTTTTTATTTAAATTTATTATTACACTTTGTAAAACTTTTATACTTTAGGCTGGAGTAGCAGCCATATTGTTGAGTACCAACTTAAACTCATCATGTCCAGGATCTCGTTAGACGTGTTGGAAACCACATGGTTGTCTGAAATAACTATTACTTCACATTGAATGTTATAATCACTATTACTTTATTAATTTCAAAAAAGAAAAGAAAACATCATCAAGTTATATTGTTGATACAAAACACCAAATTTCCTCTCTCCCTCATACTTTTTTACTTTCGCAATTTTAGTATGTTTAAGTATTAGTAAAAATGATCATTTTGCTTAAGCAATTTCAAACTAGAATATACAATAAACCTAAGATTAATTTTCGAACGGAAACCAGCACTTCATGATATATATATAATTAAACAAAACCCCTCACACACTCTCACATTCAATCCATTTTAAAATTTTCCCCTTAGACTCCCATTTTGTTTTAATCTTCCCCATGTGTTTTGAATTCCTGACAAAGATAATAAATTTTGGTAATGTTGTGTAAGACTTATCTGCCTCGAGTCCGAATTTTAGTCCCGACGACGTCACATCGTTTTCAGTGCGCACTTTCACTTTATTACATGATTTCCGAATTGTTATATTATGGATAAAACTGTTAATCACATTTTAATAAGAATTTTGAATGTTTAGCCACATTTTGAAATATATTATTCACATTCTATTGGTTTTGCGGGCGCGTCGGCGAACACAATAACTTCGCCCGAAAACCGGCGAACCGGCGACGCACAGTGGTTAGCGTCTGTATAACTCAGATGTTGTTTTGCGACTGTTTGTTCTGTTGTGTCACAATGTTGCTGGCGTGACACACCCAGGATAGGCTCTGACGAAACCGATGACACACATCGTTATATAATTTGCTGATGCAACACATCGCCTGACACGATTATGTCATTTGTTGTTACATAACGTGTTTACGTTTTCCGGGTTCGTCATTGTCCTTGAACTGATTCTGGTACATTTGCAGTTGTTATTAAACTGTCCACACAATTATTAAACAATTCTCACAGTCAATGCTGCCACGTTGCGATCGCTTCCACAATAACAAATTTACCTCTCGGTCACAAAATTTTCCTATCACTCAACAAGTTATTTATTATTTATGAAAAAAAAATACAAATTCTGTTATTACCCCAGGTATGCCCAAAAATGCCCCGCTACAGAGTCTCACATCTTTACATTTAACTTTTTATGGAGGTAGAAGAGTGAGTATAGTAATCATGAGATCTGAATTTTGAGCATGCTGGTACAGAATTCCCAGTTAAATAATTACATGGAGTTATTATTATTGTAAAATGCTTGCACTGTGCATCCCTGCATTACCGCAAATGACAAATTGCCAAATTCCATGGTCAGTTTTCTTGTCTTCTGTCTTTGGTTGCACGTTATGTTTTCTATTTTGTTTCCAGTGTCTTATAATATGGTACAGTAATATGTATTAGTACTATAAAACAAAGTCAACCAAATCCCATTGATTGTTTACAATGAGACTGAAAGGTTGTTGCCATGTTTTCTTTTGTTGATATGTGACTATTTTCCCTAGATGAATTAATGTGACATCGTTTCATCGACTCTATCATGAGAAGGCAGTCATATCCTAGATTGTTCTCATATGTCACTGCTGGATAAAAAAATCTCAAATTTCATTTTAGTAGTAATTAATTTCCATAAATTAATATGTTATGAGTTATTTCTGTAAAGTATCATTTCTTGTTAGGGAGGAGTATTAATTCAATAAAAAGTGTATGTGGTCTTTTAATGATATGTGGTCTTTTGCAATGATTTGTGGAGAACAATAATCCTAGAAGTTAAAGGTGTTTCCAATATGAAAGAAACTTTAACAGCTATACTTTACTTCTTGCAATAATTATGTCAAGCTCCCCTATTTTTCATTTAATTGTGTGTGTGTGTGCTGATGTTTTATTGAATTAGTATTACTTACGTTTTAATATTTCTGTGTATTGCTTTGTTAAATATTGCAACATAATTTTATGTATTTTTGATATTTGTAGTTGAAAAGAGAATGTGTTGATGAAGTGAGAAGAGTAATGCGACAGAGAGCTCTAAACGTTGATTTGCAGCCTGAAGTAGAAGACGCTTGTCTCGAGGATTTGGCACTTTATTGCTTTGAAAAAACTGCCAAAGGAGAGGAAATGGTTTGTCTTCAGGATCATTTGGAACAGTTAGTACCTAGTCAGCATCTTGTATTTAGTTGTAGAAAATACATTTTATTGTTTAAAACCCATTCCAATATGATTTATTTATCCACTTAAACAAAAAAGTTGTGTTTTTACTCCTTGTAGAATTATGTTGTACTGTGTCATTTTTGTGTTTTAACCATTATAGAAACAAAAAATTTCAAAAACGTGTATGTGAACAAAACATCTTGCATTTGCACTTTTATTGATTCAAGTGTAATTTTGATGTTATTTATCAGTCTCGCTTAAAAGAATAGCCACAATTGTATGAGAATATTGTGTGGAAATGCATTAAATATATTAATGCATGAATAACTACAGGCTTGTAGTTGACTCTCCATCTCTACCAGTGAGCCGTCTTGAAGTTGCCTCAGTATGCAGAATATGAAGGGATCAGAAATGTACAGTCTGTTGGGATATATTAGCTCACCCATTTCTCTTTGTTTATACTTTTTACCATTATCATAACAGAAAGAGAGATCACTGAGCTGCTTACTATGGCTCAACAGTCTGGTGCTAGCGTTATTAATTGTGTACACACCATTAAACAGGGAGTCTAGTACACAACACAAAACAAGTTTTAAAGCAAATGCTGTTCTATATGTTTCAAACTGTACCATTTAGAATGATATTTACTAAAAGATAGAACAAATTTACTGTCTTAACTATCAGCCTTTCAAAACCTCTGAAAATTTCCAAGGCTATTAGCTGATTTTGCGTGAGCCTTTTCTCTCCAGATTTTTTTTACAAAGAAGAGTCAGCATTAGTAGAGATAGTTGAAAATAACCTAATGACCTTGTGTACAATGTCTATTCTAGGGTTATGACAAAAGTTAATGTCTTCAATTCTAACCAAATGCTTTGTTAACAAATTTCTTACTTTATTTTTTTATTTTTAACTGACTTACCTTTTGTAATCTTGTTAACCTTTGCACTTTGTTTACCATGCTGATTCACCATGTGGTGTTGTGCTAACATAATATTTTTTACGTTCGGATTCCAGGATTCTTAAGCGAGCGCGGAAATGGAATGGTTATTTAGAAATAATCGACTCTGATATCATTTGTTAAAACTTGTGTTTTAATTGTCTGAAATTTTCAATCTTTCAATAATAAAACAGAAAAACAAGATGGAGTCATACTCCTTCGGTTAAATCCAAATACAAAATGGCTGCGATATATTTTCGCTTCATCTGCCTTTAGGTATGATACTTTACACTTTATATACTTTAATCCCAATTGATTCTGATTACCTATTTAAATAAATCTCTGCCATTACTGCAGTTTTAACTTCAAGTTATTACTTATATTAATCACGTAACGTTAACCAATGCTTGTGATTATTTATGTGTGTGTATATATATATATATATATATATATATATATATATATATATATATATATACCGGTATACACGCACACATGCTCACACACAAACTAATTTTAACAGTACATTTTTTGACATTTTAATTGAGCTCAATGAATATGTTTCTTTAATTTAACATTTTGTGAAAGGTTTACTTTCCTGCTGTTGACCGAAGATCTTTTCTGGCGTCCCTCATGGTTCATCTGTTGTTCGGCGAAATATTAAATGTTTCTCTCCTTTTTTACTGCACCCACTGACTCTAAGTTACATTTTTATACTGTTAGTTCTCCAGTAGTTTAAATTTTCACATTTTTGTTACATTTTGAATACTTTTGAATACTTGCTGGCCAGCAATTTATGTAGCGTGCAGTTCGCACGGAAGATGTTAGGCAACTGAGAACGACAATATGGCGCTTATTTCCCAAGTGGAAGGGTTGTAGCGTCATCAAATCTATTGTTTTTGGTGATGACGTCTTTGTTTTTTGAGGTGCAGCAATTACGTCTGGCGTTCCTTGAGTGACGTTTACATACGATCGGCAGGTTGTTTTGGCGAAGTCGCTGACACTGAGCACGTACGCCACTGACCTTGACGCTGACCCTTGACGCTGACCCTTCATGACTTTCTGCATTGTTTCATATGTTTGGGAAAACTTTACTCTCACACATACAAAATTAATTTAAATTCACAATAAAATTATATCTGTTGCTTCTCCAAAATCCCTACATGGACTTATTTGTACCGTTACAATACCCCCTCAATGAGAGGTTTTATGACAAAGCATAAAAACTCTGACACATTCATACTTCCTAAAGGGATCAGCTAGGATATGTCGCCACAACCCCCTGTATTGTTTATACAAAAAGAATATCAGTCACTTACCCCTTGGTCAAATGATGGTGACAGCACCTGCATGACCTTACTGGACTTCTCTTTCGAGATCCCAACACCGCAAGGCCAGTCAGGCACTTGACGTTCCTGCTCTGACGCGCTGGCCAGCTCAGGACCGCCGTCACAGCATCACCCAACTCTGAAACATTGAAATAAAAATCAAATAGTGGCCTTGTACAATGCCATATCCTCAACTGATCTTTTTCCCCTTAGCTACATTGGTTTACGTTAATAAGCATTGGTTTTTTTCCTTAACTCCTAATATCTCTAATACATAGAGGAAAACAAGATTTATGATAGATGTATCCTTCTCTAATTTCATTCCTACATATTTATCAAAATTTCGACTCCAATCGATAATATTTTAACTCTTTTCCATTTCACCAGAAGAAATATAAATCTTTACCCTAATGCAATGATATTTAAAACAATGAATTAAGTTTAATAGAATCAACAAAACAATCTATCTATATAATTCTTGCATATAACAAAACAGAACATTTGCATATGAGTTCACTCCTTCAGAACACTATCTATTAAAATTATTGATCATCTTTCATGATCCTCTTCCTTTAAAACAAAATCATAACTATCTTTTATGATCAACCTTTAAATTTTTAAGATTGCTACATTTATATTAAAGAAACAATTCACATTTAAATACTTTGTAAAGAAAATTATAAATATTACAACTTGAACATTCTCTTAACTCTGTTTATATCAAACTTTAATTTATTTAACATATATTGTACCATTATATTCTCAAAAAAAATTCAAATTTATTATCAACCTTCATGTTACATAACCTTTCATATATTATTACATTTCTACTATAAATTTGCTATTTAACATTTTCCTCTTTAATTAGTTTGGGTGACTCTCAGTTATTCACTATGATTTGATTTATATGGGCATTTATACCTATAACCTTACTCCCTTTCTTTCTACTAACAACCACTAACAGATTTGCATAGGGTGACACCAATCTCTCAATAATAATCCCCTTCAACACTAATTCCACTTATACCATTTCCCTCTTAAAATAAAATATCTAATACCCTCTTTGTAACTAGGATGTGTGTTCCCAACCTTGGCAATTCCATTCATAACCTTTTGCCCTTCCCATAATCTCGGCAAACACTCTTCGACCCTTCACAATTACCTGCCCAACGACGCACATTGATCACTCCTTACCACCTCACCCTCACTACAAAATTTCACCATCAACTATTTACTCTCTATTTACATTACTCTCTCGTTCTACATATATGCACTCCCACTACTGTGTCCCTACTACTAACCCGTTTCTGTAATATTTTTATTCCACAAATCTTATTTCACAAAACACCCATTAAAATTAACTCTGATTTACTCAAATGCCTTATTTAAACAATCATTACCCCAAACAAATTCTCTTACCACCTTTAAATCAATTAATTCGTCTATAATTTATTTTAATTCAATCAGTTATTTAAACACAATATTACTTTAATTACCTTCCAAAACAATTACAATTCATTTATTACAGACTCTCATTATTTATTTAGTCTGCTTAAATATTATTATTATTAAAATCAATTTATACTACATGCACACATTGTTTACATAAAATACATTTCACAACACAAACACAATTAATTTCACTATAAATTTATTTACAATTCTTCGTCATTAATTTTCTGTTTACCACACCTCATTTCATAAGTTAGCAAAGTCATCACCATAAACTAAAATATTTAAAATGTCCATTCACTGATTTTTTATTTAACCACCATCATCATATAATACTCTGATCTTATTACTACACCATTTATTTACAATTGAATACATATGGCTATTATCATAATTATAACAATCATCATCATTGCTTTTTTCCATTATATCAATATTACTGATAATACAAATATTATCGCATACCATTCTTTCAAAATTCCTGTCTACATTGGGTATGTTAAGTTCGCTCTTAGTATTTTCTGTTACAGTCAGATAAGTTACCTCTCTCTCTCTCTCTCAAAATATCCCTCATCATACCACCAAGTCACACTCTCTCTCTCAATATATGCAGGGGGCACTACAACTTTATTACTGCACCACCTATCAAATGCACAAAAAATCAAGGGACAACTATTTGCAGACCATATGTCTCCCAAATACACTTGTAAAGCCTTTTCTTTACCCCAACTACAACATCATGGGAAAAATTTACCCCCTGCAACCCCTCTACCTGTATACTCTCTCTCCACTTTCTCTCTGACTCATCAACACCCACTAACATTCCATTATTACATTCTATCTCCTCTAAAACTTCATCACCACTATTTTTAATTATATCATCGTAATTCTCAACACCGCTTACCTTATCGTCTTTATATGATAACTGACCGTCTTTATTTTCATTTTCGTTTAATTTATCGGTCTCTTTACTACTTTCTGCCCCCATTTTAATCTCACAATTATCATCTACTTTTTTCTTTTTAAAGTTATTAATTATGTCATCTACTCTTGCATTTTGTTTATCAAACTTCTGACTGACTGATTCTCTGATTTGTTCTTGCATATTCTCACAACGTTCATGAATTTCATTCATTTGTTTCTTAAAATTCAAATTTTGTTGTTTAATCTCCCCTCTCATCAACTTGATCTCATTATTTTGCATCTCAAATTTATCATTCATTTTAGTGTCACTAATGTCAAAACGACTGTTTACTTCATCGGACTTTCGATCGTTGACATCAAAACGACTATTCATGTTTATAGTCTGCTTTTCTAACATTACTTGTATCATTTTAAACATCTCATAACTATCATCTTTTTTGTTTTCATATCGAGTTGAGATGGGTGTTACTTGCATTCTATCTAACTCAACAGATTCGGTGGTACTAGACTCGCCGATCTGACTTATTGGCGTTGAATAACCTCCCATCTCACTCGTAAACGTTTTGTCAGTTACGCTGACATTTACATTTTTATCTGCATCTTGAAAAAATTTTTTAAATATATTTCTTTTCAAAATATTACTATATATCTAACATATACTACAATCGCAACATAACCTTATTACTTACGTATTAAGTACATTCCTCTTTTCCAATAACCATTCTGTTTCTATATGCAGGCTTGTTTATATAAATTTTATTTATATAAAGTCACTGTTCGGGCACCCATTTGTTAACAAATTTCTTACTTTATTTTTTTATTTTTAACTGACTTACCTTTTGTAATCTTGTTAACCTTTGCACTTTGTTTACCATGCTGATTCACCATGTGGTGTTGTGCCAACATAATATTTTTTACGTTCGGGTTCCAGGATTCTTAAGCGAGCGCAGAAACAGAATGGTTATTTAGAAATAATCGACTCTGATATCATTTGTTAAAACTTGTGTTTTAATTGTCTGAAATTTTCAGTCTTTCAATAATAAAACAGAAAAACAAGATGGAGTCATACTCCTTTGGTTAAATCCAAATACAAAATGGCTGCGATATATTTTCGCTTCATCTGCCTTTAGGTATGATACTTTACACTTTATATACTTTAATCCCAATTGATTCTGATTACCTATTTAAATAAATCTCTGCCATTACTGCAGTTTTAACTTCAAGTTATTACTTATATTAATCACGTAACGTTAACCAATGCTTGTGATTATTTGTGTATATATATATATATATATATACCGGTATACACGCACACATGCTCACGCACAAACTAATTTTAACAGTACATTTTTTGACATTTTAATTGAGCTCAATGAATATGTTTCTTTAATTTAACATTTTGTGAAAGGTTTACTTTCCTGCTGTTGACCGAAGATCTTTTCTGGCGTCCCTCATGGTTCATCTGTTGTTCGGCGAAATATTAAATGTTTCTCTCCTTTTTTACTGCACCCACTGACTCTAAGTTACATTTTTACTTCCATATTCCTTAAGGAATGGAAGTATGGTGATGGCAAAAAAAAACGTGTTCGAGATTATTGCAGATTCTGATTCTACTACACTCAAAACATGAAAAAAAGTCGTTTTCCGAAAAGTGTCTGTGTGTGTGTGTGTCTGTCTGTCTGTCTGTCTGTGTGTCTGTCTGTCTGTGTGTCTGTAGATTTTTTTTCTATGGCAAACGATAACTGCCGCAAATTCAAGCAGAATCAAATAATTTTTTGCATGCAGCCCTGATTTGCTGAGTACTCGCGACCTATTGTTTTTGGTGAAGATCGGTTGAGGGAAAGGGGTAGTTTACCTGCAACGTTTTTTTAACAAGGGTATTTTCTATGGGAAACGATAACAGCCGCAAATTCAAACAGAATCAAATAATGTTTTGCATACAGCCCTGATTTGTAGAGTACTCAAGACCTATTGTTTTTGGTGAAGATCGGTTAAGCGAAAGGGGTAGTTTACCTGTAACGTTTTATGTTTTAACAAGGGTATTTCCTATGGCAAACGATAACAGCCGCAAATTCAAACAGAATCAAAAGATTATTTGCATACAGCCCTAAATTGTAGAGTTCTCAAGACCTATTGTTTTTGGTGAAGATCGGTTAAGGGAAAGGGGTAGTTTACCTGCAACGTTTTTTTAACAAGGGTATTTTCTATGGCAAACGATAACAACCGCAAATTCAAACAGAATCAAATAATGTTTTGTATACAGCCCTGATTTGTAGAGTACTCAAGACCTATTGTTTTTGGTGAAGATCGGTTAAGGGAAAGGGGTAGTTTACCTGTAACGTTTTATGTTTTAACAAGGGTATTTCCTATGGCAAACTATAACAGCCGCAAATTCAAACAGAATCAAAAGATTATTTGCATACAGCCCTAAATTGTAGAGTTCTCAAGACCTATTGTTTTTGGTGAAGATCGGTTGAGGGAAAGGGGTAGTTTACCGGCAACGTTTTTTTAACAAGGGTATTTTCTATGGCAAACGATAACAGCCGCAAATTCAAACAGAATCAACTACTCTTTTGCATACAGCCCTGAATTATAGACTTCTCAAGACCTATTAGTTTTGCTGAAGATCGGTTAAGGGAAAGGGGTAGTTTACCTGCAACATTTTATGTTTTAACAAGGGTAATTTTTTATATGACGAACGATAACTGCCGCAAATTCAAACAGAATCAAATGATTATTTGCATACAGCCCTCAATTTTAGAGATCTCAAGATCTACTGTTTTTGGTGAAGATAGGTTAAGGGAAAGGGGTAGTTTACCTGCAACATTTTGATTTAATAAGGGTTTTTTCTATGGCAAACGATAACAGCCGCAAATTCAAACAGAATCAAATAATTTTTTGCATGCAGTCCTGATTTGTAGAGTACTAAAGACCTATTGTTTTTGGTGAATATCGGTTAAGGGAAAGGGGTAGTTTACCTGCAACATTTTTTGTTTTAACAAGGGTAATTTTTTATATGACGAACGATAACTGCCGCAAATCAAACAGAATCAAATGATTATTTGCATACAGCCCTCAATTTTAGAGATCTCGAGACCTACTGTTTTTGGTGAAGATAGGTTAAGGGAAAGGGGTAGTTTAACTGCAACGTTTTATGTTTTAACAAGGGTATTTTCTATGGCAAACGATAACAGCCGCAAATTCAAACAGAATCAAATAATTTTTTGCGTGCAGCTCTGATTTGTAGAGTACTAAAGACCTATTGTTTTTGGTGAATATCGGTTAAGGGAAAGGGGTAGTTTACCTGCAACGGTTTTTTATCAAGGGTAATTTTACTTCCATATTCCTTAAGGAATGGAAGTATGGTGATGGCAAAAAAAATCGTGTTCGAGATTATTGCAGATTCTGATTCTACTACACTCAAAACATGAAAAAAAGTCGTTTTCCGAAAAGTGTCTGTGTGTGTGTCTGTCTGTCTGTGTGTCTGTCTGTCTGTCTATGTGTCTGTGTGTCTGTAGATTTTTTTTCTATGGCAAACGATAACTGCCGCAATTTCAAACAGAATCAAATAATTTTTTGCATGCTGCCCTGATTTGCAGAGTACTCGCGACCTATTGTTTTTGGTGAAGATCGGTTAAGGGAAAGGGGTAGTTTACCTGTAACGTTTTATGTTTTAACAAGGGGATTTCCTATGGCAAACGATAACAGCCGCAAATTCAAACAGAATCAAAAGATTATTTGCATACAGCCCTAAATTGTAGAGTTCTCAAGACCTATTGTTTTTGGTGAAGATCGGTTGAGGGAAAGGGGTAGTTTACCTGCAACGTTTTTTTAACAAGGGTATTTTCTATGGCAAACGATAACAGCCGCAAATTCAAACAGAATCAAATAATTTTTTGCATACGTCCCTGAATTGTAGAGGTCTCAATGACTTTCGATTTTGGTGAAGATCGGTTAAGGGGAAGGGGTAGTTTACCTGCAACCTTTTACGTTTTAACAAGAGTAAAGTACTTGAAAATTTATTTAAACTTTTTCAAACAATGGTAATTGTTAAAAATAAAATAATTTTGTTGCCAGGCAATAAAATTATAATTTTTTCATTTTAATGTAATATAATATTTTTCATTTAATACAGCAATAAAAAGGCAGGTAAGACACAGCCTGGCTGTTTGGCTGAAAATGATTTTAAATATAAATCTTAGAATATGGAAGTCATGTATGGTTCTCCATACCGATATTTATACTGTTAGTTCTCCAATAGTTTAAATTTTCACTTTTTTGTTACATTTTGAATACTTTTGAATACTTGCTGGCCAGCAATTTATGTAGCGTGCAGTTCGCACGGAAGATGTTAGGCAACTGAGAACGACAATATGGCGCTTATTTCCCAAGTGGAAGGGTTGTAGCGTCATCAAATCTATTGTTTTTGGTGATGACGTCTTTGTTTTTTGAGGTGCAGCAATTACGTCTGGCGTTCCTTGAGTGACGTTTACATACGATCGGCAGGTTGTTTTGGCGAAGTCGCTGACACTGAGCACGTACGCCACTGACCTTGACGCTGACCCTTCATGACTTTCTGCATTGTTTCATATGTTTGGGAAAACTTTACTCTCACACATACAAAATTAATTTAAATTCACAATAAAATTATATCTGTTGCTTCTCCAAAATCCCTACATGGACCTATTTGTACCGTTACAATACCCCCTCAATGAGAGGTTTTATGACAAAGCATAAAAACTCTGACACATTCATACTTCCTAAAGGGATCAGCTAGGATATGTCGCCACAACCCCCTGTATTGTTTATACAAAAAGAATATCAGTCACTTACCCCTTGGTCAAATGATGGTGACAGCACCTGCATGACCTTACTGGACTTCTCTTTCGAGATCCCAACACCGCAAGGCCAGTCAGGCACTTGACGTTCCTGCTCTGACGCGCTGGCCAGCTCAGGACCGCCGTCACAGCATCACCCAACTCTGAAACATTGAAATAAAAATCAAATAGTGGCCTTGTACAATGCCATATCCTCAACTGATCTTTTTCCCCTTAGCTACATTGGTTTACGTTAATAAGCATTGGTTTTTTTCCTTAACTCCTAATATCTCTAATACATAGAGGAAAACAAGATTTATGATAGATGTATCCTTCTCTAATTTCATTCCTACATATTTATCAAAATTTCGACTCCAATCGATAATATTTTAACTCTTTTCCATTTCACCAGAAGAAATATAAATCTTTACCCTAATGCAATGATATTTAAAACAATGAATTAAGTTTAATAGAATCAACAAAACAATCTATCTATATAATTCTTGCATATAACAAAACAGAACGTTTGCATATGAGTTCACTCCTTCAGAACACTATCTATTAAAATTATTGATCATCTTTCATGATCCTCTTCCTTTAAAACAAAATCATAACTATCTTTTATGATCAACCTTTAAATTTTTAACATTGCTACATTTATATTAAAGAAACAATTCACATTTAAATACTTTGTAAAGAAAATTATAAATATTACAACTTGAACATTCTCTTAACTCTGTTTATATCAAACTTTAATTTATTTAACATATATTGTACCATTATATTCTCAAAAAAAATTCAAATTTATTATCAACCTTCATGTTACATAACCTTTCATATATTGTGAAGCTACTTACCTTTTTGTATCACATAAAATTAACTAACAAACATTGTATATTTCTCGGGCGCCATCTTACCAACTGTAAGAAAATAATTTATCAAGGTTTGTTTCAGCGAACTAGGAGAACAGAATGTGGTTGCTGAAATAATAACAATCATTTATGTTCATCAATAATTAAACGTTATTATTACTTTATTATTATTCATATTTCATGTTAATAAAATCATACAGACAAAATTTGAATTAATAATTGACAAAACGTGAATAATAGTTGTTAATTACCTTGAATCTCTTTTAATTTACTTACTCGCATTACAATAACAGATTCTTGAAATACATTTATTAAGAATTATAATGGGAACGCAAACCAGCCTTCTTATTACTATAAACTATAGTAAAACTATATTCTCACACACACACACACACAACACACACACAAAGCTACTTTAGAGATCTCATTTTAAATATTTTATACTTTATGATTATGAAATCAAAATTGATTTCCACATTCCGCCAGTAATTTTGAAAAACCCTTATTAAAATTTCATTGATACATGGCTACTTAGCTGAATTTGAAGCCGATTATTATTCCTGAAGCCGTCACATGGTTTTACGTGCGCACTTTACTTCACTTCATGATTATCGAACTGTTAGATTATAATAAAACTGTTAATTACACTTTTAATACGAAATTTTGATTTTAGTTCATGTTTTAAAATATAGTATTCACATTTTATGGTTTTGCGGGCGCGTCGGCGAACACACAATAACTTCGCCCAAAACCGGCGTGAGCCGGGCAGACGCTACAGTTTATTTCTGCGTCTGGTCTGCTGAGACGTTGATTTCCGACTGACTTTGTTCTGTTGTGTCACAATGTTGCTGGCGTGACACACCCAGGATAGGCTCTGACGAACCGATGACACACAGTTGTTGTGTAAGTTGCTGACGCAACACATCGCCTGATGTCTGGTTGCATAATTGGTTTACAGATTTTGTTACATTTGCAGTTATTAAAACGGTCCACACAATTATTAAACAATTCATACAGTCAACAGCAGTGCAGCCACGTTGCGATCGCTTCAAAATAACAAATTTACCTCTCGGTCATAAAATCTTCCTATCACTCAATTAGTTAATTATTATTTATGAAAAAATACAAATTATGTCATTACCCCAGGTATGCCCAAAAATTCCCCGCTACAATACCCCCTCAATGAGATATTTTATGCCGAAGCATAAAAAATCTCATTGACACATTCATACTTGCTAGAGGGATCAGCCAGGATATGTCGCCACAACCCCCTGTATGGTTTACAAAAAAGAATAATCAACTCACCCTTGGTCCGGTGCCTGTGACCGCATCTGCATGACAATACTGGACTTCTCTCTCGAGATCCCAACACCGTAGAGTCAGACAGATACTCAACGCCCCTGCCCTGACGCGCAGGCCAGCTCAGGTCCGCCGCCACAGCATCACCAAACACTGAAACAACAAATCAAAATATTAAATAGTGGCCTTATACAACACCATATCCCCAACTGATCTGTTCCCCCCTAGCGGTGCTGGTTTGCGCTAAGACGCACTGGTTTTGTTTTTCATTTATCGCTAACATGTATATATCAGAATACCTAACATAACTTAACATAAGAAAACACAGCACATTAGTAATTCATTTTAAAATAAACAACTTACAATTAAAATGTTACACACTTTATATCATTAAATTGGCATATAAAATCAAAAAATTACTTTTAAACTTGATTTACTCTTATTAATTCTATTCTCAAAATTACAAAAATTATTTTATTTTATTTATTTATTCATTTTTTTTTTCAATTATGGCCATCATTATTCCATTTTATTACTTTGGGTGATTCTACGTTATTCATTATAATTTACTTTATCCACTTGGCATTTACTCATAATCTTACCCCTTTTATTACTCTAACGTTCCCTTACAAAATCTCTAACTAGTATGACACCCCTCTATCAAACTTTTACTAACCCTTCTCTACCTCTAACTACTTACTACTTTAACTCCAATCGCCACCTTCTACTCTTATATAAAAAAAATACTCTCTAACCCTTTGTACATAGGATACGTGTTTCCCCCCCCAAAAAAGCTCAATTCCCGTTCTCTGGCCCCTGGATTTTTACCTAAGGCGGCCCCTTCCCACTAAAACTATACCAAATCCCGTCCCAACCCTTATGTTGCGGACTCCCACATTACACTACCACTACTACAAAATTGCCATCCCCAAAAATCTCAATCTCATAACCTCACTACAATTACAACAAATTAACATCAACAAATAAACAACAATATATCACTCAAATCTCTACATAAATTCTCCATTTCTACTGTGTCTCCACTTATACTTCTCAAATTCTATAACATTACATTAACTCAAAACAACATTGCATTATTTTCATTTCCACTATTACTTTAACTCTTACTTCGATTTGGACAGATCTATGTCCCACAAAATTCAACTTGAACTGATTCAAACATTTTATTCAAACAATTACTATCACCCATTTCTATCTTTTACAACCCCTTGAAAATTTTACCTATCACAACTATTTTTCATTTTATTTTAAAATCTATAAACACATTGAAAACATATTATTATATTTTTATAATACTTATTCCTAACATACTAATGCAATCAACACAATAAGACATAATAACACAATATAAGAAGTATTTAGTGCATCTATTTTTTAAATTCAAACAAAATTATTGAGTAGCAAATCATCATTATTAATTAAAATATATCAAATTTTTAATACGTTATCCCCTTGGATAACCTCCCAGCCACACACACTATTTCCAATTATGTAAGACTGTGGCGCCTTTTCGCTTCCACAGAGACTGTATATTTTGGAGCAGGGTTTTTACCTCTCCGTGTCTCTGCTTCCGCTATTAAGTTTAAAATTGGTGAACATCAACATGTTCTTGTTAATAATCATGCACCCTTAAACGGATCTACCACCTGGCTCTGCTGTTCCTCCTCGAACAGAGTGGCAGCCGCTGTTCCATAGTTTGGTGATTCCCCTTTTATTACCCCCCATCAATTTCAAAATACACCTTTACAACGATAACAGCTATGGCCAGTTATGGTCAGCGCGTAATCGTAATGTGCCCCAACCATAGCTGTTAAAGCTAAACCAATTCCACGGTCAGGGTTCGGTGAGGCCGTGACCGCCCGAAAATTTGGGGAATCACAAGTAAAATATCTTTCGTAATATTAACTTCAAGAATTTATATTTAAATGACAATATTAATTTAGATGGGGTTTTAACCCACTTTATATGGAAGCTTAACCATTATTAACCTAAAATATTAAATACAAAATTTACAACCTCCCCCCATAGCAGTTCCACACTACACTGTTATAATACATCACATAACACAATACACAAATAGCAATCAACCTGGATTATTAGCATACACTAAACAAACAATTCTCTTTCAAATAATTTATCTAAAAATTTATAAACATTATTATTTAAAATTTTTCATTAACTGTTTTTATTTATCATCATTATGAATTTATCCTGTGTTGCAATCAGATTTTCAAAATTGCTTAACATTTATTATTAACATATATTTTTAATCATTATGTTCCACAAAATTCCACAAAATAAACCATTTAACATTCATTTATTTATTCATAATTATTAAATTAAAATCTCATCACACAATTTAAATTCATTATAAAATTCAAACATTTAACATTCAATCACAATCTCTAAACATCTCAACTTATTTAATTCAATTGATTATTAAAATTGAATATTCATTTGATTATTAAAATAACATATTTCAATTATTATCAACATTCTACCAATCATTGATTATTGTCTTCATAATTATTGTAATCTTTAATTAGAATGCAAAATATTAATAATATTATTATTATTACAACATTTTCCAAAACATATACACATTACTTTTCTAACATTTCACAATACACACAAATGAATTCAATATTATTTACAAAATATACGTCAAAACTGTTCAAGTGTATCTCACTTCAGATGTCCAAATCAGCAAGGTCATTACCAAAAATTTACAATATTTAAAAATGTCCCAACACTGATCTTTTAGCTCACCCACCATCGTCATATATATATCTAGTGTATTTGTAACATTCATCATTTTTATCAACACACAAAT
This sequence comes from Magicicada septendecula, assembly GCA_034769895.1. Lineage (NCBI taxonomy): Eukaryota > Metazoa > Arthropoda > Insecta > Hemiptera > Cicadidae > Magicicada > Magicicada septendecula. The sequence goes on along the minus strand of CM068371.1, from coordinate 200,020,042 downwards.
TATGATAATCATTACTATCATAATAATCTATCAACTCTATTTCATCCATTGTACCACTAGAAATCTTGTTACCATAAGTTAGGATTGTCCCGTCTATATCAGTGTTATTTGTTAATGTCAGGTAAATCGTTTTCTCATTTTTGTATTCCTCAACTACTACGTCAGGTAAGTCATCATAGTCAGGTAAGATATTATCAAAATTATTCTCTGTCTCTCTTTCAACAGGTACGTATTTCACATGATTCATCATCACCCCTTTTATTAATTTTCTCAATTCATCATACTTTCTTTCTAACTTATATAGTTCTAATTCACTCTCAATATATAACTCTCTTTCTTCATAGCACCACATCACACTCTCACAATTATTACGGACAGAGGGTACAACATTATACAACATTAATTCATTTAACAATAAGGGTCTCTTGCCCTGAAAAAACAACATTAAATCATCATCATCATTATAAACAATAAGGGGAAAATTTGCCCTCTGTCCCCATTTAATTACTACATTATTCTTCCACTCTCTCTCTATTTCATAAACACTCATTAACATTTCATTATCGCATTCTAAAACTTCATCAGTACTATTTGTTATTATATTTTCATCATTTGCTTCTACATTATTCTTCACCCCCACTATACTCTCAGTATTGTCTACTATTTCGTCATTTTTACATTTTGTCTTACTTAAAACATTGTCACCTAATTTCTCGACATTCCGTTCTAATTTATTTAAACTGTTTCTTATTGTTTCGTTAGTGCTTTCTAAATGTTTATTAATTTCTTGTATCTCATGTTTCAACTCTTTATTCTGATGTTTTAACTCCTCAAAACTATTCTTTTGAATATCGAACTTTTCATTCTGTATATTAAATTTAACGTCAGAATCACTTTTTATTTCGTTAATTTGGTTTTTTAATTCTCTGAAATTACTATCTTGTTTTTCTACACTATTGTACATCATATCATACAATCTTGCTAACATAGTATCATTATCAGGTTTCTTATTTTGATTTCCTAAAATAGGTGTTGAATGAATCTCAACTGTCTGTATTATTTTTGACTCCTCAAGACTACTGTCAGTTGTTTGAATTCCGGAGTCGCTACTAATTTGATTTGCTATCTGACTATCAGATAAACTAATATCATTATTATCTGCCATTTTTCTTAAAAATTTTTTAATATATATTTCTTTATTAAAATCCTATTATATGTAACATATACTTATTGAAAAATATTCTACTCATCCATCTTGAACATAACCTCTTACGTCTAATTTACGTACATACGTAAATACACATTCCAAACAACCATTCTGTTCTCCCCGTAGGCTTATATTTATATAATATAATTATATAAATTGTCCCTGTTCGCCGGCAGCCAAATGCGAAGCTACTTACCTTTTTGTATCACATAAAATTAACTAACAAACATTGTATATTTCTCGGGCGCCATCTTACCAACTGTAAGAAAATAATTTACCAAGGTTCGTTTCAGCGAACTAGGAGAACAGAATGTGGTTGCTGAAATAATAACAATCATTTATGTTCATCAATAATTAAACGTTATTATTACTTTATTATTATTCATATTTCATGTTAATAAAATCATACAGACAAAATTTGAATTAATAATTGACAAAACGTGAATAATAGTTGTTAATTACCTTGAATCTCTTTTAATTTACTTACTCGCATTACAATAACAGATTCTTGAAATACATTTATTAAGAATTATAATGGGAACGCAAACCAGCCTTCTTATTACTATAAACTATAGTAAAACTATATTCTCACACACACACACACAACACACACACAAAGCTACTTTAGAGATCTCATTTTAAATATTTTATACTTTATGATTATGAAATCAAAATTGATTTCCACATTCCGCCAGTAATTTTGAAAACCCCTTATTAAAATTTCATTGATACATGGCTACTTAGCTGAATTTGAAGCCGATTATTATTCCTGAAGCCGTCACATGGTTTTACGTGCGCACTTTACTTCACTTCATGATTATCGAACTGTTAGATTATAATAAAACTGTTAATTACACTTTTAATACGAAATTTTGATTTTAGTTCATGTTTTAAAATATAGTATTCACATTTTATGGTTTTGCGGGCGCGTCGGCGAACACACAATAACTTCGCCCAAAACCGGCGTGAGCCGGGCAGATGCTACAGTTTATTTCTGCGTCTGGTCTGCTGAGACGTTGATTTCCGACTGACTTTGTTCTGTTGTGTCACAATGTTGCTGGCGTGACACACCCAGGATAGGCTCTGACGAACCGATGACACACAGTTGTTATGTAAGTTGCTGACCCAACACATCGCCTGATGTCTGGTTGCATAATTGGTTTACAGATTTTGTTACATTTGCAGTTATTAAAACGGTCCACACAATTATTAAACAATTCATACAGTCAACAGCAGTGCAGCCACGTTGCGATCGCTTCAAAATAACAAATTTACCTCTCGGTCATAAAATCTTCCTATCACTCAATTAGTTAATTATTATTTATGAAAAAATACAAATTATGTCATTACCCCAGGTATGCCCAAAAATCCCCCGCTACAATATTATTACATTTCTACTATAAATTTGCTATTTAACATTTTCCTCTTTAATTAGTTTGGGTGACTCTCAGTTATTCACTATGATTTGATTTATATGGGCATTTATACCTATAACCTTACTCCCTTTCTTTCTACTAACAACCACTAACAGATTTGCATAGGGTGACACCAATCTCTCAATAATAATCCCCTTCAACACTAATTCCACTTATACCATTTCCCTCTTAAAATAAAATATCTAATACCCTCTTTGTAACTAGGATGTGTGTTCCCAACCTTGGCAATTCCATTCATAACCTTTTGCCCTTCCCATAATCTCGGCAAACACTCTTCGACCCTTCACAATTACCTGCCCAACGACGCACATTGATCACTCCTTTCCACCTCACCCTCACTACAAAATTTCACCATCAACTATTTACTCTCTATTTACATTACTCTCTCGTTCTACATATATGCACTCCCACTACTGTGTCCCTACTACTAACCCGTTTCTGTAATATTTTTATTCCACAAATCTTATTTCACAAAACACCCATTAAAATTAACTCTGATTTACTCAAATGCCTTATTTAAACAATCATTACCCCAAACAAATTCTCTTACCACCTTTAAATCAATTAATTCGTCTATAATTTATTTTAATTCAATCAGTTATTTAAACACAATATTACTTTAATTACCTTCCAAAACAATTACAATTCATTTATTACAGACTCTCATTATTTATTTAGTCTGCTTAAATATTATTATTATTAAAATCAATTTATACTACATGCACACATTGTTTACATAAAATACATTTCACAACACAAACACAATTAATTTCACTATAAATTTATTTACAATTCTTCGTCATTAATTTTCTGTTTACCACACCTCATTTCATAAGTTAGCAAGGTCATCACCATAAACTAAAATATTTAAAATGTCCATTCACTGATTTTTTATTTAACCACCATCATCATATAATACTCTGATCTTATTACTACACCATTTATTTACAATTGAATACATATGGCTATTATCATAATTATAACAATCATCATCATTGCTTTTTTCCATTATATCAATATTACTGATAATACAAATATTATCGCATACCATTCTTTCAAAATTCCTGTCTACATTGGGTATGTTAAGTTCGCTCTTAGTATTTTCTGTTACAGTCAGGTAAGTTACCTCTCTCTCTCTCTCAAAATATCCCTCATCATACCACCAAGTCACACTCTCTCTCTCAATATATGCAGGGGGCACTACAACTTTATTACTGCACCACCTATCAAATGCACAAAAAATCAAGGGACAACTATTTGCAGACCATATGTCTCCCAAATACACTTGTAAAGCCTTTTCTTTACCCCCAACTACAACATCATGGGAAAAATTTACCCCCTGCAACCCCTCTACCTGTATACTCTCTCTCCACTTTCTCTCTGACTCATCAACACCCACTAACATTCCATTATTACATTCTATCTCCTCTAAAACTTCATCACCACTATTTTTAATTATATCATCGTAATTCTCAACACCGCTTACCTTATCGTCTTTATATGATAACTGACCGTCTTTATTTTCATTTTCGTTTAATTTATCGGTCTCTTTACTACTTTCTACCCCCATTTTAATCTCACAATTATCATCTACTTTTTTCTTTTTAAAGTTATTAATTATGTCATCTACTCTTGCATTTTGTTTATCAAACTTCTGACTGACTGATTCTCTGATTTGTTCTTGCATATTCTCACAACGTTCATGAATTTCATTCATTTGTTTCTTAAAATTCAAATTTTGTTGTTTAATCTCCCCTCTCATCAACTTGATCTCATTATTTTGCATCTCAAATGTATCATTCATTTTAGTGTCACTAATGTCAAAACGACTGTTTACTTCATCGAACTTTCGATCGTTGACATCAAAACGACTATTCATGTTTATAGTCTGCTTTTCTAACATTACTTGTATCATTTTAAACATCTCATAACTATCATCTTTTTTGTTTTCATATCGAGTTGAGATGGGTGTTACTTGCATTCTATCTAACTCAACAGATTCGGTGGTACTAGACTCGCCGATCTGACTTATTGGCGTTGAATAACCTCCCATCTCACTCGTAAACGTTTTGTCAGTTACGCTGACATTTACATTTTTATCTGCATCTTGAAAAAATTTTTTAAATATATTTCTTTTCAAAATATTACTATATATCTAACATATACTACAATCGCAACATAACCTTATTACTTACGTATTAAGTACATTCCTCTTTTCCAATAACCATTCTGTTTCTATATGCAGGCTTGTTTATATAAATTTTATTTATATAAAGTCACTGTTCGGGCACCCATTTGTTAACAAATTTCTTACTTTATTTTTTTATTTTTAACTGACTTACCTTTTGTAATCTTGTTAACCTTTGCACTTTGTTTACCATGCTGATTCACCATGTGGCGTTGTGCCAACATAATATTTTTTACGTTCGGGTTCCAGGATTCTTAAGCGAGCGCAGAAACAGAATGGTTATTTAGAAATAATCGACTCTGATATCATTTGTTAAAACTTGTGTTTTAATTGTCTGAAATTTTCAGTCTTTCAATAATAAAACAGAAAAACAAGATGGAGTCATACTCCTTTGGTTAAATCCAAATACAAAATGGCTGCGATATATTTTCGCTTCATCTGCCTTTAGGTATGATACTTTACACTTTATATACTTTAATCCCAATTGATTCTGATTACCTATTTAAATAAATCTCTGCCATTACTGCAGTTTTAACTTCAAGTTATTACTTATATTAATCACGTAACGTTAACCAATGCTTGTGATTATTTGTGTATATATATATATATATATATATACCGGTATACACGCACACATGCTCACTCACAAACTAATTTTAACAGTACATTTTTTGACATTTTAATTGAGCTCAATGAATATGTTTCTTTAATTTAACATTTTGTGAAAGGTTTACTTTCCTGCTGTTGACCGAAGATCTTTTCTGGCGTCCCTCATGGTTCATCTGTTGTTCGGCGAAATATTAAATGTTTCTCTCCTTTTTTACTGCACCCACTGACTCTAAGTTACATTTTTACTTCCATATTCCTTAAGGAATGGAAGTATGGTGATGGCAAAAAAAAACGTGTTCGAGATTATTGCAGATTCTGATTCTACTACACTCAAAACATGAAAAAAAGTCGTTTTCCTAAAAGTGTCTGTGTGTGTGTGTGTCTGTCTGTCTGTGTGTCTGTCTGTCTGTGTGTCTGTAGATTTTTTTTCTATGGCAAACGATAACTGCCGCAAATTCAAGCAGAATCAAATAATTTTTTGCATGCAGCCCTGATTTGCTGAGTACTCGCGGCCTATTGTTTTTGGTGAAGATCGGTTGAGGGAAAGGGGTAGTTTACCTGCAACGTTTTTTTAACAAGGGTATTTTCTATGGGAAACGATAACAGCCGCAAATTCAAACAGAATCAAATAATGTTTTGCATACAGCCCTGATTTGTAGAGTACTCAAGACCTATTGTTTTTGGTGAAGATCGGTTAAGCGAAAGGGGTAGTTTACCTGTAACGTTTTATGTTTTAACAAGGGTATTTCCTATGGCAAACGATAACAGCCGCAAATTCAAACAGAATCAAAAGATTATTTGCATACAGCCCTAAATTGTAGAGTTCTCAAGACCTATTGTTTTTGGTGAAGATCGGTTGAGGGAAAGGGGTAGTTTACCTGCAACGTTTTTTTAACAAGGGTATTTTCTATGGCAAACGATAACAACCGCAAATTCAAACAGAATCAAATAATGTTTTGCATACAGCCCTGATTTGTAGAGTACTCAAGACCTATTGTTTTTGGTGAAGATCGGTTAAGGGAAAGGGGTAGTTTACCTGCAACATTTTATGTTTTAACAAGGGTAATTTTTTATATGACGAACGATAACTGCCGCAAATTCAAACAGAATCAAATGATTATTTGCATACAGCCCTCAATTTTAGAGATCTCAAGATCTACTGTTTTTGGTGAAGATAGGTTAAGGGAAAGGGGTAGTTTACCTGCAACATTTTGTTTTAATAAGGGTTTTTTCTATGGCAAACGATAACAGCCGCAAATTCAAACACAATCAAATAATTTTTTGCATGCAGTCCTGATTTGTAGAGTACTAAAGACCTATTGTTTTTGGTGAATATCGGTTAAGGGAAAGGGGTAGTTTACCTGCAACGGTTTTTTATCAAGGGTAATTTTACTTCCATATTCCTTAAGGAATGGAAGTATGGTGATGGCAAAAAAAATCGTGTTCGAGATTATTGCAGATTCTGATTCTACTACACTCAAAACATGAAAAAAAGTCGTTTTCCGAAAAGTGTCTGTGTGTGTGTCTGTCTGTCTGTGTGTCTGTCTGTCTGTCTATGTGTCTGTGTGTCTGTAGATTTTTTTTCTATGGCAAACGATAACTGCCGCAATTTCAAACAGAATCAAATAATTTTTTGCATGCTGCCCTGATTTGCAGAGCACTCGCGACCTATTGTTTTTGGTGTAGATCGGTTAAGGGAAAGGGGTAGTTTACCTGTAACGTTTTATGTTTTAACAAGGGTATTTCCTATGGCAAACGATAACAGCCGCAAATTCAAACAGAATCAAAAGAGTATTTGCATACAGCCCTAAATTGTAGAGTTCTCAAGACGTATTGTTTTTGGTGAAGTTCGGTTGAGGGAAAGGGGTAGTTTAGCTGCAACGTTTTTTTAACAAGGGTATTTTCTATGGCAAACGATAACAGCCGCAAATTCAAACAGAATCAAATAATGTTTTGCATACAGCCCTGATTTGTAGAGTACTCAAGACCTATTGTTTTTGGTGAAGATCGGTTAAGGGAAAGGGGTAGTTTACCTGTAACGTTTTATGTTTTAACAAGGGTATTTCCTATGGCAAACGATAACAGCCGCAAATTCAAACAGAATCAAAAGATTATTTGCATACAGCCCTAAGTTGTAGAGTTCTCAAGACCTATTGTTTTTGGTGAAGATCGGTTGAGGGAAAGGGGTAGTTTACCTGCAACGTTTTTTAACAAGGGTATTTTCTATGGCAAACGATAACAGCCGCAAATTCAAACAGAATCAAATAATTTTTTGCATACGTCCCTGAATTGTAGAGGTCTCAATGCCTTTCGATTTTGGTGAAGATCGGTTAAGGGGAAGGGGTAGTTTACCTGAAACCTTTTACGTTTTAACAAGAGTAAAGTACTTGAAAATTTATTTAAACTTTTTCAAACAATGGTAATTGTTAAAAATAAAATAATTTTGTTGCCAGGCAATAAAATTATAATTTTTTCATTTTAATGTAATATAATATTTTTCATTTAATACAGCAATAAAAAGGCAGGTAAGACACAGCCTGGCTGTTTGGCTGAAAATGATTTTAAATATAAATCTTAGAATATGGAAGTCATGTATGGTTCTCCATACCGATATTTATACTGTTAGTTCTCCAATAGTTTAAATTTTCACATTTTTGTTACATTTTGAATACTTTTGAATACTTGCTGGCCAGCAATTTATGTAGCGTGCAGTTCGCACGGAAGATGTTAGGCAACTGAGAACGACAATATGGCGCTTATTTCCAAAGTGGAAGGGTTGTAGCGTCATCAAATCTATTGTTTTTGGTGATGACGTCTTTGTTTTTTGAGGTGCAGCAATTACGTCTGGCGTTCCTTGAGTGACGTTTACATACGATCGGCAGGTTGTTTTGGCGAAGTCGCTGACACTGAGCACGTACGCCACTGACCTTGACGCTGACCCTTCATGACTTTCTGCATTGTTTCATATGTTTGGGAAAACTTTACTCTCACACATACAAAATTAATTTAAATTCACAATAAAATTATATCTGTTGCTTCTCCAAAATCCCTACATGGACCTATTTGTACCGTTACAATACCCCCTCAATGAGAGGTTTTATGACAAAGCATAAAAACTCTCATTGACACATTCATACTTCCTAAAGGGATCAGCTAGGATATGTCGCCACAACCCCCTGTATTGTTTATACAAAAAGAATATCAGTCACTTACCCCTTGGTCAAATGATGGTGACAGCACCTGCATGACCTTACTGGACTTCTCTTTCGAGATCCCAACACCGCAAGGCCAGTCAGGCACTTGACGTTCCTGCTCTGACGCGCTGGCCAGCTCAGGACCGCCGTCACAGCATCACCCAACTCTGAAACATTGAAATAAAAATCAAATAGTGGCCTTGTACAATGCCATATCCTCAACTGATCTTTTTCCCCTTAGCTACATTGGTTTACGTTAATAAGCATTGGTTTTTTTCCTTAACTCCTAATATCTCTAATACATAGAGGAAAACAAGATTTATGATAGATGTATCCTTCTCTAATTTCATTCCTACATATTTATCAAAATTTCGACTCCAATCGATAATATTTTAACTCTTTTCCATTTCACCAGAAGAAATATAAATCTTTACCCTAATGCAATGATATTTAAAACAATGAATTAAGTTTAATAGAATCAACAAAACAATCTATCTATATAATTCTTGCATATAACAAAACAGAACGTTTGCATATGAGTTCACTCCTTCAGAACACTATCTATTAAAATTATTGATCATCTTTCATGATCCTCTTCCTTTAAAACAAAATCATAACTATCTTTTATGATCAACCTTTAAATTTTTAACATTGCTACATTTATATTAAAGAAACAATTCACATTTAAATACTTTGTAAAGAAAATTATAAATATTACAACTTGAACATTCTCTTAACTCTGTTTATATCAAACTTTAATTTATTTAACATATATTGTACCATTATATTCTCAAAAAAAATTCAAATTTATTATCAACCTTCATGTTACATAACCTTTCATATATTGTGAAGCTACTTACCTTTTTGTATCACATAAAATTAACTAACAAACATTGTATATTTCTCGGGCGCCATCTTACCAACTGTAAGAAAATAATTTACCAAGGTTCGTTTCAGCGAACTAGGAGAACGGAATGTGGTTGCTGAAATAATAACAATCATTTATGTTCATCAATAATTAAACGTTATTATTACTTTATTATTATTCATATTTCATGTTAATAAAATCATACAGACAAAATTTGAATTAATAATTGACAAAACGTGAATAATAGTTGTTAATTACCTTGAATCTCTTTTAATTTACTTACTCGCATTACAATAACAGATTCTTGAAATACATTTATTAAGAATTATAATGGGAACGCAAACCAGCCTTCTTATTACTATAAACTATAGTAAAACTATATTCTCACACACACACACACACAACACACACACAAAGCTACTTTAGAGATCTCATTTTAAATATTTTATACTTTATGATTATGAAATCAAAATTGATTTCCACATTCCGCCAGTAATTTTGAAAAACCCTTATTAAAATTTCATTGATACATGGCTACTTAGCTGAATTTGAAGCCGATTATTATTCCTGAAGCCGTCACATGGTTTTACGTGCGCACTTTACTTCACTTCATGATTATCGAACTGTTAGATTATAATAAAACTGTTAATTACACTTTTAATACGAAATTTTGATTTTAGTTCATGTTTTAAAATATAGTATTCACATTTTATGGTTTTGCGGGCGCGTCGGCGAACACACAATAACTTCGCCCAAAACCGGCGTGAGCCGGGCAGACGCTACAGTTTATTTCTGCGTCTGGTCTGCTGAGACGTTGATTTCCGACTGACTTTGTTCTGTTGTGTCACAATGTTGCTGGCGTGACACACCCAGGATAGGCTCTGACGAACCGATGACACACAGTTGTTATGTAAGTTGCTGACGCAACACATCGCCTGATGTCTGGTTGCATAATTGGTTTACAGATTTTGTTACATTTGCAGTTATTAAAACGGTCCACACAATTATTAAACAATTCATACAGTCAACAGCAGTGCAGCCACGTTGCGATCGCTTCAAAATAACAAATTTACCTCTCGGTCATAAAATCTTCCTATCACTCAATTAGTTAATTATTATTTATGAAAAAATACAAATTATGTCATTACCCCAGGTATGCCCAAAAATTCCCCGCTACAATACCCCCTCAATGAGATATTTTATGCCGAAGCATAAAAAATCTCATTGACACATTCATACTTGCTAGAGGGATCAGCCAGGATATGTCGCCACAACCCCCTGTATGGTTTACAAAAAAGAATAATCAACTCACCCTTGGTCCGGTGCCTGTGACCGCATCTGCATGACAATACTGGACTTCTCTCTCGAGATCCCAACACCGTAGAGTCAGACAGATACTCAACGCCCCTGCCCTGACGCGCAGGCCAGCTCAGGTCCGCCGCCACAGCATCACCAAACACTGAAACAACAAATCAAAATATTAAATAGTGGCCTTATACAACACCATATCCCCAACTGATCTGTTCCCCCCTAGCGGTGCTGGTTTGCGCTAAGAAGCACTGGTTTTGTTTTTCATTTATCGCTAACATGTATATATCAGAATACCTAACATAACCTAACATAAGAAAACACAGCACATTAGTAATTCATTTTAAAATAAACAACTTACAATTAAAATGTTACACACTTTATATCATTAAATTGGCATATAAAATCAAAAAATTACTTTTAAACTTGATTTACTCTTATTAATTCTATTCTCAAAATTACAAAAATTATTTTATTTATTTATTTTTTTTTTTTTTTTTCAATTATGGCCATCATTATTCCATTTCATTACTTTGGGTGATTCTACGTTATTCATTATAATTTACTTTATCCACTTGGCATTTACTCATAATCTTACCCCTTTTATTACTCTAACGTTCCCTTACAAAATCTCTAACTAGTATGACACCCCTCTATCAAACTTTTACTAACCCTTCTCTACCTCTAACTACTTACTACTTTAACTCCAATCGCCACCTTCTACTCTTATATAAAAAAAATACTCTCTAACCCTTTGTACATAGGATACGTGTTTCCCCCCCCCCCAAAAAAGCTCAATTCCCGTTCTCTGGCCCCTGGATTTTTACCTAAGGCGGCCCCTTCCCACTAAAACTATACCAAATCCCGTCCCAACCCTTATGTTGCGGACTCCCACATTACACTACCACTACTACAAAATTGCCATCCCCAAAAATCTCAATCTCATAACCTCACTACAATTACAACAAATTAACATCAACAAATAAACAACAATATATCACTCAAATCTCTACATAAATTCTCCATTTCTACTGTGTCTCCACTTATACTTCTCAAATTCTATAACATTACATTAACTCAAAACAACATTGCATTATTTTCATTTCCACTATTACTTTAACTCTTACTTCGATTTGGACAGATCTATGTCCCACAAAATTCAACTTGAACTGATTCAAACATTTTATTCAAACAATTACTATCACCCATTTCTATCTTTTACAACCCCTTGAAAATTTTACCTATCACAACTATTTTTCATTTTATTTTAAAATCTATAAACACATTGAAAACATATTATTATATTTTTATAATATTTATTCCTAACATACTAATGCAATCAACACAATAAGACATAATAACACAATATAAGAAGTATTTAGTGCATCTATTTTTTAAATTCAAACAAAATTATTGAGTAGCAAATCATCATTATTAATTAAAATATATCAAATTTTTAATACGTTATCCCCTTGGATAACCTCCCAGCCACACACACTATTTCCAATTATGTAAGACTGTGGCGCCTTTTCGCTTCCACAGAGACTGTATATTTTGGAGCAGGGTTTTTACCTCTCCGTGTCTCTGCTTCCGCTATTAAGTTTAAAATTGGTGAACATCAACATGTTCTTGTTAATAATCATGCACCCTTAAACGGATCTACCACCTGGCTCTGCTGTTCCTCCTCGAACAGAGTGGCAGCCGCTGTTCCATAGTTTGGTGATTCCCCTTTTATTACCCCCCATCAATTTCAAAATACACCTTTACAACGATAACAGCTATGGCCAGTTATGGTCAGCGCGTAATCGTAATGTGCCCCAACCATAGCTGTTAAAGCTAAACCAATTCCACGGTCAGGGTTCGGTGAGGCCGTGACCGCCCGAAAATTTGGGGAATCACAAGTAAAATATCTTTCGTAATATTAACTTCAAGAATTTATATTTAAATGACAATATTAATTTAGATGGGGTTTTAACCCACTTTATATGGAAGCTTAACCATTATTAACCTAAAATATTAAATACAAAATTTACAACCTCCCCCCATAGCAGTTCCACACTACACTGTTATAATACATCACATAACACAATACACAAATAGCAATCAACCTGGATTATTAGCATACACTAAACAAACAATTCTCTTTCAAATAATTTATCTAAAAATTTATAAACATTATTATTTAAAATTTTTCATTAACTGTTTTTATTTATCATCATTATGAATTTATCCTGTGTTGCAATCAGATTTTCAAAATTGCTTAACATTTATTATTAACATATATTTTTAATCATTATGTTCCACAAAATTCCACAAAATAAACCATTTAACATTCATTTATTTATTCATAATTATTAAATTAAAATCTCATCACACAATTTAAATTCATTATAAAATTCAAACATTTAACATTCAATCACAATCTCTAAACATCTCAACTTATTTAATTCAATTGATTATTAAAATTGAATATTCATTTGATTATTAAAATAACATATTTCAATTATTATCAACATTCTACCAATCATTGATTATTGTCTTCATAATTATTGTAATCTTTAATTAGAATGCAAAATATTAATAATATTATTATTATTACAACATTTTCCAAAACATATACACATTACTTTTCTAACATTTCACAATACACACAAATGAATTCAATATTATTTACAAAATATACGTCAAAACTGTTCAAGTGTATCTCACTTCAGATGTCCAAATCAGCAAGGTCATTACCAAAAATTTACAATATTTAAAAATGTCCCAACACTGATCTTTTAGCTCACCCACCATCGTCATATATATATCTAGTGTATTTGTAACATTCATCATTTTTATCAACACACAAATTATGATAATCATTACTATCATAATAATCTATCAACTCTATTTCATCCATTGTACCACTAGAAATCTTGTTACCATAAGTTAGGATTGTCCCGTCTATATCAGTGTTATTTGTTAATGTCAGGTAAATCGTTTTCTCATTTTTGTATTCCTCAACTACTACGTCAGGTAAGTCATCATAGTCAGGTAAGATATTATCAAAATTATTCTCTGTCTCTCTTTCAACAGGTACGTATTTCACATGATTCATCATCACCCCTTTTATTAATTTTCTCAATTCATCATACTTTCTTTCTAACTTATATAGTTCTAATTCACTCTCAATATATAACTCTCTTTCTTCATAGCACCACATCACACTCTCACAATTATTACGGACAGAGGGTACAACATTATACAACATTAATTCATTTAACAATAAGGGTCTCTTGCCCTGAAAAAACAACATTAAATCATCATCATCATTATAAACAATAAGGGGAAAATTTGCCCTCTGTCCCCATTTAATTACTACATTATTCTTCCACTCTCTCTCTATTTCATAAACACTCATTAACATTTCATTATCGCATTCTAAAACTTCATCAGTACTATTTGTTATTATATTTTCATCATTTGCTTCTACATTATTCTTCACCCCCACTATACTCTCAGTATTGTCTACTATTTCGTCATTTTTACATTTTGTCTTACTTAAAACATTGTCACCTAATTTCTCGACATTCCGTTCTAATTTATTTAAACTGTTTCTTATTGTTTCGTTAGTGCTTTCTAAATGTTTATTAATTTCTTGTATCTCATGTTTCAACTCTTTATTCTGATGTTTTAACTCCTCAAAACTATTCTTTTGAATATCGAACTTTTCATTCTGTATATTAAATTTAACGTCAGAATCACTTTTTATTTCGTTAATTTGGTTTTTTAATTCTCTGAAATTACTATCTTGTTTTTCTACACTATTGTACATCATATCATACAATCTTGCTAACATAGTATCATTATCAGGTTTCTTATTTTGATTTCCTAAAATAGGTGTTGAATGAATCTCAACTGTCTGTATTATTTTTGACTCCTCAAGACTACTGTCAGTTGTTTGAATTCCGGAGTCGCTACTAATTTGATTTGCTATCTGACTATCAGATAAACTAATATCATTATTATCTGCCATTTTTCTTAAAAATTTTTTAATATATATTTCTTTATTAAAATCCTATTATATGTAACATATACTTATTGAAAAATATTCTACTCACCCATCTTGAACATAACCTCTTACGTCTAATTTACGTACATACGTAAATACACATTCCAAACAACCATTCTGTTCTCCCCGTAGGCTTATATTTATATAATATAATTATATAAATTGTCCCTGTTCGCCGGCAGCCAAATGCGAAGCTACTTACCTTTTTGTATCACATAAAATTAACTAACAAACATTGTATATTTCTCGGGCGCCATCTTACCAACTGTAAGAAAATAATTTACCAAGGTTCGTTTCAGCGAACTAGGAGAACAGAATGTGGTTGCTGAAATAATAACAATCATTTATGTTCATCAATAATTAAACGTTATTATTACTTTATTATTATTCATATTTCATGTTAATAAAATCATACAGACAAAATTTGAATTAATAATTGACAAAACGTGAATAATAGTTGTTAATTACCTTGAATCTCTTTTAATTTACTTACTCGCATTACAATAACAGATTCTTGAAATACATTTATTAAGAATTATAATGGGAACGCAAACCAGCCTTCTTATTACTATAAACTATAGTAAAACTATATTCTCACACACACACACACAACACACACACAAAGCTACTTTAGAGGTCTCATTTTAAATATTTTATACTTTATGATTATGAAATCAAAATTGATTTCCACATTCCGCCAGTAATTTTGAAAAACCCTTATTAAAATTTCATTGATACATGGCTACTTAGCTGAATTTGAAGCCGATTATTATTCCTGAAGCCGTCACATGGTTTTACGTGCGCACTTTACTTCACTTCATGATTATCGAACTGTTAGATTATAATAAAACTGTTAATTACACTTTTAATACGAAATTTTGATTTTAGTTCATGTTTTAAAATATAGTATTCACATTTTATGGTTTTGCGGGCGCGTCGGCGAACACACAATAACTTCGCCCAAAACCGGCGTGAGCCGGGCAGACGCTACAGTTTATTTCTGCGTCTGGTCTGCTGAGACGTTGATTTCCGACTGACTTTGTTCTGTTGTGTCACAATGTTGCTGGCGTGACACACCCAGGATAGGCTCTGACGAACCGATGACACACAGTTGTTATGTAAGTTGCTGACCCAACACATCGCCTGATGTCTGGTTGCATAATTGGTTTACAGATTTTGTTACATTTGCAGTTATTAAAACGGTCCACACAATTATTAAACAATTCATACAGTCAACAGCAGTGCAGCCACGTTGCGATCGCTTCAAAATAACAAATTTACCTCTCGGTCATAAAATCTTCCTATCACTCAATTAGTTAATTATTATTTATGAAAAAATACAAATTATGTCATTACCCCAGGTATGCCCAAAAATGCCCCGCTACAATATTATTACATTTCTACTATAAATTTGCTATTTAACATTTTCCTCTTTAATTAGTTTGGGTGACTCTCAGTTATTCACTATGATTTGATTTATATGGGCATTTATACCTATAACCTTACTCCCTTTCTTTCTACTAACAACCACTAACAGATTTGCATAGGGTGACACCAATCTCTCAATAATAATCCCCTTCAACACTAATTCCACTTATACCATTTCCCTCTTAAAATAAAATATCTAATACCCTCTTTGTAACTAGGATGTGTGTTCCCAACCTTGGCAATTCCATTCATAACCTTTTGCCCTTCCCATAATCTCGGCAAACACTCTTCGACCCTTCACAATTACCTGCCCAACGACGCACATTGATCACTCCTTACCACCTCACCCTCACTACAAAATTTCACCATCAACTATTTACTCTCTATTTACATTACACTCTCGTTCTACATATATGCACTCCCACTACTGTGTCCCTACTACTAACCCGTTTCTGTAATATTTTTATTCCACAAATCTTATTTCACAAAACACCCATTAAAATTAACTCTGATTTACTCAAATGCCTTATTTAAACAATCATTACCCCAAACAAATTCTCTTACCACCTTTAAATCAATTAATTCGTCTATAATTTATTTTAATTCAATCAGTTATTTAAACACAATATTACTTTAATTACCTTCCAAAACAATTACAATTCATTTATTACAGACTCTCATTATTTATTTAGTCTGCTTAAATATTATTATTATTAAAATCAATTTATACTACATGCACACATTGTTTACATAAAATACATTTCACAACACAAACACAATTAATTTCACTATAAATTTATTTACAATTCTTCGTCATTAATTTTCTGTTTACCTCACCTCATTTCATAAGTTAGCAAGGTCATCACCATAAACTAAAATATTTAAAATGTCCATTCACTGATTTTTTATTTAACCACCATCATCATATAATACTCTGATCTTATTACTACACCATTTATTTACAATTGAATACATATGGCTATTATCATAATTATAACAATCATCATCATTGCTTTTTTCCATTATATCAATATTACTGATAATACAAATATTATCGCATACCATTCTTTCAAAATTCCTGTCTACATTGGGTATGTTAAGTTCGCTCTTAGTATTTTCTGTTACAGTCAGGTAAGTTACCTCTCTCTCTCTCTCTCAAAATATCCCTCATCATACCACCAAGTCACACTCTCTCTCTCAATATATGCAGGGGGCACTACAACTTTATTACTGCACCACCTATCAAATGCACAAAAAATCAAGGAACAACTATTTGCAGACCATATGTCTCCCAAATACACTTGTAAAGCCTTTTCTTTACCCCCAACTACAACATCATGGGAAAAATTTACCCCCTGCAACCCCTCTACCTGTATACTCTCTCTCCACTTTCTCTCTGACTCATCAACACCCACTAACATTCCATTATTACATTCTATCTCCTCTAAAACTTCATCACCACTATTTTTAATTATATCATCGTAATTCTCAACACCACTTACCTTATCGTCTTTATATGATAACTGACCGTCTTTATTTTCATTTTTGTTTAATTTATCGGTCTCTTTACTACTTTCTACCTCCATTTTAATCTCACAATTATCATCTACTTTTTTCTTTTTAAAGTTATTAATTATGTCATCTACTCTTGCATTTTGTTTATCAAACTTCTGACTGACTGATTCTCTGATTTGTTCTTGCATATTCTCACAACGTTCATGAATTTCATTCATTTGTTTCTTAAAATTCAAATTTTGTTGTTTAATCTCCCCTCTCATCAACTTGATCTCATTATTTTGCATCTCAAATTTATCATTCATTTTAGTGTCACTAATGTCAAAACGACTGTTTACTTCATCGGACTTTCGATCGTTGACATCAAAACGACTATTCATGTTTATAGTCTGCTTTTCTAACATTACTTGTATCATTTTAAACACCTCATAACTATCATCTTTTTTGTTTTCATATCGAGTTGAGATGGGTGTTACTTGCATTCTATCTAACTCAACAGATTCGGTGGTACTAGACTCGCCGATCTGACTTATTGGCGTTGAATAACCTCCCATCTCACTCGTAAACGTTTTGTCAGTTACGCTGACATTTACATTTTTATCTGCATCTTGAAAAAATTTTTTAAATATATTTCTTTTCAAAATATTACTATATATCTAACATATACTACAATCGCAACATAACCTTATTACTTACGTATTAAGTACATTCCTCTTTTCCAATAACCATTCTGTTTCTATATGCAGGCTTGTTTATATAAATTTTATTTATATAAAGTCACTGTTCGGGCACCCATTTGTTAACAGATTTCTTACTTTATTTTTTTATTTTTAACTGACTTACCTTTTGTAATCTTGTTAACCTTTGCACTTTGTTTACCATGCTGATTCACCATGTGGTGTTGTGCCAACATAATATTTTTTACGTTCGGGTTCCAGGATTCTTAAGCGAGCGCAGAAACAGAATGGTTATTTAGAAATAATCGACTCTGATATCATTTGTTAAAACTTGTGTTTTAATTGTCTGAAATTTTCAGTCTTTCAATAATAAAACAGAAAAACAAGATGGAGTCATACTCCTTTGGTTAAATCCAAATACAAAATGGCTGCGATATATTTTCGCTTCATCTGCCTTTAGGTATGATACTTTACACTTTATATACTTTAATCCCAATTGATTGATTCTGATTACCTATTTAAATAAATCTCTGCCATTACTGCAGTTTTAACTTCAAGTTATTACTTATATTAATCACGTAACGTTAACCAATGCTTGTGATTATTTGTGTATATATATATATATATATACCGGTATACACGCACACATGCTCACGCACAAACTAATTTTAACAGTACATTTTTTGACATTTTAATTGAGCTCAATGAATATGTTTCTTTAATTTAACATTTTGTGAAAGGTTTACTTTCCTGCTGTTGACCGAAGATCTTTTCTGGCGTCCCTCATGGTTCATCTGTTGTTCGGCGAAATATTAAATGTTTCTCTCCTTTTACTTCCATATTCCTTAAGCAATGGAAGTATGGTGATGGCAAAAAAAATCGTGTTCGAGATTATTGCAGATTCTGATTCTACTACACTCAAAACATGAAAAAAAGTCGTTTTCCGAAAAGTGTCTGTGTGTCTGTCTGTCTGTCTGTCTGTCTGTCTGTCTGTCTGTCTGTGTGTCTGTCTGTAGATTTTTTTCTATGGCAAACGATAACTGCCGCAAATTCAAACAGAATCAAATAATTTTTTGCATGCAGCCCTGATTTGCAGAGTCCTCGCGACCTATTGTTTTTGGTGAAGATCGGTTGAGGGAAAGGGGTAGTTTACCTGCAACGATTTTTTTTTAGCAAGCGTAATTTTGTTTGTTTGGCAAACGATAACAGCCGCAAATTCAAACAGAATCAAATAATGTTTCGCATACAGCCCTGAATTGTAGAGTTCTCAAGATCTGTTGATTTTGGTGAAGATCGGTTAAGGGAAAGGGGTAGTTTACCTGTAACATTTTATGTTTTAACAAGGGTATTTCCTATGGCAAACGATAACAGCCGCAAATTCAAACAGAATCAAAAGATTATTTGCATACAGCCCTAAATTGTAGAGTTCTCAAGACCTATTGTTTTTGGTGAAGTTCGGTTGAGGGAAAGGGGTAGTTTACCTGCAACGTTTTTTTAACAAGGGTATTTTCTATGGCAAACGATAACAGCCGCAAATTCAAACAGAATCAAATAATGTTTTGCATACAGCCCTGATTTGTAGAGTACTCAAGACCTATTGTTTTTGGTGAAGATCGGTTAAGGGAAAGGGGTAGTTTACCTGTAACGTTTTATGTTTTAACAAGGGTATTTCCTATGGCAAACGATAACAGCCGCAAATTCAAACAGAATCAAAAGATTATTTGCATACAGCCCTAAATTGTAGAGTTCTCAAGACCTATTGTTTTTGGTGAAGTTCGGTTGAGGGAAAGGGGTAGTTTACCTGCAACGTTTTTTTAACAAGGGTATTTTCTATGGCAAACGATAACAGCCGCAAATTCAAACAGAATCAAATAATGTTTTGCATACAGCCCTGATTTGTAGAGTACTCAAGACCTATTGTTTTTGGTGAAGATCGGTTAAGGGAAAGGGGTAGTTTACCTGTAACGTTTTATGTTTTAACAAGGGTATTTTCTATGGCAAACGATAACAGCCGCAAATTCAAACAGAATCAAATAATGTTTTGCATACGTCCCTGAATTGTAGAGGTCTCAATGACTTTCGATTTTGGTGAACATCGGTTAAGGGGAAGGGGTAGTTTACCTGCAACCTTTTACGTTTTAACAAGAGTAAAGTACTTGAAAATTTATTTAAACTTTTTCAAACAATGGTAATTGTTAAAAATAAAATAATTTTGTTGCCAAGCAATAAAATTAAAATTTTTTCATTTTAATGTACATCATGTATAAGAGAAAATATATCGCGCTTGTTTTACTGCACCCACTGACTCTAAGTTACATTTTTACTTCCATATTCCTTAAGGAATGGAAGTATGGTGATGTCCAAAAAAAAACGTGTTCGAGATTATTGCAGATTCTGATTCTACTACACTCAAAACATGAAAAAAAGTCGTTTTCCGAAAAGTGTCTGTGTGTGTGTGTGTCTGTCTGTCTGTATGTCTGTCTGTCTGTGTGTCTGTCTGTCTGTGTGTCTGTAGATTTTTTTTCTATGGCAAACGATAACTGCCGCAAATTCAAGCAGAATCAAATAATTTTTTGCATGCAGCCCTGATTTGCTGAGTACTCGCGACCTATTGTTTTTGGTGAAGATCGGTTGAGGGAAAGGGGTAGTTTACCTGCAACGTTTTTTTAACAAGGGTATTTTCTATGGGAAACGATAACAGCCGCAAATTCAAACAGAATCAAATAATGTTTTGCATACAGCCCTGATTTGTAGAGTACTCAAGACCTATTGTTTTTGGTGAAGATCGGTTAAGCGAAAGGGGTAGTTTACCTGTAACGTTTTATGTTTTAACAAGGGTATTTCCTATGGCAAACGATAACAGCCGCAAATTCAAACAGAATCAAAAGATTATTTGCATACAGCCCTAAATTGTAGAGTTCTCAAGACCTATTGTTTTTGGTGAAGATCGGTTGAGGGAAAGGGGTAGTTTACCTGCAACGTTTTTTTAACAAGGGTATTTTCTATGGCAAACGATAACAACCGCAAATTCAAACAGAATCAAATAATGTTTTGCATACAGCCCTGATTTGTAGAGTACTCAAGACCTATTTTTTTTGGTGAAGATCGGTTAAGGGAAAGGGGTAGTTTACCTGTAACGTTTTATGTTTTAACAAGGGTATTTCCTATGGCAAACGATAACAGCCGCAAATTCAAACAGAATCAAAAGATTATTTGCATACAGCCCTAAATTGTAGAGTTCTCAAGACCTATTGTTTTTGGTGAAGATCGGTTGAGGGAAAGGGGTAGTTTACCTGCAACGTTTTTTTAACAAGGGTATTTTCTATGGCAAACGATAACAGCCGCAAATTCAAATAGAATCAACTACTCTTTTGCATACAGCCCTGAATTATAGAGTTCTCAAGACCTATTAGTTTTGCTGAAGATCGGTTAAGGGAAAGGGGTAGTTTACCTGCAACATTTTATGTTTTAACAAGGGTAATTTTTTATATGACGAACGATAACTGCCGCAAATTCAAACAGAATCAAATGATTATTTGCATACAGCCCTCAATTTTAGAGATCTCAAGATCTACTGTTTTTGGTGAAGATAGGTTAAGGGAAAGGGGTAGTTTACCTGCAACATTTTGTTTTAATAAGGGTTTTTTCTATGGCAAACGATAACAGCCGCAAATTCAAACAGAATCAAATAATTTTTTGCATGCAGTCCTGATTTGTAGAGTACTAAAGACCTATTGTTTTTGGTGAATATCGGTTAAGGGAAAGGGGTAGTTTACCTGCAACATTTTTTGTTTTAACAAGGGTAATTTTTTATATGACGAACGATAACTGCCGCAAATCAAACAGAATCAAATGATTATTTGCATACAGCCCTCAATTTTAGAGATCTCGAGACCTACTGTTTTTGGTGAAGATAGGTTAAGGGAAAGGGGTAGTTTAACTGCAACGTTTTATGTTTTAACAAGGGTATTTTCTATGGCAAACGATAACAGCCGCAAATTCAAACAGAATCAAATAATTTTTTGCGTGCAGCTCTGATTTGTAGAGTACTAAAGACCTATTGTTTTTGGTGAATATCGGTTAAGGGAAAGGGGTAGTTTACCTGCAACGGTTTTTTATCAAGGGTAATTTTACTTCCATATTCCTTAAGGAATGGAAGTATGGTGATGGCAAAAAAAATCGTGTTCGAGATTATTGCAGATTCTGATTCTACTACACTCAAAACATGAAAAAAAAGTCGTTTTCCGAAAAGTGTCTGTGTGTGTGTCTGTCTGTCTGTGTGTCTGTCTGTCTGTCTATGTGTCTGTGTGTCTGTAGATTTTTTTTCTATGGCAAACGATAACTGCCGCAATTTCAAACAGAATCAAATAATTTTTTGCATGCTGCCCTGATTTGCAGAGTACTCGTGACCTATTGTTTTTGGTGTAGATCGGTTAAGGGAAAGGGGTAGTTTACCTGTAACTTTTTATGTTTTAACAAGGGTATTTCCTATGGGAAACGATAACAGCCGCAAATTCAAACAGAATCAAAAGAGTATTTGCATACAGCCCTAAATTGTAGAGTTCTCAAGACGTATTGTTTTTGGTGAAGTTCGGTTGAGGGAAAGGGGTAGTTTACCTGCAACGTTTTTTTAACAAGGGTATTTTCTATGGCAAACGATAACAGCCGCAAATTCAAACAGAATCAAATAATGTTTTGCATACAGCCCTGATTTGTAGAGTACTCAAGACCTATTGTTTTTGGTGAAGATCGGTTAAGGGAAAGGGGTAGTTTACCTGTAACGTTTTATGTTTTAACAAGGGTATTTCCTATGGCAAACGATAACAGCCGCAAATTCAAACAGAATCAAAAGATTATTTGCATACAGCCCTAAATTGTAGAGTTCTCAAGACCTATTGTTTTTGGTGAAGATCGGTTGAGGGAAAGGGGTAGTTTACCTGCAACGTTTTTTTAACAAGGGTATTTTCTATGGCAAACGATAACAACCGCAAATTCAAACAGAATCAAATAATTTTTTGCATACGTCCCTGAATTGTAGAGGTCTCAATGACTTTCGATTTTGGTGAAGATCGGTTAAGGGGAAGGGGTAGTTTACCTGCAACCTTTTACGTTTTAACAAGAGTAAAGTACTTGCAAATTTATTTAAACTTTTTCAAACAATGGTAATTGTTAAAAATAAAATAATTTTGTTGCCAGGCAATAAAATTATAATTTTTTCATTTTAATGTAATATAATATTTTTCATTTAATACAGCAATAAAAAGGCAGGTAAGACAAGCATTCATGTTTGGCTGAAAATGATTTTAAATATAAATCTTAGAATATGGAAGTCATGTATGGTTCTCCATACCGATATTTATACTGTTAGTTCTCCAATAGTTTAAATTTTCACATTTTTGTTACATTTTGAATACTTGCTGGCCAGCAATTTATGTAGCGTGCAGTTCGCACGGAAGATGTTAGGCAACTGAGAACGACAATATGGCGCTTATTTCCCAAGTGGAAGGGTTGTAGCGTCATCAAATCTATTGTTTTTGGTGATGACGTCTTTGTTTTTTGAGGTGCAGCAATTACGTCTGGCGTTCCTTGAGTGACGTTTACATACGATCGGCAGGTTGTTTTGGCGAAGTCGCTGACACTGAGCACGTACGCCACTGACCTTGACGCTGACCCTTCATGACTTTCTGCATTGTTTCATATGTTTGGGAAAACTTTACTCTCACACATACAAAATTAATTTAAATTCACAATAAAATTATATCTGTTGCTTCTCCAAAATCCCTACATGGACCTATTTGTACCGTTACAATACCCCCTCAATGAGAGGTTTTATGACAAAGCATAAAAACTCTCATTGACACATTCATACTTCCTAAAGGGATCAGCTAGGATATGTCGCCACAACCCCCTGTATTGTTTATACAAAAAGAATATCAGTCACTTACCCCTTGGTCAAATGATGGTGACAGCACCTGCATGACCTTACTGGACTTCTCTTTCGAGATCCCAACACCGCAAGGCCAGTCAGGCACTTGACGTTCCTGCTCTGACGCGCTGGCCAGCTCAGGACCGCCGTCACAGCATCACCCAACTCTGAAACATTGAAATAAAAATCAAATAGTGGCCTTGTACAATGCCATATCCTCAACTGATCTTTTCCCCTTAGCTACATTGGTTTACGTTAATAAGCATTGGTTTTTTTCCTTAACTCCTAATATCTCTAATACATAGAGGAAAACAAGATTTATGATAGATGTATCCTTCTCTAATTTCATTCCTACATATTTATCAAAATTTCGACTCCAATCGATAATATTTTAACTCTTTTCCATTTCACCAGAAGAAATATAAATCTTTACCCTAATGCAATGATATTTAAAACAATGAATTAAGTTTAATAGAATCAACAAAACAATCTATCTATATAATTCTTGCATATAAGAAAACAGAACGTTTGCATATGAGTTCACTCCTTCAGAACACTATCTATTAAAATTATTGATCATCTTTCATGATCCTCTTCCTTTAAAACAAAATCATAACTATCTTTTATGATCAACCTTTAAATTTTTAACATTGCTACATTTATATTAAAGAAACAATTCACATTTAAATACTTTGTAAAGAAAATTATAAATATTACAACTTGAACATTCTCTTAACTCTGTTTATATCAAACTTTAATTTATTTAACATATATTGTACCATTATATTCTCAAAAAAAATTCAAATTTATTATCAACCTTCATGTTACATAACCTTTCATATATTATTACATTTCTACTATAAATTTGCTATGTAACATTTTCCTCTTTAATTAGTTTGGGTGACTCTCAGTTATTCACTATGATTTGATTTATATGGGCATTTATACCTATAACCTTACTCCCTTTCTTTCTACAAACAACCACTAACAGATTTGCATAGGGTGACACCAATCTCTCAATAATAATCCCCTTCAACACTAATTCCACTTATACCATTTCCCTCTTAAAATAAAATATCTAATACCCTCTTGGTAACTAGGATGTGTGTTCCCAACCTTGGCAATTCCATTCATAACCTTTTGCCCTTCCCATAATCTCGGCAAACACTCTTCGACCCTTCACAATTACCTGCCCAACGACGCACATTGATCACTCCTTACCACCTCACCCTCACTACAAAATTTCACCATCAACTATTTACTCTCTATTTACATTACTCTCTCGTTCTACATATATGCACTCCCACTACTGTGTCCCTACTACTAACCCGTTTCTGTAATATTTTTATTCCACAAATCTTATTTCACAAAACACCCATTAAAATTAACTCTGATTTACTCAAATGCCTTATTTAAACAATCATTACCCCAAACAAATTCTCTTACCACCTTTAAATCAATTAATTCGTCTATAATTTATTTTAATTCAATCAGTTATTTAAACACAGTATTACTTTAATTACCTTCCAAAACAATTACAATTCATTTATTACAGACTCTCATTATTTATTTAGTCTGCTTAAATATTATTATTATTAAAATCAATTTATACTACATGCACACATTGTTTACATAAAATACATTTCACAACACAAACATAATTAATTTCACTATAAATTTATTTACAATTCTTCGTCATTAATTTTCTGTTTACCACACCTCATTTCATAAGTTAGCAAGGTCATCACCATAAACTAAAATATTTAAAATGTCCATTCACTGATTTTTTATTTAACCACCATCATCATATAATACTCTGATCTTATTACTACACCATTTATTTACAATTGAATACATATGGCTATTATCATAATTATAACAATCATCATCATTGCTTTTTTCCATTATATCAATATTACTGATAATACAAATATTATTGCATACCATTCTTTCAAAATTCCTGTCTACATTGGGTATGTTAAGTTCGCTCTTAGTATTTTCTGTTACAGTCAGGTAAGTTACCTCTCTCTCTCTCTCTCTCTCAAAATATCCCTCATCATACCACCAAGTCACACTCTCTCTCTCAATATATGCAGGGGGCACTACAACTTTATTACTGCACCACCTATCAAATGCACAAAATATCAAGGGACAACTATTTGCAGACCATATGTCTCCCAAATACACTTGTAAAGCCTTTTCTTTACCCCCAACTACAACATCATGGGAAAAATTTACCCCCTGCAACCCCTCTACCTGTATACTCTCTCTCCACTTTCTCTCTGACTCATCAACACCCACTAACATTCCATTATTACATTCTATCTCCTCTAAAACTTCATCACCACTATTTTTAATTATATCATCGTAATTCTCAACACCGCTTACCTTATTGTCTTTATATGATAACTGACCGTCTTTATTTTCATTTTCGTTTAATTTATCGGTCTCTTTACTACTTTCTACCCCCATTTTAATCTCACAATTATCATCTACTTTTTTCTTTTTAAAGTTATTAATTATGTCATCTACTCTTGCATTTTGTTTATCAAACTTCTGACTGACTGATTCTCTGATTTGTTCTTGCATATTCTCACAACGTTCATGAATTTCATTCATTTGTTTCTTAAAATTCAAATTTTGTTGTTTAATCTCCCCTCTCATCAACTTGATCTCATTATTTTGCATCTCAAATTTATCATTCATTTTAGTGTCACTAATGTCAAAACGACTGTTTACTTCATCGAACTTTCGATCGTTGACATCAAAACGACTATTCATGTTTATAGTCTGCTTTTCTAACATTACTTGTATCATTTTAAACATCTCATAACTATCATCTTTTTTGTTTTCATATCGAGTTGAGATGGGTGTTACTTGCATTCTATCTAACTCAACAGATTCGGTGGTACTAGACTCGCCGATCTGACTTATTGGCGTTGAATAACCTCCCATCTCACTCGTAAACGTTTTGTCAGTTACGCTGACATTTACATTTTTATCTGCATCTTGAAAAAATTTTTTAAATATATTTCTTTTCGAAATATTACTATATATCTAACATATACTACAATCGCAACATAACCTTATTACTTACGTATTAAGTACATTCCTCTTTTCCAATAACCATTCTGATTCTATGTGCAGGCTTGTTTATATAAATTTTATTTATATAAAGTCACTGTTCGGGCACCCATTTGTTAACAAATTTCTTACTTTATTTTTTTATTTTTAACTGACTTACCTTTTGTAATCTTGTTAACCTTTGCACTTTGTTTACCATGCTGATTCACCATGTGGTGTTGTGCCAACATAATATTTTTTACGTTCGGGTTCCAGGATTCTTAAGCGAGCGCAGAAACAGAATGGTTATTTAGAAATAATCGACTCTGATATCATTTGTTAAAACTTGTGTTTTAATTGTCTGAAATTTTCAATCTTTCAATAATAAAACAGAAAAACAAGATGGAGTCATACTCCTTTGGTTAAATCCAAATACAAAATGGCTGCGATATATTTTCGCTTCATCTGCCTTTAGGTATGATACTTTACACTTTATATACTTTAATCCCAATTGATTCAGATTACCTATTTAAATAAATCTCTGCCATTACTGCAGTTTTAACTTCAAGTTATTACTTATATTAATCACGTAACGTTAACCAATGCTTGTGATTATTTGTGTGTGTGTATATATATATATATATATATACCGGTATACACGCACACATGCTCATGCACAAACTAATTTTAACAGTACATTTTTTGACATTTTAATTGAGCTCAATGAATATGTTTCTTTAATTTAACATTTTGTGAAAGGTTTACTTTCCTGCTGTTGACCGAAGATCTTTTCTGGCGTCCCTCATGGTTCATCTGTTGTTCGGCGAAATATTAAATGTTTCTCTCCTTTTTTACTGCACCCACTGACTCTAAGTTACATTTTTATACTGGTAGTTCTCCAATAGTTTAAATTTTCACATTTTTGTTACATTTTGAATACTTGCTGGCCAGCAATTTATGTAGCGTGCAGTTCGCACGGAAGATGTTAGGCAACTGAGAACGACAATATGGCGCTTATTTCCCAAGTGGAAGGGTTGTAGCGTCATCAAATCTATTGTTTTTGGTGATGACGTCTTTGTTTTTTGAGGTGCAGCAATTACGTCTGGCGTTCCTTGAGTGACGTTTACATACAATCGGCAGGTTGTTTTGGCGAAGTCGCTGACACTGAGCACATACGCCACTGACCTTGACGCTGACCCTTCATGACTTTCTGCATTGTTTCATACGTTTGGGAAAACTTTACTCTCACACATACAAAATTAATTTAAATTCACAATAAAATTATATCTGTTGCTTCTCCATAATCCCTACATGGACCTATTTGTACCGTTACAATACCCCCTCAATGAGAGGTTTTATGACAAAGCATAAAAACTCTCATTGACACATTCATACTTCCTAAAGGGATCAGCTAGGATATGTTGCCACAACCCCCTGTATTGTTTATACAAAAAGAATATCAGTCACTTACCCCTTGGTCAAATGATGGTGACAGCACCTGCATGACCTTACTGGACTTCTCTTTCGAGATCCCAACACCGCAAGGCCAGTCAGGCACTTGACGTTCCTGCTCTGACGCGCTGGCCAGCTCAGGACCGCCGTCACAGCATCACCCAACTCTGAAACATTGAAATAAAAATCAAATAGTGGCCTTGTACAATGCCATATCCTCAACTGATCTTTTTCCCCGTAGCTACATTGGTTTACGTTAATAAGCATTGGTTTTTTTCCTTAACTCCTAATATCTCTAATACATAGAGGAAAACAAGATTTATGATAGATGTATCCTTCTCTAATTTCATTCCTACATATTTATCAAAATTTCGACTCCAATCAATAATATTTTAACTCTTTTCCATTTCACCAGAAGAAATATAAATCTTTACCCTAATGCAATGATATTTAAAACAATGAATTAAGTTTAATAGAATCAACAAAAAAATCTATCTATATAATTCTTGCATATAACAAAACAGAACGTTTGCATATGAGTTCACTCCTTCAGAACACTATCTATTAAAATTATTGATCATCTTTCATGATCCTCTTCCTTTAAAACAAAATCATAACTATCTTTTATG
Source organism: Magicicada septendecula (assembly GCA_034769895.1). Lineage (NCBI taxonomy): Eukaryota > Metazoa > Arthropoda > Insecta > Hemiptera > Cicadidae > Magicicada > Magicicada septendecula. The sequence continues at coordinate 199,990,488 of CM068371.1, read as the reverse complement.
ATCAACCTAAAATTTTTAACATTGCTACATTTATATTAAAGAAACAATTCACATTTAAATACTTTGTAAAGAAAATTATAAATATTACAACTTGAACATTCTCTTAACTCTTTTTATATCAAACTTTAATTTATTTAACATATATTGTACCATTATATTCTCAAAAAAAATTCAAATTTATTATCAACCTTCATGTTACATAACCTTTCATATATTATTACATTTCTACTATAAATTTGCTATTTAACATTTTCCTCTTTAATTAGTTTGGGTGACTCTCAGTTATTCACTATGATTTGATTTATATGGGCATTTATACCTATAACCTTACTCCCTTTCTTTCTACTAACAACCACTAACAGATTTGCATAGGGTGACACCAATCTCTCAATAATAATCCCCTTCAACACTAATTCCACTTATACCATTTCCCTCTTAAAATAAAATATCTAATACCCTCTTTGTAACTAGGATGTGTGTTCCCAACCTTGGCAATTCCATTCATAACCTTTTGCCCTTCCCATAATCTCGGCAAACACTCTTCGACCCTTCACAATTACCTGCCCAACGACGCACATTGATCACTCCTTACCACCTCACCCTCACTACAAAATTTCACCATCAACTATTTACTCTCTATTTACATTACTCTCTCGTTCTACATATATGCACTCCCACTACTGTGTCCCTACTACTAACCCGTTTCTGTAATATTTTTATTCCACAAATCTTATTTCACAAAACACCCATTAAAATTAACTCTGATTTACTCAAATGCCTTATTTAAACAATCATTACCCCAAACAAATTCTCTTACCACCTTTAAATCAATTAATTCGTCTATAATTTATTTTAATTCAATCAGTTATTTAAACACAATATTACTTTAATTACCTTCCAAAACAATTACAATTCATTTATTACAGACTCTCATTATTTATTTAGTCTGCTTAAATATTATTATTATTAAAATCAATTTATACTACATGCACACATTGTTTACATAAAATACATTTCACAACACAAACACAATTAATTTCACTATAAATTTATTTACAATTCTTCGTCATTAATTTTCTGTTTACCACACCTCATTTCATAAGTTAGCAAGGTCATCACCATAAACTAAAATATTTAAAATGTCCATTCACTGATTTTTTATTTAACCACCATCATCATATAATACTCTGATCTTATTACTACACCATTTATTTACAATTGAATACATATGGCTATTATCATAATTATAACAATCATCATCATTGCTTTTTTCCATTATATCAATATTACTGATAATACAAATATTATCGCATACCATTCTTTCAAAATTCCTGTCTACATTGGGTATGTTAAGTTCGCTCTTAGTATTTTCTGTTACAGTCAGGTAAGTTACCTCTCTCTCTCTCTCTCAAAATATCCCTCATCATACCACCAAGTCACACTCTCTCTCTCAATATATGCAGGGGGCACTACAACTTTATTACTGCACCACCTATCAAATGCACAAAAAATCAAGGGACAACTATTTGCAGACCATATGTCTCCCAAATACACTTGTAAAGCCTTTTCTTTACCCCCAACTACAACATCATGGGAAAAATTTACCCCCTGCAACCCCTCTACCTGTATACCTCTCTCCACTTTCTCTCTGACTCATCAACACCCACTAACATTCCATTATTACATTCTATCTCCTCTAAAACTTCATCACCACTATTTTTAATTATATCATCGTAATTCTCAACACCGCTTACCTTATCGTCTTTATATGATAACTGACCGTCTTTATTTTCATTTTCGTTTAATTTATCGGTCTCTTTACTACTTTCTACCCCCATTTTAATCTCACAATTATCATCTACTTTTTTCTTTTTAAAGTTATTAATTATGTCATCTACTCTTGCATTTTGTTTATCAAACTTCTGACTGACTGATTCTCTGATTTGTTCTTGCATATTCTCACAACGTTCATGAATTTCATTCATTTGTTTCTTAAAATTCAAATTTTGTTGTTTAATCTCCCCTCTCATCAACTTGATCTCATTATTTTGCATCTCAAATTTATCATTCATTTTAGTGTCACTAATGTCAAAACGACTGTTTACTTCATCGAACTTTCGATCGTTGACATCAAAACGACTATTCATGTTTATAGTCTGCTTTTCTAACATTACTTGTATCATTTTAAACATCTCATAACTATCATCTTTTTTGTTTTCATATCGAGTTGAGATGGGTGTTACTTGCATTCTATCTAACTCAACAGATTCGGTGGTACTAGACTCGCCGATCTGACTTATTGGCGTTGAATAACCTCCCATCTCACTCGTAAACGTTTTGTCAGTTACGCTGACATTTACATTTTTATCTGCATCTTGAAAAAATTTTTTAAATATATTTCTTTTCAAAATATTACTATATATCTAACATATACTACAATCGCAACATAACCTTATTACTTACGTATTAAGTACATTCCTCTTTTCCAATAACCATTCTGTTTCTATGTGCAGGCTTGTTTATATAAATTTTATTTATATAAAGTCACTGTTCGGGCACCCATTTGTTAACAAATTTCTTACTTTATTTTTAACTGACTTACCTTTTGTAATCTTGTTAACCTTTGCACTTTGTTTACCATGCTGATTCACCATGTGGTGTTGTGCCAACATAATATTTTTTACGTTCGGGTTCCAGGATTCTTAAGCGAGCGCAGAAACGGAATGGTTATTTAGAAATAATCGACTCTGATATCATTTGTTAAAACTTGTGTTTTAATTGTCTGAAATTTTCAATCTTTCAATAATAAAACAGAAAAACAAGATGGAGTCATACTCCTTTGGTTAAATCCAAATACAAAATGGCTGCGATATATTTTCGCTTCATCTGCCTTTAGGTATGATACTTTACACTTTATATACTTTAATCCCAATTGATTCTGATTACCTATTTAAATAAATCTCTGCCATTACTGCAGTTTTAACTTCAAGTTATTACTTATATTAATCACGTAACGTTAACCAATGCTTGTGATTATTTGTGTGTGTATATATATATACATATATACCGGTATACACGCACACATGCTCATGCACAAACTAATTTTAACAGTACATTTTTTGACATTTTAATTGAGCTCAATGAATATGTTTCTTTAATTTAACATTTTGTGAAAGGTTTACTTTCCTGCTGTTGACCGAAGATCTTTTCTGGCGTCCCTCATGGTTCATCTGTTGTTCGGCGAAATATTAAATGTTTCTCTCCTTTTTTACTGCACCCACTGACTCTAAGTTACATTTTTATACTGGTAGTTCTCCAATAGTTTAAATTTTCACAATTTTTGTTACATTTTGAATACTTTTGAATACTTGCTGGCCAGCAATTTATGTAGCGTGCAGTTCGCACGGAAGATGTTAGGCAACTGAGAACGACAATATGGCGCTTATTTCCCAAGTGGAAGGGTTGTAGCGTCATCAAATCTATTGTTTTTGGTGATGACGTCTTTGTTTTTTGAGGTGCAGCAATTACGTCTGGCGTTCCTTGAGTGACGTTTACATACGATCGGCAGGTTGTTTTGGCGAAGTCGCTGACACTGAGCACGTACGCCACTGACCTTGACGCTGACCCTTCATGACTTTCTGCATTGTTTCATACGTTTGGGAAAACTTTACTCTCACACATACAAAATTAATTTAAATTCACAATAAAATTATATCTGTTGCTTCTCCAAAATCCCTACATGGACCTATTTGTACCGTTACAATACCCCCTCAATGAGAGGTTTTATGACAAAGCATAAAAACTCTCATTGACACATTCATACTTCCTAAAGGGATCAGCTAGGATATGTTGCCACAACCCCCTGTATTGTTTATACAAAAAGAATATCAGTCACTTACCCCTTGGTCAAATGATGGTGACAGCACCTGCATGACCTTACTGGACTTCTCTTTCGAGATCCCAACACCGCAAGGCCAGTCAGGCACTTGACGTTCCTGCTCTGACGCGCTGGCCAGCTCAGGACCGCCGTCACAGCATCACCCAACTCTGAAACATTGAAATAAAAATCAAATAGTGGCCTTGTACAATGCCATATCCTGAACTGATCTTTTTCCCCTTAGCTACATTGGTTTACGTTAATAAGCATTGGTTTTTTTTCCTTAACTCCTAATATCTCTAATACATAGAGGAAAACAAGATTTATGATAGATGTATCCTTCTCTAATTTCATTCCTACATATTTATCAAAATTTCGACTCCAATCAATAATATTTTAACTCTTTTCCATTTCACCAGAAGAAATATAAATCTTTACCCTAATGCAATGATATTTAAAACAATGAATTAAGTTTAATAGAATCAACAAAAAAATCTATCTATATAATTCTTGCATATAACAAAACAGAACGTTTGCATATGAGTTCACTCCTTCAGAACACTATCTATTAAAATTATTGATCATATTTCATGATCCTCTTCCTTTAAAACAAAATCATAACTATCTTTTATGATCAACCTTTAAATTTTTAACATTGCTACATTTATATTAAAGAAACAATTCACATTTAAATACTTTGTAAAGAAAATTATAAATATTACAACTTGAACATTCTCTTAACTCTGTTTATATCAAACTTTAATTTATTTAACATATATTGTACCATTATATTCTCAAAAAAAATTCAAATTTATTATCAACCTTCATGTTACATAACCTTTCATATATTATTACATTTCTACTATAAATTTGCTATTTAACATTTTCCTCTTTAATTAGTTTGGGTGACTCTCAGTTATTCACTATGATTTGATTTATATGGGCATTTATACCTATAACCTTACTCCCTTTCTTTCTACTAACAACCACTAACAGATTTGCATAGGGTGACACCAATCTCTCAATAATAATCCCCTTCAACACTAATTCCACTTATACCATTTCCCTCTAAAATAAAATATCTAATACCCTCTTTGTAACTAGGATGTGTGTTCCCAACCTTGGCAATTCCATTCATAACCTTTTGCCCTTCCCATAATCTCGGCAAACACTCTTCGACCCTTCACAATTACCTGCCCAACGACGCACATTGATCACTCCTTACCACCTCACCCTCACTACAAAATTTCACCATCAACTATTTACTCTCTATTTACATTACTCTCTCGTTCTACATATATGCACTCCCACTACTGTGTCCCTACTACTAACCCGTTTCTGTAATATTTTTATTCCACAAATCTTATTTCACAAAACACCCATTAAAATTAACTCTGATTTACTCAAATGCCTTATTTAAACAATCATTACCCCAAACAAATTCTCTTACCACCTTTAAATCAATTAATTCGTCTATAATTTATTTTAATTCAATCAGTTATTTAAACACAATATTACTTTAATTACCTTCCAAAACAATTACAATTCATTTATTACAGACTCTCATTATTTATTTAGTCTGCTTAAATATTATTATTATTAAAATCAATTTATACTACATGCACACATTGTTTACATAAAATACATTTCACAACACAAACACAATTAATTTCACTATAAATTTATTTACAATTCTTCGTCATTAATTTTCTGTTTACCACACCTCATTTCATAAGTTAGCAAGGTCATCACCATAAACTAAAATATTTAAAATGTCCATTCACTGATTTTTTATTTAACCACCATCATCATATAATACTCTGATCTTATTACTACACCATTTATTTACAATTGAATACATATGGCTATTATCATAATTATAACAATCATCATCATTGCTTTTTTCCATTATATCAATATTACTGATAATACAAATATTATCGCATACCATTCTTTCAAAATTCCTGTCTACATTGGGTATGTTAAGTTCGCTCTTAGTATTTTCTGTTACAGTCAGGTAAGTTACCTCTCTCTCTCTCTCTCAAAATATCCCTCATCATACCACCAAGTCACACTCTCTCTCTCAATATATGCAGGGGGCACTACAACTTTATTACTGCACCACCTATCAAATGCACAAAAAATCAAGGGACAACTATTTGCAGACCATATGTCTCCCAAATACACTTGTAAAGCCTTTTCTTTACCCCCAACTACAACATCATGGGAAAAATTTATCCCCTGCAACCCCTCTACCTGTATACTCTCTCTCCACTTTCTCTCTGACTCATCAACACCCACTAACATTCCATTATTACATTCTATCTCCTCTAAAACTTCATCACCACTATTTTTAATTATATCATCGTAATTCTCAACACCACTTACCTTATCGTCTTTATATGATAACTGACCGTCTTTATTTTCATTTTCGTTTAATTTATCGGTCTCTTTACTACTTTCTACCCCCATTTTAATCTCACAATTATCATCTACTTTTTTCTTTTTAAAGTTATTAATTATGTCATCTACTCTTGCATTTTGTTTATCAAACTTCTGACTGACTGATTCTCTGATTTGTTCTTGCATATTCTCACAACGTTCATGAATTTCATTCATTTGTTTCTTAAAATTCAAATTTTGTTGTTTAATCTCCCCTCTCATCAACTTGATCTCATTATTTTGCATCTCAAATGTATCATTCATTTTAGTGTCACTAATGTCAAAACGACTGTTTACTTCATCGAACTTTCGATCGTTGACATCAAAACGACTATTCATGTTTATAGTCTGCTTTTCTAACATTACTTGTATCATTTTAAACATCTCATAACTATCATCTTTTTTGTTTTTATATCGAGTTGAGATGGGTGTTACTTGCATTCTATCTAACTCAACAGATTCGGTGGTACTAGACTCGCCGATCTGACTTATTGGCGTTGAATAACCTCCCATCTCACTCGTAAACGTTTTGTCAGTTACGCTGACATTTACATTTTTATCTGCATCTTGAAAAAATTTTTTAAATATATTTCTTTTCGAAATATTACTATATATCTAACATATACTACAATCGCAACATAACCTTATTACTTACGTATTAAGTACATTCCTCTTTTCCAATAACCATTCTGATTCTATGTGCAGGCTTGTTTATATAAATTTTATTTATATAAAGTCACTGTTCGGGCACCCATTTGTTAACAAATTTCTTACTTTATTTTTTTATTTTTAACTGACTTACCTTTTGTAATCTTGTTAACCTTTGCACTTTGTTTACCATGCTGATTCACCATGTGGTGTTGTGCCAACATAATATTTTTTACGTTCGGGTTCCAGGATTCTTAAGCGAGCGCAGAAACAGAATGGTTATTTAGAAATAATCGACTCTGATATCATTTGTTAAAACTTGTGTTTTAATTGTCTGAAATTTTCAATCTTTCAATAATAAAACAGAAAAACAAGATGGAGTCATACTCCTTTGGTTAAATCCAAATACAAAATGGCTGCGATATATTTTCGCTTCATCTGCCTTTAGGTATGATACTTTACACTTTATATACTTTAATCCCAATTGATTCAGATTACCTATTTAAATAAATCTCTGCCATTACTGCAGTTTTAACTTCAAGTTATTACTTATATTAATCACGTAACGTTAACCAATGCTTGTGATTATTTGTGTGTGTATATATATATACATATATACCGGTATACACGCACACATGCTCATGCACAAACTAATTTTAACAGTACATTTTTTGACATTTTAATTGAGCTCAATGAATATGTTTCTTTAATTTAACATTTTGTGAAAGGTTTACTTTCCTGCTGTTGACCGAAGATCTTTTCTGGCGTCCCTCATGGTTCATCTGTTGTTCGGCGAAATATTAAATGTTTCTCTCCTTTTTTACTGCACCCACTGACTCTAAGTTACATTTTTATACTGGTAGTTCTCCAATAGTTTAAATTTTCACAATTTTTGTTACATTTTGAATACTTTTGAATACTTGCTGGCCAGCAATTTATGTAGCGTGCAGTTCGCACGGAAGATGTTAGGCAACTGAGAACGACAATATGGCGCTTATTTCCCAAGTGGAAGGGTTGTAGCGTCATCAAATCTATTGTTTTTGGTGATGACGTCTTTGTTTTTTGAGGTGCAGCAATTACGTCTGGCGTTCCTTGAGTGACGTTTACATACAATCGGCAGGTTGTTTTGGCGAAGTCGCTGACACTGAGCACATACGCCACTGACCTTGACGCTGACCCTTCATGACTTTCTGCATTGTTTCATACGTTTGGGAAAACTTTACTCTCACACATACAAAATTAATTTAAATTCACAATAAAATTATATCTGTTGCTTCTCCATAATCCCTACATGGACCTATTTGTACCGTTACAATACCCCCTCAATGAGAGGTTTTATGACAAAGCATAAAAACTCTCATTGACACATTCATACTTCCTAAAGGGATCAGCTAGGATATGTTGCCACAACCCCCTGTATTGTTTATACAAAAAGAATATCAGTCACTTACCCCTTGGTCAAATGATGGTGACAGCACCTGCATGACCTTACTGGACTTCTCTTTCGAGATCCCAACACCGCAAGGCCAGTCAGGCACTTGACGTTCCTGCTCTGACGCGCTGGCCAGCTCAGGACCGCCGTCACAGCATCACCCAACTCTGAAACATTGAAATAAAAATCAAATAGTGGCCTTGTACAATGCCATATCCTCAACTGATCTTTTTCCCCGTAGCTACATTGGTTTACGTTAATAAGCATTGGTTTTTTTCCTTAACTCCTAATATCTCTAATACATAGAGGAAAACAAGATTTATGATAGATGTATCCTTCTCTAATTTCATTCCTACATATTTATCAAAATTTCGACTCCAATCAATAATATTTTAACTCTTTTCCATTTCACCAGAAGAAATATAAATCTTTACCCTAATGCAATGATATTTAAAACAATGAATTAAGTTTAATAGAATCAACAAAAAAATCTATCTATATAATTCTTGCATATAACAAAACAGAACGTTTGCATATGAGTTCACTCCTTCAGAACACTATCTATTAAAATTATTGATCATCTTTCATGATCCTCTTCCTTTAAAACAAAATCATAACTATCTTTTATGATCAACCTAAAATTTTTAACATTGCTACATTTATATTAAAGAAACAATTCACATTTAAATACTTTGTAAAGAAAATTATAAATATTACAACTTGAACATTCTCTTAACTCTTTTTATATCAAACTTTAATTTATTTAACATATATTGTACCATTATATTCTCAAAAAAAATTCAAATTTATTATCAACCTTCATGTTACATAACCTTTCATATATTATTACATTTCTACTATAAATTTGCTATTTAACATTTTCCTCTTTAATTAGTTTGGGTGACTCTCAGTTATTCACTATGATTTGATTTATATGGGCATTTATACCTATAACCTTACTCCCTTTCTTTCTACTAACAACCACTAACAGATTTGCATAGGGTGACACCAATCTCTCAATAATAATCCCCTTCAACACTAATTCCACTTATACCATTTCCCTCTTAAAATAAAATATCTAATACCCTCTTTGTAACTAGGATGTGTGTTCCCAACCTTGGCAATTCCATTCATAACCTTTTGCCCTTCCCATAATCTCGGCAAACACTCTTCGACCCTTCACAATTACCTGCCCAACGACGCACATTGATCACTCCTTACCACCTCACCCTCACTACAAAATTTCACCATCAACTATTTACTCTCTATTTACATTACTCTCTCGTTCTACATATATGCACTCCCACTACTGTGTCCCTACTACTAACCCGTTTCTGTAATATTTTTATTCCACAAATCTTATTTCACAAAACACCCATTAAAATTAACTCTGATTTACTCAAATGCCTTATTTAAACAATCATTACCCCAAACAAATTCTCTTACCACCTTTAAATCAATTAATTCGTCTATAATTTATTTTAATTCAATCAGTTATTTAAACACAATATTACTTTAATTACCTTCCAAAACAATTACAATTCATTTATTACAGACTCTCATTATTTATTTAGTCTGCTTAAATATTATTATTATTAAAATCAATTTATACTACATGCACACATTGTTTACATAAAATACATTTCACAACACAAACACAATTAATTTCACTATAAATTTATTTACAATTCTTCGTCATTAATTTTCTGTTTACCACACCTCATTTCATAAGTTAGCAAGGTCATCACCATAAACTAAAATATTTAAAATGTCCATTCACTGATTTTTTATTTAACCACCATCATCATATAATACTCTGATCTTATTACTACACCATTTATTTACAATTGAATACATATGGCTATTATCATAATTATAACAATCATCATCATTGCTTTTTTCCATTATATCAATATTACTGATAATACAAATATTATCGCATACCATTCTTTCAAAATTCCTGTCTACATTGGGTATGTTAAGTTCGCTCTTAGTATTTTCTGTTACAGTCAGGTAAGTTACCTCTCTCTCTCTCTCTCAAAATATCCCTCATCATACCACCAAGTCACACTCTCTCTCTCTCAATATATGCAGGGGGCACTACAACTTTATTACTGCACCACCTATCAAATGCACAAAAAATCAAGGGACAACTATTTGCAGACCATATGTCTCCCAAATACACTTGTAAAGCCTTTTCTTTACCCCCAACTACAACATCATGGGAAAAATTTACCCCCTGCAACCCCTCTACCTGTATACCTCTCTCCACTTTCTCTCTGACTCATCAACACCCACTAACATTCCATTATTACATTCTATCTCCTCTAAAACTTCATCACCACTATTTTTAATTATATCATCGTAATTCTCAACACCGCTTACCTTATCGTCTTTATATGATAACTGACCGTCTTTATTTTCATTTTCGTTTAATTTATCGGTCTCTTTACTACTTTCTACCCCCATTTTAATCTCACAATTATCATCTACTTTTTTCTTTTTAAAGTTATTAATTATGTCATCTACTCTTGCATTTTGTTTATCAAACTTCTGACTGACTGATTCTCTGATTTGTTCTTGCATATTCTCACAACGTTCATGAATTTCATTCATTTGTTTCTTAAAATTCAAATTTTGTTGTTTAATCTCCCCTCTCATCAACTTGATCTCATTATTTCGCATCTCAAATTTATCATTCATTTTAGTGTCACTAATGTCAAAACGACTGTTTACTTCATCGAACTTTCGATCGTTGACATCAAAACGACTATTCATGTTTATAGTCTGCTTTTCTAACATTACTTGTATCATTTTAAACATCTCATAACTATCATCTTTTTTGTTTTCATATCGAGTTGAGATGGGTGTTACTTGCATTCTATCTAACTCAACAGATTCGGTGGTACTAGACTCGCCGATCTGACTTATTGGCGTTGAATAACCTCCCATCTCACTCGTAAACGTTTTGTCAGTTACGCTGACATTTACATTTTTATCTGCATCTTGAAAAAATTTTTTAAATATATTTCTTTTCAAAATATTACTATATATCTAACATATACTACAATCGCAACATAACCTTATTACTTACGTATTAAGTACATTCCTCTTTTCCAATAACCATTCTGTTTCTATGTGCAGGCTTGTTTATATAAATTTTATTTATATAAAGTCACTGTTCGGGCACCCATTTGTTAACAAATTTCTTACTTTATTTTTAACTGACTTACCTTTTGTAATCTTGTTAACCTTTGCACTTTGTTTACCATGCTGATTCACCATGTGGTGTTGTGCCAACATAATATTTTTTACGTTCGGGTTCCAGGATTCTTAAGCGAGCGCAGAAACGGAATGGTTATTTAGAAATAATCGACTCTGATATCATTTGTTAAAACTTGTGTTTTAATTGTCTGAAATTTTCAATCTTTCAATAATAAAACAGAAAAACAAGATGGAGTCATACTCCTTTGGTTAAATCCAAATACAAAATGGCTGCGATATATTTTCGCTTCATCTGCCTTTAGGTATGATACTTTACACTTTATATACTTTAATCCCAATTGATTCTGATTACCTATTTAAATAAATCTCTGCCATTACTGCAGTTTTAACTTCAAGTTATTACTTATATTAATCACGTAACGTTAACCAATGCTTGTGATTATTTGTGTGTGTATATATATATACATATATACCGGTATACACGCACACATGCTCATGCACAAACTAATTTTAACAGTACATTTTTTGACATTTTAATTGAGCTCAATGAATATGTTTCTTTAATTTAACATTTTGTGAAAGGTTTACTTTCCTGCTGTTGACCGAAGATCTTTTCTGGCGTCCCTCATGGTTCATCTGTTGTTCGGCGAAATATTAAATGTTTCTCTCCTTTTTTACTGCACCCACTGACTCTAAGTTACATTTTTATACTGGTAGTTCTCCAATAGTTTAAATTTTCACAATTTTTGTTACATTTTGAATACTTTTGAATACTTGCTGGCCAGCAATTTATGTAGCGTGCAGTTCGCACGGAAGATGTTAGGCAACTGAGAACGACAATATGGCGCTTATTTCCCAAGTGGAAGGGTTGTAGCGTCATCAAATCTATTGTTTTTGGTGATGACGTCTTTGTTTTTTGAGGTGCAGCAATTACGTCTGGCGTTCCTTGAGTGACGTTTACATACGATCGGCAGGTTGTTTTGGCGAAGTCGCTGACACTGAGCACGTACGCCACTGACCTTGACGCTGACCCTTCATGACTTTCTGCATTGTTTCATACGTTTGGGAAAACTTTACTCTCACACATACAAAATTAATTTAAATTCACAATAAAATTATATCTGTTGCTTCTCCAAAATCCCTACATGGACCTATTTGTACCGTTACAATACCCCCTCAATGAGAGGTTTTATGACAAAGCATAAAAACTCTCATTGACACATTCATACTTCCTAAAGGGATCAGCTAGGATATGTTGCCACAACCCCCTGTATTGTTTATACAAAAAGAATATCAGTCACTTACCCCTTGGTCAAATGATGGTGACAGCACCTGCATGACCTTACTGGACTTCTCTTTCGAGATCCCAACACCGCAAGGCCAGTCAGGCACTTGACGTTCCTGCTCTGACGCGCTGGCCAGCTCAGGACCGCCGTCACAGCATCACCCAACTCTGAAACATTGAAATAAAAATCAAATAGTGGCCTTGTACAATGCCATATCCTGAACTGATCTTTTTCCCCTTAGCTACATTGGTTTACGTTAATAAGCATTGGTTTTTTTTCCTTAACTCCTAATATCTCTAATACATAGAGGAAAACAAGATTTATGATAGATGTATCCTTCTCTAATTTCATTCCTACATATTTATCAAAATTTCGACTCCAATCAATAATATTTTAACTCTTTTCCATTTCACCAGAAGAAATATAAATCTTTACCCTAATGCAATGATATTTAAAACAATGAATTAAGTTTAATAGAATCAACAAAAAAATCTATCTATATAATTCTTGCATATAACAAAACAGAACGTTTGCATATGAGTTCACTCCTTCAGAACACTATCTATTAAAATTATTGATCATATTTCATGATCCTCTTCCTTTAAAACAAAATCATAACTATCTTTTATGATCAACCTTTAAATTTTTAACATTGCTACATTTATATTAAAGAAACAATTCACATTTAAATACTTTGTAAAGAAAATTATAAATATTACAACTTGAACATTCTCTTAACTCTGTTTATATCAAACTTTAATTTATTTAACATATATTGTACCATTATATTCTCAAAAAAAATTCAAATTTATTATCAACCTTCATGTTACATAACCTTTCATATATTATTACATTTCTACTATAAATTTGCTATTTAACATTTTCCTCTTTAATTAGTTTGGGTGACTCTCAGTTATTCACTATGATTTGATTTATATGGGCATTTATACCTATAACCTTACTCCCTTTCTTTCTACTAACAACCACTAACAGATTTGCATAGGGTGACACCAATCTCTCAATAATAATCCCCTTCAACACTAATTCCACTTATACCATTTCCCTCTAAAATAAAATATCTAATACCCTCTTTGTAACTAGGATGTGTGTTCCCAACCTTGGCAATTCCATTCATAACCTTTTGCCCTTCCCATAATCTCGGCAAACACTCTTCGACCCTTCACAATTACCTGCCCAACGACGCACATTGATCACTCCTTACCACCTCACCCTCACTACAAAATTTCACCATCAACTATTTACTCTCTATTTACATTACTCTCTCGTTCTACATATATGCACTCCCACTACTGTGTCCCTACTACTAACCCGTTTCTGTAATATTTTTATTCCACAAATCTTATTTCACAAAACACCCATTAAAATTAACTCTGATTTACTCAAATGCCTTATTTAAACAATCATTACCCCAAACAAATTCTCTTACCACCTTTAAATCAATTAATTCGTCTATAATTTATTTTAATTCAATCAGTTATTTAAACACAATATTACTTTAATTACCTTCCAAAACAATTACAATTCATTTATTACAGACTCTCATTATTTATTTAGTCTGCTTAAATATTATTATTATTAAAATCAATTTATACTACATGCACACATTGTTTACATAAAATACATTTCACAACACAAACACAATTAATTTCACTATAAATTTATTTACAATTCTTCGTCATTAATTTTCTGTTTACCACACCTCATTTCATAAGTTAGCAAGGTCATCACCATAAACTAAAATATTTAAAATGTCCATTCACTGATTTTTTATTTAACCACCATCATCATATAATACTCTGATCTTATTACTACACCATTTATTTACAATTGAATACATATGGCTATTATCATAATTATAACAATCATCATCATTGCTTTTTTCCATTATATCAATATTACTGATAATACAAATATTATCGCATACCATTCTTTCAAAATTCCTGTCTACATTGGGTATGTTAAGTTCGCTCTTAGTATTTTCTGTTACAGTCAGGTAAGTTACCTCTCTCTCTCTCTCTCAAAATATCCCTCATCATACCACCAAGTCACACTCTCTCTCTCAATATATGCAGGGGGCACTACAACTTTATTACTGCACCACCTATCAAATGCACAAAAAATCAAGGGACAACTATTTGCAGACCATATGTCTCCCAAATACACTTGTAAAGCCTTTTCTTTACCCCCAACTACAACATCATGGGAAAAATTTATCCCCTGCAACCCCTCTACCTGTATACTCTCTCTCCACTTTCTCTCTGACTCATCAACACCCACTAACATTCCATTATTACATTCTATCTCCTCTAAAACTTCATCACCACTATTTTTAATTATATCATCGTAATTCTCAACACCACTTACCTTATCGTCTTTATATGATAACTGACCGTCTTTATTTTCATTTTCGTTTAATTTATCGGTCTCTTTACTACTTTCTACCCCCATTTTAATCTCACAATTATCATCTACTTTTTTCTTTTTAAAGTTATTAATTATGTCATCTACTCTTGCATTTTGTTTATCAAACTTCTGACTGACTGATTCTCTGATTTGTTCTTGCATATTCTCACAACGTTCATGAATTTCATTCATTTGTTTCTTAAAATTCAAATTTTGTTGTTTAATCTCCCCTCTCATCAACTTGATCTCATTATTTTGCATCTCAAATGTATCATTCATTTTAGTGTCACTAATGTCAAAACGACTGTTTACTTCATCGAACTTTCGATCGTTGACATCAAAACGACTATTCATGTTTATAGTCTGCTTTTCTAACATTACTTGTATCATTTTAAACATCTCATAACTATCATCTTTTTTGTTTTCATATCGAGTTGAGATGGGTGTTACTTGCATTCTATCTAACTCAACAGATTCGGTGGTACTAGACTCGCCGATCTGACTTATTGGCGTTGAATAACCTCCCATCTCACTCGTAAACGTTTTGTCAGTTACGCTGACATTTACATTTTTATCTGCATCGTGAAAAAATTTTTTAAATATATTTCTTTTCGAAATATTACTATATATCTAACATATACTACAATCGCAACATAACCTTATTACTTACGTATTAAGTACATTCCTCTTTTCCAATAACCATTCTGATTCTATGTGCAGGCTTGTTTATATAAATTTTATTTATATAAAGTCACTGTTCGGGCACCCATTTGTTAACAAATTTCTTACTTTATTTTTTTATTTTTAACTGACTTACCTTTTGTAATCTTGTTAACCTTTGCACTTTGTTTACCATGCTGATTCACCATGTGGTGTTGTGCCAACATAATATTTTTTACGTTCGGGTTCCAGGATTCTTAAGCGAGCGCAGAAACAGAATGGTTATTTAGAAATAATCGACTCTGATATCATTTGTTAAAACTTGTGTTTTAATTGTCTGAAATTTTCAATCTTTCAATAATAAAACAGAAAAACAAGATGGAGTCATACTCCTTTGGTTAAATCCAAATACAAAATGGCTGCGATATATTTTCGCTTCATCTGCCTTTAGGTATGATACTTTACACTTTATATACTTTAATCCCAATTGATTCAGATTACCTATTTAAATAAATCTCTGCCATTACTGCAGTTTTAACTTCAAGTTATTACTTATATTAATCACGTAACGTTAACCAATGCTTGTGATTATTTGTGTGTGTATATATATATACATATATACCGGTATACACGCACACATGCTCATGCACAAACTAATTTTAACAGTACATTTTTTGACATTTTAATTGAGCTCAATGAATATGTTTCTTTAATTTAACATTTTGTGAAAGGTTTACTTTCCTGCTGTTGACCGAAGATCTTTTCTGGCGTCCCTCATGGTTCATCTGTTGTTCGGCGAAATATTAAATGTTTCTCTCCTTTTTTACTGCACCCACTGACTCTAAGTTACATTTTTATACTGGTAGTTCTCCAATAGTTTAAATTTTCACAATTTTTGTTACATTTTGAATACTTTTGAATACTTGCTGGCCAGCAATTTATGTAGCGTGCAGTTCGCACGGAAGATGTTAGGCAACTGAGAACGACAATATGGCGCTTATTTCCCAAGTGGAAGGGTTGTAGCGTCATCAAATCTATTGTTTTTGGTGATGACGTCTTTGTTTTTTGAGGTGCAGCAATTACGTCTGGCGTTCCTTGAGTGACGTTTACATACGATCGGCAGGTTGTTTTGGCGAAGTCGCTGACACTGAGCACGTACGCCACTGACCTTGACGCTGACCCTTCATGACTTTCTGCATTGTTTCATACGTTTGGGAAAACTTTACTCTCACACATACAAAATTAATTTAAATTCACAATAAAATTATATCTGTTGCTTCTCCAAAATCCCTACATGGACCTATTTGTACCGTTACAATACCCCCTCAATGAGAGGTTTTATGACAAAGCATAAAAACTCTCATTGACACATTCATACTTCCTAAAGGGATCAGCTAGGATATGTTGCCACAACCCCCTGTATTGTTTATACAAAAAGAATATCAGTCACTTACCCCTTGGTCAAATGATGGTGACAGCACCTGCATGACCTTACTGGACTTCTCTTTCGAGATCCCAACACCGCAAGGCCAGTCAGGCACTTGACGTTCCTGCTCTGACGCGCTGGCCAGCTCAGGACCGCCGTCACAGCATCACCCAACTCTGAAACATTGAAATAAAAATCAAATAGTGGCCTTGTACAATGCCATATCCTCAACTGATCTTTTTCCCCGTAGCTACATTGGTTTACGTTAATAAGCATTGGTTTTTTTCCTTAACTCCTAATATCTCTAATACATAGAGGAAAACAAGATTTATGATAGATGTATCCTTCTCTAATTTCATTCCTACATATTTATCAAAATTTCGACTCCAATCAATAATATTTTAACTCTTTTCCATTTCACCAGAAGAAATATAAATCTTTACCCTAATGCAATGATATTTAAAACAATGAATTAAGTTTAATAGAATCAACAAAAAAATCTATCTATATAATTCTTGCATATAACAAAACAGAACGTTTGCATATGAGTTCACTCCTTCAGAACACTATCTATTAAAATTATTGATCATCTTTCATGATCCTCTTCCTTTAAAACAAAATCATAACTATCTTTTATGATCAACCTAAAATTTTTAACATTGCTACATTTATATTAAAGAAACAATTCACATTTAAATACTTTGTAAAGAAAATTATAAATATTACAACTTGAACATTCTCTTAACTCTTTTTATATCAAACTTTAATTTATTTAACATATATTGTACCATTATATTCTCAAAAAAAATTCAAATTTATTATCAACCTTCATGTTACATAACCTTTCATATATTATTACATTTCTACTATAAATTTGCTATTTAACATTTTCCTCTTTAATTAGTTTGGGTGACTCTCAGTTATTCACTATGATTTGATTTATATGGGCATTTATACCTATAACCTTACTCCCTTTCTTTCTACTAACAACCACTAACAGATTTGCATAGGGTGACACCAATCTCTCAATAATAATCCCCTTCAACACTAATTCCACTTATACCATTTCCCTCTTAAAATAAAATATCTAATACCCTCTTTGTAACTAGGATGTGTGTTCCCAACCTTGGCAATTCCATTCATAACCTTTTGCCCTTCCCATAATCTCGGCAAACACTCTTCGACCCTTCACAATTACCTGCCCAACGACGCACATTGATCACTCCTTACCACCTCACCCTCACTACAAAATTTCACCATCAACTATTTACTCTCCATTTACATTACTCTCTCGTTCTACATATATGCACTCCCACTACTGTGTCCCTACTACTAACCCGTTTCTGTAATATTTTTATTCCACAAATCTTATTTCACAAAACACCCATTAAAATTAACTCTGATTTACTCAAATGCCTTATTTAAACAATCATTACCCCAAACAAATTCTCTTACCACCTTTAAATCAATTAATTCGTCTATAATTTATTTTAATTCAATCAGTTATTTAAACACAATATTACTTTAATTACCTTCCAAAACAATTACAATTCATTTATTACAGACTCTCATTATTTATTTAGTCTGCTTAAATATTATTATTATTAAAATCAATTTATACTACATGCACACATTGTTTACATAAAATACATTTCACAACACAAACACAATTAATTTCACTATAAATTTATTTACAATTCTTCGTCATTAATTTTCTGTTTACCACACCTCATTTCATAAGTTAGCAAGGTCATCACCATAAACTAAAATATTTAAAATGTCCATTCACTGATTTTTTATTTAACCACCATCATCATATAATACTCTGATCTTATTACTACACCATTTATTTACAATTGAATACATATGGCTATTATCATAATTATAACAATCATCATCATTGCTTTTTTCCATTATATCAATATTACTGATAATACAAATATTATCGCATACCATTCTTTCAAAATTCCTGTCTACATTGGGTATGTTAAGTTCGCTCTTAGTATTTTCTGTTACAGTCAGGTAAGTTACCTCTCTCTCTCTCTCTCAAAATATCCCTCATCATACCACCAAGTCACACTCTCTCTCTCAATATATGCAGGGGGCACTACAACTTTATTACTGCACCACCTATCAAATGCACAAAAAATCAAGGGACAACTATTTGCAGACCATATGTCTCCCAAATACACTTGTAAAGCCTTTTCTTTACCCCCAACTACAACATCATGGGAAAAATTTACCCCCTGCAACCCCTCTACCTGTATACCTCTCTCCACTTTCTCTCTGACTCATCAACACCCACTAACATTCCATTATTACATTCTATCTCCTCTAAAACTTCATCACCACTATTTTTAATTATATCATCGTAATTCTCAACACCGCTTACCTTATCGTCTTTATATGATAACTGACCGTCTTTATTTTCATTTTCGTTTAATTTATCGGTCTCTTTACTACTTTCTACCCCCATTTTAATCTCACAATTATCATCTACTTTTTTCTTTTTAAAGTTATTAATTATGTCATCTACTCTTGCATTTTGTTTATCAAACTTCTGACTGACTGATTCTCTGATTTGTTCTTGCATATTCTCACAACGTTCATGAATTTCATTCATTTGTTTCTTAAAATTCAAATTTTGTTGTTTAATCTCCCCTCTCATCAACTTGATCTCATTATTTTGCATCTCAAATTTATCATTCATTTTAGTGTCACTAATGTCAAAACGACTGTTTACTTCATCGAACTTTCGATCGTTGACATCAAAACGACTATTCATGTTTATAGTCTGCTTTTCTAACATTACTTGTATCATTTTAAACATCTCATAACTATCATCTTTTTTGTTTTCATATCGAGTTGAGATGGGTGTTACTTGCATTCTATCTAACTCAACAGATTCGGTGGTACTAGACTCGCCGATCTGACTTATTGGCGTTGAATAACCTCCCATCTCACTCGTAAACGTTTTGTCAGTTACGCTGACATTTACATTTTTATCTGCATCTTGAAAAAATTTTTTAAATATATTTCTTTTCAAAATATTACTATATATCTAACATATACTACAATCGCAACATAACCTTATTACTTACGTATTAAGTACATTCCTCTTTTCCAATAACCATTCTGTTTCTATGTGCAGGCTTGTTTATATAAATTTTATTTATATAAAGTCACTGTTCGGGCACCCATTTGTTAACAAATTTCTTACTTTATTTTTAACTGACTTACCTTTTGTAATCTTGTTAACCTTTGCACTTTGTTTACCATGCTGATTCACCATGTGGTGTTGTGCCAACATAATATTTTTTACGTTCGGGTTCCAGGATTCTTAAGCGAGCGCAGAAACGGAATGGTTATTTAGAAATAATCGACTCTGATATCATTTGTTAAAACTTGTGTTTTAATTGTCTGAAATTTTCAATCTTTCAATAATAAAACAGAAAAACAAGATGGAGTCATACTCCTTTGGTTAAATCCAAATACAAAATGGCTGCGATATATTTTCGCTTCATCTGCCTTTAGGTATGATACTTTACACTTTATATACTTTAATCCCAATTGATTCTGATTACCTATTTAAATAAATCTCTGCCATTACTGCAGTTTTAACTTCAAGTTATTACTTATATTAATCACGTAACGTTAACCAATGCTTGTGATTATTTGTGTGTGTGTATATATATATACATATATACCGGTATACACGCACACATGCTCATGCACAAACTAATTTTAACAGTACATTTTTTGACATTTTAATTGAGCTCAATGAATATGTTTCTTTAATTTAACATTTTGTGAAAGGTTTACTTTCCTGCTGTTGACCGAAGATCTTTTCTGGCGTCCCTCATGGTTCATCTGTTGTTCGGCGAAATATTAAATGTTTCTCTCCTTTTTTACTGCACCCACTGACTCTAAGTTACATTTTTATACTGGTAGTTCTCCAATAGTTTAAATTTTCACAATTTTTGTTACATTTTGAATACTTTTGAATACTTGCTGGCCAGCAATTTATGTAGCGTGCAGTTCGCACGGAAGATGTTAGGCAACTGAGAACGACAATATGGCGCTTATTTCCCAAGTGGAAGGGTTGTAGCGTCATCAAATCTATTGTTTTTGGTGATGACGTCTTTGTTTTTTGAGGTGCAGCAATTACGTCTGGCGTTCCTTGAGTGACGTTTACATACGATCGGCAGGTTGTTTTGGCGAAGTCGCTGACACTGAGCACGTACGCCACTGACCTTGACGCTGACCCTTCATGACTTTCTGCATTGTTTCATACGTTTGGGAAAACTTTACTCTCACACATACAAAATTAATTTAAATTCACAATAAAATTATATCTGTTGCTTCTCCAAAATCCCTACATGGACCTATTTGTACCGTTACAATACCCCCTCAATGAGAGGTTTTATGACAAAGCATAAAAACTCTCATTGACACATTCATACTTCCTAAAGGGATCAGCTAGGATATGTTGCCACAACCCCCTGTATTGTTTATACAAAAAGAATATCAGTCACTTACCCCTTGGTCAAATGATGGTGACAGCACCTGCATGACCTTACTGGACTTCTCTTTCGAGATCCCAACACCGCAAGGCCAGTCAGGCACTTGACGTTCCTGCTCTGACGCGCTGGCCAGCTCAGGACCGCCGTCACAGCATCACCCAACTCTGAAACATTGAAATAAAAATCAAATAGTGGCCTTGTACAATGCCATATCCTCAACTGATCTTTTTCCCCTTAGCTACATTGGTTTACGTTAATAAGCATTGGTTTTTTTTCCTTAACTCCTAATATCTCTAATACATAGAGGAAAACAAGATTTATGATAGATGTATCCTTCTCTAATTTCATTCCTACATATTTATCAAAATTTCGACTCCAATCAATAATATTTTAACTCTTTTCCATTTCACCAGAAGAAATATAAATCTTTACCCTAATGCAATGATATTTAAAACAATGAATTAAGTTTAATAGAATCAACAAAAAAATCTATCTATATAATTCTTGCATATAACAAAACAGAACGTTTGCATATGAGTTCACTCCTTCAGAACACTATCTATTAAAATTATTGATCATATTTCATGATCCTCTTCCTTTAAAACAAAATCATAACTATCTTTTATGATCAACCTTTAAATTTTTAACATTGCTACATTTATATTAAAGAAACAATTCACATTTAAATACTTTGTAAAGAAAATTATAAATATTACAACTTGAACATTCTCTTAACTCTGTTTATATCAAACTTTAATTTATTTAACATATATTGTACCATTATATTCTCAAAAAAAATTCAAATTTATTATCAACCTTCATGTTACATAACCTTTCATATATTATTACATTTCTACTATAAATTTGCTATTTAACATTTTCCTCTTTAATTAGTTTGGGTGACTCTCAGTTATTCACTATGATTTGATTTATATGGGCATTTATACCTATAACCTTACTCCCTTTCTTTCTACTAACAACCACTAACAGATTTGCATAGGGTGACACCAATCTCTCAATAATAATCCCCTTCAACACTAATTCCACTTATACCATTTCCCTCTAAAATAAAATATCTAATACCCTCTTTGTAACTAGGATGTGTGTTCCCAACCTTGGCAATTCCATTCATAACCTTTTGCCCTTCCCATAATCTCGGCAAACACTCTTCGACCCTTCACAATTACCTGCCCAACGACGCACATTGATCACTCCTTACCACCTCACCCTCACTACAAAATTTCACCATCAACTATTTACTCTCTATTTACATTACTCTCTCGTTCTACATATATGCACTCCCACTACTGTGTCCCTACTACTAACCCGTTTCTGTAATATTTTTATTCCACAAATCTTATTTCACAAAACACCCATTAAAATTAACTCTGATTTACTCAAATGCCTTATTTAAACAATCATTACCCCAAACAAATTCTCTTACCACCTTTAAATCAATTAATTCGTCTATAATTTATTTTAATTCAATCAGTTATTTAAACACAATATTACTTTAATTACCTTCCAAAACAATTACAATTCATTTATTACAGACTCTCATTATTTATTTAGTCTGCTTAAATATTATTATTATTAAAATCAATTTATACTACATGCACACATTGTTTACATAAAATACATTTCACAACACAAACACAATTAATTTCACTATAAATTTATTTACAATTCTTCGTCATTAATTTTCTGTTTACCACACCTCATTTCATAAGTTAGCAAGGTCATCACCATAAACTAAAATATTTAAAATGTCCATTCACTGATTTTTTATTTAACCACCATCATCATATAATACTCTGATCTTATTACTACACCATTTATTTACAATTGAATACATATGGCTATTATCATAATTATAACAATCATCATCATTGCTTTTTTCCATTATATCAATATTACTGATAATACAAATATTATCGCATACCATTCTTTCAAAATTCCTGTCTACATTGGGTATGTTAAGTTCGCTCTTAGTATTTTCTGTTACAGTCAGGTAAGTTACCTCTCTCTCTCTCTCTCAAAATATCCCTCATCATACCACCAAGTCACACTCTCTCTCTCAATATATGCAGGGGGCACTACAACTTTATTACTGCACCACCTATCAAATGCACAAAAAATCAAGGGACAACTATTTGCAGACCATATGTCTCCCAAATACACTTGTAAAGCCTTTTCTTTACCCCCAACTACAACATCATGGGAAAAATTTATCCCCTGCAACCCCTCTACCTGTATACTCTCTCTCCACTTTCTCTCTGACTCATCAACACCCACTAACATTCCATTATTACATTCTATCTCCTCTAAAACTTCATCACCACTATTTTTAATTATATCATCGTAATTCTCAACACCACTTACCTTATCGTCTTTATATGATAACTGACCGTCTTTATTTTCATTTTCGTTTAATTTATCGGTCTCTTTACTACTTTCTACCCCCATTTTAATCTCACAATTATCATCTACTTTTTTCTTTTTAAAGTTATTAATTATGTCATCTACTCTTGCATTTTGTTTATCAAACTTCTGACTGACTGATTCTCTGATTTGTTCTTGCATATTCTCACAACGTTCATGAATTTCATTCATTTGTTTCTTAAAATTCAAATTTTGTTGTTTAATCTCCCCTCTCATCAACTTGATCTCATTATTTTGCATCTCAAATGTATCATTCATTTTAGTGTCACTAATGTCAAAACGACTGTTTACTTCATCGAACTTTCGATCGTTGACATCAAAACGACTATTCATGTTTATAGTCTGCTTTTCTAACATTACTTGTATCATTTTAAACATCTCATAACTATCATCTTTTTTGTTTTCATATCGAGTTGAGATGGGTGTTACTTGCATTCTATCTAACTCAACAGATTCGGTGGTACTAGACTCGCCGATCTGACTTATTGGCGTTGAATAACCTCCCATCTCACTCGTAAACGTTTTGTCAGTTACGCTGACATTTACATTTCTATCTGCATCTTGAAAAAATTTTTTAATATATTTCTTTTCAAAATATTACTATATATCTAACATATACTACAATCGCAACATAACCTTATTACTTACGTATTAAGTACATTCCTCTTTTCCAATAACCATTCTGTTTCTATGTGCAGGCTTGTTTATATAAATTTTATTTATATAAAGTCACTGTTCGGGCACCCATTTGTTAACAAATTTCTTACTTAATTTTTTTATTTTTAACTGACTTACCTTTTGTAATCTTGTTAACCTTTGCACTTTGTTTACCATGCTGATTCACCATGTGGTGTTGTGCCAACATAATATTTTTTACGTTCGGGTTCCAGGATTCTTAAGCGAGCGCAGAAACAGAATGGTTATTTAGAAATAATCGACTCTGATATCATTTGTTAAAACTTGTGTTTTAATTGTCTGAAATTTTCAGTCTTTCAATAATAAAACAGAAAAACAAGATGGAGTCATACTCCTTTGGTTAAATCCAAATACAAAATGGCTGCGATATATTTTCGCTTCATCTGCCTTTAGGTATGATACTTTACACTTTATATACTTTAATCCCAATTGATTCTGATTACCTATTTAAATAAATCTCTGCCATTACTGCAGTTTTAACTTCAAGTTATTACTTATATTAATCACGTAACGTTAACCAATGCTTGTGATTATTTGTGTGTGTATATATATATATATATATATATATATACCGGTATACACGCACACATGCTCATGCACAAACTAATTTTAACAGTACATTTTTTGACATTTTAATTGAGCTCAATGAATATGTTTCTTTAATTTAACATTTTGTGAAAGGTTTACTTTCCTGCTGTTGACCGAAGATCTTTTCTGGCGTCCCTCATGGTTCATCTGTTGTTCGGCGAAATATTAAATGTTTCTCTCCTTTTTTACTGCACCCACTGACTCTAAGTTAAATTTTTATACTGGTAGTTCTCCAATAGTTTAAATTTTCACAATTTTTGTTACATTTTGAATACTTGCTGGCCAGCAATTTATGTAGCGTGCAGTTCGCACGGAAGATGTTAGGCAACTGAGAACGACAATATGGCGCTTATTTCCCAAGTGGAAGGGTTGTAGCGTCATCAAATCTATTGTTTTTGGTGATGACGTCTTTGTTTTTTGAGGTGCAGCAATTACGTCTGGCGTTCCTTGAGTGACGTTTACATACGATCGGCAGGTTGTTTTGGCGAAGTCGCTGACACTGAGCACGTACGCCACTGACCTTGACGCTGACCCTTCATGACTTTCTGCATTGTTTCATACGTTTGGGAAAACTTTACTCTCACACATACAAAATTAATTTAAATTCACAATAAAATTATATCTGTTGCTTCTCCAAAATCCCTACATGGACCTATTTGTACCGTTACAATACCCCCTCAATGAGAGGTTTTATGACAAAGCATAAAAACTCTCATTGACACATTCATACTTCCTAAAGGGATCAGCTAGGATATGTTGCCACAACCCCCTGTATTGTTTATACAAAAAGAATATCAGTCACTTACCCCTTGGTCAAATGATGGTGACAGCACCTGCATGACCTTACTGGACTTCTCTTTCGAGATCCCAACACCGCAAGGCCAGTCAGGCACTTGACGTTCCTGCTCTGACGCGCTGGCCAGCTCAGGACCGCCGTCACAGCATCACCCAACTCTGAAACATTGAAATAAAAATCAAATAGTGGCCTTGTACAATGCCATATCCTCAACTGATCTTTTTCCCCTTAGCTACATTGGTTTACGTTAATAAGCATTGGTTTTTTTCCTTAACTCCTAATATCTCTAATACATAGAGGAAAACAAGATTTATGATAGATGTATCCTTCTCTAATTTCATTCCTACATATTTATCAAAATTTCGACTCCAATCAATAATATTTTAACTCTTTTCCATTTCACCAGAAGAAATATAAATCTTTACCCTAATGCAATGATATTTAAAACAATGAATTAAGTTTAATAGAATCAACAAAAAAATCTATCTATATAATTCTTGCATATAACAAAACAGAACGTTTGCATATGAGTTCACTCCTTCAGAACACTATCTATTAAAATTATTGATCATATTTCATGATCCTCTTCCTTTAAAACAAAATCATAACTATCTTTTATGATCAACCTTTAAATTTTTAACATTGCTACATTTATATTAAAGAAACAATTCACATTTAAATACTTTGTAAAGAAAATTATAAATATTACAACTTGAACATTCTCTTAACTCTGTTTATATCAAACTTTAATTTATTTAACATATATTGTACCATTATATTCTCAAAAAAAATTCAAATTTATTATCAACCTTCATGTTACATAACCTTTCATATATTATTACATTTCTACTATAAATTTGCTATTTAACATTTTCCTCTTTAATTAGTTTGGGTGACTCTCAGTTATTCACTATGATTTGATTTATATGGGCATTTATACCTATAACCTTACTCCCTTTCTTTCTACTAACAACCACTAACAGATTTGCATAGGGTGACACCAATCTCTCAATAATAATCCCCTTCAACACTAATTCCACTTATACCATTTCCCTCTAAAATAAAATATCTAATACCCTCTTTGTAACTAGGATGTGTGTTCCCAACCTTGGCAATTCCATTCATAACCTTTTGCCCTTCCCATAATCTCGGCAAACACTCTTCGACCCTTCACAATTACCTGCCCAACGACGCACATTGATCACTCCTTACCACCTCACCCTCACTACAAAATTTCACCATCAACTATTTACTCTCTATTTACATTACTCTCTCGTTCTACATATATGCACTCCCACTACTGTGTCCCTACTACTAACCCGTTTCTGTAATATTTTTATTCCACAAATCTTATTTCACAAAACACCCATTAAAATTAACTCTGATTTACTCAAATGCCTTATTTAAACAATCATTACCCCAAACAAATTCTCTTACCACCTTTAAATCAATTAATTCGTCTATAATTTATTTTAATTCAATCAGTTATTTAAACACAATATTACTTTAATTACCTTCCAAAACAATTACAATTCATTTATTACAGACTCTCATTATTTATTTAGTCTGCTTAAATATTATTATTATTAAAATCAATTTATACTACATGCACACATTGTTTACATAAAATACATTTCACAACACAAACACAATTAATTTCACTATAAATTTATTTACAATTCTTCGTCATTAATTTTCTGTTTACCACACCTCATTTCATAAGTTAGCAAGGTCATCACCATAAACTAAAATATTTAAAATGTCCATTCACTGATTTTTTATTTAACCACCATCATCATATAATACTCTGATCTTATTACTACACCATTTATTTACAATTGAATACATATGGCTATTATCATAATTATAACAATCATCATCATTGCTTTTTTCCATTATATCAATATTACTGATAATACAAATATTATCGCATACCATTCTTTCAAAATTCCTGTCTACATTGGGTATGTTAAGTTCGCTCTTAGTATTTTCTGTTACAGTCAGGTAAGTTACCTCTCTCTCTCTCTCTCTCAAAATATCCCTCATCATACCACCAAGTCACACTCTCTCTCTCAATATATGCAGGGGGCACTACAACTTTATTACTGCACCACCTATCAAATGCACAAAAAATCAAGGGACAACTATTTGCAGACCATATGTCTCCCAAATACACTTGTAAAGCCTTTTCTTTACCCCCAACTACAACATCATGGGAAAAATTTATCCCCTGCAACCCCTCTACCTGTATACTCTCTCTCCACTTTCTCTCTGACTCATCAACACCCACTAACATTCCATTATTACATTCTATCTCCTCTAAAACTTCATCACCACTATTTTTAATTATATCATCGTAATTCTCAACACCACTTACCTTATCGTCTTTATATGATAACTGACCGTCTTTATTTTCATTTTCGTTTAATTTATCGGTCTCTTTACTACTTTCTACCCCCATTTTAATCTCACAATTATCATCTACTTTTTTCTTTTTAAAGTTATTAATTATGTCATCTACTCTTGCATTTTGTTTATCAAACTTCTGACTGACTGATTCTCTGATTTGTTCTTGCATATTCTCACAACGTTCATGAATTTCATTCATTTGTTTCTTAAAATTCAAATTTTGTTGTTTAATCTCCCCTCTCATCAACTTGATCTTATTATTTTGCATCTCAAATGTATCATTCATTTTAGTGTCACTAATGTCAAAACGACTGTTTACTTCATCGAACTTTCGATCGTTGACATCAAAACGACTATTCATGTTTATAGTCTGCTTTTCTAACATTACTTGTATCATTTTAAACATCTCATAACTATCATCTTTTTTGTTTTCATATCGAGTTGAGATGGGTGTTACTTGCATTCTATCTAACTCAACAGATTCGGTGGTACTAGACTCGCCGATCTGACTTATTGGCGTTGAATAACCTCCCATCTCACTCGTAAACGTTTTGTCAGTTACGCTGACATTTACATTTCTATCTGCATCTTGAAAAAATTTTTTAATATATTTCTTTTCAAAATATTACTATATATCTAACATATACTACAATCGCAACATAACCTTATTACTTACGTATTAAGTACATTCCTCTTTTCCAATAACCATTCTGTTTCTATGTGCAGGCTTGTTTATATAAATTTTATTTATATAAAGTCACTGTTCGGGCACCCATTTGTTAACAAATTTCTTACTTAATTTTTTTATTTTTAACTGACTTACCTTTTGTAATCTTGTTAACCTTTGCACTTTGTTTACCATGCTGATTCACCATGTGGTGTTGTGCCAACATAATATTTTTTACGTTCGGGTTCCAGGATTCTTAAGCGAGCGCAGAAACAGAATGGTTATTTAGAAATAATCGACTCTGATATCATTTGTTAAAACTTGTGTTTTAATTGTCTGAAATTTTCAGTCTTTCAATAATAAAACAGAAAAACAAGATGGAGTCATACTCCTTTGGTTAAATCCAAATACAAAATGGCTGCGATATATTTTCGCTTCATCTGCCTTTAGGTATGATACTTTACACTTTATATACTTTAATCCCAATTGATTCTGATTACCTATTTAAATAAATCTCTGCCATTACTGCAGTTTTAACTTCAAGTTATTACTTATATTAATCACGTAACGTTAACCAATGCTTGTGATTATTTGTGTGTGTATATATATATATATATATATATACCGGTATACACGCACACATGCTCATGCACAAACTAATTTTAACAGTACATTTTTTGACATTTTAATTGAGCTCAATGAATATGTTTCTTTAATTTAACATTTTGTGAAAGGTTTACTTTCCTGCTGTTGACCGAAGATCTTTTCTGGCGTCCCTCATGGTTCATCTGTTGTTCGGCGAAATATTAAATGTTTCTCTCCTTTTTTACTGCACCCACTGACTCTAAGTTAAATTTTTATACTGGTAGTTCTCCAATAGTTTAAATT
The DNA here is from genome assembly GCA_034769895.1 of Magicicada septendecula. Taxonomy (NCBI): domain Eukaryota; kingdom Metazoa; phylum Arthropoda; class Insecta; order Hemiptera; family Cicadidae; genus Magicicada; species Magicicada septendecula. Next base: position 199,960,059 of record CM068371.1, on the reverse strand, counting down.
TTCACAATTTTTGTTACATTTTGAATACTTGCTGGCCAGCAATTTATGTAGCGTGCAGTTCGCACGGAAGATGTTAGGCAACTGAGAACGACAATATGGCGCTTATTTCCCAAGTGGAAGGGTTGTAGCGTCATCAAATCTATTGTTTTTGGTGATGACGTCTTTGTTTTTTGAGGTGCAGCAATTACGTCTGGCGTTCCTTGAGTGACGTTTACATACGATCGGCAGGTTGTTTTGGCGAAGTCGCTGACACTGAGCACGTACGCCACTGACCTTGACGCTGACCCTTCATGACTTTCTGCATTGTTTCATACGTTTGGGAAAACTTTACTCTCACACATACAAAATTAATTTAAATTCACAATAAAATTATATCTGTTGCTTCTCCAAAATCCCTACATGGACCTATTTGTACCGTTACAATACCCCCTCAATGAGAGGTTTTATGACAAAGCATAAAAACTCTCATTGACACATTCATACTTCCTAAAGGGATCAGCTAGGATATGTTGCCACAACCCCCTGTATTGTTTATACAAAAAGAATATCAGTCACTTACCCCTTGGTCAAATGATGGTGACAGCACCTGCATGACCTTACTGGACTTCTCTTTCGAGATCCCAACACCGCAAGGCCAGTCAGGCACTTGACGTTCCTGCTCTGACGCGCTGGCCAGCTCAGGACCGCCGTCACAGCATCACCCAACTCTGAAACATTGAAATAAAAATCAAATAGTGGCCTTGTACAATGCCATATCCTCAACTGATCTTTTTCCCCGTAGCTACATTGGTTTACGTTAATAAGCATTGGTTTTTTTCCTTAACTCCTAATATCTCTAATACATAGAGGAAAACAAGATTTATGATAGATGTATCCTTCTCTAATTTCATTCCTACATATTTATCAAAATTTCGACTCCAATCAATAATATTTTAACTCTTTTCCATTTCACCAGAAGAAATATAAATCTTTACCCTAATGCAATGATATTTAAAACAATGAATTAAGTTTAATAGAATCAACAAAAAAATCTATCTATATAATTCTTGCATATAACAAAACAGAACGTTTGCATATGAGTTCACTCCTTCAGAACACTATCTATTAAAATTATTGATCATCTTTCATGATCCTCTTCCTTTAAAACAAAATCATAACTATCTTTTATGATCAACCTAAAATTTTTAACATTGCTACATTTATATTAAAGAAACAATTCACATTTAAATACTTTGTAAAGAAAATTATAAATATTACAACTTGAACATTCTCTTAACTCTTTTTATATCAAACTTTAATTTATTTAACATATATTGTACCATTATATTCTCAAAAAAAATTCAAATTTATTATCAACCTTCATGTTACATAACCTTTCATATATTATTACATTTCTACTATAAATTTGCTATTTAACATTTTCCTCTTTAATTAGTTTGGGTGACTCTCAGTTATTCACTATGATTTGATTTATATGGGCATTTATACCTATAACCTTACTCCCTTTCTTTCTACTAACAACCACTAACAGATTTGCATAGGGTGACACCAATCTCTCAATAATAATCCCCTTCAACACTAATTCCACTTATACCATTTCCCTCTTAAAATAAAATATCTAATACCCTCTTTGTAACTAGGATGTGTGTTCCCAACCTTGGCAATTCCATTCATAACCTTTTGCCCTTCCCATAATCTCGGCAAACACTCTTCGACCCTTCACAATTACCTGCCCAACGACGCACATTGATCACTCCTTACCACCTCACCCTCACTACAAAATTTCACCATCAACTATTTACTCTCCATTTACATTACTCTCTCGTTCTACATATATGCACTCCCACTACTGTGTCCCTACTACTAACCCGTTTCTGTAATATTTTTATTCCACAAATCTTATTTCACAAAACACCCATTAAAATTAACTCTGATTTACTCAAATGCCTTATTTAAACAATCATTACCCCAAACAAATTCTCTTACCACCTTTAAATCAATTAATTCGTCTATAATTTATTTTAATTCAATCAGTTATTTAAACACAATATTACTTTAATTACCTTCCAAAACAATTACAATTCATTTATTACAGACTCTCATTATTTATTTAGTCTGCTTAAATATTATTATTATTAAAATCAATTTATACTACATGGACACATTGTTTACATAAAATACATTTCACAACACAAACACAATTAATTTCACTATAAATTTATTTACAATTCTTCGTCATTAATTTTCTGTTTACCACACCTCATTTCATAAGTTAGCAAGGTCATCACCATAAACTAAAATATTTAAAATGTCCATTCACTGATTTTTTATTTAACCACCATCATCATATAATACTCTGATCTTATTACTACACCATTTATTTACAATTGAATACATATGGCTATTATCATAATTATAACAATCATCATCATTGCTTTTTTCCATTATATCAATATTACTGATAATACAAATATTATCGCATACCATTCTTTCAAAATTCCTGTCTACATTGGGTATGTTAAGTTCGCTCTTAGTATTTTCTGTTACAGTCAGGTAAGTTACCTCTCTCTCTCTCTCTCAAAATATCCCTCATCATACCACCAAGTCACACTCTCTCTCTCAATATATGCAGGGGGCACTACAACTTTATTACTGCACCACCTATCAAATGCACAAAAAATCAAGGGACAACTATTTGCAGACCATATGTCTCCCAAATACACTTGTAAAGCCTTTTCTTTACCCCCAACTACAACATCATGGGAAAAATTTACCCCCTGCAACCCCTCTACCTGTATACCTCTCTCCACTTTCTCTCTGACTCATCAACACCCACTAACATTCCATTATTACATTCTATCTCCTCTAAAACTTCATCACCACTATTTTTAATTATATCATCGTAATTCTCAACACCGCTTACCTTATCGTCTTTATATGATAACTGACCGTCTTTATTTTCATTTTCGTTTAATTTATCGGTCTCTTTACTACTTTCTACCCCCATTTTAATCTCACAATTATCATCTACTTTTTTCTTTTTAAAGTTATTAATTATGTCATCTACTCTTGCATTTTGTTTATCAAACTTCTGACTGACTGATTCTCTGATTTGTTCTTGCATATTCTCACAACGTTCATGAATTTCATTCATTTGTTTCTTAAAATTCAAATTTTGTTGTTTAATCTCCCCTCTCATCAACTTGATCTCATTATTTTGCATCTCAAATTTATCATTCATTTTAGTGTCACTAATGTCAAAACGACTGTTTACTTCATCGAACTTTCGATCGTTGACATCAAAACGACTATTCATGTTTATAGTCTGCTTTTCTAACATTACTTGTATCATTTTAAACATCTCATAACTATCATCTTTTTTGTTTTCATATCGAGTTGAGATGGGTGTTACTTGCATTCTATCTAACTCAACAGATTCGGTGGTACTAGACTCGCCGATCTGACTTATTGGCGTTGAATAACCTCCCATCTCACTCGTAAACGTTTTGTCAGTTACGCTGACATTTACATTTTTATCTGCATCTTGAAAAAATTTTTTAAATATATTTCTTTTCAAAATATTACTATATATCTAACATATACTACAATCGCAACATAACCTTATTACTTACGTATTAAGTACATTCCTCTTTTCCAATAACCATTCTGTTTCTATGTGCAGGCTTGTTTATATAAATTTTATTTATATAAAGTCACTGTTCGGGCACCCATTTGTTAACAAATTTCTTACTTTATTTTTAACTGACTTACCTTTTGTAATCTTGTTAACCTTTGCACTTTGTTTACCATGCTGATTCACCATGTGGTGTTGTGCCAACATAATATTTTTTACGTTCGGGTTCCAGGATTCTTAAGCGAGCGCAGAAACGGAATGGTTATTTAGAAATAATCGACTCTGATATCATTTGTTAAAACTTGTGTTTTAATTGTCTGAAATTTTCAATCTTTCAATAATAAAACAGAAAAACAAGATGGAGTCATACTCCTTTGGTTAAATCCAAATACAAAATGGCTGCGATATATTTTCGCTTCATCTGCCTTTAGGTATGATACTTTACACTTTATATACTTTAATCCCAATTGATTCTGATTACCTATTTAAATAAATCTCTGCCATTACTGCAGTTTTAACTTCAAGTTATTACTTATATTAATCACGTAACGTTAACCAATGCTTGTGATTATTTGTGTGTGTATATATATATATATATATATATATATATACCGGTATACACGCACACATGCTCATGCACAAACTAATTTTAACAGTACATTTTTTGACATTTTAATTGAGCTCAATGAATATGTTTCTTTAATTTAACATTTTGTGAAAGGTTTACTTTCCTGCTGTTGACCGAAGATCTTTTCTGGCGTCCCTCATGGTTCATCTGTTGTTCGGCGAAATATTAAATGTTTCTCTCCTTTTTTACTGCACCCACTGACTCTAAGTTAAATTTTTATACTGGTAGTTCTCCAATAGTTTAAATTTTCACAATTTTTGTTACATTTTGAATACTTGCTGGCCAGCAATTTATGTAGCGTGCAGTTCGCACGGAAGATGTTAGGCAACTGAGAACGACAATATGGCGCTTATTTCCCAAGTGGAAGGGTTGTAGCGTCATCAAATCTATTGTTTTTGGTGATGACGTCTTTGTTTTTTGAGGTGCAGCAATTACGTCTGGCGTTCCTTGAGTGACGTTTACATACGATCGGCAGGTTGTTTTGGCGAAGTCGCTGACACTGAGCACGTACGCCACTGACCTTGACGCTGACCCTTCATGACTTTCTGCATTGTTTCATACGTTTGGGAAAACTTTACTCTCACACATACAAAATTAATTTAAATTCACAATAAAATTATATCTGTTGCTTCTCCAAAATCCCTACATGGACCTATTTGTACCGTTACAATACCCCCTCAATGAGAGGTTTTATGACAAAGCATAAAAACTCTCATTGACACATTCATACTTCCTAAAGGGATCAGCTAGGATATGTTGCCACAACCCCCTGTATTGTTTATACAAAAAGAATATCAGTCACTTACCCCTTGGTCAAATGATGGTGACAGCACCTGCATGACCTTACTGGACTTCTCTTTCGAGATCCCAACACCGCAAGGCCAGTCAGGCACTTGACGTTCCTGCTCTGACGCGCTGGCCAGCTCAGGACCGCCGTCACAGCATCACCCAACTCTGAAACATTGAAATAAAAATCAAATAGTGGCCTTGTACAATGCCATATCCTCAACTGATCTTTTTCCCCTTAGCTACATTGGTTTACGTTAATAAGCATTGGTTTTTTTTCCTTAACTCCTAATATCTCTAATACATAGAGGAAAACAAGATTTATGATAGATGTATCCTTCTCTAATTTCATTCCTACATATTTATCAAAATTTCGACTCCAATCAATAATATTTTAACTCTTTTCCATTTCACCAGAAGAAATATAAATCTTTACCCTAATGCAATGATATTTAAAACAATGAATTAAGTTTAATAGAATCAACAAAAAAATCTATCTATATAATTCTTGCATATAACAAAACAGAACGTTTGCATATGAGTTCACTCCTTCAGAACACTATCTATTAAAATTATTGATCATATTTCATGATCCTCTTCCTTTAAAACAAAATCATAACTATCTTTTATGATCAACCTTTAAATTTTTAACATTGCTACATTTATATTAAAGAAACAATTCACATTTAAATACTTTGTAAAGAAAATTATAAATATTACAACTTGAACATTCTCTTAACTCTGTTTATATCAAACTTTAATTTATTTAACATATATTGTACCATTATATTCTCAAAAAAAATTCAAATTTATTATCAACCTTCATGTTACATAACCTTTCATATATTATTACATTTCTACTATAAATTTGCTATTTAACATTTTCCTCTTTAATTAGTTTGGGTGACTCTCAGTTATTCACTATGATTTGATTTATATGGGCATTTATACCTATAACCTTACTCCCTTTCTTTCTACTAACAACCACTAACAGATTTGCATAGGGTGACACCAATCTCTCAATAATAATCCCCTTCAACACTAATTCCACTTATACCATTTCCCTCTAAAATAAAATATCTAATACCCTCTTTGTAACTAGGATGTGTGTTCCCAACCTTGGCAATTCCATTCATAACCTTTTGCCCTTCCCATAATCTCGGCAAACACTCTTCGACCCTTCACAATTACCTGCCCAACGACGCACATTGATCACTCCTTACCACCTCACCCTCACTACAAAATTTCACCATCAACTATTTACTCTCTATTTACATTACTCTCTCGTTCTACATATATGCACTCCCACTACTGTGTCCCTACTACTAACCCGTTTCTGTAATATTTTTATTCCACAAATCTTATTTCACAAAACACCCATTAAAATTAACTCTGATTTACTCAAATGCCTTATTTAAACAATCATTACCCCAAACAAATTCTCTTACCACCTTTAAATCAATTAATTCGTCTATAATTTATTTTAATTCAATCAGTTATTTAAACACAATATTACTTTAATTACCTTCCAAAACAATTACAATTCATTTATTACAGACTCTCATTATTTATTTAGTCTGCTTAAATATTATTATTATTAAAATCAATTTATACTACATGCACACATTGTTTACATAAAATACATTTCACAACACAAACACAATTAATTTCACTATAAATTTATTTACAATTCTTCGTCATTAATTTTCTGTTTACCACACCTCATTTCATAAGTTAGCAAGGTCATCACCATAAACTAAAATATTTAAAATGTCCATTCACTGATTTTTTATTTAACCACCATCATCATATAATACTCTGATCTTATTACTACACCATTTATTTACAATTGAATACATATGGCTATTATCATAATTATAACAATCATCATCATTGCTTTTTTCCATTATATCAATATTACTGATAATACAAATATTATCGCATACCATTCTTTCAAAATTCCTGTCTACATTGGGTATGTTAAGTTCGCTCTTAGTATTTTCTGTTACAGTCAGGTAAGTTACCTCTCTCTCTCTCTCTCAAAATATCCCTCATCATACCACCAAGTCACACTCTCTCTCTCAATATATGCAGGGGGCACTACAACTTTATTACTGCACCACCTATCAAATGCACAAAAAATCAAGGGACAACTATTTGCAGACCATATGTCTCCCAAATACACTTGTAAAGCCTTTTCTTTACCCCCAACTACAACATCATGGGAAAAATTTATCCCCTGCAACCCCTCTACCTGTATACTCTCTCTCCACTTTCTCTCTGACTCATCAACACCCACTAACATTCCATTATTACATTCTATCTCCTCTAAAACTTCATCACCACTATTTTTAATTATATCATCGTAATTCTCAACACCACTTACCTTATCGTCTTTATATGATAACTGACCGTCTTTATTTTCATTTTCGTTTAATTTATCGGTCTCTTTACTACTTTCTACCCCCATTTTAATCTCACAATTATCATCTACTTTTTTCTTTTTAAAGTTATTAATTATGTCATCTACTCTTGCATTTTGTTTATCAAACTTCTGACTGACTGATTCTCTGATTTGTTCTTGCATATTCTCACAACGTTCATGAATTTCATTCATTTGTTTCTTAAAATTCAAATTTTGTTGTTTAATCTCCCCTCTCATCAACTTGATCTCATTATTTTGCATCTCAAATGTATCATTCATTTTAGTGTCACTAATGTCAAAACGACTGTTTACTTCATCGAACTTTCGATCGTTGACATCAAAACGACTATTCATGTTTATAGTCTGCTTTTCTAACATTACTTGTATCATTTTAAACATCTCATAACTATCATCTTTTTTGTTTTCATATCGAGTTGAGATGGGTGTTACTTGCATTCTATCTAACTCAACAGATTCGGTGGTACTAGACTCGCCGATCTGACTTATTGGCGTTGAATAACCTCCCATCTCACTCGTAAACGTTTTGTCAGTTACGCTGACATTTACATTTCTATCTGCATCTTGAAAAAATTTTTTAATATATTTCTTTTCAAAATATTACTATATATCTAACATATACTACAATCGCAACATAACCTTATTACTTACGTATTAAGTACATTCCTCTTTTCCAATAACCATTCTGTTTCTATGTGCAGGCTTGTTTATATAAATTTTATTTATATAAAGTCACTGTTCGGGCACCCATTTGTTAACAAATTTCTTACTTAATTTTTTTATTTTTAACTGACTTACCTTTTGTAATCTTGTTAACCTTTGCACTTTGTTTACCATGCTGATTCACCATGTGGTGTTGTGCCAACATAATATTTTTTACGTTCGGGTTCCAGGATTCTTAAGCGAGCGCAGAAACAGAATGGTTATTTAGAAATAATCGACTCTGATATCATTTGTTAAAACTTGTGTTTTAATTGTCTGAAATTTTCAGTCTTTCAATAATAAAACAGAAAAACAAGATGGAGTCATACTCCTTTGGTTAAATCCAAATACAAAATGGCTGCGATATATTTTCGCTTCATCTGCCTTTAGGTATGATACTTTACACTTTATATACTTTAATCCCAATTGATTCTGATTACCTATTTAAATAAATCTCTGCCATTACTGCAGTTTTAACTTCAAGTTATTACTTATATTAATCACGTAACGTTAACCAATGCTTGTGATTATTTGTGTGTGTATATATATATATATATATATACCGGTATACACGCACACATGCTCATGCACAAACTAATTTTAACAGTACATTTTTTGACATTTTAATTGAGCTCAATGAATATGTTTCTTTAATTTAACATTTTGTGAAAGGTTTACTTTCCTGCTGTTGACCGAAGATCTTTTCTGGCGTCCCTCATGGTTCATCTGTTGTTCGGCGAAATATTAAATGTTTCTCTCCTTTTTTACTGCACCCACTGACTCTAAGTTAAATTTTTATACTGGTAGTTCTCCAATAGTTTAAATTTTCACAATTTTTGTTACATTTTGAATACTTGCTGGCCAGCAATTTATGTAGCGTGCAGTTCGCACGGAAGATGTTAGGCAACTGAGAACGACAATATGGCGCTTATTTCCCAAGTGGAAGGGTTGTAGCGTCATCAAATCTATTGTTTTTGGTGATGACGTCTTTGTTTTTTGAGGTGCAGCAATTACGTCTGGCGTTCCTTGAGTGACGTTTACATACGATCGGCAGGTTGTTTTGGCGAAGTCGCTGACACTGAGCACGTACGCCACTGACCTTGACGCTGACCCTTCATGACTTTCTGCATTGTTTCATACGTTTGGGAAAACTTTACTCTCACACATACAAAATTAATTTAAATTCACAATAAAATTATATCTGTTGCTTCTCCAAAATCCCTACATGGACCTATTTGTACCGTTACAATACCCCCTCAATGAGAGGTTTTATGACAAAGCATAAAAACTCTCATTGACACATTCATACTTCCTAAAGGGATCAGCTAGGATATGTTGCCACAACCCCCTGTATTGTTTATACAAAAAGAATATCAGTCACTTACCCCTTGGTCAAATGATGGTGACAGCACCTGCATGACCTTACTGGACTTCTCTTTCGAGATCCCAACACCGCAAGGCCAGTCAGGCACTTGACGTTCCTGCTCTGACGCGCTGGCCAGCTCAGGACCGCCGTCACAGCATCACCCAACTCTGAAACATTGAAATAAAAATCAAATAGTGGCCTTGTACAATGCCATATCCTCAACTGATCTTTTTCCCCTTAGCTACATTGGTTTACGTTAATAAGCATTGGTTTTTTTCCTTAACTCCTAATATCTCTAATACATAGAGGAAAACAAGATTTATGATAGATGTATCCTTCTCTAATTTCATTCCTACATATTTATCAAAATTTCGACTCCAATCAATAATATTTTAACTCTTTTCCATTTCACCAGAAGAAATATAAATCTTTACCCTAATGCAATGATATTTAAAACAATGAATTAAGTTTAATAGAATCAACAAAAAAATCTATCTATATAATTCTTGCATATAACAAAACAGAACGTTTGCATATGAGTTCACTCCTTCAGAACACTATCTATTAAAATTATTGATCATATTTCATGATCCTCTTCCTTTAAAACAAAATCATAACTATCTTTTATGATCAACCTTTAAATTTTTAACATTGCTACATTTATATTAAAGAAACAATTCACATTTAAATACTTTGTAAAGAAAATTATAAATATTACAACTTGAACATTCTCTTAACTCTGTTTATATCAAACTTTAATTTATTTAACATATATTGTACCATTATATTCTCAAAAAAAATTCAAATTTATTATCAACCTTCATGTTACATAACCTTTCATATATTATTACATTTCTACTATAAATTTGCTATTTAACATTTTCCTCTTTAATTAGTTTGGGTGACTCTCAGTTATTCACTATGATTTGATTTATATGGGCATTTATACCTATAACCTTACTCCCTTTCTTTCTACTAACAACCACTAACAGATTTGCATAGGGTGACACCAATCTCTCAATAATAATCCCCTTCAACACTAATTCCACTTATACCATTTCCCTCTAAAATAAAATATCTAATACCCTCTTTGTAACTAGGATGTGTGTTCCCAACCTTGGCAATTCCATTCATAACCTTTTGCCCTTCCCATAATCTCGGCAAACACTCTTCGACCCTTCACAATTACCTGCCCAACGACGCACATTGATCACTCCTTACCACCTCACCCTCACTACAAAATTTCACCATCAACTATTTACTCTCTATTTACATTACTCTCTCGTTCTACATATATGCACTCCCACTACTGTGTCCCTACTACTAACCCGTTTCTGTAATATTTTTATTCCACAAATCTTATTTCACAAAACACCCATTAAAATTAACTCTGATTTACTCAAATGCCTTATTTAAACAATCATTACCCCAAACAAATTCTCTTACCACCTTTAAATCAATTAATTCGTCTATAATTTATTTTAATTCAATCAGTTATTTAAACACAATATTACTTTAATTACCTTCCAAAACAATTACAATTCATTTATTACAGACTCTCATTATTTATTTAGTCTGCTTAAATATTATTATTATTAAAATCAATTTATACTACATGCACACATTGTTTACATAAAATACATTTCACAACACAAACACAATTAATTTCACTATAAATTTATTTACAATTCTTCGTCATTAATTTTCTGTTTACCACACCTCATTTCATAAGTTAGCAAGGTCATCACCATAAACTAAAATATTTAAAATGTCCATTCACTGATTTTTTATTTAACCACCATCATCATATAATACTCTGATCTTATTACTACACCATTTATTTACAATTGAATACATATGGCTATTATCATAATTATAACAATCATCATCATTGCTTTTTTCCATTATATCAATATTACTGATAATACAAATATTATCGCATACCATTCTTTCAAAATTCCTGTCTACATTGGGTATGTTAAGTTCGCTCTTAGTATTTTCTGTTACAGTCAGGTAAGTTACCTCTCTCTCTCTCTCTCTCAAAATATCCCTCATCATACCACCAAGTCACACTCTCTCTCTCAATATATGCAGGGGGCACTACAACTTTATTACTGCACCACCTATCAAATGCACAAAAAATCAAGGGACAACTATTTGCAGACCATATGTCTCCCAAATACACTTGTAAAGCCTTTTCTTTACCCCCAACTACAACATCATGGGAAAAATTTATCCCCTGCAACCCCTCTACCTGTATACTCTCTCTCCACTTTCTCTCTGACTCATCAACACCCACTAACATTCCATTATTACATTCTATCTCCTCTAAAACTTCATCACCACTATTTTTAATTATATCATCGTAATTCTCAACACCACTTACCTTATCGTCTTTATATGATAACTGACCGTCTTTATTTTCATTTTCGTTTAATTTATCGGTCTCTTTACTACTTTCTACCCCCATTTTAATCTCACAATTATCATCTACTTTTTTCTTTTTAAAGTTATTAATTATGTCATCTACTCTTGCATTTTGTTTATCAAACTTCTGACTGACTGATTCTCTGATTTGTTCTTGCATATTCTCACAACGTTCATGAATTTCATTCATTTGTTTCTTAAAATTCAAATTTTGTTGTTTAATCTCCCCTCTCATCAACTTGATCTCATTATTTTGCATCTCAAATGTATCATTCATTTTAGTGTCACTAATGTCAAAACGACTGTTTACTTCATCGAACTTTCGATCGTTGACATCAAAACGACTATTCATGTTTATAGTCTGCTTTTCTAACATTACTTGTATCATTTTAAACATCTCATAACTATCATCTTTTTTGTTTTCATATCGAGTTGAGATGGGTGTTACTTGCATTCTATCTAACTCAACAGATTCGGTGGTACTAGACTCGCCGATCTGACTTATTGGCGTTGAATAACCTCCCATCTCACTCGTAAACGTTTTGTCAGTTACGCTGACATTTACATTTCTATCTGCATCTTGAAAAAATTTTTTAATATATTTCTTTTCAAAATATTACTATATATCTAACATATACTACAATCGCAACATAACCTTATTACTTACGTATTAAGTACATTCCTCTTTTCCAATAACCATTCTGTTTCTATGTGCAGGCTTGTTTATATAAATTTTATTTATATAAAGTCACTGTTCGGGCACCCATTTGTTAACAAATTTCTTACTTAATTTTTTTATTTTTAACTGACTTCCCTTTTGTAATCTTGTTAACCTTTGCACTTTGTTTACCATGCTGATTCACCATGTGGTGTTGTGCCAACATAATATTTTTTACGTTCGGGTTCCAGGATTCTTAAGCGAGCGCAGAAACAGAATGGTTATTTAGAAATAATCGACTCTGATATCATTTGTTAAAACTTGTGTTTTAATTGTCTGAAATTTTCAGTCTTTCAATAATAAAACAGAAAAACAAGATGGAGTCATACTCCTTTGGTTAAATCCAAATACAAAATGGCTGCGATATATTTTCGCTTCATCTGCCTTTAGGTATGATACTTTACACTTTATATACTTTAATCCCAATTGATTCTGATTACCTATTTAAATAAATCTCTGCCATTACTGCAGTTTTAACTTCAAGTTATTACTTATATTAATCACGTAACGTTAACCAATGCTTGTGATTATTTGTGTGTGTATATATATATATATATATATATACCGGTATACACGCACAAATGCTCATGCACAAACTAATTTTAACAGTACATTTTTTGACATTTTAATTGAGCTCAATGAATATGTTTCTTTAATTTAACATTTTGTGAAAGGTTTACTTTCCTGCTGTTGACCGAAGATCTTTTCTGGCGTCCCTCATGGTTCATCTGTTGTTCGGCGAAATATTAAATGTTTCTCTCCTTTTTTACTGCACCCACTGACTCTAAGTTAAATTTTTATACTGGTAGTTCTCCAATAGTTTAAATTTTCACAATTTTTGTTACATTTTGAATACTTGCTGGCCAGCAATTTATGTAGCGTGCAGTTCGCACGGAAGATGTTAGGCAACTGAGAACGACAATATGGCGCTTATTTCCCAAGTGGAAGGGTTGTAGCGTCATCAAATCTATTGTTTTTGGTGATGACGTCTTTGTTTTTTGAGGTGCAGCAATTACGTCTGGCGTTCCTTGAGTGACGTTTACATACGATCGGCAGGTTGTTTTGGCGAAGTCGCTGACACTGAGCACGTACGCCACTGACCTTGACGCTGACCCTTCATGACTTTCTGCATTGTTTCATACGTTTGGGAAAACTTTACTCTCACACATACAAAATTAATTTAAATTCACAATAAAATTATATCTGTTGCTTCTCCAAAATCCCTACATGGACCTATTTGTACCGTTACAATACCCCCTCAATGAGAGGTTTTATGACAAAGCATAAAAACTCTCATTGACACATTCATACTTCCTAAAGGGATCAGCTAGGATATGTTGCCACAACCCCCTGTATTGTTTATACAAAAAGAATATCAGTCACTTACCCCTTGGTCAAATGATGGTGACAGCACCTGCATGACCTTACTGGACTTCTCTTTCGAGATCCCAACACCGCAAGGCCAGTCAGGCACTTGACGTTCCTGCTCTGACGCGCTGGCCAGCTCAGGACCGCCGTCACAGCATCACCCAACTCTGAAACATTGAAATAAAAATCAAATAGTGGCCTTGTACAATGCCATATCCTCAACTGATCTTTTTCCCCTTAGCTACATTGGTTTACGTTAATAAGCATTGGTTTTTTTCCTTAACTCCTAATATCTCTAATACATAGAGGAAAACAAGATTTATGATAGATGTATCCTTCTCTAATTTCATTCCTACATATTTATCAAAATTTCGACTCCAATCAATAATATTTTAACTCTTTTCCATTTCACCAGAAGAAATATAAATCTTTACCCTAATGCAATGATATTTAAAACAATGAATTAAGTTTAATAGAATCAACAAAAAAATCTATCTATATAATTCTTGCATATAACAAAACAGAACGTTTGCATATGAGTTCACTCCTTCAGAACACTATCTATTAAAATTATTGATCATCTTTCATGATCCTCTTCCTTTAAAACAAAATCATAACTATCTTTTATGATCAACCTTTAAATTTTTAACATTGCTACATTTATATTAAAGAAACAATTCACATTTAAATACTTTGTAAAGAAAATTATAAATATTACAACTTGAACATTCTCTTAACTCTGTTTATATCAAACTTTAATTTATTTAACATATATTGTACCATTATATTCTCAAAAAAAATTCAAATTTATTATCAACCTTCATGTTACATAACCTTTCATATATTATTACATTTCTACTATAAATTTGCTATTTAACATTTTCCTCTTTAATTAGTTTGGGTGACTCTCAGTTATTCACTATGATTTGATTTATATGGGCATTTATACCTATAACCTTACTCCCTTTCTTTCTACTAACAACCACTAACAGATTTGCATAGGGTGACACCAATCTCTCAATAATAATCCCCTTCAACACTAATTCCACTTATACCATTTCCCTCTAAAATAAAATATCTAATACCCTCTTTGTAACTAGGATGTGTGTTCCCAACCTTGGCAATTCCATTCATAACCTTTTGCCCTTCCCATAATCTCGGCAAACACTCTTCGACCCTTCACAATTACCTGCCCAACGACGCACATTGATCACTCCTTACCACCTCACCCTCACTACAAAATTTCACCATCAACTATTTACTCTCTATTTACATTACTCTCTCGTTCTACATATATGCACTCCCACTACTGTGTCCCTACTACTAACCCGTTTCTGTAATATTTTTATTCCACAAATCTTATTTCACAAAACACCCATTAAAATTAACTCTGATTTACTCAAATGCCTTATTTAAACAATCATTACCCCAAACAAATTCTCTTACCACCTTTAAATCAATTAATTCGTCTATAATTTATTTTAATTCAATCAGTTATTTAAACACAATATTACTTTAATTACCTTCCAAAACAATTACAATTCATTTATTACAGACTCTCATTATTTATTTAGTCTGCTTAAATATTATTATTATTAAAATCAATTTATACTACATGCACACATTGTTTACATAAAATACATTTCACAACACAAACACAATTAATTTCACTATAAATTTATTTACAATTCTTCGTCATTAATTTTCTGTTTACCACACCTCATTTCATAAGTTAGCAAGGTCATCACCATAAACTAAAATATTTAAAATGTCCATTCACTGATTTTTTATTTAACCACCATCATCATATAATACTCTGATCTTATTACTACACCATTTATTTACAATTGAATACATATGGCTATTATCATAATTATAACAATCATCATCATTGCTTTTTTCCATTATATCAATATTACTGATAATACAAATATTATCGCATACCATTCTTTCAAAATTCCTGTCTACATTGGGTATGTTAAGTTCGCTCTTAGTATTTTCTGTTACAGTCAGGTAAGTTACCTCTCTCTCTCTCTCTCTCAAAATATCCCTCATCATACCACCAAGTCACACTCTCTCTCTCAATATATGCAGGGGGCACTACAACTTTATTACTGCACCACCTATCAAATGCACAAAAAATCAAGGGACAACTATTTGCAGACCATATGTCTCCCAAATACACTTGTAAAGCCTTTTCTTTACCCCCAACTACAACATCATGGGAAAAATTTATCCCCTGCAACCCCTCTACCTGTATACTCTCTCTCCACTTTCTCTCTGACTCATCAACACCCACTAACATTCCATTATTACATTCTATCTCCTCTAAAACTTCATCACCACTATTTTTAATTATATCACCGTAATTCTCAACACCACTTACCTTATCGTCTTTATATGATAACTGACCGTCTTTATTTTCATTTTCGTTTAATTTATCGGTCTCTTTACTACTTTCTACCCCCATTTTAATCTCACAATTATCATCTACTTTTTTCTTTTTAAAGTTATTAATTATGTCATCTACTCTTGCATTTTGTTTATCAAACTTCTGACTGACTGATTCTCTGATTTGTTCTTGCATATTCTCACAACGTTCATGAATTTCATTCATTTGTTTCTTAAAATTCAAATTTTGTTGTTTAATCTCCCCTCTCATCAACTTGATCTCATTATTTTGCATCTCAAATGTATCATTCATTTTAGTGTCACTAATGTCAAAACGACTGTTTACTTCATCGAACTTTCGATCGTTGACATCAAAACGACTATTCATGTTTATAGTCTGCTTTTCTAACATTACTTGTATCATTTTAAACATCTCATAACTATCATCTTTTTTGTTTTCATATCGAGTTGAGATGGGTGTTACTTGCATTCTATCTAACTCAACAGATTCGGTGGTACTAGACTCGCCGATCTGACTTATTGGCGTTGAATAACCTCCCATCTCACTCGTAAACGTTTTGTCAGTTACGCTGACATTTACATTTCTATCTGCATCTTGAAAAAATTTTTTAAATATATTTCTTTTCAAAATATTACTATATATCTAACATATACTACAATCGCAACATAACCTTATTACTTACGTATTAAGTACTTTCCTCTTTTCCAATAACCATTCTGTTTCTATGTGCAGGCTTGTTTATATAAATTTTATTTATATAAAGTCATGTGACTTGCTAATCAATCACATATATTATTATAATTAAATGTCCAATTAAATTGTTACTTACCGTTACGATAATTCTTACGGGGTCACAGGGTTCGATCACATGTACCTAGATACAAGCATGGTCTATAGGTTATGCAAAGTACTGACACAACTCATTTTGGAAGAGAATTAATATTTTTCTTTAATCAGACTCATTTGAAAATCTTGTTCAAAATTTTTCTCAGCATTTTACAGATTACGTTACATGTTTCTTTTTTCTCTTGGCGTCTTCTACATACTAACTTACGCTAATCTCTTACCTTACTGATCACTATATAAAACAGACATACAGACAGAGCCCAGCCTGCAAATTTTTCACACTCACTCAAACACACTAAATTATGAACCCCTTAACATTTTCTAATAAAACCCCCAGCCCTTACACTTAAACCGCCGGCAACGTGGTTCGCGCGCGCACTCATCTTCTGTTAATTTCTTGTTGTTTACTGTCCGAAAATTATACAGTTAATTTCTTTACCCTTTTCTACTCGACCGCGGTCACATAAACTTTCCTCCTATTAAACTTTTTACTGTTCAAATATATAAATTTGTGACGAGCCCGGTTGACGGGCGGCCTGCGCAGGCTGGAGTCGACAACCAACTGCCGGCATCTCTCCGTTCCCCACTCCGGGAGCATTTTAGTCAAGACGACGGACATCAATGCCTTCCAGTTAGTCGTCCCAGTTTCGAATCATACTAGTCACGTAGTTGTTGGAGTGACGATAGCAGACGATTTCAAATAGGCACTGGCTAATGTCATAAAAGTGGGTGGGACTTAACACAGCACTTCCGTAGTGAAACCAAATGAAGGATGAAAATTTCTCTCTCTGGCCATCTTAGTTTTTTGCCAGAGCGTCACTTGGAGCGTGATTGAGCAGTTGCGTATGTGCGCTGCCACACACAAGTACAAAGTTCTCAGAATTTTGTGGAGGTGCAGATACTCTGCCGCATTCCTCGACAACAACTGCGTCTTACGTTGTTTCACTGTTCTGTTACATTGACTTATATACGCACAAATACGTTGCACAATGATAATCCGCCCAGAATGAAATACATAAAAATATAAATAATGTCCCAAACGGTTAAAATAAAACACCCAAAAATCGACCCGCTACAATACCCCCTCGATGAGAATTCTGCTGTCCATGACAGAAGAAATCTCATCGATAAACCCCGAAGAGGACCGGTGAGGAACTGGTGCCAACAACCCCCTTGTTCTTAACCTCATGGGTACACGACCCCCCTGGCTCAGTGACCATGGACTCATCTGAACGAGATCACTGGACTTCTCCGTAAGAGATCCCAACACCGAGAAATTGATCAGACTCGCACCACGGCCCACCTCGCCTTCTAACATGCTACCCCCAAAATCCTCAATCCCTGGCTAAAATTACTCCAGCTCCTCCGCCGATATGTTTCCCCTTTTTGCAAGCTGGGCTGCCTTTAGCAGATACTGGGCTCACACACACACTCACGTTACATGATACCCTAACACATTAAACTAAAAACTTCCTTTTTAAAATTTATTATAAATTCAAAAAATTCAATATTCAAAAAAATCTTTTACCAAAAAATTCTCTTCCTCTTTTTTCTAATTTTTGTTTCAATGATTTAACCTCAACATTCCTATTAATACAAATACATCCTTATTCTAGCATGAGAACAATTTATAGCCTACCAATATAAAGCAATACAATAAAAGAAACATCATCAATACATACACAATAAAATAATCATTACTCAACATATTCACTCGCTGGCAGGCGACAAATCAAGTTTTTTTTTTTTTTTTTTCAAAAAAATTTAAAATTTTCAAAATTTTAAAATTCAAAAAAATTATTCATTAAATATTTATTAAATTTATTTATTAAATAACATTTATTAAAATTATTCAAAGATTAGTTTGAATTAATCAAGCAAACAAATTAAAATTAAATTCCTACTCTACAAGCTTAGTAGGTGTATGAACTCATCAGCTGATCCTAACTAGGTCAAGTACAAAACCCTTGACCTACATATGTTATGTATGATTTCTGAAAACACTTTAAATATCTGTAATATCCTACCTTGAAATACAAACATAATAACATAAAATATTTATAATAAACACAATATTAATATAAATAATAATCAAATTGGCATTTAAATCATTTAAATTAAACACTTCTTGACTTTACATTATTCTCAAATTTTATCAACATTCTGTCACTGGTTGAAAAAACAATTGTACATTCTTTATTATAAATTCCTCTCCTTAGTTAACAGTTAATTCTACCTTACTGGGGGTGATGTAAATTATTTATTCTCATTTATTCTGTCTACCTATATAATCTTTACCCCTTTGACTCCAATATTCATCAACTCAATTATCATGACACCCATCTCTATCAAAATATCTACTAATCAGGACACTCTAAACCCCAACTTACCATGTAACTCAAAACGCCGCCTTCTCCCCATATATAAAAAAAAATACTCTCCAACCCTTTGTACATAGGATACGTGTTTCCTTCCCAAAACTCATTCCCTTATGTTGGTTCCTGGACCCTCCCTAGGTAACCCTTTCCGGCGCCAATCGGTCCCTATCCCGTCCCAACCCTTGTTGCGGACTCCCCAAATACACTACCCCCTAATACAACATTGCCTTCCCCAAAAATCTCCATCTCATTACTTTACTACAAATACACAAAATAACCTCATTAACTATAAAAACAACAATATATCATTCAAAATCTACATAAAGCCTCCATTACCACTGTGTCAACATTAATACTTCACCAACTCTGTTATATCACATCAACTCAAAAACAACATTACATCATATTCATTATTTCAAACTCACATTCAGCTTTTAATTCAACTTGGACAGGTCTGCATGTCACATAAAACATTTATCACCCATAAATTATCTTTTATTAATCTGCATATTCTTTTTATCTTTACTTCGAAATATCTGTAGCACACAAAACATTAATTATTTGTAACCTTTACAAACCAATATACCAGTGACATGGTATTGTTGATCAGCTGATATCCTAACATAATTAAAACACAATGAAACTACATCTTAAAATTGAACAAATTACACGGAATACATTATCAACACTTACTTCTATTATGTTGATTGCCTGCCAGGCGTCTAATGATTGGCTTAGAAAAAAAATTACACACATAATGAAAATACATTTTATCAACAACTATATCTAACACACAACAATAAAATGATTGCACAAATAGCAATAAACCTGGATTATTAGCATACATCAAACAAACAATTCTCTTTTAAATAATTTATATAAAAATTTATAAACATTATTATTTAAAATTTTTCATCAACTCTTTCTATTTATCATCATGATGAATTTATCCTGTGTTGTAACTAGATTTTCAACAATTCTAAATTTATTATTAATACATATTTTTAATCATTAAGTTATTCCACAAAATAGATCAGTTAACATTTATTTATTTATTCATGATTATTAAATTAAAATCTCATCACACCATTTAATTACCTTATAAAATTCAAACACATAATATTCAATCACACTATCTACACATCTCCACTTATTTAATTCATTTGATTATTAAAATAACATATCTCATTATTATCAACATTCTACAAATCATTAACTATTGTCTTCATAATTATTTTGTTATTTAATTAGAGTGCAAAAATATTAATAATATTATTATTATTAAAGCAACATTTTCTAAAACATATACACATTACATTTCACAATACACACAAATGAATTCACTATTATTTACAAAATATACGTCAAAACTGTTCAAGTGTATCTCACTTCATGTCCAAATCTGCCATGTCAAACAACCATAAAACAAAATATTTAATTGTCTTTTATTGTCTTACAGTCTACCCTCCATCGTCCCAAATCAACCTTGGTTTTATATAACACTGTTGCTTTTTATTTACAAACAAATGGTTACTTTGTGTGTCATAACCAGAACAATCAAATTCACTCATTTTACCAGAATACTCATTAAACCAGTCTACGTTAGGTATTTTTGTTAAGTCTCCGTCATTACATTCATTCACTATCGGTCTAATTATTTTTTTCAAATCATTGTAATCATTATTATTCAAATATATTTCTAAGCCTTCTTTCCATTCATCATACTTTCTATTCAAATTATACAGTTCTGTTACATACCCTTCTCCACTTACTTCTCTCTCTTCATAACACCACATCACACTCTCACAATTATTCCGGACAGAGGGTACACAATTACTCCACAAAAATAAACACCTCAATTCATCTACAAATACGGGACTCTTGCCCTTCAACCACAACACTTGTGGACTCAATAAATCATCATAAACATCATAAATAATAAAGGGAAAATTTGCCCTCTGTCCCCACTCTACTACAACATTATTTTTTCTCTCTCTCTCTAACTCACTGACACACATTAACATCTCATAATCCCTACCTTCCACCAACTCATCATTCTTTATTTTTACCGTATCAGTCTCCGATACTAATTCTTCAAATACATTACTATTATTCTCATTATTTTCAACATTATTGTTATCACTTATTAACTCTTTCTCTGGTATCATATTTTTACATTTGTCATTACAATTTTCATTTGTTTTATTTTTCTCTGTCCTCATCACATGTACTCCCATTCGCTCCACACTCTGTTCTAATTTATTCAAACTGGATCTTATCGTTTCATTAGTACTTTCTACACATTTACTCATTTCTTGTATTTCATTTTTTAACTCATTATTCAGATTTTTTAATACATTGAATTTAGCGTCAGAGTCATTTTTTAATACATTGAATTTAGCGTCAGAATCACTCTTCTGTTCACTGAATTTTAACTCTAACATCGCCTGCTGCTTGTCTGAACTCTCTTTCATACTACATACCATGCTACATAAATATTTCATCATATTATTGTTATCTGAGTTTTTATTTTGAATTGGGGTTGAATGAATTCCTTCATCCATAATTCTTGATTCTGTTTCACTTATTTCTATTTCATTCTGACTCACACTTGGAGTCGAGCGTGCTTCAAAGTTACTAATGTTCGAGTCGTCGAACACTTCGACACTCATTTTATTTACGTTATTTTCGTTATTTGACATTTTGTATTATTG
Source organism: Magicicada septendecula (assembly GCA_034769895.1). Classification (NCBI taxonomy): domain Eukaryota; kingdom Metazoa; phylum Arthropoda; class Insecta; order Hemiptera; family Cicadidae; genus Magicicada; species Magicicada septendecula. The sequence goes on along the minus strand of CM068371.1, from coordinate 199,937,636 downwards.
ATATGCTTAAATTAAATAAATTGCTTAAATGGATTAATTAAATAAATGGTGTCATTACTTAAATTTTGTAATATAATGCTAGGTCGCTATGCTAACCTAGAACACGCTTGTATCTCTGTCGATGCGGAATTCAATTAATTAATTATAATTAATTAAATTCGTGCCTGTTCCGTGGCGCCAATTGTAACTTGCTAATCAATCACATATATTATTATAATTAAATGTCCAATTAAATTGTTACTTACCGTTACGATAATTCTTACGGGGTCACAGGGTTCGATCACATGTACCTAGATACAAGCATGGTCTATAGGTTATGCAAAGTACTGACACAACTCATTTTGGAAGAGAATTAATATTTTTCTTTAATCAGACTCATTTGAAAATCTTGTTCAAAATTTTTCTCAGCATTTTACAGATTACGTTACATGTTTCTTTTTTCTCTTGGCGTCTTCTACATACTAACTTACGCTAATCTCTTACCTTACTGATCACTATATAAAACAGACATACAGACAGAGCCCAGCCTGCAAATTTTTCACACTCACTCAAACACACTAAATTATGAACCCCTTAACATTTTCTAATAAAACCCCCAGCCCTTACACTTAAACCGCCGGCAACGTGGTTCGCGCGCGCACTCATCTTCTGTTAATTTCTTGTTGTTTACTGTCCGAAAATTATACAGTTAATTTCTTTACCCTTTTCTACTCGACCGCGGTCACATAAACTTTCCTCCTATTAAACTTTTTACTGTTCAAATATATAAATTTGTGACGAGCCCGGTTGACGGGCGGCCTGCGCAGGCTGGAGTCGACAACCAACTGCCGGCATCTCTCCGTTCCCCACTCCGGGAGCATTTTAGTCAAGACGACGGACATCAATGCCTTCCAGTTAGTCGTCCCAGTTTCGAATCATACTAGTCACGTAGTTGTTGGAGTGACGATAGCAGACGATTTCAAATAGGCACTGGCTAATGTCATAAAAGTGGGTGGGACTTAACACAGCACTTCCGTAGTGAAACCAAATGAAGGATGAAAATTTCTCTCTCTGGCCATCTTAGTTTTTTGCCAGAGCGTCACTTGGAGCGTGATTGAGCAGTTGCGTATGTGCGCTGCCACACACAAGTACAAAGTTCTCAGAATTTTGTGGAGGTGCAGATACTCTGCCGCATTCCTCGACAACAACTGCGTCTTACGTTGTTTCACTGTTCTGTTACATTGACTTATATACGCACAAATACGTTGCACAATGATAATCCGCCCAGAATGAAATACATAAAAATATAAATAATGTCCCAAACGGTTAAAATAAAACACCCAAAAATCGACCCGCTACAGTCACTGTTCGGGCACCCATTTGTTAACAAATTTCTTACTTAATTTTTTTATTTTTAACTGACTTACCTTTTGTAATCTTGTTAACCTTTGCACTTTGTTTACCATGCTGATTCACCATGTGGTGTTGTGCCAACATAATATTTTTTACGTTCGGGTTCCAGGATTCTTAAGCGAGCGCAGAAACGGAATGGTTATTTAGAAATAATCGACTCTGATATCATTTGTTAAAACTTGTGTTTTAATTGTCTGAAATTTTCAATCTTTCAATAATAAAACAGAAAAACAAGATGGAGTCATACTCCTTTGGTTAAATCCAAATACAAAATGGCAGCGATATATTTTCGCTTCATCTGCCTTTAGGTATGATACTTTACACTTTATATACTTTAATCCCAATTGATTCTGATTACCTATTTAAATAAATCTCTGCCATTACTGCAGTTTTAACTTCAAGTTATTACTTATATTAATCACGTAACGTTAACCAATGCTTGTGATTATTTGTGTGTATATATATATATATATATACCGGTATACACGCACACATACTCATGCACAAACTAATTTTAACAGTACATTTTTTGACATTTTAATTGAGCTCAATGAATATGTTTCTTTAATTTAACATTTTGTGAAAGGTTTACTTTCCTGCTGTTGACCGAAGATCTTTTCTGGCGTCCCTCATGGTTCATCTGTTGTTCGGCGAAATATTAAATGTTTCTCTCCTTTTTTACTGCACCCACTGACTCTAAGTTAAATTTTTATACTGGTAGTTCTCCAATAGTTTAAATTTTCACAATTTTTGTTACATTTTGAATACTTTTGAATACTTGCTGGCCAGCAATTTATGTAGCGTGCAGTTCGCACGGAAGATGTTAGGCAACTGAGAACGACAATATGGCGCTTATTTCCCAAGTGGAAGGGTTGTAGCGTCATCAAATCTATTGTTTTTGGTGATGACGTCTTTGTTTTTTGAGGTGCAGCAATTACGTCTGGCGTTCCTTGAGTGACGTTTACATACGATCGGCAGGTTGTTTTGGCGAAGTCGCTGACACTGAGCACGTACGCCACTGACCTTGACGCTGACCCTTCATGACTTTCTGCATTGTTTCATACGTTTGGGAAAACTTTACTCTCACACATACAAAATTAATTTAAATTCACAATAAAATTATATCTGTTGCTTCTCCAAAATCCCTACATGGACCTATTTGTACCGTTACAATACCCCCTCAATGAGAGGTTTTATGACAAAGCATAAAAACTCTCATTGACACATTCATACTTCCTAAAGGGATCAGCTAGGATATGTTGCCACAACCCCCTGTATTGTTTATACAAAAAGAATATCAGTCACTTACCCCTTGGTCAAATGATGGTGACAGCACCTGCATGACCTTACTGGACTTCTCTTTCGAGATCCCAACACCGCAAGGCCAGTCAGGCACTTGACGTTCCTGCTCTGACGCGCTGGCCAGCTCAGGACCGCCGTCACAGCATCACCCAACTCTGAAACATTGAAATAAAAATCAAATAGTGGCCTTGTACAATGCCATATCCTCAACTGATCTTTTTCCCCTTAGCTACATTGGTTTACGTTAATAAGCATTGGTTTTTTTCCTTAACTCCTAATATCTCTAATACATAGAGGAAAACAAGATTTATGATAGATGTATCCTTCTCTAATTTCATTCCTACATATTTATCAAAATTTCGACTCCAATCAATAATATTTTAACTCTTTTCCATTTCACCAGAAGAAATATAAATCTTTACCCTAATGCAATGATATTTAAAACAATGAATTAAGTTTAATAGAATCAACAAAAAAATCTATCTATATAATTCTTGCATATAACAAAACAGAACGTTTGCATATGAGTTCACTCCTTCAGAACACTATCTATTAAAATTATTGATCATATTTCATGATCCTCTTCCTTTAAAACAAAATCATAACTATCTTTTATGATCAACCTTTAAATTTTTAACATTGCTACATTTATATTAAAGAAACAATTCACATTTAAATACTTTGTAAAGAAAATTATAAATATTACAACTTGAACATTCTCTTAACTCTGTTTATATCAAACTTTAATTTATTTAACATATATTGTACCATTATATTCTCAAAAAAAATTCAAATTTATTATCAACCTTCATGTTACATAACCTTTCATATATTATTACATTTCTACTATAAATTTGCTATTTAACATTTTCCTCTTTAATTAGTTTGGGTGACTCTCAGTTATTCACTATGATTTGATTTATATGGGCATTTATACCTATAACCTTACTCCCTTTCTTTCTACTAACAACCACTTAACAGATTTGCATAGGGTGACACCAATCTCTCAATAATAATCCCCTTCAACACTAATTCCACTTATACCATTTCCCTCTAAAATAAAATATCTAATACCCTCTTTGTAACTAGGATGTGTGTTCCCAACCTTGGCAATTCCATTCATAACCTTTTGCCCTTCCCATAATCTCGGCAAACACTCTTCGACCCTTCACAATTACCTGCCCAACGACGCACATTGATCACTCCTTACCACCTCACCCTCACTACAAAATTTCACCATCAACTATTTACTCTCTATTTACATTACTCTCTCGTTCTACATATATGCACTCCCACTACTGTGTCCCTACTACTAACCCGTTTCTGTAATATTTTTATTCCACAAATCTTATTTCACAAAACACCCATTAAAATTAACTCTGATTTACTCAAATGCCTTATTTAAACAATCATTACCCCAAACAAATTCTCTTACCACCTTTAAATCAATTAATTCGTCTATAATTTATTTTAATTCAATCAGTTATTTAAACACAATATTACTTTAATTACCTTCCAAAACAATTACAATTCATTTATTACAGACTCTCATTATTTATTTAGTCTGCTTAAATATTATTATTATTAAAATCAATTTATACTACATGGACACATTGTTTACATAAAATACATTTCACAACACAAACACAATTAATTTCACTATAAATTTATTTACAATTCTTCGTCATTAATTTTCTGTTTACCACACCTCATTTCATAAGTTAGCAAGGTCATCACCATAAACTAAAATATTTAAAATGTCCATTCACTGATTTTTTATTTAACCACCATCATCATATAATACTCTGATCTTATTACTACACCATTTATTTACAATTGAATACATATGGCTATTATCATAATTATAACAATCATCATCATTGCTTTTTTCCATTATATCAATATTACTGATAATACAAATATTATCGCATACCATTCTTTCAAAATTCCTGTCTACATTGGGTATGTTAAGTTCGCTCTTAGTATTTTCTGTTACAGTCAGGTAAGTTACCTCTCTCTCTCTCTCTCAAAATATCCCTCATCATACCACCAAGTCACACTCTCTCTCTCAATATATGCAGGGGGCACTACAACTTTATTACTGCACCACCTATCAAATGCACAAAAAATCAAGGGACAACTATTTGCAGACCATATGTCTCCCAAATACACTTGTAAAGCCTTTTCTTTACCCCCAACTACAACATCATGGGAAAAATTTATCCCCTGCAACCCCTCTACCTGTATACTCTCTCTCCACTTTCTCTCTGACTCATCAACACCCACTAACATTCCATTATTACATTCTATCTCCTCTAAAACTTCATCACCACTATTTTTAATTATATCATCGTAATTCTCAACACCACTTACCTTATCGTCTTTATATGATAACTGACCGTCTTTATTTTCATTTTCGTTTAATTTATCGGTCTCTTTACTACTTTCTACCCCCATTTTAATCTCACAATTATCATCTACTTTTTTCTTTTTAAAGTTATTAATTATGTCATCTACTCTTGCATTTTGTTTATCAAACTTCTGACTGACTGATTCTCTGATTTGTTCTTGCATATTCTCACAACGTTCATGAATTTCATTCATTTGTTTCTTAAAATTCAAATTTTGTTGTTTAATCTCCCCTCTCATCAACTTGATCTCATTATTTTGCATCTCAAATGTATCATTCATTTTAGTGTCACTAATGTCAAAACGACTGTTTACTTCATCGAACTTTCGATCGTTGACATCAAAACGACTATTCATGTTTATAGTCTGCTTTTCTAACATTACTTGTATCATTTTAAACATCTCATAACTATCATCTTTTTTGTTTTCATATCGAGTTGAGATGGGTGTTACTTGCATTCTATCTAACTCAACAGATTCGGTGGTACTAGACTCGCCGATCTGACTTATTGGCGTTGAATAACCTCCCATCTCACTCGTAAACGTTTTGTCAGTTACGCTGACATTTACATTTCTATCTGCATCTTGAAAAAATTTTTTAAATATATTTCTTTTCAAAATATTACTATATATCTAACATATACTACAATCGCAACATAACCTTATTACTTACGTATTAAGTACATTCCTCTTTTCCAATAACCATTCTGTTTCTATGTGCAGGCTTGTTTATATAAATTTTATTTATATAAAGTCACTGTTCGGGCACCCATTTGTTAACAAATTTCTTACTTAATTTTTTTATTTTTAACTGACTTACCTTTTGTAATCTTGTTAACCTTTGCACTTTGTTTACCATGCTGATTCACCATGTGGTGTTGTGCCAACATAATATTTTTTACGTTCGGGTTCCAGGATTCTTAAGCGAGCGCAGAAACGGAATGGTTATTTAGAAATAATCGACTCTGATATCATTTGTTAAAACTTGTGTTTTAATTGTCTGAAATTTTCAATCTTTCAATAATAAAACAGAAAAACAAGATGGAGTCATACTCCTTTGGTTAAATCCAAATACAAAATGGCTGCGATATATTTTCGCTTCATCTGCCTTTAGGTATGATACTTTACACTTTATATACTTTAATCCCAATTGATTCTGATTACCTATTTAAATAAATCTCTGCCATTACTGCAGTTTTAACTTCAAGTTATTACTTATATTAATCACGTAACGTTAACCAATGCTTGTGATTATTTGTGTGTGTATATATATATATATATATATATATATATATACCGGTATACACGCACACATGCTCATGCACAAACTAATTTTAACAGTACATTTTTTGACATTTTAATTGAGCTCAATGAATATGTTTCTTTAATTTAACATTTTGTGAAAGGTTTACTTTCCTGCTGTTGACCGAAGATCTTTTCTGGCGTCCCTCATGGTTCATCTGTTGTTCGGCGAAATATTAAATGTTTCTCTCCTTTTTTACTGCACCCACTGACTCTAAGTTAAATTTTTATACTGGTAGTTCTCCAATAGTTTAAATTTTCACAATTTTTGTTACATTTTGAATACTTGCTGGCCAGCAATTTATGTAGCGTGCAGTTCGCACGGAAGATGTTAGGCAACTGAGAACGACAATATGGCGCTTATTTCCCAAGTGGAAGGGTTGTAGCGTCATCAAATCTATTGTTTTTGGTGATGACGTCTTTGTTTTTTGAGGTGCAGCAATTACGTCTGGCGTTCCTTGAGTGACGTTTACATACGATCGGCAGGTTGTTTTGGCAAAGTCGCTGACACTGAGCACGTACGCCACTGACCTTGACGCTGACCCTTCATGACTTTCTGCATTGTTTCATACGTTTGGGAAAACTTTACTCTCACACATACAAAATTAATGTAAATTCACAATAAAATTATATCTGTTGCTTCTCCAAAATCCCTACATGGACCTATTTGTACCGTTACAATACCCCCTCAATGAGAGGTTTTATGACAAAGCATAAAAACTCTCATTGACACATTCATACTTCCTAAAGGGATCAGCTAGGATATGTTGCCACAACCCCCTGTATTGTTTATACAAAAAGAATATCAGTCACTTACCCCTTGGTCAAATGATGGTGACAGCACCTGCATGACCTTACTGGACTTCTCTTTCGAGATCCCAACACCGCAAGGCCAGTCAGGCACTTGACATTCCTGCTCTGACGCGCTGGCCAGCTCAGGACCGCCGTCACAGCATCACCCAACTCTGAAACATTGAAATAAAAATCAAATAGTGGCCTTGTACAATGCCATATCCTCAACTGATCTTTTTCCCCTTAGCTACATTGGTTTACGTTAATAAGCATTGGTTTTTTTCCTTAACTCCTAATATCTCTAATACATAGAGGAAAACAAGATTTATGATAGATGTATCCTTCTCTAATTTCATTCCTACATATTTATCAAAATTTCGACTCCAATCAATAATATTTTAACTCTTTTCCATTTCACCAGAAGAAATATAAATCTTTACCCTAATGCAATGATATTTAAAACAATGAATTAAGTTTAATAGAATCAACAAAAAAATCTATCTATATAATTCTTGCATATAACAAAACAGAACGTTTGCATATGAGTTCACTCCTTCAGAACACTATCTATTAAAATTATTGATCATATTTCATGATCCTCTTCCTTTAAAACAAAATCATAACTATCTTTTATGATCAACCTTTAAATTTTTAACATTGCTACATTTATATTAAAGAAACAATTCACATTTAAATACTTTGTAAAGAAAATTATAAATATTACAACTTGAACATTCTCTTAACTCTGTTTATATCAAACTTTAATTTATTTAACATATATTGTACCATTATATTCTAAAAAAAAATTCAAATTTATTATCAACCTTCATGTTACATAACCTTTCATATATTATTACATTTCTACTATAAATTTGCTATTTAACATTTTCCTCTTTAATTAGTTTGGGTGACTCTCAGTTATTCACTATGATTTGATTTATATGGGCATTTATACCTATAACCTTACTCCCTTTCTTTCTACTAACAACCACTAACAGATTTGCATAGGGTGACACCAATCTCTCAATAATAATCCCCTTCAACACTAATTCCACTTATACCATTTCCCTCTAAAATAAAATATCTAATACCCTCTTTGTAACTAGGATGTGTGTTCCCAACCTTGGCAATTCCATTCATAACCTTTTGCCCTTCCCATAATCTCGGCAAACACTCTTCGACCCTTCACAATTACCTGCCCAACGACGCACATTGATCACTCCTTACCACCTCACCCTCACTACAAAATTTCACCATCAACTATTTACTCTCTATTTACATTACTCTCTCGTTCTACATATATGCACTCCCACTACTGTGTCCCTACTACTAACCCGTTTCTGTAATATTTTTATTCCACAAATCTTATTTCACAAAACACCCATTAAAATTAACTCTGATTTACTCAAATGCCTTATTTAAACAATCATTACCCCAAACAAATTCTCTTACCACCTTTAAATCAATTAATTCGTCTATAATTTATTTTAATTCAATCAGTTATTTAAACACAATATTACTTTAATTACCTTCCAAAACAATTACAATTCATTTATTACAGACTCTCATTATTTATTTAGTCTGCTTAAATATTATTATTATTAAAATCAATTTATACTACATGGACACATTGTTTACATAAAATACATTTCACAACACAAACACAATTAATTTCACTATAAATTTATTTACAATTCTTCGTCATTAATTTTCTGTTTACCACACCTCATTTCATAAGTTAGCAAGGTCATCACCATAAACTAAAATATTTAAAATGTCCATTCACTGATTTTTTATTTAACCACCATCATCATATAATACTCTGATCTTATTACTACACCATTTATTTACAATTGAATACATATGGCTATTATCATAATTATAACAATCATCATCATTGCTTTTTTCCATTATATCAATATTACTGATAATACAAATATTATCGCATACCATTCTTTCAAAATTCCTGTCTACATTGGGTATGTTAAGTTCGCTCTTAGTATTTTCTGTTACAGTCAGGTAAGTTACCTCTCTCTCTCTCTCTCAAAATATCCCTCATCATACCACCAAGTCACACTCTCTCTCTCAATATATGCAGGGGGCACTACAACTTTATTACTGCACCACCTATCAAATGCACAAAAAATCAAGGGACAACTATTTGCAGACCATATGTCTCCCAAATACACTTGTAAAGCCTTTTCTTTACCCCCAACTACAACATCATGGGAAAAATTTATCCCCTGCAACCCCTCTACCTGTATACTCTCTCTCCACTTTCTCTCTGACTCATCAACACCCACTAACATTCCATTATTACATTCTATCTCCTCTAAAACTTCATCACCACTATTTTTAATTATATCATCGTAATTCTCAACACCACTTACCTTATCGTCTTTATATGATAACTGACCGTCTTTATTTTCATTTTCGTTTAATTTATCGGTCTCTTTACTACTTTCTACCCCCATTTTAATCTCACAATTATCATCTACTTTTTTCTTTTTAAAGTTATTAATTATGTCATCTACTCTTGCATTTTGTTTATCAAACTTCTGACTGACTGATTCTCTGATTTGTTCTTGCATATTCTCACAACGTTCATGAATTTCATTCATTTGTTTCTTAAAATTCAAATTTTGTTGTTTAATCTCCCCTCTCATCAACTTGATCTCATTATTTTGCATCTCAAATGTATCATTCATTTTAGTGTCACTAATGTCAAAACGACTGTTTACTTCATCGAACTTTCGATCGTTGACATCAAAACGACTATTCATGTTTATAGTCTGCTTTTCTAACATTACTTGTATCATTTTAAACATCTCATAACTATCATCTTTTTTGTTTTCATATCGAGTTGAGATGGGTGTTACTTGCATTCTATCTAACTCAACAGATTCGGTGGTACTAGACTCGCCGATCTGACTTATTGGCGTTGAATAACCTCCCATCTCACTCGTAAACGTTTTGTCAGTTACGCTGACATTTACATTTCTATCTGCATCTTGAAAAAATTTTTTAAATATATTTCTTTTCAAAATATTACTATATATCTAACATATACTACAATCGCAACATAACCTTATTACTTACGTATTAAGTACATTCCTCTTTTCCAATAACCATTCTGTTTCTATGTGCAGGCTTGTTTATATAAATTTTATTTATATAAAGTCACTGTTCGGGCACCCATTTGTTAACAAATTTCTTACTTAATTTTTTTATTTTTAACTGACTTACCTTTTGTAATCTTGTTAACCTTTGCACTTTGTTTACCATGCTGATTCACCATGTGGTGTTGTGCCAACATAATATTTTTTACGTTCGGGTTCCAGGATTCTTAAGCGAGCGCAGAAACGGAATGGTTATTTAGAAATAATCGACTCTGATATCATTTGTTAAAACTTGTGTTTTAATTGTCTGAAATTTTCAATCTTTCAATAATAAAACAGAAAAACAAGATGGAGTCATACTCCTTTGGTTAAATCCAAATACAAAATGGCTGCGATATATTTTCGCTTCATCTGCCTTTAGGTATGATACTTTACACTTTATATACTTTAATCCCAATTGATTCTGATTACCTATTTAAATAAATCTCTGCCATTACTGCAGTTTTAACTTCAAGTTATTACTTATATTAATCACGTAACGTTAACCAATGCTTGTGATTATTTGTGTGTGTATATATATATATATATATATATACCGGTACACACGCACACATGCTCATGCACAAACTAATTTTAACAGTACATTTTTTGACATTTTAATTGAGCTCAATGAATATGTTTCTTTAATTTAACATTTTGTGAAAGGTTTACTTTCCTGCTGTTGACCGAAGATCTTTTCTGGCGTCCCTCATGGTTCATCTGTTGTTCGGCGAAATATTAAATGTTTCTCTCCTTTTTTACTGCACCCACTGACTCTAAGTTAAATTTTTATACTGGTAGTTCTCCAATAGTTTAAATTTTCACAATTTTTGTTACATTTTGAATACTTGCTGGCCAGCAATTTATGTAGCGTGCAGTTCGCACGGAAGATGTTAGGCAACTGAGAACGACAATATGGCGCTTATTTCCCAAGTGGAAGGGTTGTAGCGTCATCAAATCTATTGTTTTTGGTGATGACGTCTTTGTTTTTTGAGGTGCAGCAATTACGTCTGGCGTTCCTTGAGTGACGTTTACATACGATCGGCAGGTTGTTTTGGCAAAGTCGCTGACACTGAGCACGTACGCCACTGACCTTGACGCTGACCCTTCATGACTTTCTGCATTGTTTCATACGTTTGGGAAAACTTTACTCTCACACATACAAAATTAATGTAAATTCACAATAAAATTATATCTGTTGCTTCTCCAAAATCCCTACATGGACCTATTTGTACCGTTACAATACCCCCTCAATGAGAGGTTTTATGACAAAGCATAAAAACTCTCATTGACACATTCATACTTCCTAAAGGGATCAGCTAGGATATGTTGCCACAACCCCCTGTATTGTTTATACAAAAAGAATATCAGTCACTTACCCCTTGGTCAAATGATGGTGACAGCACCTGCATGACCTTACTGGACTTCTCTTTCGAGATCCCAACACCGCAAGGCCAGTCAGGCACTTGACATTCCTGCTCTGACGCGCTGGCCAGCTCAGGACCGCCGTCACAGCATCACCCAACTCTGAAACATTGAAATAAAAATCAAATAGTGGCCTTGTACAATGCCATATCCTCAACTGATCTTTTTCCCCTTAGCTACATTGGTTTACGTTAATAAGCATTGGTTTTTTTCCTTAACTCCTAATATCTCTAATACATAGAGGAAAACAAGATTTATGATAGATGTATCCTTCTCTAATTTCATTCCTACATATTTATCAAAATTTCGACTCCAATCAATAATATTTTAACTCTTTTCCATTTCACCAGAAGAAATATAAATCTTTACCCTAATGCAATGATATTTAAAACAATGAATTAAGTTTAATAGAATCAACAAAAAAAGCTATCTATATAATTCTTGCATATAACAAAACAGAACGTTTGCATATGAGTTCACTCCTTCAGAACACTATCTATTAAAATTATTGATCATATTTCATGATCCTCTTCCTTTAAAACAAAATCATAACTATCTTTTATGATCAACCTTTAAATTTTTAACATTGCTACATTTATATTAAAGAAACAATTCACATTTAAATACTTTGTAAAGAAAATTATAAATATTACAACTTGAACATTCTCTTAACTCTGTTTATATCAAACTTTAATTTATTTAACATATATTGTACCATTATATTCTAAAAAAAAATTCAAATTTATTATCAACCTTCATGTTACATAACCTTTCATATATTATTACATTTCTACTATAAATTTGCTATTTAACATTTTCCTCTTTAATTAGTTTGGGTGACTCTCAGTTATTCACTATGATTTGATTTATATGGGCATTTATACCTATAACCTTACTCCCTTTCTTTCTACTAACAACCACTAACAGATTTGCATAGGGTGACACCAATCTCTCAATAATAATCCCCTTCAACACTAATTCCACTTATACCATTTCCCTCTAAAATAAAATATCTAATACCCTCTTTGTAACTAGGATGTGTGTTCCCAACCTTGGCAATTCCATTCATAACCTTTTGCCCTTCCCATAATCTCGGCAAACACTCTTCGACCCTTCACAATTACCTGCCCAACGACGCACATTGATCACTCCTTACCACCTCACCCTCACTACAAAATTTCACCATCAACTATTTACTCTCTATTTACATTACTCTCTCGTTCTACATATATGCACTCCCACTACTGTGTCCCTACTACTAACCCGTTTCTGTAATATTTTTATTCCACAAATCTTATTTCACAAAACACCCATTAAAATTAACTCTGATTTACTCAAATGCCTTACTTAAACAATCATTACCCCAAACAAATTCTCTTACCACCTTTAAATCAATTAATTCGTCTATAATTTATTTTAATTCAATCAGTTATTTAAACACAATATTACTTTAATTACCTTCCAAAACAATTACAATTCATTTATTACAGACTCTCATTATTTATTTAGTCTGCTTAAATATTATTATTATTAAAATCAATTTATACTACATGGACACATTGTTTACATAAAATACATTTCACAACACAAACACAATTAATTTCACTATAAATTTATTTACAATTCTTCGTCATTAATTTTCTGTTTACCACACCTCATTTCATAAGTTAGCAAGGTCATCACCATAAACTAAAATATTTAAAATGTCCATTCACTGATTTTTTATTTAACCACCATCATCATATAATACTCTGATCTTATTACTACACCATTTATTTACAATTGAATACATATGGCTATTATCATAATTATAACAATCATCATCATTGCTTTTTTCCATTATATCAATATTACTGATAATACAAATATTATCGCATACCATTCTTTCAAAATTCCTGTCTACATTGGGTATGTTAAGTTCGCTCTTAGTATTTTCTGTTACAGTCAGGTAAGTTACCTCTCTCTCTCTCTCTCAAAATATCCCTCATCATACCACCAAGTCACACTCTCTCTCTCAATATATGCAGGGGGCACTACAACTTTATTACTGCACCACCTATCAAATGCACAAAAAATCAAGGGACAACTATTTGCAGACCATATGTCTCCCAAATACACTTGTAAAGCCTTTTCTTTACCCCCAACTACAACATCATGGGAAAAATTTATCCCCTGCAACCCCTCTACCTGTATACTCTCTCTCCACTTTCTCTCTGACTCATCAACACCCACTAACATTCCATTATTACATTCTATCTCCTCTAAAACTTCATCACCACTATTTTTAATTATATCATCGTAATTCTCAACACCACTTACCTTATCGTCTTTATATGATAACTGACCGTCTTTATTTTCATTTTTGTTTAATTTATCGGTCTCTTTACTACTTTCTACCCCCATTTTAATCTCACAATTATCATCTACTTTTTTCTTTTTAAAGTTATTAATTATGTCATCTACTCTTGCATTTTGTTTATCAAACTTCTGACTGACTGATTCTCTGATTTGTTCTTGCATATTCTCACAACGTTCATGAATTTCATTCATTTGTTTCTTAAAATTCAAATTTTGTTGTTTAATCTCCCCTCTCATCAACTTGATCTCATTATTTTGCATCTCAAATGTATCATTCATTTTAGTGTCACTAATGTCAAAACGACTGTTTACTTCATCGAACTTTCGATCGTTGACATCAAAACGACTATTCATGTTTATAGTCTGCTTTTCTAACATTACTTGTATCATTTTAAACATCTCATAACTATCATCTTTTTTGTTTTCATATCGAGTTGAGATGGGTGTTACTTGCATTCTATCTAACTCAACAGATTCGGTGGTACTAGACTCGCCGATCTGACTTATTGGCGTTGAATAACCTCCCATCTCACTCGTAAACGTTTTGTCAGTTACGCTGACATTTACATTTCTATCTGCATCTTGAAAAAATTTTTTAAATATATTTCTTTTCAAAATATTACTATATATCTAACATATACTACAATCGCAACATAACCTTATTACTTACGTATTAAGTACATTCCTCTTTTCCAATAACCATTCTGTTTCTATGTGCAGGCTTGTTTATATAAATTTTATTTATATAAAGTCACTGTTCGGGCACCCATTTGTTAACAAATTTCTTACTTAATTTTTTTATTTTTAACTGACTTACCTTTTGTAATCTTGTTAACCTTTGCACTTTGTTTACCATGCTGATTCACCATGTGGTGTTGTGCCAACATAATATTTTTTACGTTCGGGTTCCAGGATTCTTAAGCGAGCGCAGAAACGGAATGGTTATTTAGAAATAATCGACTCTGATATCATTTGTTAAAACTTGTGTTTTAATTGTCTGAAATTTTCAATCTTTCAATAATAAAACAGAAAAACAAGATGGAGTCATACTCCTTTGGTTAAATCCAAATACAAAATGGCTGCGATATATTTTCGCTTCATCTGCCTTTAGGTATGATACTTTACACTTTATATACTTTAATCCCAATTGATTCTGATTACCTATTTAAATAAATCTCTGCCATTACTGCAGTTTTAACTTCAAGTTATTACTTATATTAATCACGTAACGTTAACCAATGCTTGTGATTATTTGTGTGTGTGTATATATATATATATATATATATACCGGTATACACGCACACATGCTCATGCACAAACTAATTTTAACAGTACATTTTTTGACATTTTAATTGAGCTCAATGAATATGTTTCTTTAATTTAACATTTTGTGAAAGGTTTACTTTCCTGCTGTTGACCGAAGATCTTTTCTGGCGTCCCTCATGGTTCATCTGTTGTTCGGCGAAATATTAAATGTTTCTCTCCTTTTTTACTGCACCCACTGACTCTAAGTTAAATTTTTATACTGGTAGTTCTCCAATAGTTTAAATTTTCACAATTTTTGTTACATTTTGAATACTTTTGAATACTTGCTGGCCAGCAATTTATGTAGCATGCAGTTCGCACGGAAGATGTTAGGCAACTGAGAACGACAATATGGCGCTTATTTCCCAAGTGGAAGGGTTGTAGCGTCATCAAATCTATTGTTTTTGGTGATGACGTCTTTGTTTTTTGAGGTGCAGCAATTACGTCTGGCGTTCCTTGAGTGACGTTTACATACGATCGGCAGGTTGTTTTGGCGAAGTCGCTGACACTGAGCACGTACGCCACTGACCTTGACGCTGACCCTTCATGACTTTCTGCATTGTTTCATACGTTTGGGAAAACTTTACTCTCACACATACAAAATTAATTTAAATTCACAATAAAATTATATCTGTTGCTTCTCCAAAATCCCTACATGGACCTATTTGTACCGTTACAATACCCCCTCAATGAGAGGTTTTATGACAAAGCATAAAAACTCTCATTGACACATTCATACTTCCTAAAGGGATCAGCTAGGATATGTTGCCACAACCCCCTGTATTGTTTATACAAAAAGAATATCAGTCACTTACCCCTTGGTCAAATGATGGTGACAGCACCTGCATGACCTTACTGGACTTCTCTTTCGAGATCCCAACACCGCAAGGCCAGTCAGGCACTTGACGTTCCTGCTCTGACGCGCTGGCCAGCTCAGGACCGCCGTCACAGCATCACCCAACTCTGAAACATTGAAATAAAAATCAAATAGTGGCCTTGTACAATGCCATATCCTCAACTGATCTTTTTCCCCTTAGCTACATTGGTTTACGTTAATAAGCATTGGTTTTTTTTCTTAACTCCTAATATCTCTAATACATAGAGGAAAACAAGATTTATGATAGATGTATCCTTCTCTAATTTCATTCCTACATATTTATCAAAATTTCGACTCCAATCAATAATATTTTAACTCTTTTCCATTTCACCAGAAGAAATATAAATCTTTACCCTAATGCAATGATATTTAAAACAATGAATTAAGTTTAATAGAATCAACAAAAAAATCTATCTATATAATTCTTGCATATAACAAAACAGAACGTTTGCATATGAGTTCACTCCTTCAGAACACTATCTATTAAAATTATTGATCATATTTCATGATCCTCTTCCTTTAAAACAAAATCATAACTATCTTTTATGATCAACCTTTAAATTTTTAACATTGCTACATTTATATTAAAGAAACAATTCACATTTAAATACTTTGTAAAGAAAATTATAAATATTACAACTTGAACATTCTCTTAACTCTGTTTATATCAAACTTTAATTTATTTAACATATATTGTACCATTATATTCTAAAAAAAAATTCAAATTTATTATCAACCTTCATGTTACATAACCTTTCATATATTATTACATTTCTACTATAAATTTGCTATTTAACATTTTCCTCTTTAATTAGTTTGGGTGACTCTCAGTTATTCACTATGATTTGATTTATATGGGCATTTATACCTATAACCTTACTCCCTTTCTTTCTACTAACAACCACTAACAGATTTGCATAGGGTGACACCAATCTCTCAATAATAATCCCCTTCAACACTAATTCCACTTATACCATTTCCCTCTAAAATAAAATATCTAATACCCTCTTTGTAACTAGGATGTGTGTTCCCAACCTTGGCAATTCCATTCATAACCTTTTGCCCTTCCCATAATCTCGGCAAACACTCTTCGACCCTTCACAATTACCTGCCCAACGACGCACATTGATCACTCCTTACCACCTCACCCTCACTACAAAATTTCACCATCAACTATTTACTCTCTATTTACATTACTCTCTCGTTCTACATATATGCACTCCCACTACTGTGTCCCTACTACTAACCCGTTTCTGTAATATTTTTATTCCACAAATCTTATTTCACAAAACACCCATTAAAATTAACTCTGATTTACTCAAATGCCTTATTTAAACAATCATTACCCCAAACAAATTCTCTTACCACCTTTAAATCAATTAATTCGTCTATAATTTATTTTAATTCAATCAGTTATTTAAACACAATATTACTTTAATTACCTTCCAAAACAATTACAATTCATTTATTACAGACTCTCATTATTTATTTAGTCTGCTTAAATATTATTATTATTAAAATCAATTTATACTACATGGACACATTGTTTACATAAAATACATTTCACAACACAAACACAATTAATTTCACTATAAATTTATTTACAATTCTTCGTCATTAATTTTCTGTTTACCACACCTCATTTCATAAGTTAGCAAGGTCATCACCATAAACTAAAATATTTAAAATGTCCATTCACTGATTTTTTATTTAACCACCATCATCATATAATACTCTGATCTTATTACTACACCATTTATTTACAATTGAATACATATGGCTATTATCATAATTATAACAATCATCATCATTGCTTTTTTCCATTATATCAATATTACTGATAATACAAATATTATCGCATACCATTCTTTCAAAATTCCTGTCTACATTGGGTATGTTAAGTTCGCTCTTAGTATTTTCTGTTACAGTCAGGTAAGTTACCTCTCTCTCTCTCTCTCTCAAAATATCCCTCATCATACCACCAAGTCACACTCTCTCTCTCAATATATGCAGGGGGCACTACAACTTTATTACTGCACCACCTATCAAATGCACAAAAAATCAAGGGACAACTATTTGCAGACCATATGTCTCCCAAATACACTTGTAAAGCCTTTTCTTTACCCCCAACTACAACATCATGGGAAAAATTTATCCCCTGCAACCCCTCTACCTGTATACTCTCTCTCCACTTTCTCTCTGACTCATCAACACCCACTAACATTCCATTATTACATTCTATCTCCTCTAAAACTTCATCACCACTATTTTTAATTATATCATCGTAATTCTCAACACCACTTACCTTATCGTCTTTATATGATAACTGACCGTCTTTATTTTCATTTTCGTTTAATTTATCGGTCTCTTTACTACTTTCTACCCCCATTTTAATCTCACAATTATCATCTACTTTTTTCTTTTTAAAGTTATTAATTATGTCATCTACTCTTGCATTTTGTTTATCAAACTTCTGACTGACTGATTCTCTGATTTGTTCTTGCATATTCTCACAACGTTCATGAATTTCATTCATTTGTTTCTTAAAATTCAAATTTTGTTGTTTAATCTCCCCTCTCATCAACTTGATCTCATTATTTTGCATCTCAAATGTATCATTCATTTTAGTGTCACTAATGTCAAAACGACTGTTTACTTCATCGAACTTTCGATCGTTGACATCAAAACGACTATTCATGTTTATAGTCTGCTTTTCTAACATTACTTGTATCATTTTAAACATCTCATAACTATCATCTTTTTTGTTTTCATATCGAGTTGAGATGGGTGTTACTTGCATTCTATCTAACTCAACAGATTCGGTGGTACTAGACTCGCCGATCTGACTTATTGGCGTTGAATAACCTCCCATCTCACTCGTAAACGTTTTGTCAGTTACGCTGACATTTACATTTCTATCTGCATCTTGAAAAAATTTTTTAAATATATTTCTTTTCAAAATATTACTATATATCTAACATATACTACAATCGCAACATAACCTTATTACTTACGTATTAAGTACATTCCTCTTTTCCAATAACCATTCTGTTTCTATGTGCAGGCTTGTTTATATAAATTTTATTTATATAAAGTCACTGTTCGGGCACCCATTTGTTAACAAATTTCTTACTTAATTTTTTTATTTTTAACTGACTTACCTTTTGTAATCTTGTTAACCTTTGCACTTTGTTTACCATGCTGATTCACCATGTGGTGTTGTGCCAACATAATATTTTTTACGTTCGGGTTCCAGGATTCTTAAGCGAGCGCAGAAACGGAATGGTTATTTAGAAATAATCGACTCTGATATCATTTGTTAAAACTTGTGTTTTAATTGTCTGAAATTTTCAATCTTTCAATAATAAAACAGAAAAACAAGATGGAGTCATACTCCTTTGGTTAAATCCAAATACAAAATGGCTGCGATATATTTTCGCTTCATCTGCCTTTAGGTATGATACTTTACACTTTATATACTTTAATCCCAATTGATTCTGATTACCTATTTAAATAAATCTCTGCCATTACTGCAGTTTTAACTTCAAGTTATTACTTATATTAATCACGTAACGTTAACCAATGCTTGTGATTATTTGTGTGTGTATATATATATATATATATATATATACACCGGTATACACGCACACATGCTCATGCACAAACTAATTTTAACAGTACATTTTTTGACATTTTAATTGAGCTCAATGAATATGTTTCTTTAATTTAACATTTTGTGAAAGGTTTACTTTCCTGCTGTTGACCGAAGATCTTTTCTGGCGTCCCTCATGGTTCATCTGTTGTTCGGCGAAATATTAAATGTTTCTCTCCTTTTTTACTGCACCCACTGACTCTAAGTTAAATTTTTATACTGGTAGTTCTCCAATAGTTTAAATTTTCACAATTTTTGTTACATTTTGAATACTTTTGAATACTTGCTGGCCAGCAATTTATGTAGCATGCAGTTCGCACGGAAGATGTTAGGCAACTGAGAACGACAATATGGCGCTTATTTCCCAAGTGGAAGGGTTGTAGCGTCATCAAATCTATTGTTTTTGGTGATGACGTCTTTGTTTTTTGAGGTGCAGCAATTACGTCTGGCGTTCCTTGAGTGACGTTTACATACGATCGGCAGGTTGTTTTGGCGAAGTCGCTGACACTGAGCACGTACGCCACTGACCTTGACGCTGACCCTTCATGACTTTCTGCATTGTTTCATACGTTTGGGAAAACTTTACTCTCACACATACAAAATTAATTTAAATTCACAATAAAATTATATCTGTTGCTTCTCCAAAATCCCTACATGGACCTATTTGTACCGTTACAATACCCCCTCAATGAGAGGTTTTATGACAAAGCATAAAAACTCTCATTGACACATTCATACTTCCTAAAGGGATCAGCTAGGATATGTTGCCACAACCCCCTGTATTGTTTATACAAAAAGAATATCAGTCACTTACCCCTTGGTCAAATGATGGTGACAGCACCTGCATGACCTTACTGGACTTCTCTTTCGAGATCCCAACACCGCAAGGCCAGTCAGGCACTTGACGTTCCTGCTCTGACGCGCTGGCCAGCTCAGGACCGCCGTCACAGCATCACCCAACTCTGAAACATTGAAATAAAAATCAAATAGTGGCCTTGTACAATGCCATATCCTCAACTGATCTTTTTCCCCTTAGCTACATTGGTTTACGTTAATAAGCATTGGTTTTTTTCCTTAACTCCTAATATCTCTAATACATAGAGGAAAACAAGATTTATGATAGATGTATCCTTCTCTAATTTCATTCCTACATATTTATCAAAATTTCGACTCCAATCAATAATATTTTAACTCTTTTCCATTTCACCAGAAGAAATATAAATCTTTACCCTAATGCAATGATATTTAAAACAATGAATTAAGTTTAATAGAATCAACAAAAAAATCTATCTATATAATTCTTGCATATAACAAAACAGAACGTTTGCATATGAGTTCACTCCTTCAGAACACTATCTATTAAAATTATTGATCATATTTCATGATCCTCTTCCTTTAAAACAAAATCATAACTATCTTTTATGATCAACCTTTAAATTTTTAACATTGCTACATTTATATTAAAGAAACAATTCACATTTAAATACTTTGTAAAGAAAATTATAAATATTACAACTTGAACATTCTCTTAACTCTGTTTATATCAAACTTTAATTTATTTAACATATATTGTACCATTATAGTCTCAAAAAAAATTCAAATTTATTATCAACCTTCATGTTACATAACCTTTCATATATTATTACATTTCTACTATAAATTTGCTATTTAACATTTTCCTCTTTAATTAGTTTGGGTGACTCTCAGTTATTCACTATGATTTGATTTATATGGGCATTTATACCTATAACCTTACTCCCTTTCTTTCTACTAACAACCACTAACAGATTTGCATAGGGTGACACCAATCTCTCAATAATAATCCCCTTCAACACTAATTCCACTTATACCATTTCCCTCTAAAATAAAATATCTAATACCCTCTTTGTAACTAGGATGTGTGTTCCCAACCTTGGCAATTCCATTCATAACCTTTTGCCCTTCCCATAATCTCGGCAAACACTCTTCGACCCTTCACAATTACCTGCCCAACGACGCACATTGATCACTCCTTACCACCTCACCCTCACTACAAAATTTCACCATCAACTATTTACTCTCTATTTACATTACTCTCTCGTTCTACATATATGCACTCCCACTACTGTGTCCCTACTACTAACCCGTTTCTGTAATATTTTTATTCCACAAATCTTATTTCACAAAACACCCATTAAAATTAACTCTGATTTACTCAAATGCCTTATTTAAACAATCATTACCCCAAACAAATTCTCTTACCACCTTTAAATCAATTAATTCGTCTATAATTTATTTTAATTCAATCAGTTATTTAAACACAATATTACTTTAATTACCTTCCAAAACAATTACAATTCATTTATTACAGACTCTCATTATTTATTTAGTCTGCTTAAATATTATTATTATTAAAATCAATTTATACTACATGCACACATTGTTTACATAAAATACATTTCACAACACAAACACAATTAATTTCACTATAAATTTATTTACAATTCTTCGTCATTAATTTTCTGTTTACCACACCTCATTTCATAAGTTAGCAAGGTCATCACCATAAACTAAAATATTTAAAATGTCCATTCACTGATTTTTTATTTAACCACCATCATCATATAATACTCTGATCTTATTACTACACCATTTATTTACAATTGAATACATATGGCTATTATCATAATTATAACAATCATCATCATTGCTTTTTTCCATTATATCAATATTACTGATAATACAAATATTATCGCATACCATTCTTTCAAAATTCCTGTCTACATTGGGTATGTTAAGTTCGCTCTTAGTATTTTCTGTTACAGTCAGGTAAGTTACCTCTCTCTCTCTCTCTCAAAATATCCCTCATCATACCACCAAGTCACACTCTCTCTCTCAATATATGCAGGGGGCACTACAACTTTATTACTGCACCACCTATCAAATGCACAAAAAATCAAGGGACAACTATTTGCAGACCATATGTCTCCCAAATACACTTGTAAAGCCTTTTCTTTACCCCCAACTACAACATCATGGGAAAAATTTATCCCCTGCAACCCCTCTACCTGTATACTCTCTCTCCACTTTCTCTCTGACTCATCAACACCCACTAACATTCCATTATTACATTCTATCTCCTCTAAAACTTCATCACCACTATTTTTAATTATATCATCGTAATTCTCAACACCACTTACCTTATCGTCTTTATATGATAACTGACCGTCTTTATTTTCATTTTCGTTTAATTTATCGGTCTCTTTACTACTTTCTACCCCCATTTTAATCTCACAATTATCATCTACTTTTTTCTTTTTAAAGTTATTAATTATGTCATCTACTCTTGCATTTTGTTTATCAAACTTCTGACTGACTGATTCTCTGATTTGTTCTTGCATATTCTCACAACGTTCATGAATTTCATTCATTTGTTTCTTAAAATTCAAATTTTGTTGTTTAATCTCCCCTCTCATCAACTTGATCTCATTATTTTGCATCTCAAATGTATCATTCATTTTAGTGTCACTAATGTCAAAACGACTGTTTACTTCATCGAACTTTCGATCGTTGACATCAAAACGACTATTCATGTTTATAGTCTGCTTTTCTAACATTACTTGTATCATTTTAAACATCTCATAACTATCATCTTTTTTGTTTTCATATCGAGTTGAGATGGGTGTTACTTGCATTCTATCTAACTCAACAGATTCGGTGGTACTAGACTTGCCGATCTGACTTATTGGCGTTGAATAACCTCCCATCTCACTCGTAAACGTTTTGTCAGTTACGCTGACATTTACATTTCTATCTGCATCTTGAAAAAATTTTTTAAATATATTTCTTTTCAAAATATTACTATATATCTAACATATACTACAATCGCAACATAACCTTATTACTTACGTATTAAGTACATTCCTCTTTTCCAATAACCATTCTGTTTCTATGTGCAGGCTTGTTTATATAAATTTTATTTATATAAAGTCACTGTTCGGGCACCCATTTGTTAACAAATTTCTTACTTAATTTTTTTATTTTTAACTGACTTACCTTTTGTAATCTTGTTAACCTTTGCACTTTGTTTACCATGCTGATTCACCATGTGGTGTTGTGCCAACATAATATTTTTTACGTTCGGGTTCCAGGATTCTTAAGCGAGCGCAGAAACGGAATGGTTATTTAGAAATAATCGACTCTGATATCATTTGTTAAAACTTGTGTTTTAATTGTCTGAAATTTTCAATCTTTCAATAATAAAACAGAAAAACAAGATGGAGTCATACTCCTTTGGTTAAATCCAAATACAAAATGGCTGCGATATATTTTCGCTTCATCTGCCTTTAGGTATGATACTTTACACTTTATATACTTTAATCCCAATTGATTCTGATTACCTATTTAAATAAATCTCTGCCATTACTGCAGTTTTAACTTCAAGTTATTACTTATATTAATCACGTAACGTTAACCAATGCTTGTGATTATTTGTGTGTGTATATATATATATATATATATATACCGGTATACACGCACACATGCTCATGCACAAACTAATTTTAACAGTACATTTTTTGACATTTTAATTGAGCTCAATGAATATGTTTCTTTAATTTAACATTTTGTGAAAGGTTTACTTTCCTGCTGTTGACCGAAGATCTTTTCTGGCGTCCCTCATGGTTCATCTGTTGTTCGGCGAAATATTAAATGTTTCTCTCCTTTTTTACTGCACCCACTGACTCTAAGTTAAATTTTTATACTGGTAGTTCTCCAATAGTTTAAATTTTCACAATTTTTGTTACATTTTGAATACTTTTGAATACTTGCTGGCCAGCAATTTATGTAGCATGCAGTTCGCACGGAAGATGTTAGGCAACTGAGAACGACAATATGGCGCTTATTTCCCAAGTGGAAGGGTTGTAGCGTCATCAAATCTATTGTTTTTGGTGATGACGTCTTTGTTTTTTGAGGTGCAGCAATTACGTCTGGCGTTCCTTGAGTGACGTTTACATACGATCGGCAGGTTGTTTTGGCGAAGTCGCTGACACTGAGCACGTACGCCACTGACCTTGACGCTGACCCTTCATGACTTTCTGCATTGTTTCATACGTTTGGGAAAACTTTACTCTCACACATACAAAATTAATTTAAATTCACAATAAAATTATATCTGTTGCTTCTCCAAAATCCCTACATGGACCTATTTGTACCGTTACAATACCCCCTCAATGAGAGGTTTTATGACAAAGCATAAAAACTCTCATTGACACATTCATACTTCCTAAAGGGATCAGCTAGGATATGTTGCCACAACCCCCTGTATTGTTTATACAAAAAGAATATCAGTCACTTACCCCTTGGTCAAATGATGGTGACAGCACCTGCATGACCTTACTGGACTTCTCTTTCGAGATCCCAACACCGCAAGGCCAGTCAGGCACTTGACGTTCCTGCTCTGACGCGCTGGCCAGCTCAGGACCGCCGTCACAGCATCACCCAACTCTGAAACATTGAAATAAAAATCAAATAGTGGCCTTGTACAATGCCATATCCTCAACTGATCTTTTTCCCCTTAGCTAC
Organism: Magicicada septendecula; assembly: GCA_034769895.1. NCBI lineage: Eukaryota > Metazoa > Arthropoda > Insecta > Hemiptera > Cicadidae > Magicicada > Magicicada septendecula. Next base: position 199,912,102 of record CM068371.1, on the reverse strand, counting down.
ATTGGTTTACGTTAATAAGCATTGGTTTTTTTCCTTAACTCCTAATATCTCTAATACATAGAGGAAAACAAGATTTATGATAGATGTATCCTTCTCTAATTTCATTCCTACATATTTATCAAAATTTCGACTCCAATCAATAATATTTTAACTCTTTTCCATTTCACCAGAAGAAATATAAATCTTTACCCTAATGCAATGATATTTAAAACAATGAATTAAGTTTAATAGAATCAACAAAAAAATCTATCTATATAATTCTTGCATATAACAAAACAGAACGTTTGCATATGAGTTCACTCCTTCAGAACACTATCTATTAAAATTATTGATCATATTTCATGATCCTCTTCCTTTAAAACAAAATCATAACTATCTTTTATGATCAACCTTTAAATTTTTAACATTGCTACATTTATATTAAAGAAACAATTCACATTTAAATACTTTGTAAAGAAAATTATAAATATTACAACTTGAACATTCTCTTAACTCTGTTTATATCAAACTTTAATTTATTTAACATATATTGTACCATTATAGTCTCAAAAAAAATTCAAATTTATTATCAACCTTCATGTTACATAACCTTTCATATATTATTACATTTCTACTATAAATTTGCTATTTAACATTTTCCTCTTTAATTAGTTTGGGTGACTCTCAGTTATTCACTATGATTTGATTTATATGGGCATTTATACCTATAACCTTACTCCCTTTCTTTCTACTAACAACCACTAACAGATTTGCATAGGGTGACACCAATCTCTCAATAATAATCCCCTTCAACACTAATTCCACTTATACCATTTCCCTCTAAAATAAAATATCTAATACCCTCTTTGTAACTAGGATGTGTGTTCCCAACCTTGGCAATTCCATTCATAACCTTTTGCCCTTCCCATAATCTCGGCAAACACTCTTCGACCCTTCACAATTACCTGCCCAACGACGCACATTGATCACTCCTTACCACCTCACCCTCACTACAAAATTTCACCATCAACTATTTACTCTCTATTTACATTACTCTCTCGTTCTACATATATGCACTCCCACTACTGTGTCCCTACTACTAACCCGTTTCTGTAATATTTTTATTCCACAAATCTTATTTCACAAAACACCCATTAAAATTAACTCTGATTTACTCAAATGCCTTATTTAAACAATCATTACCCCAAACAAATTCTCTTACCACCTTTAAATCAATTAATTCGTCTATAATTTATTTTAATTCAATCAGTTATTTAAACACAATATTACTTTAATTACCTTCCAAAACAATTACAATTCATTTATTACAGACTCTCATTATTTATTTAGTCTGCTTAAATATTATTATTATTAAAATCAATTTATACTACATGGACACATTGTTTACATAAAATACATTTCACAACACAAACACAATTAATTTCACTATAAATTTATTTACAATTCTTCGTCATTAATTTTCTGTTTACCACACCTCATTTCATAAGTTAGCAAGGTCATCACCATAAACTAAAATATTTAAAATGTCCATTCACTGATTTTTTATTTAACCACCATCATCATATAATACTCTGATCTTATTACTACACCATTTATTTACAATTGAATACATATGGCTATTATCATAATTATAACAATCATCATCATTGCTTTTTTCCATTATATCAATATTACTGATAATACAAATATTATCGCATACCATTCTTTCAAAATTCCTGTCTACATTGGGTATGTTAAGTTCGCTCTTAGTATTTTCTGTTACAGTCAGGTAAGTTACCTCTCTCTCTCTCTCTCTCAAAATATCCCTCATCATACCACCAAGTCACACTCTCTCTCTCAATATATGCAGGGGGCACTACAACTTTATTACTGCACCACCTATCAAATGCACAAAAAATCAAGGGACAACTATTTGCAGACCATATGTCTCCCAAATACACTTGTAAAGCCTTTTCTTTACCCCCAACTACAACATCATGGGAAAAATTTATCCCCTGCAACCCCTCTACCTGTATACTCTCTCTCCACTTTCTCTCTGACTCATCAACACCCACTAACATTCCATTATTACATTCTATCTCCTCTAAAACTTCATCACCACTATTTTTAATTATATCATCGTAATTCTCAACACCACTTACCTTATCGTCTTTATATGATAACTGACCGTCTTTATTTTCATTTTCGTTTAATTTATCGGTCTCTTTACTACTTTCTACCCCCATTTTAATCTCACAATTATCATCTACTTTTTTCTTTTTAAAGTTATTAATTATGTCATCTACTCTTGCATTTTGTTTATCAAACTTCTGACTGACTGATTCTCTGATTTGTTCTTGCATATTCTCACAACGTTCATGAATTTCATTCATTTGTTTCTTAAAATTCAAATTTTGTTGTTTAATCTCCCCTGTCATCAACTTGATCTCATTATTTTGCATCTCAAATGTATCATTCATTTTAGTGTCACTAATGTCAAAACGACTGTTTACTTCATCGAACTTTCGATCGTTGACATCAAAACGACTATTCATGTTTATAGTCTGCTTTTCTAACATTACTTGTATCATTTTAAACATCTCATAACTATCATCTTTTTTGTTTTCATATCGAGTTGAGATGGGTGTTACTTGCATTCTATCTAACTCAACAGATTCGGTGGTACTAGACTCGCCGATCTGACTTATTGGCGTTGAATAACCTCCCATCTCACTCGTAAACGTTTTGTCAGTTACGCTGACATTTACATTTCTATCTGCATCTTGAAAAAATTTTTTAAATATATTTCTTTTCAAAATATTACTATATATCTAACATATACTACAATCGCAACATAACCTTATTACTTACGTATTAAGTACATTCCTCTTTTCCAATAACCATTCTGTTTCTATGTGCAGGCTTGTTTATATAAATTTTATTTATATAAAGTCACTGTTCGGGCACCCATTTGTTAACAAATTTCTTACTTAATTTTTTTATTTTTAACTGACTTACCTTTTGTAATCTTGTTAACCTTTGCACTTTGTTTACCATGCTGATTCACCATGTGGTGTTGTGCCAACATAATATTTTTTACGTTCGGGTTCCAGGATTCTTAAGCGAGCGCAGAAACGGAATGGTTATTTAGAAATAATCGACTCTGATATCATTTGTTAAAACTTGTGTTTTAATTGTCTGAAATTTTCAATCTTTCAATAATAAAACAGAAAAACAAGATGGAGTCATACTCCTTTGGTTAAATCCAAATACAAAATGGCTGCGATATATTTTCGCTTCATCTGCCTTTAGGTATGATACTTTACACTTTATATACTTTAATCCCAATTGATTCTGATTACCTATTTAAATAAATCTCTGCCATTACTGCAGTTTTAACTTCAAGTTATTACTTATATTAATCACGTAACGTTAACCAATGCTTGTGATTATTTGTGTGTGTATATATATATATATATATATATATACCGGTATACACGCACACATGCTCATGCACAAACTAATTTTAACAGTACATTTTTTGACATTTTAATTGAGCTCAATGAATATGTTTCTTTAATTTAACATTTTGTGAAAGGTTTACTTTCCTGCTGTTGACCGAAGATCTTTTCTGGCGTCCCTCATGGTTCATCTGTTGTTCGGCGAAATATTAAATGTTTCTCTCCTTTTTTACTGCACCCACTGACTCTAAGTTAAATTTTTATACTGGTAGTTCTCCAATAGTTTAAATTTTCACAATTTTTGTTACATTTTGAATACTTTTGAATACTTGCTGGCCAGCAATTTATGTAGCATGCAGTTCGCACGGAAGATGTTAGGCAACTGAGAACGACAATATGGCGCTTATTTCCCAAGTGGAAGGGTTGTAGCGTCATCAAATCTATTGTTTTTGGTGATGACGTCTTTGTTTTTTGAGGTGCAGCAATTACGTCTGGCGTTCCTTGAGTGACGTTTACATACGATCGGCAGGTTGTTTTGGCGAAGTCGCTGACACTGAGCACGTACGCCACTGACCTTGACGCTGACCCTTCATGACTTTCTGCATTGTTTCATACGTTTGGGAAAACTTTACTCTCACACATACAAAATTAATTTAAATTCACAATAAAATTATATCTGTTGCTTCTCCAAAATCCCTACATGGACCTATTTGTACCGTTACAATACCCCCTCAATGAGAGGTTTTATGACAAAGCATAAAAACTCTCATTGACACATTCATACTTCCTAAAGGGATCAGCTAGGATATGTTGCCACAACCCCCTGTATTGTTTATACAAAAAGAATATCAGTCACTTACCCCTTGGTCAAATGATGGTGACAGCACCTGCATGACCTTACTGGACTTCTCTTTCGAGATCCCAACACCGCAAGGCCAGTCAGGCACTTGACGTTCCTGCTCTGACGCGCTGGCCAGCTCAGGACCGCCGTCACAGCATCACCCAACTCTGAAACATTGAAATAAAAATCAAATAGTGGCCTTGTACAATGCCATATCCTCAACTGATCTTTTTCCCCTTAGCTACATTGGTTTACGTTAATAAGCATTGGTTTTTTTCCTTAACTCCTAATATCTCTAATACATAGAGGAAAACAAGATTTATGATAGATGTATCCTTCTCTAATTTCATTCCTACATATTTATCAAAATTTCGACTCCAATCAATAATATTTTAACTCTTTTCCATTTCACCAGAAGAAATATAAATCTTTACCCTAATGCAATGATATTTAAAACAATGAATTAAGTTTAATAGAATCAACAAAAAAATCTATCTATATAATTCTTGCATATAACAAAACAGAACGTTTGCATATGAGTTCACTCCTTCAGAACACTATCTATTAAAATTATTGATCATATTTCATGATCCTCTTCCTTTAAAACAAAATCATAACTATCTTTTATGATCAACCTTTAAATTTTTAACATTGCTACATTTATATTAAAGAAACAATTCACATTTAAATACTTTGTAAAGAAAATTATAAATATTACAACTTGAACATTCTCTTAACTCTGTTTATATCAAACTTTAATTTATTTAACATATATTGTACCATTATAGTCTCAAAAAAAATTCAAATTTATTATCAACCTTCATGTTACATAACCTTTCATATATTATTACATTTCTACTATAAATTTGCTATTTAACATTTTCCTCTTTAATTAGTTTGGGTGACTCTCAGTTATTCACTATGATTTGATTTATATGGGCATTTATACCTATAACCTTACTCCCTTTCTTTCTACTAACAACCACTAACAGATTTGCATAGGGTGACACCAATCTCTCAATAATAATCCCCTTCAACACTAATTCCACTTATACCATTTCCCTCTAAAATAAAATATCTAATACCCTCTTTGTAACTAGGATGTGTGTTCCCAACCTTGGCAATTCCATTCATAACCTTTTGCCCTTCCCATAATCTCGGCAAACACTCTTCGACCCTTCACAATTACCTGCCCAACGACGCACATTGATCACTCCTTACCACCTCACCCTCACTACAAAATTTCACCATCAACTATTTACTCTCTATTTACATTACTCTCTCGTTCTACATATATGCACTCCCACTACTGTGTCCCTACTACTAACCCGTTTCTGTAATATTTTTATTCCACAAATCTTATTTCACAAAACACCCATTAAAATTAACTCTGATTTACTCAAATGCCTTATTTAAACAATCATTACCCCAAACAAATTCTCTTACCACCTTTAAATCAATTAATTCGTCTATAATTTATTTTAATTCAATCAGTTATTTAAACACAATATTACTTTAATTACCTTCCAAAACAATTACAATTCATTTATTACAGACTCTCATTATTTATTTAGTCTGCTTAAATATTATTATTATTAAAATCAATTTATACTACATGCACACATTGTTTACATAAAATACATTTCACAACACAAACACAATTAATTTCACTATAAATTTATTTACAATTCTTCGTCATTAATTTTCTGTTTACCACACCTCATTTCATAAGTTAGCAAGGTCATCACCATAAACTAAAATATTTAAAATGTCCATTCACTGATTTTTTATTTAACCACCATCATCATATAATACTCTGATCTTATTACTACACCATTTATTTACAATTGAATACATATGGCTATTATCATAATTATAACAATCATCATCATTGCTTTTTTCCATTATATCAATATTACTGATAATACAAATATTATCGCATACCATTCTTTCAAAATTCCTGTCTACATTGGGTATGTTAAGTTCGCTCTTAGTATTTTCTGTTACAGTCAGGTAAGTTACCTCTCTCTCTCTCTCTCAAAATATCCCTCATCATACCACCAAGTCACACTCTCTCTCTCAATATATGCAGGGGGCACTACAACTTTATTACTGCACCACCTATCAAATGCACAAAAAATCAAGGGACAACTATTTGCAGACCATATGTCTCCCAAATACACTTGTAAAGCCTTTTCTTTACCCCCAACTACAACATCATGGGAAAAATTTATCCCCTGCAACCCCTCTACCTGTATACTCTCTCTCCACTTTCTCTCTGACTCATCAACACCCACTAACATTCCATTATTACATTCTATCTCCTCTAAAACTTCATCACCACTATTTTTAATTATATCATCGTAATTCTCAACACCACTTACCTTATCGTCTTTATATGATAACTGACCGTCTTTATTTTCATTTTCGTTTAATTTATCGGTCTCTTTACTACTTTCTACCCCCATTTTAATCTCACAATTATCATCTACTTTTTTCTTTTTAAAGTTATTAATTATGTCATCTACTCTTGCATTTTGTTTATCAAACTTCTGACTGACTGATTCTCTGATTTGTTCTTGCATATTCTCACAACGTTCATGAATTTCATTCATTTGTTTCTTAAAATTCAAATTTTGTTGTTTAATCTCCCCTCTCATCAACTTGATCTCATTATTTTGCATCTCAAATGTATCATTCATTTTAGTGTCACTAATGTCAAAACGACTGTTTACTTCATCGAACTTTCGATCGTTGACATCAAAACGACTATTCATGTTTATAGTCTGCTTTTCTAACATTACTTGTATCATTTTAAACATCTCATAACTATCATCTTTTTTGTTTTCATATCGAGTTGAGATGGGTGTTACTTGCATTCTATCTAACTCAACAGATTCGGTGGTACTAGACTTGCCGATCTGACTTATTGGCGTTGAATAACCTCCCATCTCACTCGTAAACGTTTTGTCAGTTACGCTGACATTTACATTTCTATCTGCATCTTGAAAAAATTTTTTAAATATATTTCTTTTCAAAATATTACTATATATCTAACATATACTACAATCGCAACATAACCTTATTACTTACGTATTAAGTACATTCCTCTTTTCCAATAACCATTCTGTTTCTATGTGCAGGCTTGTTTATATAAATTTTATTTATATAAAGTCACTGTTCGGGCACCCATTTGTTAACAAATTTCTTACTTAATTTTTTTATTTTTAACTGACTTACCTTTTGTAATCTTGTTAACCTTTGCACTTTGTTTACCATGCTGATTCACCATGTGGTGTTGTGCCAACATAATATTTTTTACGTTCGGGTTCCAGGATTCTTAAGCGAGCGCAGAAACGGAATGGTTATTTAGAAATAATCGACTCTGATATCATTTGTTAAAACTTGTGTTTTAATTGTCTGAAATTTTCAATCTTTCAATAATAAAACAGAAAAACAAGATGGAGTCATACTCCTTTGGTTAAATCCAAATACAAAATGGCTGCGATATATTTTCGCTTCATCTGCCTTTAGGTATGATACTTTACACTTTATATACTTTAATCCCAATTGATTCTGATTACCTATTTAAATAAATCTCTGCCATTACTGCAGTTTTAACTTCAAGTTATTACTTATATTAATCACGTAACGTTAACCAATGCTTGTGATTATTTGTGTGTGTATATATATATATATATATATATACCGGTATACACGCACACATGCTCATGCACAAACTAATTTTAACAGTACATTTTTTGACATTTTAATTGAGCTCAATGAATATGTTTCTTTAATTTAACATTTTGTGAAAGGTTTACTTTCCTGCTGTTGACCGAAGATCTTTTCTGGCGTCCCTCATGGTTCATCTGTTGTTCGGCGAAATATTAAATGTTTCTCTCCTTTTTTACTGCACCCACTGACTCTAAGTTAAATTTTTATACTGGTAGTTCTCCAATAGTTTAAATTTTCACAATTTTTGTTACATTTTGAATACTTTTGAATACTTGCTGGCCAGCAATTTATGTAGCATGCAGTTCGCACGGAAGATGTTAGGCAACTGAGAACGACAATATGGCGCTTATTTCCCAAGTGGAAGGGTTGTAGCGTCATCAAATCTATTGTTTTTGGTGATGACGTCTTTGTTTTTTGAGGTGCAGCAATTACGTCTGGCGTTCCTTGAGTGACGTTTACATACGATCGGCAGGTTGTTTTGGCGAAGTCGCTGACACTGAGCACGTACGCCACTGACCTTGACGCTGACCCTTCATGACTTTCTGCATTGTTTCATACGTTTGGGAAAACTTTACTCTCACACATACAAAATTAATTTAAATTCACAATAAAATTATATCTGTTGCTTCTCCAAAATCCCTACATGGACCTATTTGTACCGTTACAATACCCCCTCAATGAGAGGTTTTATGACAAAGCATAAAAACTCTCATTGACACATTCATACTTCCTAAAGGGATCAGCTAGGATATGTTGCCACAACCCCCTGTATTGTTTATACAAAAAGAATATCAGTCACTTACCCCTTGGTCAAATGATGGTGACAGCACCTGCATGACCTTACTGGACTTCTCTTTCGAGATCCCAACACCGCAAGGCCAGTCAGGCACTTGACGTTCCTGCTCTGACGCGCTGGCCAGCTCAGGACCGCCGTCACAGCATCACCCAACTCTGAAACATTGAAATAAAAATCAAATAGTGGCCTTGTACAATGCCATATCCTCAACTGATCTTTTTCCCCTTAGCTACATTGGTTTACGTTAATAAGCATTGGTTTTTTTCCTTAACTCCTAATATCTCTAATACATAGAGGAAAACAAGATTTATGATAGATGTATCCTTCTCTAATTTCATTCCTACATATTTATCAAAATTTCGACTCCAATCAATAATATTTTAACTCTTTTCCATTTCACCAGAAGAAATATAAATCTTTACCCTAATGCAATGATATTTAAAACAATGAATTAAGTTTAATAGAATCAACAAAAAAATCTATCTATATAATTCTTGCATATAACAAAACAGAACGTTTGCATATGAGTTCACTCCTTCAGAACACTATCTATTAAAATTATTGATCATATTTCATGATCCTCTTCCTTTAAAACAAAATCATAACTATCTTTTATGATCAACCTTTAAATTTTTAACATTGCTACATTTATATTAAAGAAACAATTCACATTTAAATACTTTGTAAAGAAAATTATAAATATTACAACTTGAACATTCTCTTAACTCTGTTTATATCAAACTTTAATTTATTTAACATATATTGTACCATTATAGTCTCAAAAAAAATTCAAATTTATTATCAACCTTCATGTTACATAACCTTTCATATATTATTACATTTCTACTATAAATTTGCTATTTAACATTTTCCTCTTTAATTAGTTTGGGTGACTCTCAGTTATTCACTATGATTTGATTTATATGGGCATTTATACCTATAACCTTACTCCCTTTCTTTCTACTAACAACCACTAACAGATTTGCATAGGGTGACACCAATCTCTCAATAATAATCCCCTTCAACACTAATTCCACTTATACCATTTCCCTCTAAAATAAAATATCTAATACCCTCTTTGTAACTAGGATGTGTGTTCCCAACCTTGGCAATTCCATTCATAACCTTTTGCCCTTCCCATAATCTCGGCAAACACTCTTCGACCCTTCACAATTACCTGCCCAACGACGCACATTGATCACTCCTTACCACCTCACCCTCACTACAAAATTTCACCATCAACTATTTACTCTCTATTTACATTACTCTCTCGTTCTACATATATGCACTCCCACTACTGTGTCCCTACTACTAACCCGTTTCTGTAATATTTTTATTCCACAAATCTTATTTCACAAAACACCCATTAAAATTAACTCTGATTTACTCAAATGCCTTATTTAAACAATCATTACCCCAAACAAATTCTCTTACCACCTTTAAATCAATTAATTCGTCTATAATTTATTTTAATTCAATCAGTTATTTAAACACAATATTACTTTAATTACCTTCCAAAACAATTACAATTCATTTATTACAGACTCTCATTATTTATTTAGTCTGCTTAAATATTATTATTATTAAAATCAATTTATACTACATGGACACATTGTTTACATAAAATACATTTCACAACACAAACACAATTAATTTCACTATAAATTTATTTACAATTCTTCGTCATTAATTTTCTGTTTACCACACCTCATTTCATAAGTTAGCAAGGTCATCACCATAAACTAAAATATTTAAAATGTCCATTCACTGATTTTTTATTTAACCACCATCATCATATAATACTCTGATCTTATTACTACACCATTTATTTACAATTGAATACATATGGCTATTATCATAATTATAACAATCATCATCATTGCTTTTTTCCATTATATCAATATTACTGATAATACAAATATTATCGCATACCATTCTTTCAAAATTCCTGTCTACATTGGGTATGTTAAGTTCGCTCTTAGTATTTTCTGTTACAGTCAGGTAAGTTACCTCTCTCTCTCTCTCTCAAAATATCCCTCATCATACCACCAAGTCACACTCTCTCTCTCAATATATGCAGGGGGCACTACAACTTTATTACTGCACCACCTATCAAATGCACAAAAAATCAAGGGACAACTATTTGCAGACCATATGTCTCCCAAATACACTTGTAAAGCCTTTTCTTTACCCCCAACTACAACATCATGGGAAAAATTTATCCCCTGCAACCCCTCTACCTGTATACTCTCTCTCCACTTTCTCTCTGACTCATCAACACCCACTAACATTCCATTATTACATTCTATCTCCTCTAAAACTTCATCACCACTATTTTTAATTATATCATCGTAATTCTCAACACCACTTACCTTATCGTCTTTATATGATAACTGACCGTCTTTATTTTCATTTTCGTTTAATTTATCGGTCTCTTTACTACTTTCTACCCCCATTTTAATCTCACAATTATCATCTACTTTTTTCTTTTTAAAGTTATTAATTATGTCATCTACTCTTGCATTTTGTTTATCAAACTTCTGACTGACTGATTCTCTGATTTGTTCTTGCATATTCTCACAACGTTCATGAATTTCATTCATTTGTTTCTTAAAATTCAAATTTTGTTGTTTAATCTCCCCTCTCATCAACTTGATCTCATTATTTTGCATCTCAAATGTATCATTCATTTTAGTGTCACTAATGTCAAAACGACTGTTTACTTCATCGAACTTTCGATCGTTGACATCAAAACGACTATTCATGTTTATAGTCTGCTTTTCTAACATTACTTGTATCATTTTAAACATCTCATAACTATCATCTTTTTTGTTTTCATATCGAGTTGAGATGGGTGTTACTTGCATTCTATCTAACTCAACAGATTCGGTGGTACTAGACTCGCCGATCTGACTTATTGGCGTTGAATAACCTCCCATCTCACTCGTAAACGTTTTGTCAGTTACGCTGACATTTACATTTCTATCTGCATCTTGAAAAAATTTTTTAAATATATTTCTTTTCAAAATATTACTATATATCTAACATATACTACAATCGCAACATAACCTTATTACTTACGTATTAAGTACATTCCTCTTTTCCAATAACCATTCTGTTTCTATGTGCAGGCTTGTTTATATAAATTTTATTTATATAAAGTCACTGTTCGGGCACCCATTTGTTAACAAATTTCTTACTTAATTTTTTTATTTTTAACTGACTTACCTTTTGTAATCTTGTTAACCTTTGCACTTTGTTTACCATGCTGATTCACCATGTGGTGTTGTGCCAACATAATATTTTTTACGTTCGGGTTCCAGGATTCTTAAGCGAGCGCAGAAACGGAATGGTTATTTAGAAATAATCGACTCTGATATCATTTGTTAAAACTTGTGTTTTAATTGTCTGAAATTTTCAATCTTTCAATAATAAAACAGAAAAACAAGATGGAGTCATACTCCTTTGGTTAAATCCAAATACAAAATGGCTGCGATATATTTTCGCTTCATCTGCCTTTAGGTATGATACTTTACACTTTATATACTTTAATCCCAATTGATTCTGATTACCTATTTAAATAAATCTCTGCCATTACTGCAGTTTTAACTTCAAGTTATTACTTATATTAATCACGTAACGTTAACCAATGCTTGTGATTATTTGTGTGTGTATATATATATATATATATATATATATACCGGTATACACGCACACATGCTCATGCACAAACTAATTTTAACAGTACATTTTTTGACATTTTAATTGAGCTCAATGAATATGTTTCTTTAATTTAACATTTTGTGAAAGGTTTACTTTCCTGCTGTTGACCGAAGATCTTTTCTGGCGTCCCTCATGGTTCATCTGTTGTTCGGCGAAATATTAAATGTTTCTCTCCTTTTTTACTGCACCCACTGACTCTAAGTTACATTTTTATACTGGTAGTTCTCCAATAGTTTAAATTTTCACAATTTTTGTTACATTTTGAATACTTTTGAATACTTGCTGGCCAGCAATTTATGTAGCGTGCAGTTCGCACGGAAGATGTTAGGCAACTGAGAACGACAATATGGCGCTTATTTCCCAAGTGGAAGGGTTGTAGCGTCATCAAATCTATTGTTTTTGGTGATGACGTCTTTGTTTTTTGAGGTGCAGCAATTACGTCTGGCGTTCCTTGAGTGACGTTTACATACGATCGGCAGGTTGTTTTGGCGAAGTCGCTGACACTGAGCACGTACGCCACTGACCTTGACGCTGACCCTTCATGACTTTCTGCATTGTTTCATACGTTTGGGAAAACTTTACTCTCACACATACAAAATTAATTTAAATTCACAATAAAATTATATCTGTTGCTTCTCCAAAATCCCTACATGGACCTATTTGTACCGTTACAATACCCCCTCAATGAGAGGTTTTATGACAAAGCATAAAAACTCTCATTGACACATTCATACTTCCTAAAGGGATCAGCTAGGATATGTTGCCACAACCCCCTGTATTGTTTATACAAAAAGAATATCAGTCACTTACCCCTTGGTCAAATGATGGTGACAGCACCTGCATGACCTTACTGGACTTCTCTTTCGAGATCCCAACACCGCAAGGCCAGTCAGGCACTTGACGTTCCTGCTCTGACGCGCTGGCCAGCTCAGGACCGCCGTCACAGCATCACCCAACTCTGAAACATTGAAATAAAAATCAAATAGTGGCCTTGTACAATGCCATATCCTCAACTGATCTTTTTCCCCTTAGCTACATTGGTTTACGTTAATAAGCATTAGTTTTTTTCCTTAACTCCTAATATCTCTAATACATAGAGGAAAACAAGATTTATGATAGATGTATCCTTCTCTAATTTCATTCCTACATATTTATCAAAATTTCGACTCCAATCAATAATATTTTAACTCTTTTCCATTTCACCAGAAGAAATATAAATCTTTACCCTAATGCAATGATATTTAAAACAATGAATTAAGTTTAATAGAATCAACAAAAAAATCTATCTATATAATTCTTGCATATAACAAAACAGAACGTTTGCATATGAGTTCACTCCTTCAGAACACTATCTATTAAAATTATTGATCATATTTCATGATCCTCTTCCTTTAAAACAAAATCATAACTATCTTTTATGATCAACCTTTAAATTTTTAACATTGCTACATTTATATTAAAGAAACAATTCACATTTAAATACTTTGTAAAGAAAATTATAAATATTACAACTTGAACATTCTCTTAACTCTGTTTATATCAAACTTTAATTTATTTAACATATATTGTACCATTATAGTCTCAAAAAAAATTCAAATTTATTATCAACCTTCATGTTACATAACCTTTCATATATTATTACATTTCTACTATAAATTTGCTATTTAACATTTTCCTCTTTAATTAGTTTGGGTGACTCTCAGTTATTCACTATGATTTGATTTATATGGGCATTTATACCTATAACCTTACTCCCTTTCTTTCTACTAACAACCACTAACAGATTTGCATAGGGTGACACCAATCTCTCAATAATAATCCCCTTCAACACTAATTCCACTTATACCATTTCCCTCTAAAATAAAATATCTAATACCCTCTTTGTAACTAGGATGTGTGTTCCCAACCTTGGCAATTCCATTCATAACCTTTTGCCCTTCCCATAATCTCGGCAAACACTCTTCGACCCTTCACAATTACCTGCCCAACGACGCACATTGATCACTCCTTACCACCTCACCCTCACTACAAAATTTCACCATCAACTATTTACTCTCTATTTACATTACTCTCTCGTTCTACATATATGCACTCCCACTACTGTGTCCCTACTACTAACCCGTTTCTGTAATATTTTTATTCCACAAATCTTATTTCACAAAACACCCATTAAAATTAACTCTGATTTACTCAAATGCCTTATTTAAACAATCATTACCCCAAACAAATTCTCTTACCACCTTTAAATCAATTAATTCGTCTATAATTTATTTTAATTCAATCAGTTATTTAAACACAATATTACTTTAATTACCTTCCAAAACAATTACAATTCATTTATTACAGACTCTCATTATTTATTTAGTCTGCTTAAATATTATTATTATTAAAATCAATTTATACTACATGCACACATTGTTTACATAAAATACATTTCACAACACAAACACAATTAATTTCACTATAAATTTATTTACAATTCTTCGTCATTAATTTTCTGTTTACCACACCTCATTTCATAAGTTAGCAAGGTCATCACCATAAACTAAAATATTTAAAATGTCCATTCACTGATTTTTTATTTAACCACCATCATCATATAATACTCTGATCTTATTACTACACCATTTATTTACAATTGAATACATATGGCTATTATCATAATTATAACAATCATCATCATTGCTTTTTTCCATTATATCAATATTACTGATAATACAAATATTATCGCATACCATTCTTTCAAAATTCCTGTCTACATTGGGTATGTTAAGTTCGCTCTTAGTATTTTCTGTTACAGTCAGGTAAGTTACCTCTCTCTCTCTCTCTCAAAATATCCCTCATCATACCACCAAGTCACACTCTCTCTCTCAATATATGCAGGGGGCACTACAACTTTATTACTGCACCACCTATCAAATGCACAAAAAATCAAGGGACAACTATTTGCAGACCATATGTCTCCCAAATACACTTGTAAAGCCTTTTCTTTACCCCCAACTACAACATCATGGGAAAAATTTATCCCCTGCAACCCCTCTACCTGAATACTCTCTCTCCACTTTCTCTCTGACTCATCAACACCCACTAACATTCCATTATTACATTCTATCTCCTCTAAAACTTCATCACCACTATTTTTAATTATATCATCGTAATTCTCAACACCACTTACCTTATCGTCTTTATATGATAACTGACCGTCTTTATTTTCATTTTCGTTTAATTTATCGGTCTCTTTACTACTTTCTACCCCCATTTTAATCTCACAATTATCATCTACTTTTTTCTTTTTAAAGTTATTAATTATGTCATCTACTCTTGCATTTTGTTTATCAAACTTCTGACTGACTGATTCTCTGATTTGTTCTTGCATATTCTCACAACGTTCATGAATTTCATTCATTTGTTTCTTAAAATTCAAATTTTGTTGTTTAATCTCCCCTCTCATCAACTTGATCTCATTATTTTGCATCTCAAATGTATCATTCATTTTAGTGTCACTAATGTCAAAACGACTGTTTACTTCATCGAACTTTCGATCGTTGACATCAAAACGACTATTCATGTTTATAGTCTGCTTTTCTAACATTACTTGTATCATTTTAAACATCTCATAACTATCATCTTTTTTGTTTTCATATCGAGTTGAGATGGGTGTTACTTGCATTCTATCTAACTCAACAGATTCGGTGGTACTAGACTCGCCGATCTGACTTATTGGCGTTGAATAACCTCCCATCTCACTCGTAAACGTTTTGTCAGTTACGCTGACATTTACATTTCTATCTGCATCTTGAAAAAATTTTTTAAATATATTTCTTTTCAAAATATTACTATATATCTAACATATACTACAATCGCAACATAACCTTATTACTTACGTATTAAGTACATTCCTCTTTTCCAATAACCATTCTGTTTCTATGTGCAGGCTTGTTTATATAAATTTTATTTATATAAAGTCACTGTTCGGGCACCCATTTGTTAACAAATTTCTTACTTAATTTTTTTATTTTTAACTGACTTACCTTTTGTAATCTTGTTAACCTTTGCACTTTGTTTACCATGCTGATTCACCATGTGGTGTTGTGCCAACATAATATTTTTTACGTTCGGGTTCCAGGATTCTTAAGCGAGCGCAGAAACGGAATGGTTATTTAGAAATAATCGACTCTGATATCATTTGTTAAAACTTGTGTTTTAATTGTCTGAAATTTTCAATCTTTCAATAATAAAACAGAAAAACAAGATGGAGTCATACTCCTTTGGTTAAATCCAAATACAAAATGGCTGCGATATATTTTCGCTTCATCTGCCTTTAGGTATGATACTTTACACTTTATATACTTTAATCCCAATTGATTCTGATTACCTATTTAAATAAATCTCTGCCATTACTGCAGTTTTAACTTCAAGTTATTACTTATATTAATCACGTAACGTTAACCAATGCTTGTGATTATTTGTGTGTGTATATATATATATATATATATATATACCGGTATACACGCACACATGCTCATGCACAAACTAATTTTAACAGTACATTTTTTGACATTTTAATTGAGCTCAATGAATATGTTTCTTTAATTTAACATTTTGTGAAAGGTTTACTTTCCTGCTGTTGACCGAAGATCTTTTCTGGCGTCCCTCATGGTTCATCTGTTGTTCGGCGAAATATTAAATGTTTCTCTCCTTTTTTACTGCACCCACTGACTCTAAGTTAAATTTTTATACTGGTAGTTCTCCAATAGTTTAAATTTTCACAATTTTTGTTACATTTTGAATACTTTTGAATACTTGCTGGCCAGCAATTTATGTAGCATGCAGTTCGCACGGAAGATGTTAGGCAACTGAGAACGACAATATGGCGCTTATTTCCCAAGTGGAAGGGTTGTAGCGTCATCAAATCTATTGTTTTTGGTGATGACGTCTTTGTTTTTTGAGGTGCAGCAATTACGTCTGGCGTTCCTTGAGTGACGTTTACATACGATCGGCAGGTTGTTTTGGCGAAGTCGCTGACACTGAGCACGTACGCCACTGACCTTGACGCTGACCCTTCATGACTTTCTGCATTGTTTCATACGTTTGGGAAAACTTTACTCTCACACATACAAAATTAATTTAAATTCACAATAAAATTATATCTGTTGCTTCTCCAAAATCCCTACATGGACCTATTTGTACCGTTACAATACCCCCTCAATGAGAGGTTTTATGACAAAGCATAAAAACTCTCATTGACACATTCATACTTCCTAAAGGGATCAGCTAGGATATGTTGCCACAACCCCCTGTATTGTTTATACAAAAAGAATATCAGTCACTTACCCCTTGGTCAAATGATGGTGACAGCACCTGCATGACCTTACTGGACTTCTCTTTCGAGATCCCAACACCGCAAGGCCAGTCAGGCACTTGACGTTCCTGCTCTGACGCGCTGGCCAGCTCAGGACCGCCGTCACAGCATCACCCAACTCTGAAACATTGAAATAAAAATCAAATAGTGGCCTTGTACAATGCCATATCCTCAACTGATCTTTTTCCCCTTAGCTACATTGGTTTACGTTAATAAGCATTGGTTTTTTTCCTTAACTCCTAATATCTCTAATACATAGAGGAAAACAAGATTTATGATAGATGTATCCTTCTCTAATTTCATTCCTACATATTTATCAAAATTTCGACTCCAATCAATAATATTTTAACTCTTTTCCATTTCACCAGAAGAAATATAAATCTTTACCCTAATGCAATGATATTTAAAACAATGAATTAAGTTTAATAGAATCAACAAAAAAATCTATCTATATAATTCTTGCATATAACAAAACAGAACGTTTGCATATGAGTTCACTCCTTCAGAACACTATCTATTAAAATTATTGATCATATTTCATGATCCTCTTCCTTTAAAACAAAATCATAACTATCTTTTATGATCAACCTTTAAATTTTTAACATTGCTACATTTATATTAAAGAAACAATTCACATTTAAATACTTTGTAAAGAAAATTATAAATATTACAACTTGAACATTCTCTTAACTCTGTTTATATCAAACTTTAATTTATTTAACATATATTGTACCATTATATTCTAAAAAAAAATTCAAATTTATTATCAACCTTCATGTTACATAACCTTTCATATATTATTACATTTCTACTATAAATTTGCTATTTAACATTTTCCTCTTTAATTAGTTTGGGTGACTCTCAGTTATTCACTATGATTTGATTTATATGGGCATTTATACCTATAACCTTACTCCCTTTCTTTCTACTAACAACCACTAACAGATTTGCATAGGGTGACACCAATCTCTCAATAATAATCCCCTTCAACACTAATTCCACTTATACCATTTCCCTCTAAAATAAAATATCTAATACCCTCTTTGTAACTAGGATGTGTGTTCCCAACCTTGGCAATTCCATTCATAACCTTTTGCCCTTCCCATAATCTCGGCAAACACTCTTCGACCCTTCACAATTACCTGCCCAACGACGCACATTGATCACTCCTTACCACCTCACCCTCACTACAAAATTTCACCATCAACTATTTACTCTCTATTTACATTACTCTCTCGTTCTACATATATGCACTCCCACTACTGTGTCCCTACTACTAACCCGTTTCTGTAATATTTTTATTCCACAAATCTTATTTCACAAAACACCCATTAAAATTAACTCTGATTTACTCAAATGCCTTATTTAAACAATCATTACCCCAAACAAATTCTCTTACCACCTTTAAATCAATTAATTCGTCTATAATTTATTTTAATTCAATCAGTTATTTAAACACAATATTACTTTAATTACCTTCCAAAACAATTACAATTCATTTATTACAGACTCTCATTATTTATTTAGTCTGCTTAAATATTGTTATTATTAAAATCAATTTATACTACATGTACACATTGTTTACATAAAATACATTTCACAACACAAACACAATTAATTTCACTATAAATTTATTTACAATTCTTCGTCATTAATTTTCTGTTTACCACACCTCATTTCATAAGTTAGCAAGGTCATCACCATAAACTAAAATATTTAAAATGTCCATTCACTGATTTTTTATTTAACCACCATCATCATATAATACTCTGATCTTATTACTACACCATTTATTTACAATTGAATACATATGGCTATTATCATAATTATAACAATCATCATCATTGCTTTTTTCCATTATATCAATATTACTGATAATACAAATATTATCGCATACCATTCTTTCAAAATTCCTGTCTACATTGGGTATGTTAAGTTCGCTCTTAGTATTTTCTGTTACAGTCAGGTAAGTTACCTCTCTCTCTCTCTCTCAAAATATCCCTCATCATACCACCAAGTCACACTCTCTCTCTCAATATATGCAGGGGGCACTACAACTTTATTACTGCACCACCTATCAAATGCACAAAAAATCAAGGGACAACTATTTGCAGACCATATGTCTCCCAAATACACTTGTAAAGCCTTTTCTTTACCCCCAACTACAACATCATGGGAAAAATTTATCCCCTGCAACCCCTCTACCTGTATACTCTCTCTCCACTTTCTCTCTGACTCATCAACACCCACTAACATTCCATTATTACATTCTATCTCCTCTAAAACTTCATCACCACTATTTTTAATTATATCATCGTAATTCTCAACACCACTTACCTTATCGTCTTTATATGATAACTGACCGTCTTTATTTTCATTTTCGTTTAATTTATCGGTCTCTTTACTACTTTCTACCCCCATTTTAATCTCACAATTATCATCTACTTTTTTCTTTTTAAAGTTATTAATTATGTCATCTACTCTTGCATTTTGTTTATCAAACTTCTGACTGACTGATTCTCTGATTTGTTCTTGCATATTCTCACAACGTTCATGAATTTCATTCATTTGTTTCTTAAAATTCAAATTTTGTTGTTTAATCTCCCCTCTCATCAACTTGATCTCATTATTTTGCATCTCAAATGTATCATTCATTTTAGTGTCACTAATGTCAAAACGACTGTTTACTTCATCGAACTTTCGATCGTTGACATCAAAACGACTATTCATGTTTATAGTCTGCTTTTCTAACATTACTTGTATCATTTTAAACATCTCATAACTATCATCTTTTTTGTTTTCATATCGAGTTGAGATGGGTGTTACTTGCATTCTATCTAACTCAACAGATTCGGTGGTACTAGACTCGCCGATCTGACTTATTGGCGTTGAATAACCTCCCATCTCACTCGTAAACGTTTTGTCAGTTACGCTGACATTTACATTTCTATCTGCATCTTGAAAAAATTTTTTAAATATATTTCTTTTCAAAATATTACTATATATCTAACATATACTACAATCGCAACATAACCTTATTACTTACGTATTAAGTACATTCCTCTTTTCCAATAACCATTCTGTTTCTATGTGCAGGCTTGTTTATATAAATTTTATTTATATAAAGTCACTGTTCGGGCACCCATTTGTTAACAAATTTCTTACTTAATTTTTTTATTTTTAACTGACTTACCTTTTGTAATCTTGTTAACCTTTGCACTTTGTTTACCATGCTGATTCACCATGTGGTGTTGTGCCAACATAATATTTTTTACGTTCGGGTTCCAGGATTCTTAAGCGAGCGCAGAAACGGAATGGTTATTTAGAAATAATCGACTCTGATATCATTTGTTAAAACTTGTGTTTTAATTGTCTGAAATTTTCAATCTTTCAATAATAAAACAGAAAAACAAGATGGAGTCATACTCCTTTGGTTAAATCCAAATACAAAATGGCTGCGATATATTTTCGCTTCATCTGCCTTTAGGTATGATACTTTACACTTTATATACTTTAATCCCAATTGATTCTGATTACCTATTTAAATAAATCTCTGCCATTACTGCAGTTTTAACTTCAAGTTATTACTTATATTAATCACGTAACGTTAACCAATGCTTGTGATTATTTGTGTGTGTATATATATATATATATATATATATACCGGTATACACGCACACATGCTCATGCACAAACTAATTTTAACAGTACATTTTTTGACATTTTAATTGAGCTCAATGAATATGTTTCTTTAATTTAACATTTTGTGAAAGGTTTACTTTCCTGCTGTTGACCGAAGATCTTTTCTGGCGTCCCTCATGGTTCATCTGTTGTTCGGCGAAATATTAAATGTTTCTCTCCTTTTTTACTGCACCCACTGACTCTAAGTTACATTTTTATACTGGTAGTTCTCCAATAGTTTAAATTTTCACAATTTTTGTTACATTTTGAATACTTTTGAATACTTGCTGGCCAGCAATTTATGTAGCGTGCAGTTCGCACGGAAGATGTTAGGCAACTGAGAACGACAATATGGCGCTTATTTCCCAAGTGGAAGGGTTGTAGCGTCATCAAATCTATTGTTTTTGGTGATGACGTCTTTGTTTTTTGAGGTGCAGCAATTACGTCTGGCTTTCCTTGAGTGACGTTTACATACGATCGGCAGGTTGTTTTGGCGAAGTCGCTGACACTGAGCACGTACGCCACTGACCTTGACGCTGACCCTTCATGACTTTCTGCATTGTTTCATACGTTTGGGAAAACTTTACTCTCACACATACAAAATTAATTTAAATTCACAATAAAATTATATCTGTTGCTTCTCCAAAATCCCTACATGGACCTATTTGTACCGTTACAATACCCCCTCAATGAGAGGTTTTATGACAAAGCATAAAAACTCTCATTGACACATTCATACTTCCTAAAGGGATCAGCTAGGATATGTTGCCACAACCCCCTGTATTGTTTATACAAAAAGAATATCAGTCACTTACCCCTTGGTCAAATGATGGTGACAGCACCTGCATGACCTTACTGGACTTCTCTTTCGAGATCCCAACACCGCAAGGCCAGTCAGGCACTTGACGTTCCTGCTCTGACGCGCTGGCCAGCTCAGGACCGCCGTCACAGCATCACCCAACTCTGAAACATTGAAATAAAAATCAAATAGTGGCCTTGTACAATGCCATATCCTCAACTGATCTTTTTCCCCTTAGCTACATTGGTTTACGTTAATAAGCATTAGTTTTTTTCCTTAACTCCTAATATCTCTAATACATAGAGGAAAACAAGATTTATGATAGATGTATCCTTCTCTAATTTCATTCCTACATATTTATCAAAATTTCGACTCCAATCAATAATATTTTAACTCTTTTCCATTTCACCAGAAGAAATATAAATCTTTACCCTAATGCAATGATATTTAAAACAATGAATTAAGTTTAATAGAATCAACAAAAAAATCTATCTATATAATTCTTGCATATAACAAAACAGAACGTTTGCATATGAGTTCACTCCTTCAGAACACTATCTATTAAAATTATTGATCATATTTCATGATCCTCTTCCTTTAAAACAAAATCATAACTATCTTTTATGATCAACCTTTAAATTTTTAACATTGCTACATTTATATTAAAGAAACAATTCACATTTAAATACTTTGTAAAGAAAATTATAAATATTACAACTTGAACATTCTCTTAACTCTGTTTATATCAAACTTTAATTTATTTAACATATATTGTACCATTATATTCTAAAAAAAAATTCAAATTTATTATCAACCTTCATGTTACATAACCTTTCATATATTATTACATTTCTACTATAAATTTGCTATTTAACATTTTCCTCTTTAATTAGTTTGGGTGACTCTCAGTTATTCACTATGATTTGATTTATATGGGCATTTATACCTATAACCTTACTCCCTTTCTTTCTACTAACAACCACTAACAGATTTGCATAGGGTGACACCAATCTCTCAATAATAATCCCCTTCAACACTAATTCCACTTATACCATTTCCCTCTAAAATAAAATATCTAATACCCTCTTTGTAACTAGGATGTGTGTTCCCAACCTTGGCAATTCCATTCATAACCTTTTGCCCTTCCCATAATCTCGGCAAACACTCTTCGACCCTTCACAATTACCTGCCCAACGACGCACATTGATCACTCCTTACCACCTCACCCTCACTACAAAATTTCACCATCAACTATTTACTCTCTATTTACATTACTCTCTCGTTCTACATATATGCACTCCCACTACTGTGTCCCTACTACTAACCCGTTTCTGTAATATTTTTATTCCACAAATCTTATTTCACAAAACACCCATTAAAATTAACTCTGATTTACTCAAATGCCTTATTTAAACAATCATTACCCCAAACAAATTCTCTTACCACCTTTAAATCAATTAATTCGTCTATAATTTATTTTAATTCAATCAGTTATTTAAACACAATATTACTTTAATTACCTTCCAAAACAATTACAATTCATTTATTACAGACTCTCATTATTTATTTAGTCTGCTTAAATATTGTTATTATTAAAATCAATTTATACTACATGTACACATTGTTTACATAAAATACATTTCACAACACAAACACAATTAATTTCACTATAAATTTATTTACAATTCTTCGTCATTAATTTTCTGTTTACCACACCTCATTTCATAAGTTAGCAAGGTCATCACCATAAACTAAAATATTTAAAATGTCCATTCACTGATTTTTTATTTAACCACCATCATCATATAATACTCTGATCTTATTACTACACCATTTATTTACAATTGAATACATATGGCTATTATCATAATTATAACAATCATCATCATTGCTTTTTTCCATTATATCAATATTACTGATAATACAAATATTATCGCATACCATTCTTTCAAAATTCCTGTCTACATTGGGTATGTTAAGTTCGCTCTTAGTATTTTCTGTTACAGTCAGGTAAGTTACCTCTCTCTCTCTCTCTCTCAAAATATCCCTCATCATACCACCAAGTCACACTCTCTCTCTCAATATATGCAGGGGGCACTACAACTTTATTACTGCACCACCTATCAAATGCACAAAAAATCAAGGGACAACTATTTGCAGACCATATGTCTCCCAAATACACTTGTAAAGCCTTTTCTTACCCCCAACTACAACATCATGGGAAAAATTTATCCCCTGCAACCCCTCTACCTGTATACTCTCTCTCCACTTTCTCTCTGACTCATCAACACCCACTAACATTCCATTATTACATTCTATCTCCTCTAAAACTTCATCACCACTATTTTTAATTATATCATCGTAATTCTCAACACCACTTACCTTATCGTCTTTATATGATAACTGACCGTCTTTATTTTCATTTTCGTTTAATTTATCGGTCTCTTTACTACTTTCTACCCCCATTTTAATCTCACAATTATCATCTACTTTTTTCTTTTTAAAGTTATTAATTATGTCATCTACTCTTGCATTTTGTTTATCAAACTTCTGACTGACTGATTCTCTGATTTGTTCTTGCATATTCTCACAACGTTCATGAATTTCATTCATTTGTTTCTTAAAATTCAAATTTTGTTGTTTAATCTCCCCTCTCATCAACTTGATCTCATTATTTTGCATCTCAAATGTATCATTCATTTTAGTGTCACTAATGTCAAAACGACTGTTTACTTCATCGAACTTTCGATCGTTGACATCAAAACGACTATTCATGTTTATAGTCTGCTTTTCTAACATTACTTGTATCATTTTAAACATCTCATAACTATCATCTTTTTTGTTTTCATATCGAGTTGAGATGGGTGTTACTTGCATTCTATCTAACTCAACAGATTCGGTGGTACTAGACTCGCCGATCTGACTTATTGGCGTTGAATAACCTCCCATCTCACTCGTAAACGTTTTGTCAGTTACGCTGACATTTACATTTCTATCTGCATCTTGAAAAAATTTTTTAAATATATTTCTTTTCAAAATATTACTATATATCTAACATATACTACAATCGCAACATAACCTTATTACTTACGTATTAAGTACATTCCTCTTTTCCAATAACCATTCTGTTTCTATGTGCAGGCTTGTTTATATAAATTTTATTTATATAAAGTCACTGTTCGGGCACCCATTTGTTAACAAATTTCTTACTTAATTTTTTTATTTTTAACTGACTTACCTTTTGTAATCTTGTTAACCTTTGCACTTTGTTTACCATGCTGATTCACCATGTGGTGTTGTGCCAACATAATATTTTTTACGTTCGGGTTCCAGGATTCTTAAGCGAGCGCAGAAACGGAATGGTTATTTAGAAATAATCGACTCTGATATCATTTGTTAAAACTTGTGTTTTAATTGTCTGAAATTTTCAATCTTTCAATAATAAAACAGAAAAACAAGATGGAGTCATACTCCTTTGGTTAAATCCAAATACAAAATGGCTGCGATATATTTTCGCTTCATCTGCCTTTAGGTATGATACTTTACACTTTATATACTTTAATCCCAATTGATTCTGATTACCTATTTAAATAAATCTCTGCCATTACTGCAGTTTTAACTTCAAGTTATTACTTATATTAATCACGTAACGTTAACCAATGCTTGTGATTATTTGTGTGTGTATATATATATATATATATATATATATATATACCGGTATACACGCACACATGCTCATGCACAAACTAATTTTAACAGTACATTTTTTGACATTTTAATTGAGCTCAATGAATATGTTTCTTTAATTTAACATTTTGTGAAAGGTTTACTTTCCTGCTGTTGACCGAAGATCTTTTCTGGCGTCCCTCATGGTTCATCTGTTGTTCGGCGAAATATTAAATGTTTCTCTCCTTTTTTACTGCACCCACTGACTCTAAGTTACATTTTTATACTGGTAGTTCTCCAATAGTTTAAATTTTCACAATTTTTGTTACATTTTGAATACTTGCTGGCCAGCAATTTATGTAGCGTGCAGTTCGCACGGAAGATGTTAGGCAACTGAGAACGACAATATGGCGCTTATTTCCCAAGTGGAAGGGTTGTAGCGTCATCAAATCTATTGTTTTTGGTGATGACGTCTTTGTTTTTTGAGGTGCAGCAATTACGTCTGGCGTTCCTTGAGTGACGTTTACATACGATCGGCAGGTTGTTTTGGCGAAGTCGCTGACACTGAGCACGTACGCCACTGACCTTGACGCTGACCCTTCATGACTTTCTGCATTGTTTCATACGTTTGGGAAAACTTTACTCTCACACATACAAAATTAATTTAAATTCACAATAAAATTATATCTGTTGCTTCTCCAAAATCCCTACATGGACCTATTTGTACCGTTACAATACCCCCTCACTGAGAGGTTTTATGACAAAGCATAAAAACTCTCATTGACACATTCATACTTCCTAAAGGGATCAGCTAGGATATGTTGCCACAACCCCCTGTATTGTTTATACAAAAAGAATATCAGTCACTTACCCCTTGGTCAAATGATGGTGACAGCACCTGCATGACCTTACTGGACTTCTCTTTCGAGATCCCAACACCGCAAGGCCAGTCAGGCACTTGACGTTCCTGCTCTGACGCGCTGGCCAGCTCAGGACCGCCGTCACAGCATCACCCAACTCTGAAACATTGAAATAAAAATCAAATAGTGGCCTTGTACAATGCCATATCCTCAACTGATCTTTTTCCCCTTAGCTACATTGGTTTACGTTAATAAGCATTGGTTTTTTTCCTTAACTCCTAATATCTCTAATACATAGAGGAAAACAAGATTTATGATAGATGTATCCTTCTCTAATTTCATTCCTACATATTTATCAAAATTTCGACTCCAATCAATAATATTTTAACTCTTTTCCATTTCACCAGAAGAAATATAAATCTTTACCCTAATGCAATGATATTTAAAACAATGAATTAAGTTTAATAGAATCAACAAAAAAATCTATCTATATAATTCTTGCATATAACAAAACAGAACGTTTGCATATGAGTTCACTCCTTCAGAACACTATCTATTAAAATTATTGATCATATTTCATGATCCTCTTCCTTTAAAACAAAATCATAACTATCTTTTATGATTAACCTTTAAATTTTTAACATTGCTACATTTATATTAAAGAAACAATTCACATTTAAATACTTTGTAAAGAAAATTATAAATATTACAACTTGAACATTCTCTTAACTCTGTTTATATCAAACTTTAATTTATTTAACATATATTGTACCATTATATTCTCAAAAAAAATTCAAATTTATTATCAACCTTCATGTTACATAACCTTTCATATATTATTACATTTCTACTATAAATTTGCTATTTAACATTTTCCTCTTTAATTAGTTTGGGTGACTCTCAGTTATCCACTATGATTTGATTTATATGGGCATTTATACCTATAACCTTACTCCCTTTCTTTCTACTAACAACCACTAACAGATTTGCATAGGGTGACACCAATCTCTCAATAATAATCCCCTTCAACACTAATTCCACTTATACCATTTCCCTCTAAAATAAAATATCTAATACCCTCTTTGTAACTAGGATGTGTGTTCCCAACCTTGGCAATTCCATTCATAACCTTTTGCCCTTCCCATAATCTCGGCAAACACTCTTCGACCCTTCACAATTACCTGCCCAACGACGCACATTGATCACTCCTTACCACCTCACCCTCACTACAAAATTTCACCATCAACTATTTACTCTCTATTTACATTACTCTCTCGTTCTACATATATGCACTCCCACTACTGTGTCCCTACTACTAACCCGTTTCTGTAATATTTTTATTCCACAAATCTTATTTCACAAAACACCCATTAAAATTAACTCTGATTTACTCAGATGCCTTATTTAAACAATCATTACCCCAAACAAATTCTCTTACCACCTTTAAATCAATTAATTCGTCTATAATTTATTTTAATTCAATCAGTTATTTAAACACAATATTACTTTAATTACCTTCCAAAACAATTACAATTCATTTATTACGGACTCTCATTATTTATTTAGTCTGCTTAAATATTATTATTATTAAAATCAATTTATACTACATGCACACATTGTTTACATAAAATACATTTCACAACACAAACACAATTAATTTCACTATAAATTTATTTACAATTCTTCGTCATTAATTTTCTGTTTACCACACCTCATTTCATAAGTTAGCAAGGTCATCACCATAAACTAAAATATTTAAAATGTCCATTCACTGATTTTTTATTTAACCACCATCATCATATAATACTCTGATCTTATTACTACACCATTTATTTACAATTGAATACATATGGCTATTATCATAATTATAACAATCATCATCATTGCTTTTTTCCATTATATCAATATTACTGATAATACAAATATTATCGCATACCATTCTTTCAAAATTCCTGTCTACATTGGGTATGTTAAGTTCGCTCTTAGTATTTTCTGTTACAGTCAGGTAAGTTACCTCTCTCTCTCTCTCTCAAAATATCCCTCATCATACCACCAAGTCACACTCTCTCTCTCAATATATGCAGGGGGCACTACAACTTTATTACTGCACCACCTATCAAATGCACAAAAAATCAAGGGACAACTATTTGCAGACCATATGTCTCCCAAATACACTTGTAAAGCCTTTTCTTTACCCCCAACTACAACATCATGGGAAAAATTTATCCCCTGCAACCCCTCTACCTGTATACTCTCTCTCCACTTTCTCTCTGACTCATCAACACCCACTAACATTCCATTATTACATTCTATCTCCTCTAAAACTTCATCACCACTATTTTTAATTATATCATCGTAATTCTCAACACCACTTACCTTATCGTCTTTATATGATAACTGACCGTCTTTATTTTCATTTTCGTTTAATTTATCGGTCTCTTTACTACTTTCTACCCCCATTTTAATCTCACAATTATCATCTACTTTTTTCTTTTTAAAGTTATTAATTATGTCATCTACTCTTGCATTTTGTTTATCAAACTTCTGACTGACTGATTCTCTGATTTGTTCTTGCATATTCTCACAACGTTCATGAATTTCATTCATTTGTTTCTTAAAATTCAAATTTTGTTGTTTAATCTCCCCTCTCATCAACTTGATCTCATTATTTTGCATCTCAAATGTATCATTCATTTTAGTGTCACTAATGTCAAAACGACTGTTTACTTCATCGAACTTTCGATCGTTGACATCAAAACGACTATTCATGTTTATAGTCTGCTTTTCTAACATTACTTGTATCATTTTAAACATCTCATAACTATCATCTTTTTTGTTTTCATATCGAGTTGAGATGGGTGTTACTTGCATTCTATCTAACTCAACAGATTCGGTGGTACTAGACTCGCCGATCTGACTTATTGGCGTTGAATAACCTCCCATCTCACTCGTAAACGTTTTGTCAGTTACGCTGACATTTACATTTCTATCTGCATCTTGAAAAAATTTTTTAAATATATTTCTTTTCAAAATATTACTATATATCTAACATATACTACAATCGCAACATAACCTTATTACTTACGTATTAAGTACATTCCTCTTTTCCAATAACCATTCTGTTTCTATGTGCAGGCTTGTTTATATAAATTTTATTTATATAAAGTCACTGTTCGGGCACCCATTTGTTAACAAATTTCTTACTTAATTTTTTTATTTTTAACTGACTTACCTTTTGTAATCTTGTTAACCTTTGCACTTTGTTTACCATGCTGATTCACCATGTGGTGTTGTGCCAACATAATATTTTTTACGTTCGGGTTCCAGGATTCTTAAGCGAGCGCAGAAACGGAATGGTTATTTAGAAATAATCGACTCTGATATCATTTGTTAAAACTTGTGTTTTAATTGTCTGAAATTTTCAATCTTTCAATAATAAAACAGAAAAACAAGATGGAGTCATACTCCTTTGGTTAAATCCAAATACAAAATGGCTGCGATATATTTTCGCTTCATCTGCCTTTAGGTATGATACTTTACACTTTATATACTTTAATCCCAATTGATTCTGATTACCTATTTAAATAAATCTCTGCCATTACTGCAGTTTTAACTTCAAGTTATTACTTATATTAATCACGTAACGTTAACCAATGCTTGTGATTATTTGTGTGTGTGTATATATATATATATATATATATATATATATATATATATACCGGTATACATGCACACATGCTCATGCACAAACTAATTTTAACAGTACATTTTTTGACATTTTAATTGAGCTCAATGAATATGTTTCTTTAATTTAACATTTTGTGAAAGGTTTACTTTCCTGCTGTTGACCGAAGATCTTTTCTGGCGTCCCTCATGGTTCATCTGTTGTTCGGCGAAATATTAAATGTTTCTCTCCTTTTTTACTGCACCCACTGACTCTAAGTTAAATTTTTATACTGGTAGTTCTCCAATAGTTTAAATTTTCACAATTTTTGTTACATTTTGAATACTTGCTGGCCAGCAATTTATGTAGCGTGCAGTTCGCACGGAAGATGTTAGGCAACTGAGAACGACAATATGGCGCTTATTTCCCAAGTGGAAGGGTTGTAGCGTCATCAAATCTATTGTTTTTGGTGATGACGTCTTTGTTTTTTGAGGTGCAGCAATTACGTCTGGCGTTCCTTGAGTGACGTTTACATACGATCGGCAGGTTGTTTTGGCGAAGTCGCTGACACTGAGCACGTACGCCACTGACCTTGACGCTGACCCTTCATGACTTTCTGCATTGTTTCATACGTTTGGGAAAACTTTACTCTCACACATACAAAATTAATTTAAATTCACAATCAAATTATATCTGTTGCTTCTCCAAAATCCCTACATGGACCTATTTGTACCGTTACAATACCCCCTCAATGAGAGGTTTTATGACAAAGCATAAAAACTCTCATTGACACATTCATACTTCCTAAAGGGATCAGCTAGGATATGTTGCCACAACCCCCTGTATTGTTTATACAAAAAGAATATCAGTCACTTACCCCTTGGTCAAATGATGGTGACAGCACCTGCATGACCTTACTGGACTTCTCTTTCGAGATCCCAACACCGCAAGGCCAGTCAGGCACTTGACGTTCCTGCTCTGACGCGCTGGCCAGCTCAGGACCGCCGTCACAGCATCACCCAACTCTGAAACATTGAAATAAAAATCAAATAGTGGCCTTGTACAATGCCATATCCTCAACTGATCTTTTTCCCCTTAGCTACATTGGTTTACGTTAATAAGCATTGGTTTTTTTCCTTAACTCCTAATATCTCTAATACATAGAGGAAAACAAGATTTATGATAGATGTATCCTTCTCTAATTTCATTCCTACATATTTATCAAAATTTCGACTCCAATCAATAATATTTTAACTCTTTTCCATTTCACCAGAAGAAATATAAATCTTTACCCTAATGCAATGATATTTAAAACAATGAATTAAGTTTAATAGAATCAACAAAAAAATTATCTATATAATTCTTGCATATAACAAAACAGAACGTTTGCATATGAGTTCACTCCTTCAGAACACTATCTATTAAAATTATTGATCATATTTCATGATCCTCTTCCTTTAAAACAAAATCATAACTATCTTTTATGATCAACCTTTAAATTTTTAACATTGCTACATTTATATTAAAGAAACAATTCACATTTAAATACTTTGTAAAGAAAATTATAAATATTACAACTTGAACATTCTCTTAACTCTGTTTATATCAAACTTTAATTTATTTAACATATATTGTACCATTATATTCTCAAAAAAAATTCAAATTTATTATCAACCTTCATGTTACATAACCTTTCATATATTATTACATTTCTACTATAAATTTGCTATTTAACATTTTCCTCTTTAATTAGTTTGGGTGACTCTCAGTTATTCACTATGATTTGATTTATATGGGCATTTATACCTATAACCTTACTCCCTTTCTTTCTACTAACAACCACTAACAGATTTGCATAGAGTGACACCAATCTCTCAATAATAATCCCCTTCAACACTAATTCCACTTATACCATTTCCCTCTAAAATAAAATATCTAATACCCTCTTTGTAACTAGGATGTGTGTTCCCAACCTTGGCAATTCCATTCATAACCTTTTGCCCTTCCCATAATCTCGGCAAACACTCTTCGACCCTTCACAATTACCTGCCCAACGACGCACATTGATCACTCCTTACCACCTCACCCTCA
The DNA here is from genome assembly GCA_034769895.1 of Magicicada septendecula. Taxonomy (NCBI): domain Eukaryota; kingdom Metazoa; phylum Arthropoda; class Insecta; order Hemiptera; family Cicadidae; genus Magicicada; species Magicicada septendecula. The sequence continues at coordinate 199,879,441 of CM068371.1, read as the reverse complement.
CTACAAAATTTCACCATCAACTATTTACTCTCTATTTACATTACTCTCTCGTTCTACATATATGCACTCCCACTACTGTGTCCCTACTACTAACCCGTTTCTGTAATATTTTTATTCCACAAATCTTATTTCACAAAACACCCATTAAAATTAACTCTGATTTACTCAAATGCCTTATTTAAACAATCATTACCCCAAACAAATTCTCTTACCACCTTTAAATCAAATAATTCGTCTATAATTTATTTTAATTCAATCAGTTATTTAAACACAATATTACTTTAATTACCTTCCAAAACAATTACAATTCATTTATTACAGACTCTCATTATTTATTTAGTCTGCTTAAATATTATTATTATTAAAATCAATTTATACTACATGCACACATTGTTTACATAAAATACATTTCACAACACAAACACAATTAATTTCACTATAAATTTATTTACAATTCTTCGTCATTAATTTTCTGTTTACCACACCTCATTTCATAAGTTAGCAAGGTCATCACCATAAACTAAAATATTTAAAATGTCCATTCACTGATTTTTTATTTAACCACCATCATCATATAATACTCTGATCTTATTACTACACCATTTATTTACAATTGAATACATATGGCTATTATCATAATTATAACAATCATCATCATTGCTTTTTTCCATTATATCAATATTACTGATAATACAAATATTATCGCATACCATTCTTTCAAAATTCCTGTCTACATTGGGTATGTTAAGTTCGCTCTTAGTATTTTCTGTTACAGTCAGGTAAGTTACCTCTCTCTCTCTCTCTCTCAAAATATCCCTCATCATACCACCAAGTCACACTCTCTCTCTCAATATATGCAGGGGGCACTACAACTTTATTACTGCACCACCTATCAAATGCACAAAAAATCAAGGGACAACTATTTGCAGACCATATGTCTCCCAAATACACTTGTAAAGCCTTTTCTTTACCCCCAACTACAACATCATGGGAAAAATTTATCCCCTGCAACCCCTCTACCTGTATACTCTCTCTCCACTTTCTCTCTGACTCATCAACACCCACTAACATTCCATTATTACATTCTATCTCCTCTAAAACTTCATCACCACTATTTTTAATTATATCATCGTAATTCTCAACACCACTTACCTTATCGTCTTTATATGATAACTGACCGTCTTTATTTTCATTTTCGTTTAATTTATCGGTCTCTTTACTACTTTCTACCCCCATTTTAATCTCACAATTATCATCTACTTTTTTCTTTTTAAAGTTATTAATTATGTCATCTACTCTTGCATTTTGTTTATCAAACTTCTGACTGACTGATTCTCTGATTTGTTCTTGCATATTCTCACAACGTTCATGAATTTCATTCATTTGTTTCTTAAAATTCAAATTTTGTTGTTTAATCTCCCCTCTCATCAACTTGATCTCATTATTTTGCATCTCAAATGTATCATTCATTTTAGTGTCACTAATGTCAAAACGACTGTTTACTTCATCGAACTTTCGATCGTTGACATCAAAACGACTATTCATGTTTATAGTCTGCTTTTCTAACATTACTTGTATCATTTTAAACATCTCATAACTATCATCTTTTTTGTTTTCATATCGAGTTGAGATGGGTGTTACTTGCATTCTATCTAACTCAACAGATTCGGTGGTACTAGACTCGCCGATCTGACTTATTGGCGTTGAATAACCTCCCATCTCACTCGTAAACGTTTTGTCAGTTACGCTGACATTTACATTTCTATCTGCATCTTGAAAAAATTTTTTAAATATATTTCTTTTCAAAATATTACTATATATCTAACATATACTACAATCGCAACATAACCTTATTACTTACGTATTAAGTACATTCCTCTTTTCCAATAACCATTCTGTTTCTATGTGCAGGCTTGTTTATATAAATTTTATTTATATAAAGTCACTGTTCGGGCACCCATTTGTTAACAAATTTCTTACTTAATTTTTTTATTTTTAACTGACTTACCTTTTGTAATCTTGTTAACCTTTGCACTTTGTTTACCATGCTGATTCACCATGTGGTGTTGTGCCAACATAATATTTTTTACGTTCGGGTTCCAGGATTCTTAAGCGAGCGCAGAAACGGAATGGTTATTTAGAAATAATCGACTCTGATATCATTTGTTAAAACTTGTGTTTTAATTGTCTGAAATTTTCAATCTTTCAATAATAAAACAGAAAAACAAGATGGAGTCATACTCCTTTGGTTAAATCCAAATACAAAATGGCTGCGATATATTTTCGCTTCATCTGCCTTTAGGTATGATACTTTACACTGTATATACTTTAATCCCAATTGATTCTGATTACCTATTTAAATAAATCTCTGCCATTACTGCAGTTTTAACTTCAAGTTATTACTTATATTAATCACGTAACGTTAACCAATGCTTGTGATTATTTATGTGTGTGTGTGTATATATATATATATATACCGGTATACACGCACACATGCTCATGCACAAACTAATTTTAACAGTACATTTTTTGACATTTTAATTGAGCTCAATGAATATGTTTCTTTAATTTAACATTTTGTGAAAGGTTTACTTTCCTGCTGTTGACCGAAGATCTTTTCTGGCGTCCCTCATGGTTCATCTGTTGTTCGGCGAAATATTACATGTTTCTCTCCTTTTTTACTGCACCCACTGACTCTAAGTTACATTTTTATACTGGTAGTTCTCCAATAGTTTAAATTTTCACAATTTTTGTTACATTTTGAATACTTTTGAATACTTGCTGGCCAGCAATTTATGTAGCGTGCAGTTCGCACGGAAGATGTTAGGCAACTGAGAACGACAATATGGCGCTTATTTCCCAAGTGGAAGGGTTGTAGCGTCATCAAATCTATTGTTTTTGGTGATGACGTCTTTGTTTTTTGAGGTGCAGCAATTACGTCTGGCGTTCCTTGAGTGACGTTTACATACGATCGGCAGGTTGTTTTGGCGAAGTCGCTGACACTGAGCACGTACGCCACTGACCTTGACGCTGACCCTTCATGACTTTCTGCATTGTTTCATACGTTTGGGAAAACTTTACTCTCACACATACAAAATTAATTTAAATTCACAATAAAATTATATCTGTTGCTTCTCCAAAATCCCTACATGGACCTATTTGTACCGTTACAATACCCCCTCAATGAGAGGTTTTATGACAAAGCATAAAAACTCTCATTGACACATTCATACTTCCTAAAGGGATCAGCTAGGATATGTTGGCACAACCCCCTGTATTGTTTATACAAAAAGAATATCAGTCACTTACCCCTTGGTCAAATGATGGTGACAGCACCTGCATGACCTTACTGGACTTCTCTTTCGAGATCCCAACACCGCAAGGCCAGTCAGGCACTTGACGTTCCTGCTCTGACGCGCTGGCCAGCTCAGGACCGCCGTCACAGCATCACCCAACTCTGAAACATTGAAATAAAAATCAAATAGTGGCCTTGTACAATGCCATATCCTCAACTGATCTTTTTCCCCTTAGCTACATTGGTTTACGTTAATAAGCATTGGTTTTTTCCTTAACTCCTAATATCTCTAATACATAGAGGAAAACAAGATTTATGATAGATGTATCCTTCTCTAATTTCATTCCTACATATTTATCAAAATTTCGACTCCAATCAATAATATTTTAACTCTTTTCCATTTCACCAGAAGAAATATAAATCTTTACCCTAATGCAATGATATTTAAAACAATGAATTAAGTTTAATAGAATGAACAAAAAAATCTATCTATATAATTCTTGCATATAACAAAACAGAACGTTTGCATATGAGTTCACTCCTTCAGAACACTATCTATTAAAATTATTGATCATATTTCATGATCCTCTTCCTTTAAAACAAAATCATAACTATCTTTTATGATCAACCTTTAAATTTTTAACATTGCTACATTTATATTAAAGAAACAATTCACATTTAAATACTTTGTAAAGAAAATTATAAATATTACAACTTGAACATTCTCTTAACTCTGTTTATATCAAACTTTAATTTATTTAACATATATTGTACCATTATATTCTCAAAAAAAATTCAAATTTATTATCAACCTTCATGTTACATAACCTTTCATATATTATTACATTTCTACTATAAATTTGCTATTTAACATTTTCCTCTTTAATTAGTTTGGGTGACTCTCAGTTATTCACTATGATTTGATTTATATGGGCATTTATACCTATAACCTTACTCCCTTTCTTTCTACTAACAACCACTAACAGATTTGCATAGGGTGACACCAATCTCTCAATAATAATCCCCTTCAACACTAATTCCACTTATACCATTTCCCTCTAAAATAAAATATCTAATACCCTCTTTGTAACTAGGATGTGTGTTCCCAACCTTGGCAATTCCATTCATAACCTTTTGCCCTTCCCATAATCTCGGCAAACACTCTTCGACCCTTCACAATTACCTGCCCAACGACGCACATTGATCACTCCTTACCACCTCACCCTCACTACAAAATTTCACCATCAACTATTTACTCTCTATTTACATTACTCTCTCGTTCTACATATATGCACTCCCACTACTGTGTCCCTACTACTAACCCGTTTCTGTAATATTTTTATTCCACAAATCTTATTTCACAAAACACCCATTAAAATTAACTCTGATTTACTCAAATGCCTTATTTAAACAATCATTACCCCAAACAAATTCTCTTACCACCTTTAAATCAATTAATTCGTCTATAATTTATTTTAATTCAATCAGTTATTTAAACACAATATTACTTTAATTACCTTCCAAAACAATTACAATTCATTTATTACAGACTCTCATTATTTATTTAGTCTGCTTAAATATTATTATTATTAAAATCAATTTATACTACATGCACACATTGTTTACATAAAATACATTTCACAACACAAACACAATTAATTTCACTATAAATTTATTTACAATTCTTCGTCATTAATTTTCTGTTTACCACACCTCATTTCATAAGTTAGCAAGGTCATCACCATAAACTAAAATATTTAAAATGTCCATTCACTGATTTTTTATTTAACCACCATCATCATATAATACTCTGATCTTATTACTACACCATTTATTTACAATTGAATACATATGGCTATTATCATAATTATAACAATCATCATCATTGCTTTTTTCCATTATATCAATATTACTGATAATACAAATATTATCGCATACCATTCTTTCAAAATTCCTGTCTACATTGGGTATGTTAAGTTCGCTCTTAGTATTTTCTGTTACAGTCAGGTAAGTTACCTCTCTCTCTCTCTCTCAAAATATCCCTCATCATACCACCAAGTCACACTCTCTCTCTCAATATATGCAGGGGGCACTACAACTTTATTACTGCACCACCTATCAAATGCACAAAAAATCAAGGGACAACTATTTGCAGACCATATGTCTCCCAAATACACTTGTAAAGCCTTTTCTTTACCCCCAACTACAACATCATGGGAAAAATTTATCCCCTGCAACCCCTCTACCTGTATACTCTCTCTCCACTTTCTCTCTGACTCATCAACACCCACTAACATTCCATTATTACATTCTATCTCCTCTAAAACTTCATCACCACTATTTTTAATTATATCATCGTAATTCTCAACACCACTTACCTTATCGTCTTTATATGATAACTGACCGTCTTTATTTTCATTTTCGTTTAATTTATCGGTCTCTTTACTACTTTCTACCCCCATTTTAATCTCACAATTATCATCTACTTTTTTCTTTTTAAAGTTATTAATTATGTCATCTACTCTTGCATTTTGTTTATCAAACTTCTGACTGACTGATTCTCTGATTTGTTCTTGCATATTCTCACAACGTTCATGAATTTCATTCATTTGTTTCTTAAAATTCAAATTTTGTTGTTTAATCTCCCCTCTCATCAACTTGATCTCATTATTTTGCATCTCAAATGTATCATTCATTTTAGTGTCACTAATGTCAAAACGACTGTTTACTTCATCGAACTTTCGATCGTTGACATCAAAACGACTATTCATGTTTATAGTCTGCTTTTCTAACATTACTTGTATCATTTTAAACATCTCATAACTATCATCTTTTTTGTTTTCATATCGAGTTGAGATGGGTGTTACTTGCATTCTATCTAACTCAACAGATTCGGTGGTACTAGACTCGCCGATCTGACTTATTGGCGTTGAATAACCTCCCATCTCACTCGTAAACGTTTTGTCAGTTACGCTGACATTTACATTTCTATCTGCATCTTGAAAAAATTTTTTAAATATATTTCTTTTCAAAATATTACTATATATCTAACATATACTACAATCGCAACATAACCTTATTACTTACGTATTAAGTACATTCCTCTTTTCCAATAACCATTCTGTTTCTATGTGCAGGCTTGTTTATATAAATTTTATTTATATAAAGTCACTGTTCGGGCACCCATTTGTTAACAAATTTCTTACTTAATTTTTTTATTTTTAACTGACTTACCTTTTGTAATCTTGTTAACCTTTGCACTTTGTTTACCATGCTGATTCACCATGTGGTGTTGTGCCAACATAATATTTTTTACGTTCGGGTTCCAGGATTCTTAAGCGAGCGCAGAAACGGAATGGTTATTTAGAAATAATCGACTCTGATATCATTTGTTAAAACTTGTGTTTTAATTGTCTGAAATTTTCAATCTTTCAATAATAAAACAGAAAAACAAGATGGAGTCATACTCCTTTGGTTAAATCCAAATACAAAATGGCTGCGATATATTTTCGCTTCATCTGCCTTTAGGTATGATACTTTACACTGTATATACTTTAATCCCAATTGATTCTGATTACCTATTTAAATAAATCTCTGCCATTACTGCAGTTTTAACTTCAAGTTATTACTTATATTAATCACGTAACGTTAACCAATGCTTGTGATTATTTATGTGTGTGTGTGTATATATATATATATATACCGGTATACACGCACACATGCTCATGCACAAACTAATTTTAACAGTACATTTTTTGACATTTTAATTGAGCTCAATGAATATGTTTCTTTAATTTAACATTTTGTGAAAGGTTTACTTTCCTGCTGTTGACCGAAGATCTTTTCTGGCGTCCCTCATGGTTCATCTGTTGTTCGGCGAAATATTACATGTTTCTCTCCTTTTTTACTGCACCCACTGACTCTAAGTTACATTTTTATACTGGTAGTTCTCCAATAGTTTAAATTTTCACAATTTTTGTTACATTTTGAATACTTTTGAATACTTGCTGGCCAGCAATTTATGTAGCGTGCAGTTCGCACGGAAGATGTTAGGCAACTGAGAACGACAATATGGCGCTTATTTCCCAAGTGGAAGGGTTGTAGCGTCATCAAATCTATTGTTTTTGGTGATGACGTCTTTGTTTTTTGAGGTGCAGCAATTACGTCTGGCGTTCCTTGAGTGACGTTTACATACGATCGGCAGGTTGTTTTGGCGAAGTCGCTGACACTGAGCACGTACGCCACTGACCTTGACGCTGACCCTTCATGACTTTCTGCATTGTTTCATACGTTTGGGAAAACTTTACTCTCACACATACAAAATTAATTTAAATTCACAATAAAATTATATCTGTTGCTTCTCCAAAATCCCTACATGGACCTATTTGTACCGTTACAATACCCCCTCAATGAGAGGTTTTATGACAAAGCATAAAAACTCTCATTGACACATTCATACTTCCTAAAGGGATCAGCTAGGATATGTTGGCACAACCCCCTGTATTGTTTATACAAAAAGAATATCAGTCACTTACCCCTTGGTCAAATGATGGTGACAGCACCTGCATGACCTTACTGGACTTCTCTTTCGAGATCCCAACACCGCAAGGCCAGTCAGGCACTTGACGTTCCTGCTCTGACGCGCTGGCCAGCTCAGGACCGCCGTCACAGCATCACCCAACTCTGAAACATTGAAATAAAAATCAAATAGTGGCCTTGTACAATGCCATATCCTCAACTGATCTTTTTCCCCTTAGCTACATTGGTTTACGTTAATAAGCATTGGTTTTTTCCTTAACTCCTAATATCTCTAATACATAGAGGAAAACAAGATTTATGATAGATGTATCCTTCTCTAATTTCATTCCTACATATTTATCAAAATTTCGACTCCAATCAATAATATTTTAACTCTTTTCCATTTCACCAGAAGAAATATAAATCTTTACCCTAATGCAATGATATTTAAAACAATGAATTAAGTTTAATAGAATGAACAAAAAAATCTATCTATATAATTCTTGCATATAACAAAACAGAACGTTTGCATATGAGTTCACTCCTTCAGAACACTATCTATTAAAATTATTGATCATATTTCATGATCCTCTTCCTTTAAAACAAAATCATAACTATCTTTTATGATCAACCTTTAAATTTTTAACATTGCTACATTTATATTAAAGAAACAATTCACATTTAAATACTTTGTAAAGAAAATTATAAATATTACAACTTGAACATTCTCTTAACTCTGTTTATATCAAACTTTAATTTATTTAACATATATTGTACCATTATATTCTCAAAAAAAATTCAAATTTATTATCAACCTTCATGTTACATAACCTTTCATATATTATTACATTTCTACTATAAATTTGCTATTTAACATTTTCCTCTTTAATTAGTTTGGGTGACTCTCAGTTATTCACTATGATTTGATTTATATGGGCATTTATACCTATAACCTTACTCCCTTTCTTTCTACTAACAACCACTAACAGATTTGCATAGGGTGACACCAATCTCTCAATAATAATCCCCTTCAACACTAATTCCACTTATACCATTTCCCTCTAAAATAAAATATCTAATACCCTCTTTGTAACTAGGATGTGTGTTCCCAACCTTGGCAATTCCATTCATAACCTTTTGCCCTTCCCATAATCTCGGCAAACACTCTTCGACCCTTCACAATTACCTGCCCAACGACGCACATTGATCACTCCTTACCACCTCACCCTCACTACAAAATTTCACCATCAACTATTTACTCTCTATTTACATTACTCTCTCGTTCTACATATATGCACTCCCACTACTGTGTCCCTACTACTAACCCGTTTCTGTAATATTTTTATTCCACAAATCTTATTTCACAAAACACCCATTAAAATTAACTCTGATTTACTCAAATGCCTTATTTAAACAATCATTACCCCAAACAAATTCTCTTACCACCTTTAAATCAATTAATTCGTCTATAATTTATTTTAATTCAATCAGTTATTTAAACACAATATTACTTTAATTACCTTCCAAAACAATTACAATTCATTTATTACAGACTCTCATTATTTATTTAGTCTGCTTAAATATTATTATTATTAAAATCAATTTATACTACATGCACACATTGTTTACATAAAATACATTTCACAACACAAACACAATTAATTTCACTATAAATTTATTTACAATTCTTCGTCATTAATTTTCTGTTTACCACACCTCATTTCATAAGTTAGCAAGGTCATCACCATAAACTAAAATATTTAAAATGTCCATTCACTGATTTTTTATTTAACCACCATCATCATATAATACTCTGATCTTATTACTACACCATTTATTTACAATTGAATACATATGGCTATTATCATAATTATAACAATCATCATCATTGCTTTTTTCCATTATATCAATATTACTGATAATACAAATATTATCGCATACCATTCTTTCAAAATTCCTGTCTACATTGGGTATGTTAAGTTCGCTCTTAGTATTTTCTGTTACAGTCAGGTAAGTTACCTCTCTCTCTCTCTCTCAAAATATCCCTCATCATACCACCAAGTCACACTCTCTCTCTCAATATATGCAGGGGGCACTACAACTTTATTACTGCACCACCTATCAAATGCACAAAAAATCAAGGGACAACTATTTGCAGACCATATGTCTCCCAAATACACTTGTAAAGCCTTTTCTTTACCCCCAACTACAACATCATGGGAAAAATTTATCCCCTGCAACCCCTCTACCTGTATACTCTCTCTCCACTTTCTCTCTGACTCATCAACACCCACTAACATTCCATTATTACATTCTATCTCCTCTAAAACTTCATCACCACTATTTTTAATTATATCATCGTAATTCTCAACACCACTTACCTTATCGTCTTTATATGATAACTGACCGTCTTTATTTTCATTTTCGTTTAATTTATCGGTCTCTTTACTACTTTCTACCCCCATTTTAATCTCACAATTATCATCTACTTTTTTCTTTTTAAAGTTATTAATTATGTCATCTACTCTTGCATTTTGTTTATCAAACTTCTGACTGACTGATTCTCTGATTTGTTCTTGCATATTCTCACAACGTTCATGAATTTCATTCATTTGTTTCTTAAAATTCAAATTTTGTTGTTTAATCTCCCCTCTCATCAACTTGATCTCATTATTTTGCATCTCAAATGTATCATTCATTTTAGTGTCACTAATGTCAAAACGACTGTTTACTTCATCGAACTTTCGATCGTTGACATCAAAACGACTATTCATGTTTATAGTCTGCTTTTCTAACATTACTTGTATCATTTTAAACATCTCATAACTATCATCTTTTTTGTTTTCATATCGAGTTGAGATGGGTGTTACTTGCATTCTATCTAACTCAACAGATTCGGTGGTACTAGACTCGCCGATCTGACTTATTGGCGTTGAATAACCTCCCATCTCACTCGTAAACGTTTTGTCAGTTACGCTGACATTTACATTTCTATCTGCATCTTGAAAAAATTTTTTAAATATATTTCTTTTCAAAATATTACTATATATCTAACATATACTACAATCGCAACATAACCTTATTACTTACGTATTAAGTACATTCCTCTTTTCCAATAACCATTCTGTTTCTATGTGCAGGCTTGTTTATATAAATTTTATTTATATAAAGTCACTGTTCGGGCACCCATTTGTTAACAAATTTCTTACTTAATTTTTTTATTTTTAACTGACTTACCTTTTGTAATCTTGTTAACCTTTGCACTTTGTTTACCATGCTGATTCACCATGTGGTGTTGTGCCAACATAATATTTTTTACGTTCGGGTTCCAGGATTCTTAAGCGAGCGCAGAAACGGAATGGTTATTTAGAAATAATCGACTCTGATATCATTTGTTAAAACTTGTGTTTTAATTGTCTGAAATTTTCAATCTTTCAATAATAAAACAGAAAAACAAGATGGAGTCATACTCCTTTGGTTAAATCCAAATACAAAATGGCTGCGATATATTTTCGCTTCATCTGCCTTTAGGTATGATACTTTACACTTTATATACTTTAATCCCAATTGATTCTGATTACCTATTTAAATAAATCTCTGCCATTACTGCAGTTTTAACTTCAAGTTATTACTTATATTAATCACGTAACGTTAACCAATGCTTGTGATTATTTGTGTGTGTGTATATATATATATATATATATACCGGTATACATGCACACATGCTCATGCACAAACTAATTTTAACAGTACATTTTTTGACATTTTAATTGAGCTCAATGAATATGTTTCTTTAATTTAACATTTTGTGAAAGGTTTACTTTCCTGCTGTTGACCGAAGATCTTTTCTGGCGTCCCTCATGGTTCATCTGTTGTTCGGCGAAATATTAAATGTTTCTCTCCTTTTTTACTGCACCCACTGACTCTAAGTTAAATTTTTATACTGGTAGTTCTCCAATAGTTTAAATTTTCACAATTTTTGTTACATTTTGAATACTTGCTGGCCAGCAATTTATGTAGCGTGCAGTTCGCACGGAAGATGTTAGGCAACTGAGAACGACAATATGGCGCTTATTTCCCAAGTGGAAGGGTTGTAGCGTCATCAAATCTATTGTTTTTGGTGATGACGTCTTTGTTTTTTGAGGTGCAGCAATTACGTCTGGCGTTCCTTGAGTGACGTTTACATACGATCGGCAGGTTGTTTTGGCGAAGTCGCTGACACTGAGCACGTACGCCACTGACCTTGACGCTGACCCTTCATGACTTTCTGCATTGTTTCATACGTTTGGGAAAACTTTACTCTCACACATACAAAATTAATTTAAATTCACAATAAAATTATATCTGTTGCTTCTCCAAAATCCCTACATGGACCTATTTGTACCGTTACAATACCCCCTCAATGAGAGGTTTTATGACAAAGCATAAAAACTCTCATTGACACATTCATACTTCCTAAAGGGATCAGCTAGGATATGTTGCCACAACCCCCTGTATTGTTTATACAAAAAGAATATCAGTCACTTACCCCTTGGTCAAATGATGGTGACAGCACCTGCATGACCTTACTGGACTTCTCTTTCGAGATCCCAACACCGCAAGGCCAGTCAGGCACTTGACGTTCCTGCTCTGACGCGCTGGCCAGCTCAGGACCGCCGTCACAGCATCACCCAACTCTGAAACATTGAAATAAAAATCAAATAGTGGCCTTGTACAATGCCATATCCTCAACTGATCTTTTTCCCCTTAGCTACATTGGTTTACGTTAATAAGCATTGGTTTTTTTCCTTAACTCCTAATATCTCTAATACATAGAGGAAAACAAGATTTATGATAGATGTATCCTTCTCTAATTTCATTCCTACATATTTATCAAAATTTCGACTCCAATCAATAATATTTTAACTCTTTTCCATTTCACCAGAAGAAATATAAATCTTTACCCTAACGCAATGATATTTAAAACAATGAATTAAGTTTAATAGAATCAACAAAAAAATCTATCTATATAATTCTTGCATATAACAAAACAGAACGTTTGCATATGAGTTCACTCCTTCAGAACACTATCTATTAAAATTATTGATCATATTTCATGATCCTCTTCCTTTAAAACAAAATCATAACTATCTTTTATGATCAACCTTTAAATTTTTAACATTGCTACATTTATATTAAAGAAACAATTCACATTTAAATACTTTGTAAAGAAAATTATAAATATTACAACTTGAACATTCTCTTAACTCTGTTTATATCAAACTTTAATTTATTTAACATATATTGTACCATTATATTCTCAAAAAAAATTCAAATTTATTATCAACCTTCATGTTACATAACCTTTCATATATTATTACATTTCTACTATAAATTTGCTATTTAACATTTTCCTCTTTAATTAGTTTGGGTGACTCTCAGTTATTCACTATGATTTGATTTATATGGGCATTTATACCTATAACCTTACTCCCTTTCTTTCTACTAACAACCACTAACAGATTTGCATAGGGTGACACCAATCTCTCAATAATAATCCCCTTCAACACTAATTCCACTTATACCATTTCCCTCTTAAAATAAAATATCTAATACCCTCTTTGTAACTAGGATGTGTGTTCCCAACCTTGGCAATTCCATTCATAACCTTTTGCCCTTCCCATAATCTCGGCAAACACTCTTTGACCCTTCACAATTACCTGCCCAACGACGCACATTGATCACTCCTTACCACCTCACCCTCACTACAAAATTTCACCATCAACTATTTACTCTCTATTTACATTACTCTCTCGTTCTACATATATGCACTCCCACTACTGTGTCCCTACTACTAACCCGTTTCTGTAATATTTTTATTCCACAAATCTTATTTCACAAAACACCCATTAAAATTAACTCTGATTTACTCAAATGCCTTATTTAAACAATCATTACCCCAAACAAATTCTCTTACCAACTTTAAATCAATTAATTCGTCTATAATTTATTTTAATTCAATCAGTTATTTAAACACAATATTACTTTAATTACCTTCCAAAACAATTACAATTCATTTATTACAGACTCTCATTATTTATTTAGTCTGCTTAAATATTATTATTATTAAAATCAATTTATACTACATGCACACATTGTTTACATAAAATACATTTCACAACACAAACACAATTAATTTCACTATAAATTTATTTACAATTCTTCGTCATTAATTTTCTGTTTACCACACCTCATTTCATAAGTTAGCAAGGTCATCACCATAAACTAAAATATTTAAAATGTCCATTCACTGATTTTTTATTTAACCACCATCATCATATAATACTCTGATCTTATTACTACACCATTTATTTACAATTGAATACATATGGCTATTATCATAATTATAACAATCATCATCATTGCTTTTTTCCATTATATCAATATTACTGATAATACAAATATTATCGCATGCCATTCTTTCAAAATTCCTGTCTACATTGGGTATGTTAAGTTCGCTCTTAGTATTTTCTGTTACAGTCAGGTAAGTTACCTCTCTCTCTCTCTCTCAAAATATCCCTCATCATACCACCAAGTCACACTCTCTCTCTCAGTATATGCAGGGGGCACTACAACTTTATTACTGCACCACCTATCAAATGCACAAAAAATCAAGGGACAACTATTTGCAGACCATATGTCTCCCAAATACACTTGTAAAGCCTTTTCTTTACCCCAACTACAACATCATGGGAAAAATTTACCCCCTGCAACCCCTCTACCTGTATACTCTCTCTCCACTTTCTCTCTGACTCATCAACACCCACTAACATTCCATTATTACATTCTATCTCCTCTAAAACTTCATCACCACTATTTTTAATTATATCATCGTAATTCTCAACACCACTTACCTTATCGTCTTTATATGATAACTGACCGTCTTTATTTTCATTTTCGTTTAATTTATCGGTCTCTTTACTACTTTCAACCCCCATTTTAATCTCACAATTATCATCTACTTTTTTCTTTTTAAAGTTATTAATTATGTCATCTACTCTTGCATTTTGTTTATCAAACTTCTGACTGACTGATTCTCTGGTTTGTTCTTGCATATTCTCACAACGTTCATGAATTTCATTCATTTGTTTCTTAAAATTCAAATTTTGTTGTTTAATCTCCCCTCTCATCAACTTGATCACATTATTTTGCATCTCAAATGTATCATTCATTTTAGTGTCACTAATGTCAAAACGACTGTTTACTTCATCGAACTTTCGATCGTTGACATCAAAACGACTATTCATGTTTATAGTCTGCTTTTCTAACATTACTTGTATCATTTTAAACATCTCATAACTATCATCTTTTTTGTTTTCATATCGAGTTGAGATGGGTGTTACTTGCATTCTATCTAACTCAACAGATTCGGTGGTACTAGACTCGCCGATCTGACTTATTGGCGTTGAATAACCTCCCATCTCACTCGTAAACGTTTTGTCAGTTACGCTGACATTTACATTTCTATCTGCATCTTGAAAAAATTTTTTAAATATATTTCTTTTCAAAATATTACTATATATCTAACATATACTACAATCGCAACATAACCTTATTACTTACGTATTAAGTACATTCCTCTTTTCCAATAACCATTCTGTTTCTATGTGCAGGCTTGTTTATATAAATTTTATTTATATAAAGTCACTGTTCGGGCACCCATTTGTTAACAAATTTCTTACTTAATTTTTTTATTTTTAACTGACTTACCTTTTGTAATCTTGTTAACCTTTGCACTTTGTTTACCATGCTGATTCACCATGTGGTGTTGTGCCAACATAATATTTTTTACGTTCGGGTTCCAGGATTCTTAAGCGAGCGCAGAAACGGAATGGTTATTTAGAAATAATCGACTCTGATATCATTTGTTAAAACTTGTGTTTTAATTGTCTGAAATTTTCAATCTTTCAATAATAAAACAGAAAAACAAGATGGAGTCATACTCCTTTGGTTAAATCCAAATACAAAATGGCTGCGATATATTTTCGCTTCATCTGCCTTTAGGTATGATACTTTACACTTTATATACTTTAATCCCAATTGATTCTGATTACCTATTTAAATAAATCTCTGCCATTACTGCAGTTTTAACTTCAAGTTATTACTTATATTAATCACGTAACGTTAACCAATGCTTGTGATTATTTGTGTGTGTATATATATATATATATATATATATATATACCGGTATACATGCACACATGCTCATGCACAAACTAATTTTAACAGTACATTTTTTGACATTTTAATTGAGCTCAATGAATATGTTTCTTTAATTTAACATTTTGTGAAAGGTTTACTTTCCTGCTGTTGACCGAAGATCTTTTCTGGCGTCCCTCATGGTTCATCTGTTGTTCGGCGAAATATTAAATGTTTCTCTCCTTTTTTACTGCACCCACTGACTCTAAGTTAAATTTTTATACTGGTAGTTCTCCAATAGTTTAAATTTTCACAATTTTTGTTACATTTTGAATACTTGCTGGCCAGCAATTTATGTAGCGTGCAGTTCGCACGGAAGATGTTAGGCAACTGAGAACGACAATATGGCGCTTATTTCCCAAGTGGAAGGGTTGTAGCGTCATCAAATCTATTGTTTTTGGTGATGACGTCTTTGTTTTTTGAGGTGCAGCAATTACGTCTGGCGTTCCTTGAGTGACGTTTACATACGATCGGCAGGTTGTTTTGGCGAAGTCGCTGACACTGAGCACGTACGCCACTGACCTTGACGCTGACCCTTCATGACTTTCTGCATTGTTTCATACGTTTGGGAAAACTTTACTCTCACACATACAAAATTAATTTAAATTCACAATAAAATTATATCTGTTGCTTCTCCAAAATCCCTACATGGACCTATTTGTACCGTTACAATACCCCCTCAATGAGAGGTTTTATGACAAAGCATAAAAACTCTCATTGACACATTCATACTTCCTAAAGGGATCAGCTAGGATATGTTGCCACAACCCCCTGTATTGTTTATACAAAAAGAATATCAGTCACTTACCCCTTGGTCAAATGATGGTGACAGCACCTGCATGACCTTACTGGACTTCTCTTTCGAGATCCCAACACCGCAAGGCCAGTCAGGCACTTGACGTTCCTGCTCTGACGCGCTGGCCAGCTCAGGACCGCCGTCACAGCATCACCCAACTCTGAAACATTGAAATAAAAATCAAATAGTGGCCTTGTACAATGCCATATCCTCAACTGATCTTTTTCCCCTTAGCTACATTGGTTTACGTTAATAAGCATTGGTTTTTTTCCTTAACTCCTAATATCTCTAATACATAGAGGAAAACAAGATTTATGATAGATGTATCCTTCTCTAATTTCATTCCTACATATTTATCAAAATTTCGACTCCAATCAATAATATTTTAACTCTTTTCCATTTCACCAGAAGAAATATAAATCTTTACCCTAATGCAATGATATTTAAAACAATGAATTAAGTTTAATAGAATCAACAAAAAAATTATCTATATAATTCTTGCATATAACAAAACAGAACGTTTGCATATGAGTTCACTCCTTCAGAACACTATCTATTAAAATTATTGATCATATTTCATGATCCTCTTCCTTTAAAACAAAATCATAACTATCTTTTATGATCAACCTTTAAATTTTTAACATTGCTACATTTATATTAAAGAAACAATTCACATTTAAATACTTTGTAAAGAAAATTATAAATATTACAACTTGAACATTCTCTTAACTCTGTTTATATCAAACTTTAATTTATTTAACATATATTGTACCATTATATTCTCAAAAAAAATTCAAATTTATTATCAACCTTCATGTTACATAACCTTTCATATATTATTACATTTCTACTATAAATTTGCTATTTAACATTTTCCTCTTTAATTAGTTTGGGTGACTCTCAGTTATTCACTATGATTTGATTTATATGGGCATTTATACCTATAACCTTACTCCCTTTCTTTCTACTAACAACCACTAACAGATTTGCATAGAGTGACACCAATCTCTCAATAATAATCCCCTTCAACACTAATTCCACTTATACCATTTCCCTCTAAAATAAAATATCTAATACCCTCTTTGTAACTAGGATGTGTGTTCCCAACCTTGGCAATTCCATTCATAACCTTTTGCCCTTCCCATAATCTCGGCAAACACTCTTCGACCCTTCACAATTACCTGCCCAACGACGCACATTGATCACTCCTTACCACCTCACCCTCACTACAAAATTTCACCATCAACTATTTACTCTCTATTTACATTACTCTCTCGTTCTACATATATGCACTCCCACTACTGTGTCCCTACTACTAACCCGTTTCTGTAATATTTTTATTCCACAAATCTTATTTCACAAAACACCCATTAAAATTAACTCTGATTTACTCAAATGCCTTATTTAAACAATCATTACCCCAAACAAATTCTCTTACCACCTTTAAATCAAATAATTCGTCTATAATTTATTTTAATTCAATCAGTTATTTAAACACAATATTACTTTAATTACCTTCCAAAACAATTACAATTCATTTATTACAGACTCTCATTATTTATTTAGTCTGCTTAAATATTATTATTATTAAAATCAATTTATACTACATGCACACATTGTTTACATAAAATACATTTCACAACACAAACACAATTAATTTCACTATAAATTTATTTACAATTCTTCGTCATTAATTTTCTGTTTACCACACCTCATTTCATAAGTTAGCAAGGTCATCACCATAAACTAAAATATTTAAAATGTCCATTCACTGATTTTTTATTTAACCACCATCATCATATAATACTCTGATCTTATTACTACACCATTTATTTACAATTGAATACATATGGCTATTATCATTGCTTTTTTCCATTATATCAATATTACTGATAATACAAATATTATCGCATACCATTCTTTCAAAATTCCTGTCTACAGTGGGTATGTTAAGTTCGCTCTTAGTATTTTCTGTTACAGTCAGGTAAGTTACCTCTCTCTCTCTCTCTCTCAAAATATCCCTCATCATACCACCAAGTCACACTCTCTCTCTCAATATATGCAGGGGGCACTACAACTTTATTACTGCACCACCTATCAAATGCACAAAAAATCAAGGGACAACTATTTGCAGACCATATGTCTCCCAAATACACTTGTAAAGCCTTTTCTTTACCCCCAACTACAACATCATGGGAAAAATTTATCCCCTGCAACCCCTCTACCTGTATACTCTCTCTCCACTTTCTCTCTGACTCATCAACACCCACTAACATTCCATTATTACATTCTATCTCCTCTAAAACTTCATCACCACTATTTTTAATTATATCATCGTAATTCTCAACACCACTTACCTTATCGTCTTTATATGATAACTGACCGTCTTTATTTTCATTTTCGTTTAATTTATCGGTCTCTTTACTACTTTCTACCCCCATTTTAATCTCACAATTATCATCTACTTTTTTCTTTTTAAAGTTATTAATTATGTCATCTACTCTTGCATTTTGTTTATCAAACTTCTGACTGACTGATTCTCTGATTTGTTCTTGCATATTCTCACAACGTTCATGAATTTCATTCATTTGTTTCTTAAAATTCAAATTTTGTTGTTTAATCTCCCCTCTCATCAACTTGATCTCATTATTTTGCATCTCAAATGTATCATTCATTTTAGTGTCACTAATGTCAAAACGACTGTTTACTTCATCGAACTTTCGATCGTTGACATCAAAACGACTATTCATGTTTATAGTCTGCTTTTCTAACATTACTTGTATCATTTTAAACATCTCATAACTATCATCTTTTTTGTTTTCATATCGAGTTGAGATGGGTGTTACTTGCATTCTATCTAACTCAACAGATTCGGTGGTACTAGACTCGCCGATCTGACTTATTGGCGTTGAATAACCTCCCATCTCACTCGTAAACGTTTTGTCAGTTACGCTGACATTTACATTTCTATCTGCATCTTGAAAAAATTTTTTAAATATATTTCTTTTCAAAATATTACTATATATCTAACATATACTACAATCGCAACATAACCTTATTACTTACGTATTAAGTACATTCCTCTTTTCCAATAACCATTCTGTTTCTATGTGCAGGCTTGTTTATATAAATTTTATTTATATAAAGTCACTGTTCGGGCACCCATTTGTTAACAAATTTCTTACTTAATTTTTTTATTTTTAACTGACTTACCTTTTGTAATCTTGTTAACCTTTGCACTTTGTTTACCATGCTGATTCACCATGTGGTGTTGTGCCAACATAATATTTTTTACGTTCGGGTTCCAGGATTCTTAAGCGAGCGCAGAAACGGAATGGTTATTTAGAAATAATCGACTCTGATATCATTTGTTAAAACTTGTGTTTTAATTGTCTGAAATTTTCAATCTTTCAATAATAAAACAGAAAAACAAGATGGAGTCATACTCCTTTGGTTAAATCCAAATACAAAATGGCTGCGATATATTTTCGCTTCATCTGCCTTTAGGTATGATACTTTACACTGTATATACTTTAATCCCAATTGATTCTGATTACCTATTTAAATAAATCTCTGCCATTACTGCAGTTTTAACTTCAAGTTATTACTTATATTAATCACGTAACGTTAACCAATGCTTGTGATTATTTATGTGTGTGTGTATATATATATATATATATATACCGGTATACACGCACACATGCTCATGCACAAACTAATTTTAACAGTACATTTTTTGACATTTTAATTGAGCTCAATGAATATGTTTCTTTAATTTAACATTTTGTGAAAGGTTTACTTTCCTGCTGTTGACCGAAGATCTTTTCTGGCGTCCCTCATGGTTCATCTGTTGTTCGGCGAAATATTACATGTTTCTCTCCTTTTTTACTGCACCCACTGACTCTAAGTTACATTTTTATACTGGTAGTTCTCCAATAGTTTAAATTTTCACAATTTTTGTTACATTTTGAATACTTTTGAATACTTGCTGGCCAGCAATTTATGTAGCGTGCAGTTCGCACGGAAGATGTTAGGCAACTGAGAACGACAATATGGCGCTTATTTCCCAAGTGGAAGGGTTGTAGCGTCATCAAATCTATTGTTTTTGGTGATGACGTCTTTGTTTTTTGAGGTGCAGCAATTACGTCTGGCGTTCCTTGAGTGACGTTTACATACGATCGGCAGGTTGTTTTGGCGAAGTCGCTGACACTGAGCACGTACGCCACTGACCTTGACGCTGACCCTTCATGACTTTCTGCATTGTTTCATACGTTTGGGAAAACTTTACTCTCACACATACAAAATTAATTTAAATTCACAATAAAATTATATCTGTTGCTTCTCCAAAATCCCTACATGGACCTATTTGTACCGTTACAATACCCCCTCAATGAGAGGTTTTATGACAAAGCATAAAAACTCTCATTGACACATTCATACTTCCTAAAGGGATCAGCTAGGATATGTTGGCACAACCCCCTGTATTGTTTATACAAAAAGAATATCAGTCACTTACCCCTTGGTCAAATGATGGTGACAGCACCTGCATGACCTTACTGGACTTCTCTTTCGAGATCCCAACACCGCAAGGCCAGTCAGGCACTTGACGTTCCTGCTCTGACGCGCTGGCCAGCTCAGGACCGCCGTCACAGCATCACCCAACTCTGAAACATTGAAATAAAAATCAAATAGTGGCCTTGTACAATGCCATATCCTCAACTGATCTTTTTCCCCTTAGCTACATTGGTTTACGTTAATAAGCATTGGTTTTTTCCTTAACTCCTAATATCTCTAATACATAGAGGAAAACAAGATTTATGATAGATGTATCCTTCTCTAATTTCATTCCTACATATTTATCAAAATTTCGACTCCAATCAATAATATTTTAACTCTTTTCCATTTCACCAGAAGAAATATAAATCTTTACCCTAATGCAATGATATTTAAAACAATGAATTAAGTTTAATAGAATGAACAAAAAAATCTATCTATATAATTCTTGCATATAACAAAACAGAACGTTTGCATATGAGTTCACTCCTTCAGAACACTATCTATTAAAATTATTGATCATATTTCATGATCCTCTTCCTTTAAAACAAAATCATAACTATCTTTTATGATCAACCTTTAAATTTTTAACATTGCTACATTTATATTAAAGAAACAATTCACATTTAAATACTTTGTAAAGAAAATTATAAATATTACAACTTGAACATTCTCTTAACTCTGTTTATATCAAACTTTAATTTATTTAACATATATTGTACCATTATATTCTCAAAAAAAATTCAAATTTATTATCAACCTTCATGTTACATAACCTTTCATATATTATTACATTTCTACTATAAATTTGCTATTTAACATTTTCCTCTTTAATTAGTTTGGGTGACTCTCAGTTATTCACTATGATTTGATTTATATGGGCATTTATACCTATAACCTTACTCCCTTTCTTTCTACTAACAACCACTAACAGATTTGCATAGGGTGACACCAATCTCTCAATAATAATCCCCTTCAACACTAATTCCACTTATACCATTTCCCTCTAAAATAAAATATCTAATACCCTCTTTGTAACTAGGATGTGTGTTCCCAACCTTGGCAATTCCATTCATAACCTTTTGCCCTTCCCATAATCTCGGCAAACACTCTTCGACCCTTCACAATTACCTGCCCAACGACGCACATTGATCACTCCTTACCACCTCACCCTCACTACAAAATTTCACCATCAACTATTTACTCTCTATTTACATTACTCTCTCGTTCTACATATATGCACTCCCACTACTGTGTCCCTACTACTAACCCGTTTCTGTAATATTTTTATTCCACAAATCTTATTTCACAAAACACCCATTAAAATTAACTCTGATTTACTCAAATGCCTTATTTAAACAATCATTACCCCAAACAAATTCTCTTACCACCTTTAAATCAATTAATTCGTCTATAATTTATTTTAATTCAATCAGTTATTTAAACACAATATTACTTTAATTACCTTCCAAAACAATTACAATTCATTTATTACAGACTCTCATTATTTATTTAGTCTGCTTAAATATTATTATTATTAAAATCAATTTATACTACATGCACACATTGTTTACATAAAATACATTTCACAACACAAACACAATTAATTTCACTATAAATTTATTTACAATTCTTCGTCATTAATTTTCTGTTTACCACACCTCATTTCATAAGTTAGCAAGGTCATCACCATAAACTAAAATATTTAAAATGTCCATTCACTGATTTTTTATTTAACCACCATCATCATATAATACTCTGATCTTATTACTACACCATTTATTTACAATTGAATACATATGGCTATTATCATAATTATAACAATCATCATCATTGCTTTTTTCCATTATATCAATATTACTGATAATACAAATATTATCGCATACCATTCTTTCAAAATTCCTGTCTACATTGGGTATGTTAAGTTCGCTCTTAGTATTTTCTGTTACAGTCAGGTAAGTTACCTCTCTCTCTCTCTCTCAAAATATCCCTCATCATACCACCAAGTCACACTCTCTCTCTCAATATATGCAGGGGGCACTACAACTTTATTACTGCACCACCTATCAAATGCACAAAAAATCAAGGGACAACTATTTGCAGACCATATGTCTCCCAAATACACTTGTAAAGCCTTTTCTTTACCCCCAACTACAACATCATGGGAAAAATTTATCCCCTGCAACCCCTCTACCTGTATACTCTCTCTCCACTTTCTCTCTGACTCATCAACACCCACTAACATTCCATTATTACATTCTATCTCCTCTAAAACTTCATCACCACTATTTTTAATTATATCATCGTAATTCTCAACACCACTTACCTTATCGTCTTTATATGATAACTGACCGTCTTTATTTTCATTTTCGTTTAATTTATCGGTCTCTTTACTACTTTCTACCCCCATTTTAATCTCACAATTATCATCTACTTTTTTCTTTTTAAAGTTATTAATTATGTCATCTACTCTTGCATTTTGTTTATCAAACTTCTGACTGACTGATTCTCTGATTTGTTCTTGCATATTCTCACAACGTTCATGAATTTCATTCATTTGTTTCTTAAAATTCAAATTTTGTTGTTTAATCTCCCCTCTCATCAACTTGATCTCATTATTTTGCATCTCAAATGTATCATTCATTTTAGTGTCACTAATGTCAAAACGACTGTTTACTTCATCGAACTTTCGATCGTTGACATCAAAACGACTATTCATGTTTATAGTCTGCTTTTCTAACATTACTTGTATCATTTTAAACATCTCATAACTATCATCTTTTTTGTTTTCATATCGAGTTGAGATGGGTGTTACTTGCATTCTATCTAACTCAACAGATTCGGTGGTACTAGACTCGCCGATCTGACTTATTGGCGTTGAATAACCTCCCATCTCACTCGTAAACGTTTTGTCAGTTACGCTGACATTTACATTTCTATCTGCATCTTGAAAAAATTTTTTAAATATATTTCTTTTCAAAATATTACTATATATCTAACATATACTACAATCGCAACATAACCTTATTACTTACGTATTAAGTACATTCCTCTTTTCCAATAACCATTCTGTTTCTATGTGCAGGCTTGTTTATATAAATTTTATTTATATAAAGTCACTGTTCGGGCACCCATTTGTTAACAAATTTCTTACTTAATTTTTTTATTTTTAACTGACTTACCTTTTGTAATCTTGTTAACCTTTGCACTTTGTTTACCATGCTGATTCACCATGTGGTGTTGTGCCAACATAATATTTTTTACGTTCGGGTTCCAGGATTCTTAAGCGAGCGCAGAAACGGAATGGTTATTTAGAAATAATCGACTCTGATATCATTTGTTAAAACTTGTGTTTTAATTGTCTGAAATTTTCAATCTTTCAATAATAAAACAGAAAAACAAGATGGAGTCATACTCCTTTGGTTAAATCCAAATACAAAATGGCTGCGATATATTTTCGCTTCATCTGCCTTTAGGTATGATACTTTACACTTTATATACTTTAATCCCAATTGATTCTGATTACCTATTTAAATAAATCTCTGCCATTACTGCAGTTTTAACTTCAAGTTATTACTTATATTAATCACGTAACGTTAACCAATGCTTGTGATTATTTGTGTGTGTATATATATATATATATATATATACCGGTATACACGCACACATGCTCATGCACAAACTAATTTTAACAGTACATTTTTTGACATTTTAATTGAGCTCAATGAATATGTTTCTTTAATTTAACATTTTGTGAAAGGTTTACTTTCCTGCTGTTGACCGAAGATCTTTTCTGGCGTCCCTCATGGTTCATCTGTTGTTCGGCGAAATATTAAATGTTTCTCTCCTTTTTTACTGCACCCACTGACTCTAAGTTACATTTTTATACTGGTAGTTCTCCAATAGTTTAAATTTTCACAATTTTTGTTACATTTTGAATACTTTTGAATACTTGCTGGCCAGCAATTTATGTAGCGTGCAGTTCGCACGGAAGATGTTAGGCAACTGAGAACGACAATATGGCGCTTATTTCCCAAGTGGAAGGGTTGTAGCGTCATCAAATCTATTGTTTTTGGTGATGACGTCTTTGTTTTTTGAGGTGCAGCAATTACGTCTGGCGTTCCTTGAGTGACGTTTACATACGATCGGCAGGTTGTTTTGGCGAAGTCGCTGACACTGAGCACGTACGCCACTGACCTTGACGCTGACCCTTCATGACTTTCTGCATTGTTTCATACGTTTGGGAAAACTTTACTCTCACACATACAAAATTAATTTAAATTCACAATAAAATTATATCTGTTGCTTCTCCAAAATCCCTACATGGACCTATTTGTACCGTTACAATACCCCCTCAATGAGAGGTTTTATGACAAAGCATAAAAACTCTCATTGACACATTCATACTTCCTAAAGGGATCAGCTAGGATATGTTGCCACAACCCCCTGTATTGTTTATACAAAAAGAATATCAGTCACTTACCCCTTGGTCAAATGATGGTGACAGCACCTGCATGACCTTACTGGACTTCTCTTTCGAGATCCCAACACCGCAAGGCCAGTCAGGCACTTGACGTTCCTGCTCTGACGCGCTGGCCAGCTCAGGACCGCCGTCACAGCATCACCCAACTCTGAAACATTGAAATAAAAATCAAATAGTGGCCTTGTACAATGCCATATCCTCAACTGATCTTTTTCCCCTTAGCTACATTGGTTTACGTTAATAAGCATTGGTTTTTTTCCTTAACTCCTAATATCTCTAATACATAGAGGAAAACAAGATTTATGATAGATGTATCCTTCTCTAATTTCATTCCTACATATTTATCAAAATTTCGACTCCAATCAATAATATTTTAACTCTTTTCCATTTCACCAGAAGAAATATAAATCTTTACCCTAACGCAATGATATTTAAAACAATGAATTAAGTTTAATAGAATCAACAAAAAAATCTATCTATATAATTCTTGCATATAACAAAACAGAACGTTTGCATATGAGTTCACTCCTTCAGAACACTATCTATTAAAATTATTGATCATATTTCATGATCCTCTTCCTTTAAAACAAAATCATAACTATCTTTTATGATCAACCTTTAAATTTTTAACATTGCTACATTTATATTAAAGAAACAATTCACATTTAAATACTTTGTAAAGAAAATTATAAATATTACAACTTGAACATTCTCTTAACTCTGTTTATATCAAACTTTAATTTATTTAACATATATTGTACCATTATATTCTCAAAAAAAATTCAAATTTATTATCAACCTTCATGTTACATAACCTTTCATATATTATTACATTTCTACTATAAATTTGCTATTTAACATTTTCCTCTTTAATTAGTTTGGGTGACTCTCAGTTATTCACTATGATTTGATTTATATGGGCATTTATACCTATAACCTTACTCCCTTTCTTTCTACTAACAACCACTAACAGATTTGCATAGGGTGACACCAATCTCTCAATAATAATCCCCTTCAACACTAATTCCACTTATACCATTTCCCTCTTAAAATAAAATATCTAATACCCTCTTTGTAACTAGGATGTGTGTTCCCAACCTTGGCAATTCCATTCATAACCTTTTGCCCTTCCCATAATCTCGGCAAACACTCTTTGACCCTTCACAATTACCTGCCCAACGACGCACATTGATCACTCCTTACCACCTCACCCTCACTACAAAATTTCACCATCAACTATTTACTCTCTATTTACATTACTCTCTCGTTCTACATATATGCACTCCCACTACTGTGTCCCTACTACTAACCCGTTTCTGTAATATTTTTATTCCACAAATCTTATTTCACAAAACACCCATTAAAATTAACTCTGATTTACTCAAATGCCTTATTTAAACAATCATTACCCCAAACAAATTCTCTTACCACCTTTAAATCAATTAATTCGTCTATAATTTATTTTAATTCAATCAGTTATTTAAACACAATATTACTTTAATTACCTTCCAAAACAATTACAATTCATTTATTACAGACTCTCATTATTTATTTAGTCTGCTTAAATATTATTATTATTAAAATCAATTTATACTACATGCACACATTGTTTACATAAAATACATTTCACAACACAAACACAATTAATTTCACTATAAATTTATTTACAATTCTTCGTCATTAATTTTCTGTTTACCACACCTCATTTCATAAGTTAGCAAGGTCATCACCATAAACTAAAATATTTAAAATGTCCATTCACTGATTTTTTATTTAACCACCATCATCATATAATACTCTGATCTTATTACTACACCATTTATTTACAATTGAATACATATGGCTATTATCATAATTATAACAATCATCATCATTGCTTTTTTCCATTATATCAATATTACTGATAATACAAATATTATCGCATACCATTCTTTCAAAATTCCTGTCTACATTGGGTATGTTAAGTTCGCTCTTAGTATTTTCTGTTACAGTCAGGTAAGTTACCTCTCTCTCTCTCTCTCAAAATATCCCTCATCATACCACCAAGTCACACTCTCTCTCTCAATATATGCAGGGGGCACTACAACTTTATTACTGCACCACCTATCAAATGCACAAAAAATCAAGGGACAACTATTTGCAGACCATATGTCTCCCAAATACACTTGTAAAGCCTTTTCTTTACCCCCAACTACAACATCATGGGAAAAATTTATCCCCTGCAACCCCTCTACCTGTATACTCTCTCTCCACTTTCTCTCTGACTCATCAACACCCACTAACATTCCATTATTACATTCTATCTCCTCTAAAACTTCATCACCACTATTTTTAATTATATCATCGTAATTCTCAACACCACTTACCTTATCGTCTTTATATGATAACTGACCGTCTTTATTTTCATTTTCGTTTAATTTATCGGTCTCTTTACTACTTTCTACCCCCATTTTAATCTCACAATTATCATCTACTTTTTTCTTTTTAAAGTTATTAATTATGTCATCTACTCTTGCATTTTGTTTATCAAACTTCTGACTGACTGATTCTCTGATTTGTTCTTGCATATTCTCACAACGTTCATGAATTTCATTCATTTGTTTCTTAAAATTCAAATTTTGTTGTTTAATCTCCCCTCTCATCAACTTGATCTCATTATTTTGCATCTCAAATGTATCATTCATTTTAGTGTCACTAATGTCAAAACGACTGTTTACTTCATCGAACTTTCGATCGTTGACATCAAAACGACTATTCATGTTTATAGTCTGCTTTTCTAACATTACTTGTATCATTTTAAACATCTCATAACTATCATCTTTTTTGTTTTCATATCGAGTTGAGATGGGTGTTACTTGCATTCTATCTAACTCAACAGATTCGGTGGTACTAGACTCGCCGATCTGACTTATTGGCGTTGAATAACCTCCCATCTCACTCGTAAACGTTTTGTCAGTTACGCTGACATTTACATTTCTATCTGCATCTTGAAAAAATTTTTTAAATATATTTCTTTTCAAAATATTACTATATATCTAACATATACTACAATCGCAACATAACCTTATTACTTACGTATTAAGTACATTCCTCTTTTCCAATAACCATTCTGTTTCTATGTGCAGGCTTGTTTATATAAATTTTATTTATATAAAGTCACTGTTCGGGCACCCATTTGTTAACAAATTTCTTACTTAATTTTTTTATTTTTAACTGACTTACCTTTTGTAATCTTGTTAACCTTTGCACTTTGTTTACCATGCTGATTCACCATGTGGTGTTGTGCCAACATAATATTTTTTACGTTCGGGTTCCAGGATTCTTAAGCGAGCGCAGAAACGGAATGGTTATTTAGAAATAATCGACTCTGATATCATTTGTTAAAACTTGTGTTTTAATTGTCTGAAATTTTCAATCTTTCAATAATAAAACAGAAAAACAAGATGGAGTCATACTCCTTTGGTTAAATCCAAATACAAAATGGCTGCGATATATTTTCGCTTCATCTGCCTTTAGGTATGATACTTTACACTTTATATACTTTAATCCCAATTGATTCTGATTACCTATTTAAATAAATCTCTGCCATTACTGCAGTTTTAACTTCAAGTTATTACTTATATTAATCACGTAACGTTAACCAATGCTTGTGATTATTTGTGTGTGTATATATATATATATATATATACCGGTATACACGCACACATGCTCATGCACAAACTAATTTTAACAGTACATTTTTTGACATTTTAATTGAGCTCAATGAATATGTTTCTTTAATTTAACATTTTGTGAAAGGTTTACTTTCCTGCTGTTGACCGAAGATCTTTTCTGGCGTCCCTCATGGTTCATCTGTTGTTCGGCGAAATATTAAATGTTTCTCTCCTTTTTTACTGCACCCACTGACTCTAAGTTACATTTTTATACTGGTAGTTCTCCAATAGTTTAAATTTTCACAATTTTTGTTACATTTTGAATACTTGCTGGCCAGCAATTTATGTAGCGTGCAGTTCGCACGGAAGATGTTAGGCAACTGAGAACGACAATATGGCGCTTATTTCCCAAGTGGAAGGGTTGTAGCGTCATCAAATCTATTGTTTTTGGTGATGACGTCTTTGTTTTTTGAGGTGCAGCAATTACGTCTGGCGTTCCTTGAGTGACGTTTACATACGATCGGCAGGTTGTTTTGGCGAAGTCGCTGACACTGAGCACGTACGCCACTGACCTTGACGCTGACCCTTCATGACTTTCTGCATTGTTTCATACGTTTGGGAAAACTTTACTCTCACACATACAAAATTAATTTAAATTCACAATAAAATTATATCTGTTGCTTCTCCAAAATCCCTACATGGACCTATTTGTACCGTTACAATACCCCCTCAATGAGAGGTTTTATGACAAAGCATAAAAACTCTCATTGACACATTCATACTTCCTAAAGGGATCAGCTAGGATATGTTGCCACAACCCCCTGTATTGTTTATACAAAAAGAATATCAGTCACTTACCCCTTGGTCAAATGATGGTGACAGCACCTGCATGACCTTACTGGACTTCTCTTTCGAGATCCCAACACCGCAAGGCCAGTCAGGCACTTGACGTTCCTGCTCTGACGCGCTGGCCAGCTCAGGACCGCCGTCACAGCATCACCCAACTCTGAAACATTGAAATAAAAATCAAATAGTGGCCTTGTACAATGCCATATCCTCAACTGATCTTTTTCCCCTTAGCTACATTGGTTTACGTTAATAAGCATTGGTTTTTTTCCTTAACTCCTAATATCTCTAATACATAGAGGAAAACAAGATTTATGATAGATGTATCCTTCTCTAATTTCATTCCTACATATTTATCAAAATTTCGACTCCAATCAATAATATTTTAACTCTTTTCCATTTCACCAGAAGAAATATAAATCTTTACCCTAACGCAATGATATTTAAAACAATGAATTAAGTTTAATAGAATCAACAAAAAAATCTATCTATATAATTCTTGCATATAACAAAACAGAACGTTTGCATATGAGTTCACTCCTTCAGAACACTATCTATTAAAATTATTGATCATATTTCATGATCCTCTTCCTTTAAAACAAAATCATAACTATCTTTTATGATCAACCTTTAAATTTTTAACATTGCTACATTTATATTAAAGAAACAATTCACATTTAAATACTTTGTAAAGAAAATTATAAATATTACAACTTGAACATTCTCTTAACTCTGTTTATATCAAACTTTAATTTATTTAACATATATTGTACCATTATATTCTCAAAAAAAATTCAAATTTATTATCAACCTTCATGTTACATAACCTTTCATATATTATTACATTTCTACTATAAATTTGCTATTTAACATTTTCCTCTTTAATTAGTTTGGGTGACTCTCAGTTATTCACTATGATTTGATTTATATGGGCATTTATACCTATAACCTTACTCCCTTTCTTTTTACTAACAACCACTAACAGATTTGCATAGGGTGACACCAATCTCTCAATAATAATCCCCTTCAACACTAATTCCACTTATACCATTTCCCTCTTAAAATAAAATATCTAATACCCTCTTTGTAACTAGGATGTGTGTTCCCAACCTTGGCAATTCCATTCATAACCTTTTGCCCTTCCCATAATCTCGGCAAACACTCTTTGACCCTTCACAATTACCTGCCCAACGACGCACATTGATCACTCCTTACCACCTCACCCTCACTACAAAATTTCACCATCAACTATTTACTCTCTATTTACATTACTCTCTCGTTCTACATATATGCACTCCCACTACTGTGTCCCTACTACTAACCCGTTTCTGTAATATTTTTATTCCACAAATCTTATTTCACAAAACACCCATTAAAATTAACTCTGATTTACTCAAATGCCTTATTTAAACAATCATTACCCCAAACAAATTCTCTTACCACCTTTAAATCAATTAATTCGTCTATAATTTATTTTAATTCAATCAGTTATTTAAACACAATATTACTTTAATTACCTTCCAAAACAATTACAATTCATTTATTACAGACTCTCATTATTTATTTAGTCTGCTTAAATATTATTATTATTAAAATCAATTTATACTACATGCACACATTGTTTACATAAAATACATTTCACAACACAAACACAATTAATTTCACTATAAATTTATTTACAATTCTTCGTCATTAATTTTCTGTTTACCACACCTCATTTCATAAGTTAGCAAGGTCATCACCATAAACTAAAATATTTAAAATGTCCATTCACTGATTTTTTATTTAACCACCATCATCATATAATACTCTGATCTTATTACTACACCATTTATTTACAATTGAATACATATGGCTATTATCATAATTATAACAATCATCATCATTGCTTTTTTCCATTATATCAATATTACTGATAATACAAATATTATCGCATGCCATTCTTTCAAAATTCCTGTCTACATTGGGTATGTTAAGTTCGCTCTTAGTATTTTCTGTTACAGTCAGGTAAGTTACCTCTCTCTCTCTCTCTCAAAATATCCCTCATCATACCACCAAGTCACACTCTCTCTCTCAGTATATGCAGGGGGCACTACAACTTTATTACTGCACCACCTATCAAATGCACAAAAAATCAAGGGACAACTATTTGCAGACCATATGTCTCCCAAATACACTTGTAAAGCCTTTTCTTTACCCCAACTACAACATCATGGGAAAAATTTACCCCCTGCAACCCCTCTACCTGTATACTCTCTCTCCACTTTCTCTCTGACTCATCAACACCCACTAACATTCCATTATTACATTCTATCTCCTCTAAAACTTCATCACCACTATTTTTAATTATATCATCGTAATTCTCAACACCACTTACCTTATCGTCTTTATATGATAACTGACCGTCTTTATTTTCATTTTCGTTTAATTTATCGGTCTCTTTACTACTTTCAACCCCCATTTTAATCTCACAATTATCATCTACTTTTTTCTTTTTAAAGTTATTAATTATGTCATCTACTCTTGCATTTTGTTTATCAAACTTCTGACTGACTGATTCTCTGATTTGTTCTTGCATATTCTCACAACGTTCATGAATTTCATTCATTTGTTTCTTAAAATTCAAATTTTGTTGTTTAATCTCCCCTCTCATCAACTTGATCACATTATTTTGCATCTCAAATGTATCATTCATTTTAGTGTCACTAATGTCAAAACGACTGTTTACTTCATCGAACTTTCGATCGTTGACATCAAAACGACTATTCATGTTTATAGTCTGCTTTTCTAACATTACTTGTATCATTTTAAACATCTCATAACTATCATCTTTTTTGTTTTCATATCGAGTTGAGATGGGTGTTACTTGCATTCTATCTAACTCAACAGATTCGGTGGTACTAGACTCGCCGATCTGACTTATTGGCGTTGAATAACCTCCCATCTCACTCGTAAACGTTTTGTCAGTTACGCTGA
Source organism: Magicicada septendecula (assembly GCA_034769895.1). Taxonomy (NCBI): domain Eukaryota; kingdom Metazoa; phylum Arthropoda; class Insecta; order Hemiptera; family Cicadidae; genus Magicicada; species Magicicada septendecula. The sequence goes on along the minus strand of CM068371.1, from coordinate 199,846,082 downwards.
CATTTACATTTCTATCTGCATCTTGAAAAAATTTTTTAAATATATTTCTTTTCAAAATATTACTATATATCTAACATATACTACAATCGCAACATAACCTTATTACTTACGTATTAAGTACATTCCTCTTTTCCAATAACCATTCTGTTTCTATGTGCAGGCTTGTTTATATAAATTTTATTTATATAAAGTCACTGTTCGGGCACCCATTTGTTAACAAATTTCTTACTTAATTTTTTTATTTTTAACTGACTTACCTTTTGTAATCTTGTTAACCTTTGCACTTTGTTTACCATGCTGATTCACCATGTGGTGTTGTGCCAACATAATATTTTTTACGTTCGGGTTCCAGGATTCTTAAGCGAGCGCAGAAACGGAATGGTTATTTAGAAATAATCGACTCTGATATCATTTGTTAAAACTTGTGTTTTAATTGTCTGAAATTTTCAATCTTTCAATAATAAAACAGAAAAACAAGATGGAGTCATACTCCTTTGGTTAAATCCAAATACAAAATGGCTGCGATATATTTTCGCTTCATCTGCCTTTAGGTATGATACTTTACACTTTATATACTTTAATCCCAATTGATTCTGATTACCTATTTAAATAAATCTCTTCCATTACTGCAGTTTTAACTTCAAGTTATTACTTATATTAATCACGTAACGTTAACCAATGCTTGTGATTATTTGTGTGTGTATATATATATATATATATATATACCGGTATACACGCACACATGCTCATGCACAAACTAATTTTAACAGTACATTTTTTGACATTTTAATTGAGCTCAATGAATATGTTTCTTTAATTTAACATTTTGTGAAAGGTTTACTTTCCTGCTGTTGACCAAAGATCTTTTCTGGCGTCCCTCATGGTTCATCTGTTGTTCGGCGAAATATTAAATGTTTCTCTCCTTTTTTACTGCACCCACTGACTCTAAGTTACATTTTTATACTGGTAGTTCTCCAATAGTTTAAATTTTCACATTGTTGTTACATTTTGAATACTTTTGAATACTTGCTGGCCAGCAATTTATGTAGCGTGCAGTTCGCACGGAAGATGTTAGGCAACTGAGAACGACAATATGGCGCTTATTTCCCAAGTGGAAGGGTTGTAGCGTCATCAAATCTATTGTTTTTGGTGATGACGTCTTTGTTTTTTGAGGTGCAGCAATTACGTCTGGCGTTCCTTGAGTGACGTTTACATACGATCGGCAGGTTGTTTTGGCGAAGTCGCTGACACTGAGCACGTACGCCACTGACCTTGACGCTGACCCTTCATGACTTTCTGCATTGTTTCATACGTTTGGGAAAACTTTACTCTCACACATACAAAATTAATTTAAATTCACAATAAAATTATATCTGTTGCTTCTCCAAAATCCCTACATGGACCTATTTGTACCGTTACAATACCCCCTCAATGAGAGGTTTTATGACAAAGCATAAAAACTCTCATTGACACATTCATACTTCCTAAAGGGATCAGCTAGGATATGTTGCCACAACCCCCTGTATTGTTTATACAAAAAGAATATCAGTCACTTACCCCTTGGTCAAATGATGGTGACAGCACCTGCATGACCTTACTGGACTTCTCTTTCGAGATCCCAACACCGCAAGGCCAGTCAGGCACTTGACGTTCCTGCTCTGACGCGCTGGCCAGCTCAGGACCGCCGTCACAGCATCACCCAACTCTGAAACATTGAAATAAAAATCAAATAGTGGCCTTGTACAATGCCATATCCTCAACTGATCTTTTTCCCCTTAGCTACATTGGTTTACGTTAATAAGCATTGGTTTTTTTCCTTAACTCCTAATATCTCTAATACATAGAGGAAAACAAGATTTATGATAGATGTATCCTTCTCTAATTTCATTCCTACATATTTATCAAAATTTCGACTCCAATCAATAATATTTTAACTCTTTTCCATTTCACCAGAAGAAATATAAATCTTTACCCTAATGCAATGATATTTAAAACAATGAATTAAGTTTAATAGAATCAACAAAAAAATCTATCTATATAATTCTTGCATATAACAAAACAGAACGTTTGCATATGAGTTCACTCCTTCAGAACACTATCTATTAAAATTATTGATCATATTTCATGATCCTCTTCCTTTAAAACAAAATCATAACTATCTTTTATGATCAACCTTTAAATTTTTAACATTGCTACATTTATATTAAAGAAACAATTCACATTTAAATACTTTGTAAAGAAAATTATAAATATTACAACTTGAACATTCTCTTAACTCTGTTTATATCAAACTTTAATTTATTTAACATATATTGTACCATTATATTCTCAAAAAAAATTCAAATTTATTATCAACCTTCATGTTACATAACCTTTCATATATTATTACATTTCTACTATAAATTTGCTATTTAACATTTTCCTCTTTAATTAGTTTGGGTGACTCTCAGTTATTCACTATGATTTGATTTATATGGGCATTTATACCTATAACCTTACTCCCTTTCTTTCTACTAACAACCACTAACAGATTTGCATAGGGTGACACCAATCTCTCAATAATAATCCCCTTCAACACTAATTCCACTTATACCATTTCCCTCTTAAAATAAAATATCTAATACCCTCTTTGTAACTAGGATGTGTGTTCCCAACCTTGGCAATTCCATTCATAACCTTTTGCCCTTCCCATAATCTCGGCAAACACTCTTCGACCCTTCACAATTACCTGCCCAACGACGCACATTGATCACTCCTTACCACCTCACCCTCACTACAAAATTTCACCATCAACTATTTACTCTCTATTTACATTACTCTCTCGTTCTACATATATGCACTCCCACTACTGTGTCCCTACTACTAACCCGTTTCTGTAATATTTTTATTCCACAAATCTTATTTCACAAAACACCCATTAAAATTAACTCTGATTTACTCAAATGCCTTATTTAAACAATCATTACCCCAAACAAATTCTCTTACCACCTTTAAATCAATTAATTCGTCTATAATTTATTTTAATTCAATCAGTTATTTAAACACAATATTACTTTAATTACCTTCCAAAACAATTACAATTCATTTATTACAGACTCTCATTATTTATTTAGTCTGCTTAAATATTATTATTATTAAAATCAATTTATACTACATGCACACATTGTTTACATAAAATACATTTCACAACACAAACACAATTAATTTCACTATAAATTTATTTACAATTCTTCGTCATTAATTTTCTGTTTACCATACCTCATTTCATAAGTTAGCAAGGTCATCACCATAAACTAAAATATTTAAAATGTCCATTCACTGATTTTTTATTTAACCACCATCATCATATAATACTCTGATCTTATTACTACACCATTTATTTACAATTGAATACATATGGCTATTATCATAATTATAACAATCATCATCATTGCTTTTTTCCATTATATCAATATTACTGATAATACAAATATTATCGCATACCATTCTTTCAAAATTCCTGTCTACATTGGGTATGTTAAGTTCGCTCTTAGTATTTTCTGTTACAGTCAGGTAAGTTACCTCTCTCTCTCTCTCTCAAAATATCCCTCATCATACCACCAAGTCACACTCTCTCTCTCAATATATGCAGGGGGCACTACAACTTTATTACTGCACCACCTATCAAATGCACAAAAAATCAAGGGACAACTATTTGCAGACCATATGTCTCCCAAATACACTTGTAAAGCCTTTTCTTTACCCCAACTACAACATCATGGGAAAAATTTACCCCCTGCAACCCCTCTACCTGTATACTCTCTCTCCACTTTCTCTCTGACTCATCAACACCCACTAACATTCCATTATTACATTCTATCTCCTCTAAAACTTCATCACCACTATTTTTAATTATATCATCGTAATTCTCAACACCACTTACCTTATCGTCTTTATATGATAACTGACCGTCTTTATTTTCATTTTCGTTTAATTTATCGGTCTCTTTACTACTTTCTACCCCCATTTTAATCTCACAATTATCATCTACTTTTTTCTTTTTAAAGTTATTAATTATGTCATCTACTCTTGCATTTTGTTTATCAAACTTCTGACTGACTGATTCTCTGATTTGTTCTTGCATATTCTCACAACGTTCATGAATTTCATTCATTTGTTTCTTAAAATTCAAATTTTGTTGTTTAATCTCCCCTCTCATCAACTTGATCTCATTATTTTGCATCTCAAATGTATCATTCATTTTAGTGTCACTAATGTCAAAACGACTGTTTACTTCATCGAACTTTCGATCGTTGACATCAAAACGACTATTCATGTTTATAGTCTGCTTTTCTAACATTACTTGTATCATTTTAAACATCTCATAACTATCATCTTTTTTGTTTTCATATCGAGTTGAGATGGGTGTTACTTGCATTCTATCTAACTCAACAGATTCGGTGGTACTAGACTCGCCGATCTGACTTATTGGCGTTGAATAACCTCCCATCTCACTCGTAAACGTTTTGTCAGTTACGCTGACATTTACATTTCTATCTGCATCTTGAAAAAATTTTTTAAATATATTTCTTTTCAAAATATTACTATATATCTAACATATACTACAATCGCAACATAACCTTATTACTTACGTATTAAGTACATTCCTCTTTTCCAATAACCATTCTGTTTCTATGTGCAGGCTTGTTTATATAAATTTTATTTATATAAAGTCACTGTTCGGGCACCCATTTGTTAACAAATTTCTTACTTAATTTTTTTATTTTTAACTGACTTACCTTTTGTAATCTTGTTAACCTTTGCACTTTGTTTACCATGCTGATTCACCATGTGGTGTTGTGCCAACATAATATTTTTTACGTTCGGGTTCCAGGATTCTTAAGCGAGCGCAGAAACGGAATGGTTATTTAGAAATAATCGACTCTGATATCATTTGTTAAAACTTGTGTTTTAATTGTCTGAAATTTTCAATCTTTCAATAATAAAACAGAAAAACAAGATGGAGTCATACTCCTTTGGTTAAATCCAAATACAAAATGGCTGCGATATATTTTCGCTTCATCTGCCTTTAGGTATGATACTTTACACTGTATATACTTTAATCCCAATTGATTCTGATTACCTATTTAAATAAATCTCTGCCATTACTGCAGTTTTAACTTCAAGTTATTACTTATATTAATCACGTAACGTTAACCAATGCTTGTGATTATTTATGTGTGTGTGTATATATATATATATATATATACCGGTATACACGCACACATGCTCATGCACAAACTAATTTTAACAGTACATTTTTTGACATTTTAATTGAGCTCAATGAATATGTTTCTTTAATTTAACATTTTGTGAAAGGTTTACTTTCCTGCTGTTGACCAAAGATCTTTTCTGGCGTCCCTCATGGTTCATCTGTTGTTCGGCGAAATATTAAATGTTTCTCTCCTTTTTTACTGCACCCACTGACTCTAAGTTACATTTTTATACTGGTAGTTCTCCAATAGTTTAAATTTTCACATTTTTGTTACATTTTGAATACTTTTGAATACTTGCTGGCCAGCAATTTATGTAGCGTGCAGTTCACACGGAAGATGTTAGGCAACTGAGAACGACAATATGGCGCTTATTTCCCAAGTGGAAGGGTTGTAGCGTCATCAAATCTATTGTTTTTGGTGATGACGTCTTTGTTTTTTGAGGTGCAGCAATTACGTCTGGCGTTCCTTGAGTGACGTTTACATACGATCGGCAGGTTGTTTTGGCGAAGTCGCTGACACTGAGCACGTACGCCACTGACCTTGACGCTGACCCTTCATGACTTTCTGCATTGTTTCATATGTTTGGGAAAACTTTACTCTCACACATACAAAATTAATTTAAATTCACAATAAAATTATATCTGTTGCTTCTCCAAAATCCCTACATGGACCTATTTGTACCGTTACAATACCCCCTCAATGAGAGGTTTTATGACAAAGCATAAAAACTCTCATTGACACATTCATACTTCCTAAAGGGATCAGCTAGGATATGTTGCCACAACCCCCTGTATTGTTTATACAAAAAGAATATCAGTCACTTACCCCTTGGTCAAATGATGGTGACAGCACCTGCATGACCTTACTGGACTTCTCTTTCGAGATCCCAACACCGCAAGGCCAGTCAGGCACTTGACGTTCCTGCTCTGACGCGCTGGCCAGCTCAGGACCGCCGTCACAGCATCACCCAACTCTGAAACATTGAAATAAAAATCAAATAGTGGCCTTGTACAATGCCATATCCTCAACTGATCTTTTTCCCCTTAGCTACATTGGTTTACGTTAATAAGCATTGGTTTTTTTCCTTAACTCCTAATATCTCTAATACATAGAGGAAAACAAGATTTATGATAGATGTATCCTTCTCTAATTTCATTCCTACATATTTATCAAAATTTCGACTCCAATCAATAATATTTTAACTCTTTTCCATTTCACCAGAAGAAATATAAATCTTTACCCTAATGCAATGATATTTAAAACAATGAATTAAGTTTAATAGAATCAACAAAAAAATCTATCTATATAATTCTTGCATATAACAAAACAGAACGTTTGCATATGAGTTCACTCCTTCAGAACACTATCTATTAAAATTATTGATCATATTTCATGATCCTCTTCCTTTAAAACAAAATCATAACTATCTTTTATGATCAACCTTTAAATTTTTAACATTGCTACATTTATATTAAAGAAACAATTCACATTTAAATACTTTGTAAAGAAAATTATAAATATTACAACTTGAACATTCTCTTAACTCTGTTTATATCAAACTTTAATTTATTTAACATATATTGTACCATTATATTCTCAAAAAAAATTCAAATTTATTATCAACCTTCATGTTACATAACCTTTCATATATTATTACATTTCTACTATAAATTTGCTATTTAACATTTTCCTCTTTAATTAGTTTGGGTGACTCTCAGTTATTCACTATGATTTGATTTATATGGGCATTTATACCTATAACCTTACTCCCTTTCTTTCTACTAACAACCACTAACAGATTTGCATAGGGTGACACCAATCTCTCAATAATAATCCCCTTCAACACTAATTCCACTTATACCATTTCCCTCTTAAAATAAAATATCTAATACCCTCTTTGTAACTAGGATGTGTGTTCCCAACCTTGGCAATTCCATTCATAACCTTTTGCCCTTCCCATAATCTCGGCAAACACTCTTCGACCCTTCACAATTACCTGCCCAACGACGCACATTGATCACTCCTTACCACCTCACCCTCACTACAAAATTTCACCATCAACTATTTACTCTCTATTTACATTACTCTCTCGTTCTACATATATGCACTCCCACTACTGTGTCCCTACTACTAACCCGTTTCTGTAATATTTTTATTCCACAAATCTTATTTCACAAAACACCCATTAAAATTAACTCTGATTTACTCAAATGCCTTATTTAAACAATCATTACCCCAAACAAATTCTCTTACCACCTTTAAATCAATTAATTCGTCTATAATTTATTTTAATTCAATCAGTTATTTAAACACAATATTACTTTAATTACCTTCCAAAACAATTACAATTCATTTATTACAGACTCTCATTATTTATTTAGTCTGCTTAAATATTATTATTATTAAAATCAATTTATACTACATGCACACATTGTTTACATAAAATACATTTCACAACACAAACACAATTAATTTCACTATAAATTTATTTACAATTCTTCGTCATTAATTTTCTGTTTACCACACCTCATTTCATAAGTTAGCAAGGTCATCACCATAAACTAAAATATTTAAAATGTCCATTCACTGATTTTTTATTTAACCACCATCATCATATAATACTCTGATCTTATTACTACACCATTTATTTACAATTGAATACATATGGCTATTATCATAATTATAACAATCATCATCATTGCTTTTTTCCATTATATCAATATTACTGATAATACAAATATTATCGCATACCATTCTTTCAAAATTCCTGTCTACATTGGGTATGTTAAGTTCGCTCTTAGTATTTTCTGTTACAGTCAGGTAAGTTACCTCTCTCTCTCTCTCTCAAAATATCCCTCATCATACCACCAAGTCACACTCTCTCTCTCAATATATGCAGGGGGCACTACAACTTTATTACTGCACCACCTATCAAATGCACAAAAAATCAAGGGACAACTATTTGCAGACCATATGTCTCCCAAATACACTTGTAAAGCCTTTTCTTTACCCCCAACTACAACATCATGGGAAAAATTTATCCCCTGCAACCCCTCTACCTGTATACTCTCTCTCCACTTTCTCTCTGACTCATCAACACCCACTAACATTCCATTATTACATTCTATCTCCTCTAAAACTTCATCACCACTATTTTTAATTATATCATCGTAATTCTCAACACCACTTACCTTATCGTCTTTATATGATAACTGACCGTCTTTATTTTCATTTTCGTTTAATTTATCGGTCTCTTTACTACTTTCTACCCCCATTTTAATCTCACAATTATCATCTACTTTTTTCTTTTTAAAGTTATTAATTATGTCATCTACTCTTGCATTTTGTTTATCAAACTTCTGACTGACTGATTCTCTGATTTGTTCTTGCATATTCTCACAACGTTCATGAATTTCATTCATTTGTTTCTTAAAATTCAAATTTTGTTGTTTAATCTCCCCTCTCATCAACTTGATCTCATTATTTTGCATCTCAAATTTATCATTCATTTTAGTGTCACTAATGTCAAAACGACTGTTTACTTCATCGAACTTTCGATCGTTGACATCAAAACGACTATTCATGTTTATAGTCTGCTTTTCTAACATTACTTGTATCATTTTAAACATCTCATAACTATCATCTTTTTTGTTTTCATATCGAGTTGAGATGGGTGTTACTTGCATTCTATCTAACTCAACAGATTCGGTGGTACTAGACTCGCCGATCTGACTTATTGGCGTTGAATAACCTCCCATCTCACTCGTAAACGTTTTGTCAGTTACGCTGATATTTACATTTTTATCTGCATCTTGAAAAAAATTTTTTAAATATATTTCTTTTCAAAATATTACTATATATCTAACATATACTACAATCGCAACATAACCTTATTACTTACGTATTAAGTACATTCCTCTTTTCCAATAACCATTCTGTTTCTATGTGCAGGCTTGTTTATATAAATTTTATTTATATAAAGTCACTGTTCGGGCACCCATTTGTTAACAAATTTCTTACTTAATTTTTTTATTTTTAACTGACTTACCTTTTGTAATCTTGTTAACCTTTGCACTTTGTTTACCATGCTGATTCACCATGTGGTGTTGTGCCAACATAATATTTTTTACGTTCGGGTTCCAGGATTCTTAAGCGAGCGCAGAAACGGAATGGTTATTTAGAAATAATCGACTCTGATATCATTTGTTAAAACTTGTGTTTTAATTGTCTGAAATTTTCAATCTTTCAATAATAAAACAGAAAAACAAGATGGAGTCATACTCCTTTGGTTAAATCCAAATACAAAATGGCTGCGATATATTTTCGCTTCATCTGCCTTTAGGTATGATACTTTACACTGTATATACTTTAATCCCAATTGATTCTGATTACCTATTTAAATAAATCTCTGCCATTACTGCAGTTTTAACTTCAAGTTATTACTTATATTAATCACGTAACGTTAACCAATGCTTGTGATTATTTATGTGTGTGTATATATATATATATATATACCGGTATACACGCACACATGCTCACACACAAACTAATTTTAACAGTACATTTTTTGACATTTTAATTGAGCTCAATGAATATGTTTCTTTAATTTAACTTTTTGTGAAAGGTTTACTTTCCTGCTGTTGACCGAAGATCTTTTCTGGCGTCCCTCATGGTTCATCTGTTGTTCGGCGAAATATTAAATGTTTCTCTCCTTTTTTACTGCACCCACTGACTCTAAGTTACATTTTTATACTGTTAGTTCTCCAATAGTTTAAATTTTCACATTTTTGTTACATTTTGAATACTTTTGAATACTTGCTGGCCAGCAATTTATGTAGCGTGCAGTTCGCACGGAAGATGTTAGGCAACTGAGAACGACAATATGGCGCTTATTTCCCAAGTGGAAGGGTTGTAGCGTCATCAAATCTATTGTTTTTGGTGATGACGTCTTTGTTTTTTGAGGTGCAGCAATTACGTCTGGCGTTCCTTGAGTGACGTTTACATACGATCAGCAGGTTGTTTTGGCGAAGTCGCTGACACTCAGCACGTACGCCACTGACCTTGACGCTGACCCTTCATGACTTTCTGCGTTGTTTCATATGTTTGGGAAAACTTTACTCTCACACATACAAAATTAATTTAAATTCACAATAAAATTATATCTGTTGCTTCTCCAAAATCCCTACATGGACCTATTTGTACCGTTACAGCTTATAAAAATATACCCCGTCCCACAAGTTGCTTGGTGAACTTAATTTCATTGTAACAGTTGTTTTTTATGTTACAGTATTTGGTGAATGGTATATGACATGTGCCATTTCTTCAATGGTTTGGTAATTTTTTATTTATGTATATACAGTAGCTGGTAACAAATTAAAATTGTTTTACTTGTATATGCATGTACTTACTCTCTTATTCTGGTTCATCCCTTGGTTCATTTCTTTGTCAGCTTCGTCTCACTAAATTCTGGACTAAAAATTGCTGTACCTATGTTAGCTTGATTTCCATGTATTTGTTACTGGCCCTTGTGGGTACACTTGTGTGTCTCTGTATATAAATATTCCATCATTTGTATGAGTGCTCAATTGATAAACTTTCCAGTTTCAGTGTTGTGTATAATGTTTTCTTCTTTATGGTCAGCTGTTTTGCTATACTCTAGACCTGTGGTTCTCAGCATGTGTGCCATGACACACGACTGTGCTGCGAGATCGTTAAATGTGCTGCAAACTTCGTGACTTTGTGATATTGCTGGTAAAAGTTATTGAAATATAATTTTGCTCAATATTTGTTTTGGAAAAGGAACAAGAGAAAATTATTCAAGAGATTTAATATGTTTATTGTACAGGGGATTTGTTGGCTTATGTCTTACTATAAAGGATTCAAATTATTGAAGAAAAATTGAGCTTGCCATTCGGACAAAAGTTGAATTTGTAATGGAATTGATGACAAACACACTCTCATTTCCTCTTTAACTGAGAGAAGTCTCTTGGGTTTTGTGTTTTTATGTCTGTCAGTACCAGAAAGCTCAGATCACAGACATATGTGGTAGGAAAATGTAACAGGGTATTAACTACTTCCACTGCTATTACTGGATAATCTTTCTTTGCCAATATCCAAAACTTGGCAAGTGGTAGTTTGCCATATTTCAGTTGCAGTGTTCAGTCTAACTGAAGTTGTACAAGTGGCTCGTATTTCTCCAGAGGGAGGTCTGTGGTGGATTCTGGGGGCACAGCAAAGGAATTGTGCCCACCATCATACTTGGTGACAGTAATGGAGGGAAAATAAATATTGTTCCATGTTATTCTCAAGAGCGAGAAGGTGATTTAAAATCAGTTTGGATCTCGTGTCACAATGTGGATCTACCTTGAAACTCAGAGGACACATCTGAAGACTTTTCTTTTCCACTGATAATTTCCTTATTCTAATTAACACTGTGAGTTTATCACTTAAGGTCAGCAATTTTTTTTCCTTGCATATTTCTGTTGAAGTAATTTAAATAGCAAAAAATATCAGACAAGTAGGCTATGAACACCACTCCTTGTCATTTAAATGAGCAAAGAAGTATGGATTTTAAACACTAAACATATTTAATAGCTCTTTTATCAGCTCATGAATACTCACACAACACATTCTGGTACAGGATAGCTTTCAGATCCAGAGTTTAAATCACTATCTTGATACTTATGGAATATTTCAGTAGATCCACATCCCTCTGTGCTGCTTTATTGACACTTACACTTGGAATTGGTTGGTTCTCACTTTTGTTACTGTTAGATTCTGTCACCAACTCATCTTCAGCTTGTCTTCTTTTAACCAGAAACTTATCCATACTGAACTTAGATATAAAAAAAGACAAACTGTAGACAATAATTGAATAAATGCATATAAATGAATAATAAACAATCAGCGTCAAAACATGCCAGAACATGTACAAAGTGGTGTTACAACTGCAAGGCTACAAACAACTGACTGCTGAAGACAAGACCAAGTATCTTACATTGTTGCTAACTCATATGTTAGTATACTGTGGGAACTCACTACAAAGGATAGTGTCCCATGAACAAGAAAATGTTGAGAACCACTGATCTGTACTATAATGTGATACCATCATATGCTGTGGTTTGTACTAGATGGATTTTGGGATACCATGTGATCAGGCATGCTATTATTTTAAGGCAGTTTTTTCTTATATAGATACTCATTCTATACTTTCATAGAGTATCTGTCCCATGTTTCAATACACTGCTTATTGAAATCCTGGTAGTTGTTTAAACCTTTTTTAAAATATTTTTATAGTCTTGTGTCTTTCAGTGTATTTGTTTTAATATTGTAGACATATATAATGGTGTGATTGATCATTCGCCATTTTATAAAGATAAAATCATTAATGTGTAGGCATAACTGGTTTTACTTCATTGTACAGCTATATTTTTTTCAAATAATAGAATAAGCGTATGATGCATACTGAAAACTATTTATCATGTTGACAAGAAAGTTCAAAAAAAGTGTTGATTCATATAGTACAACACTGTTGAGTCAATTTTATCCTTGTGTATAGTGATTTTGGTAATTGTTTATATAAAAAATATTTATTACAGGTTGGCACCACATTGTAAAGAAATTGTGTCAAACTTTACGGAAGTGCAAGCTGAGAACTTAGAACTTAATCCTGTTTTAATGTCTATGTGCAAGTCAATTATGGAAAAGCATTGTGAGGTACGTGCAAGTAGTGAGTGGAATTGTATTTCATAATACAACCATGAATATGTATTAAACTTAAGTCTGTAAACACCAACATCCATACAGTATTCTATTCAGAAATCTGTTATTTAATCATTTTATTTTTTGTTTTTTTTTTTAATGGCAATTTTAAAATGAAAACACACACACACACACACGCACGCACTAAAAAAAAAAGTTTTAACTAGCAAAAAAATTTATCCATGTATACCCTCATGTTAAGGGTATCCCCTACGTGTGTATCCACACCTTATATAATCATAAGTACTGAATGTAATAATTTTTGAAGTCTCTGCTGCTCAGATTAAATGTTAAATGAATGTCACTTACAAATTCAAATATGGGGTTGTTGTTTTGAACACAATGGTGTACCCCCATTGAAACAATAGTATTTTTATCAAATTTAGAACTTCACTATATGTTGTTCGAATTAAACAAACTCTTACCTTTGGGTGCCTTCTCCAGAGTCCTACAGACGAAAACAGCTGCAGATGGTGTAACGGTACAGAATTGTATGAAAAATAAATTTTTAAATCAAGTGTATTCCCTATGTAGCCAGCGTTCACCTTTTTGGAACCTCGATTGAGTCAACCACGTATGTAGTGTTTATTACAAAACAAAAAGTCTGTGTTTTGTCTCCGCACTCAAACAGTCCAGACAGATTATGAAACAACCTACAGTTTTGCGTCAGCCATGAATCACGGAGAAAATAACGCCAAGTCATGTATTGCACCAGGCGGCAACATGTTGCTAAACCCTATGCCTGTTTTATAGCGCCTTTTAAAAAGCACCAATTGGAGCGCAGATTGTTGATCACGTGACCAGACTAAACTCCGTGTATTTCTGCCTTAGCGCAGTACTGAGTTCAGTTCCATTGCAACTCATGGCCGCGCGGCCAGAAAAAAAATTAACCATCTAAGGGCGAGTAAAATTACGTCGGCCAACTTTATCTTACATTTATAATGTGGAACCATTAAACAAATCAGTGAGAACTTAATAAAAAAAAAAAAAAAACAGTAAACTCAGTACCAACAGTGGCGTGAGTGCGCGCGAACCAAGAAAACGGTCAACACAGTACAACAAACCACAGGGACACACACGGTGGACGGGTAACTAACAACCCTAAATATGCATATTAAAAAATCAGTTTAAAATGAATGTTGATAGTTACATGTAAACCTAAATAATTGAGATCTCTAAGGAAAAGGTTTTTTTGTTTTTATAAAAGAAAATAAGAAGGGGAAGAGATATAAATACGTATTGGTTCATACAAAAAATAAATAATTTGTAATAGGTTAGAATTAAGAAAGATTCCATTTGTTAATCTGTGTGATTTTATGTTATTTGTTACTTATTCAATGTATTTTTAATACAACAAGTAGAACTTTAATTGTTATCAAAGTAGCCTAAAACGAAATAATTAACTTGTTTAATAAACCAGAAGCATTTGTTTGAATATAAACTGCGTATTTATATTTGTACTGTTCATCTCAAATAATCCTTTCTGCAGCTGTGTTCGTCTGTACGACTCTGGAATAGAACCCTAAGGTAAGACTTTAATATAAATAAATGAATTAACTTATATTGTTTCAATGGGTTGTTTGGGAAGGACGGTAAAAATATAATAACACCGTTTATATTTAAACAAATTGCTTCTGATTTATTAGACAAATTACTTATTTCGTCCCACCTTGACAACAATCAAAGTTTTAATTTCTCTTCGGGTATATGAATATAATCTTCATATTAGTAACATATGAAATCAAACGAATTAGTAACATAAACATTTCTTAATATAACATTTCTTAGACTACAACAAATTATTTGTATTTTTTAATGAATATTTATAATGAACCAGTACGTTTTATTTTTATTTATTGAATTTATATCTTTTCCCTTAGAGATCTATATTTATGGGTGCATGTTTTAAATTTTCATTTTGTAATGGATAATCACCATTTGCTTAAAATTGGTTTAAATCTTAGGATTCTGTGCGTTTAGTTACCCATCCACTACGTGTTCATATGGTTTGTTGCGCCACCTCGTGTTGATCGCTTTCTTCGTTTCGACGCACTCCGACACTATTTTACATTGGATTTAGTTGTTGTTAATTACTTTAAATTTTATGCACTGTAATGTATTACTTTAACTTTTATGCACTGTAAGGTATATTGTAAGTAAACGCTCGGCTCTTATCGTTTACAGGATTCTCGTTCTTTCCGCCCCAACGTTGCCTTCGTCAATTTGTGATTAACCTCTCGCGTCACCTAATTAGGTCCCACGTTATGAGCGTCAATTTGTAAGTAAACGGGTACGTACGGTTTAAGTCCCCACTGTTGGGTTCTTTAATTTGTAATGGGACGAGTACGTGCGTCTCGTTATTTTCACACAATATAAGCCTATTCGTTGCTATGAAAGGGTATGTTCCCCTGTCTTTACTCTCTTAGGTCGTTTTAATTTATTTCAATTTTTCAAATATCTGAGATATTTGGAGTTGTGAGATATAGTGATTTAATTAATTAATATTAACTTATCTCTCTAAAGAATATCAGTGTTGGTGTACTTGAAACTTAAATAATTAATGTGTTATTCTGTAATTTCGTTCAACCCTATTATACCTTGAAGAGAATTATGTATAATTTTGTATTTTAACGCTCTCTCTTTGGTGTCGGAGAATTCTGCTATAAGCGCTGTAGCACCGGGGCAACGAAACTTAGAGGTTAATTCACGGTTTAGGTTAACCAATTATTCTATACTTAGTCAGTTACTATTTTATTCCAACTCATTAAATAATACTCCAAATGACAAGATTTTGCAACTATACAAAGGTTCTTTATTTGTTTACTTCTTCAACATTGAATGAGATATGTTCCAACTGGCATACACAAAGGCTATAGATTGCGTGAATCGATTATTGATCAGTCCGATACTTTATTTAGATTCGGTTATATAATGTGTTTTAGTTTGTAATTAATTTAATTCAGGGTGTGAAGGTTCTTGTAACTGTGGGGAAGATTAAAAATACATAGATAAGAATGCAAGATTTACAAATTTGAAGTGTTGTGTAGTTAATATGATTTATACAATAATAATTTACCAGACTGGAACGAAGCGAATCTTGTAGGCGGTTGTTTGATAACTTTACTGTTCTGGATGATTATGCCGTACGATATTCTTTCTTCGGTTTAATAAAATGTAATTCTTGTCCTGTCCGCCTCGGAAATACAGCTCTTTGGATAGATTTACAGCCCGATTGATGCTCCTTCTGCAATTCGTGGATCCAAATACGTTCTTCTCTCGGTTGAAGCAATTAGTGATGTTCCGTGTATTTGAAAGGTTATGAGTACCAGTGTAGTGTATATTATTGGGTGTGATACAGTTAACTCTTTATATTGGGTTTAATATATCGTCAATTCCTTTCGGATATGTAACAATTCAAGTCCTTCCTTGTAGAACCCAGTTATTTATTTTTTATTGTGATATCATGCTATAGTCTTGTTTGGTTAAACTGTACTGGCAAGAGTCAAAAATATTATCATTAAAATTTCGTATTTTATAAGAGTATCAACTAATTTAGAATATTCCGATTATTATGTTAGACATTTCTTAGGTTTTTTAATCTCATCACATTCAGATCATAAAAGGCAATAATTGAAAATCAACAACTTCTTCATTTCCTGTAGTCCATAGCAACCCATTATTTTTCTTCCTTCTCCATGTTTTGTATATAGTGTTTATTTCATATATTTTTTGTCTATTCCTTATTAATTTGCTATCATATCGGAATATAACTGTACCGATAGTTGGTTTATTATTTTCTACATATATTCTGCTGGTTTTTTGATATGAGCCTGTTTCTTTTATATTTACTACTTTTTCGATATCAAACGTTATCAATCGATATCATGGCATTGTGGCATTATCATAATTTGTATAAATTGAGATGGTTTATTATATATCATTACTAATTTAATGTTTTTTCCTAGCTCTTCGAACCGTATTCATTAATTATTATTAACTTATGTACCTAACCTTTATGTTATGAGTGGTTATATAGTGTTTTTGGCTGTTAGGCCTTTTATTGTATACGGACCTACCTGTGTTTATAACTGGAGAACAACTATAGCCCTTTTACATAAATTCATACATATAATCAAATCTTAACTATTAACATTTACATAAACAATTATTCTTTTCATATCTAATGACAATTTTATCTTG
The DNA here is from genome assembly GCA_034769895.1 of Magicicada septendecula. Taxonomy (NCBI): domain Eukaryota; kingdom Metazoa; phylum Arthropoda; class Insecta; order Hemiptera; family Cicadidae; genus Magicicada; species Magicicada septendecula. Next base: position 199,828,866 of record CM068371.1, on the reverse strand, counting down.
ATCTATGGATCACATATAAGAAAATTGAAATCTATTAACACTAACTAGCTGCTTCCCACATCATTCTACAACAGTAATTGAATAATACATCTTGTTTCATTACCTTTCATTAACTCAACAAGTAATTGGTATAACATAACATAAACTTTATCATAACATTCGTAGTCACAAAATACTATCATTTAATTCAAAATCCTTACTTGCTATTGCTATAAGGTAAATTATTGTTTCATTTTTTGTTTACTTTCATGGTCATTTACTTTGACAATTTCTGTACTATTCTACTTCTTACACTTCTCATCAGTATCATATTGATTTACTTTTCACTGAACATAGATCATTAACTATTGTCTAACTTACAGGTTCGTTTATTCTCGTTATTTCTACCTTGCATCCTTATTTATCTTTATCTATAATTATAAATGTAATTATTAGACTTTTGTTTTATCATGGGGTTAGATATTGACTTGCTTATTATTTTGTTAATATTTATGTAACGTAGATGCCAGCATTTCTGTTGCGTTACATATGCTCCCCCTCCTAAAAAAGTTTAGTTTACCTGAATGAAGTTTAGGTCAAATAAACTTGTCTTTTTCACATGCCTTTTCTTCATATCAATATTAATGGTTGACGATGGGATTCTCAATGTAATTTCATTAGACTAGTATTAATAATTCTTTATTTAATAACATTTCATTATTTTAATTAACATTCTTGATCATTTTTATTTTCTGTAAACAGTATTTGTTGATAGTTGGCTACAATATTCAATGATACTTTAGGTTCACATCTCTTCTACTTATAATTACTGTAATCACTGTATTTCTCAATTATTCTTCTGTCATCTAATTTCTTTCTGTTTTCTTCGTCCTACTCTTCTGGAAACTGAGGTCATTCTTGCAACTATTCTAATATTCCTTAAATATTTAATTTCCCTAACAATCCCTAATATGTGCGTTGGTACAGTTCAGAGAGGCACTGTTTGGCTTCATACTCTGCTGCCCACACTAAACCTTAATATAGTACTGCTGGAATTCATCTACAGTCAGCTATAAAATATAATAATCTCCTAATAATCTCCTTAATTACTTAATAATAAATATTTGGGAAAAATTTTTTTTTCTTTTGTTGCTTTTATATTTCTTTATTACTATCCTTCATACTTTGTGATTCCATTTTAGTTTCCTTAAACATTCTTTGATGATAATTCTGACAGTTATCATTTGTAATTATTTTTGTTTTTTCTTTCTTGTTGTGATAATAACGCTAAGTATCTTCTTCATTTGTTTTTCTGATCTCAATATTTTCTAAATAGTTATTGTTTGATTATCATTATAATTGTCTCTGACTAGATACAGTCCTTAGCTCAACTATTATTTTTCTTATCGTATTTCGTTATTTTGGCTGTTTATATTTCAATGAATTGTGTTCATAAATATTCTTTCCTTCTCGTTTTCTTTAATATTACATTGGTTACAATCAATCAATTACTGAAGTTGTTTCTTTCACTTGGCAATGCGGTATGTATTTTAGGTCATATTATTTTTCTTTTATTATTTTGCATAGGTAGACTTGATGTAAAAACTTTTATCTTGGGGTTTCATTATTCATTATTCACACTATTTCTTTATAGACGTTTAGTAATAATTCTAGTTTTCTTCTGTAATTTTGGGGTTTCATTATTCATTATTCACACTGTTTCTTTGTAAACATTTAGTAATAATTCTATTTTTCTTCTGTAATCTTGGGGTTTGTTATTACCTCTTCTTAATACCTTCTTCATAACTATATTTTAATTCAGACTTACTTTATTTTGAATGACATTTTTTTCTATTTATTTTATTGTTCAAAAATTCTCTTTTATTTACAAGTGTTTTTCTCTTCAAAATTGATAATAAGTGGTTCTTATTGTATTTTAGAATTTAGTGGTAATATTTCTTTATGGACTCCTGATTGTATGTTCCCTTAATCCTTTTCATGATAGGGTTCATTATTTCATATGTATTGTTATTATTATTTTTTGTTATCACATATGGCCCAGTATATAATAATAATAATTTTTTAGTTATTCCCTCTAGAGTGCTTGGTAGCTCCCTGTTTCTTATTAATATTTTCTCGCCCACTTGGTACTTAATTGGTTTTGGATTATTCTTTTCATATTTCCTTTTCTTCATTTCCGCCTTTTCCATTACTCGGTTATAAAATTTAACGGTTTCAAACTGATATTCTGGGTTATTTGGAAAGTTTATAATATCCTGTATTTCTCTAGGTGGAAGCCTTTCAAACATAACAGTATAAGGGGTATTTTCAATGGACTGATGGTAAGATATATTTAAGAACTCTTCGGTCAGTGATAAGTATTCGTACCACCTTCTCTGTTGGTCATGACAGTAAGTTCGGAGTATTCTGCCAACTTCCCTCAATACACGTTCTGCCGGATTACTGCTGGGGTGGTATACTGAAGTCTTATATGTTCTAATGTTGTGTTTTAAAAGATTATTTCTCCATTTACAGCCTTTGAATTGCGTACCATGATCGGTGATAATAGATGACAGTTTACCAATCTCTGTTATGTAACGTACAATGACTATTTCCAGAATTTTCTTGGTCGTGGCTCTGCTAATAGCGTAGAGTTTAGTGTATTTGGAAAAGTGATCAAAAATAATAATTATGAATTTATATCTATGGTTTCCTCCACTGCGTGGGAATGGTCCACATATATCCAGAAATACTTTCTCCAGCTTATATTTGGATGTGATAGGGATCATGACTCCCTCCTTCTTCTCATTATTATGTTTAACCATCTGGCAGATGTGACATGCTTGTATGGATTTTTAGCACTTTTCTGGTTATATTTTTTATGTACACTTGTTCTTCCAGGGCTTTGACGATTTTCATGGCTCCCATGTGTCCATATCGTTCATGGTAATCCAATATCAATTTGTTTTCCACAGCGGTGGGAATTACTAGTTTCCAGTTTATTTGTTTAGGGGTAACCTTAATAAATAATCGATCATCATGTATACAGTAATATTTAGTAATAACTTCATCAGCATTTTGTACCTTCTGGCGTATGTTTATTAATTTGGGATCCGATTTTTGGTGTTGATTAATTTCATTTGTAATAATTTCTAAATCCTTCCGACTCTTAATGACATGGTACACCTTTGCAATCTGTTCCTTTTCTCCTTCGAATGATTGGTCTTGTATGTTTATTCGGGACAAGATATCGGCTGCTATGTTCTTTCTTCCAGGTATATATTCCCAATCGATGCAATACTCTTCCAATGCAAGGACCCATCTAGTTAGCTGGCCATGACTAAGTTTACATTTTTTTAGAAATGAAATTGATTTATGGTCACTTCTTACGGTCACTGGGTATCCGAGTATGTAAGTTCTAAATTTATTGCATGCGTACACTACACTTAGCAGCTCCTTCTCGGTAACGTTATAATTGCGTTCGCAGTTGTTAAGCACTCTGCTAGCGAAGCTGATTACCATGTGATGTCCTTCTTCATCTTCTTGATATAGGGTAGCTCCTAAACTAACATTGCTCGCATCACAATTTAAATAAAAGCGTTTGTTAAAATCAGGGTGGTACAACATAACTGTTTCTAAAAATTTCTTCTTGATTAATTGCAGAATTTTATCGTGTTCTGGTCCCCATGCCCACTTGTCTTTGGATGATAATTGTTTCTGAAACTTGGCAGTTACTTCCGAATAGTTATCTTGGAATTTTCGGTAATAGTTACAAATTCCAAGAAAGGATTGTAGCTGTTTTCTATTTTTTGGAGTAGGGAATAGTTGAATTGCTTCTACTTTTTCTGTTGAAGGTGTGATACCCTCCTCAGACAAATTAAAACCTAAGAACTTTACTTGATTGGCGATACATTTAGATTTATTCAGCTTGAGTGTTATGTTGTTTTCAGATAATTTTCTTAGTACCTGTTCCACCCGCTCGCAATGTTCATCCCAATGTGAAGAAGTTATAAGTAGGTCATCTACATAGACCGTAGTGAACTGCAGTGTTTCTTGTCCCAATACTTGGTCCATACATTTTACAAATATTGCAACCGAATTAATTAGTCCGAAAGGTAGCCTTTTAAATTGATAGTTCCTTCCGTCAAAAAGGAACGCCATGTATTTTCTACTATCTGGATGTAGTTCGACCTGCCAGTAACCGCATACCGTATCCCAAGTACTGATATATTTAATGCCGTGGAATTCTTCAGATCTACACACACCGATATTGTGTGTGTCTAAAATCTGGGTATTTTATGTGTTTTATGTTTATATTATATTTATTGTTATGTGTAGAATTGTATATACAGTGTTTTTAATATTTTAACGACCGACGAACTTCAACAAGGGATATCCTGATGATGGGGCATATGTCCTGAAACGCGTTGAATGAAATATAGAGAAAAGGCCACCAGACGGACAAGAAAAAGGTAAACTATTTTACTAATTATATACTATAAGTGGCTTGGATACCGAAAAACATGGATTTAAATTGTTTTTTGAACTCGGTCATGTCCAGTATATCCGGGGGCACCGCTGTCCACCAATTATCATAGGTATCTTTAAATGTCTCATCAATCATACTGCGTATAATACTCCAGCGATTTTCTCTATTTCTTGCGATCACCTCTTCCAACCTCTTTAAAAATTCCATCGGATTGCGCTTGTAATTACGAAAATTAATCGACTCCCGGTTCTCGTGGTTATTTGTATGACTATGTTGGCATGTCCTATCCCGCCATGAATCTACTTCTTCTTGTAACTGTAATTCACGTCTACTAATTTCCTCTATTTTATTTTTACTGGTATTAATTTGACCTTCCATGTTATTTAAATTGCCATATACTCTTTCGAGTCGTGCACCCATGTCTGTCTGTATTTGCGTAATCCCTTCTTTATTCTCCTCCCGTACCTGATGTACTTCGTTTTTAATTTGCTCATATTTTCCGACAGTTTCCTGTTAGATTTCTTCGACCAATGTTTTATTCTCAATTTTTATGTCATTAATTTTATTCTGTAATTCTTCACGAACCTGTACTATTGTTTCGTTAGTTTTTTCTAACCCTTCATTTGTTTTGGCTATTTCTAATTTTCTTTCCTCATTATTTTGGTCTACCTTTTGGTTAATTGTTACATGAATATTCTCAATTTTTTCATTAATTTGCCTTAAATTTTCTTCATGTATTTGTAAGATGTCTTCCTTCATTTGTTTTAAACCCTCATCATTCCTATCTAACCTTTCGTGAATTTGGTTTAATCTTTCGTTCATTTGTTTTGAGGTTTCTTTAATTTCCTCATTTGTTTTCCTGGAGTTTTCCTCCTGTTTCCTAAATTGTTCCCTTGAGTCTTCCTTAATTTCCTCCTTTGTTTTCCTAAATTGTCCTGTCATAAATTTCATCATCTCCTGCCAACTTGGTACTTCTCTGGCTCCAGCTTTATCTATTTGGTCCCCTTGGGCATCTTCTTCCATTACTCCCTTTTCCTTGTCCATAATAATTTCAGTTTCCGCTATTTCGTCTGTCTGTTGTTCCATTTCACTATCTGTTATTAGTTCTATTTCCTGTTCTTGTTCATCTATTTCCTTCTCCGTTTCTCCTGCCCTAATCCTTGATCTACCTCTGGTATGCATGTTTACTCTCCCACAGTTGCCTGCTCTGGTTAAGTAATATTAATATAGTTATAGTTACTTAACTTAAGCCCCACGTTGGGCGCCAATTTGTAAGTAAACGCTCGGCTCTTATCGTTTACGGGATTCTCGTTCTTTCCACCCCAACGTTGCCGGCGTCAATTTGTGATTAACCTCTCGCGTCACCTAATTAGGTCCCACGTTATGAGCGTCAATTTGTAAGTAAACGGGTACGTACGGTTCAAGTCCCCACTGTTGGGTTCGTTAATTTGTAATGGGACGAGTATGTGCGTCTCGTTATTTTCACACAATATAAGCCTATTCGTTGCTATGAACGGGTATGTTCCCCTGTCTTTACTCTCTTAGGTCGTTTTAATTTATTTCAATTTTTCAAATATCAGATATTTGGAGTTGTGAGATATAGTGATTTAATTAATTAATATTAACTTATCTCTCTAAAGAATATCAGTGTTAGTGTACTTGAAACTTAAATAATTAATGTGTTATTCTGTAATTTCGTTCAACCCTATTATACCTTGAAGAGAATTATGTATAATTTTGTATTTTAACGCTCTCTCTTTGGTGTCGGAGAATTCCGCTATAAGCGCTGTAGTACCGGGGCAACGAAACTTGGAGGTTAATTCACGGTTTAGGTTAACCAATTATTCTATACTTAGTCAGTTACTGTTTTATTCCAACTCATTAAATAATACTCCAAATGACAAGATTTTGCAACTATACAAAGGTTCTTTATTTGTTTACTTCTTCAACATTGAATGAGATATGTTCCAACTGGCATACACAAAGGCTATAGATTGTGTGAATCGATTATTGATCAGTCCGATACTTTATTTAGATTCGGTTATATAATGTGTTTTAGTTTGTAATTAATTTAATTCAGGGTGTGAAGGTTCTTGTAACTGTGGGGAAGATTAAAAATACATAGATAAGAATGCAAGATTTACAAATTTGAAGTGTTGTGTAGTTAATATGATTTATACAATAATAATTTACCAGACTAGAACGAAGCGAATCTTGTAGGCGGTTGTTTGATAACTTTACTGTTCTGGATGATTATGCCGTACGATATTCTTTCTTCGGTTTAATAAAATGTAATTCTTGTCCTGTCCACCTCGGAAATACAGCTCTTTGGATTGATTTACAGCCCGATTGATGCTCCTTCTGCAATTCGTGGATCCAAATACGTTCTTCTCTCGGTTGAAGCAATTAGTGATGTTCCGTGTATTTGAAAGGTTATGAGTTCCAGTGTAGTGTATATTATTGGGTGTGATACAGTTAACTCTTTATATTGGGTTTAATATATCGTCAATTCCTTTCGGATATGTAACAATTCAAGTCCTTCCTTGTAGAACCCAGTTATTTATTTTTTATTGTGATATCATGCTATAGTCTTGTTTGGTTAAACTGTACTGGCAAGAGTCAAAAATATTATCATTAAAATTTCGTATTTTATAAGAGTATCAACTAATTTAGAATATTCCGATTATTATATTAGACATTTCTTAGGTTTTTTAATCTCATCACATTCAGATCATAAAAGGCAATAATTGAAAATCAACAACTTCTTCATTTCCTGTAGTCCATAGCAACCCATTATTTTTCTTCCTTCTCCATGTTTTGTATATAGTGTTTATTTCATATATTTTTTGTCTATTCCTTATTAATTTGCTATCATATCGGAATATAACTTTACCGATAGTTGGTTTATTATTTTCTACATATATTCTGCTGGTTTTTTGATATGAGCCTGTTTCTTTTATATTTACTACTTTTTCGATATCAAACGTTATCAATCGATATCATGGCATTGTGGCATTATCATAATTTGTATAAATTGAGATGGTTTATTATATATCATTACTAATTTAATGTTTTTTCCTAGCTCTTCGAACCGTATTCATTAATTATTATTAACTTATGTACCTAACCTTTATGTTATGAGTGGTTATATAGTGTTTTTGGCTGTTAGGCCTTTTATTGTATACGGACCTACCTGTGTTTATAACTGGTGAACAACTATAGCCCTTTTACATAAATTCATACATATAATCAAATCTTAACTATTAACATTTACATAAACAATTATTCTTTTCATATCTAATGACAATTTTATCTTGATCTATGGATCACATATAAGAAAATTGAAATCTATTAACACTAACTAGCTGCTTCCCACATCATTCTACAACAGTAATTGAATAATACATCTTGTTTCATTACCTTTCATTAACTCAACAAGTAATTGGTATAACATAACATAAACTTTATCATAACATTCGTAGTCACAAAATACTATCATTTAATTCAAAATCCTTACTTGCTATTGCTATAAGGTAAATTATTGTTTCATTTTTTGTTTACTTTCATGGTCATTTACTTTGACAATTTCTGTACTATTCTACTTCTTACACTTCTCATCAGTATCATATTGATTTACTTTTCACTGAACATAGATCATTAACTATTGTCTAACTTACAGGTTTGTTTATTCTCGTTATTTCTACCTTGCATCCTTATTTATCTTTATCTATAATTATAAATGTAATTATTAGACTTTTGTTTTATCATGGGGTTAGATATTGACTTGCTTATTATTTTGTTAATATAATATTTATGTAACATAGATGCCAGCATTTCTGTTGCGTTACAATATATATGTTTATATAGCCGGCCGGCTTTTAAAATTTGCTCGAGCGCTTGGATGGTAAATAGGCTAGCCGCGCGACCATGAGTTGCAGTAGAACTAGCTCATTACTGCGCTAAGACGGTAATACACGAAGTTGAGTCTGGTCACGTGATCACCAGTCTGTGCTCCAATTGGTGCTTTTTAAAAGGCGCTGTAAGACAGGCATACAGTTTGGCAACATTTTGCCGCCTGGTGAAATACATGACTTGACGTTATTTTCTTCCGTGATTCACGGCTGGCACAAAACTGTATGTTGTTGCATAATCTGTCTGGACTGTTTGAGTACGGAGACAAAACACAGACGTTTTGTTTTGTAATAACACTGCATACGTGGTTGACTAACTCGAGGTTCTAAAAAGGTGATCACTGGCTACATAGGAAATACACTTGATTCAGAATTTTGTTTTTCATACAATTCTGTACCGTTACAATACCCCACCCCCCAATGAGAGGTTGTATGCCGAAGCATACAAACTCTCATTGCCTAAAACCTAAGAGGATCAGTGAGGATATGGCGCCACAACCCCCCTTAGATTCTTTACTAAAATCATGGGTACTTACCCCCCCCTAGTCCGGCGACTGTGGCCGCACCCGTCTGACCTTACTGGACTTCTCTGCTCGAGATCCCAACACCATAAAATCATATAGGTGCCCGCCACAGTAACGCCTGACTCTATAACATTCAATTAAAGACTTAACAAACAGACCTTCCATTATACCATATCCACAACTGATTGGTTTCCTCTTAGCCGTACTGGTTCATTAATTGCAAAGTACTGGTTCGTTTTTATATAAAGTACTGGTTCTTCCTTGAATTTGTAATGTACATATAGCAATACAAACTTACTGTCTGCTTACATTTCTTGAGTACATAAAACCCGTATACCAATTATATATTGGTAATTTTACTCCCCTAGGAAAACATTATTCTCCCCCCCCCCCAAAATACAAGTAAATTACATCAAATATAAATGAATCATCATCAACTCTATAACTTAACCCTAGAAGATACAATGTTAACAGAGCAATATAAGTTTACAGTATCCTAGCCTTAGTACATATTGTAACGTAACGATCTTATCAGGTGTAGAGTTATATTATATGCCCCACATTGTATGCCATTTTGTAACGTATCGTGGGTACGAGCGAAAGTATGTGTTTATTTGTTACGCTTTCCTAATTAAGCCCCACGTTAGTACGTCATTTTGTAACGTATTCTTAAAAAAAAGTGTGTGACGTCTGTCTTTTGAAAGTCTCGGAGCGGTCAAAGTACCTTTTTTGCGATCGTCACTTATGAATTATATTTATTAATGTTCAAAGCAATTGAATTTGATGTTTACCAAACAAAACAGAAATCGAGTGTGTGTGATTTGGGAGAGATTAATACAGTTGTTTAATCTTAGTCAGAAGAGAGAGTAAGAACAAAGTTGTCACACCCGGAGTATACAATTACTTATTTTTAAAAATTCGCTGTTCCAAAGACCAGCTGATTTTGACATCAACCTCAAAATGTTAGGTTAAACAAACACCACTGTTCAGTGATACTCCTCGGCGGATCGTCCTCTTCTTGGCTTCCTGAAAATCTGTAACAACTACCCTCTACAATAAAGAATACACATTTGATTATTTATAATAAAATATTCAGAGTATTTATTTATGTAATACACTGATTTCCTCTTTTCCCAGTACACAAGTATTATAATCGATTTTTTCTGTCAACAATACATTGGATCGATTTAATTAGGTAAACATTTGAATTATAATAAAATATGTTTATTATAATTTTATCCTTGATTAGACATTAAACAATAAATAATTCATTTTATTAATTTCCCCAGGGTTAAGGGTAAGTTCTTTGTGTTATGAGACGGTCAGAAATGAATAATTATATACTACGCTTTACAAGAGAAAAATAATAAATTTCGAATTTTTGGTTTTTTCCGTAGTATGTAGTTCCGGATTTGTCCGCTAGAGTACAGATTATGTCTTGATTATACACATGAAATTATTTACGAAATATTGGAACTGCACAACGATTCGACATGAGGATTTCTTGGTTAACAATTATTAATAAAGTTTATTTTACCTCTTTTCTCGAAGTGTTTACTTGAATGGAGCTGTTTCTAGTGTTGGAGTTATAGCTGTTCTGTAATTTCGTTGAATGTCCATAAGATACAACCTCACCAAAATCTCGAAGTGCGGTTCTGCTAGGCCTGATCTGGTAATTGGTTATTTCATTTTTTCATCGAGTAAAACACGTTAGAGTTGATATCTGAAGGAGTTCGAACATAAGGTGGATACTACGAGTTAATTTTTATTCAATTTGGCACTGTTTCCGAAAGTTTTTTGTATAGTTTTATTAAATTTTTTATGGCATTACACTTTTTCTCAAACGAACGGTTTCCAATCGTTTTAACAATTAATTCATATCTTGTTATATGGTTACTCTTAGTAACCAATAATTTTTATATCATTTTTTATTGGTGCATCTATATACTTTTGAGTATATAGGCTGTTTTTAATTATTATAAATTTATTTCTTATTTATAGAAAAATAATTCTTTTTAACTTTGGTTTATTTTCCAATTTGATTTATATAAGGTTTTCCGTTTATTTTCTCATAACCTTAGATATAGGTCTTTAATATTTTTATTTCCTTTAATTGAATTTATATATTATTTATTAATTTCTTATAGTATCCTTACACTGAACTATTTTCTTCTGCCATTTTAATCATACAGTATTATTTTATTTTTTATTATTATTTTATATTTAACTCTTTTATATTTAACCCTGGGTTATTTTATATTCAAACATAATTATTCTATTAAATATAAAATTAAACCTAGGTACTAAATTTTAGTTGCCTACACAATACAAATCATACAATATTTAAACAAAACACATAATTGGTTAGTAGCAATATAGTCTGCTATTATAATCAATTGTGTCTACATCTACAGCATAAGTCTATGAGATGCTCCCTTTTAAAGTCACTTATTTACTCACTGGGTACACTATAACTCACTTTGTACACTTTATATCAATTAAGTATAGTTTATAATGTTTTGTGATATAAAGTAATTTATAGCTAGGTATATTATACCCATTTCTGACCTTTATGGTGGGGTGATTAAGTTATCATTTTTTGGGACTGGGTTATGTAACATTACAGTAAGCATTCCAGACAAATTAAATAATGTTCCCAGTACAATATTACCCATCCAAAATAACACATTGATTATACCAAATCGCATTAAATCACAACAATTATGACTAAGAAATACAAATTATCCTCAAGAATCTTTATTCTTAACTACTATTTTTTTTTTCTACTTCCTACATATCCCTTAACCCCTGATACCCGTTACATTCTACTGTGGGCAGCACTAGGCTTCTTGACCCTCGCTGGCCTCATCCTAGCCGTAAACCACATCTCCCTCGTGACCTGTAACTGGGTCACCCCCCATCCACACTCACTATTTCCCCCCCTGGACTGTAGCGCCCAGTTGCTTCCACAAGGACTGATGCGGAAGGGGTGGACTTTTTTTCTTTTATTCCACCCCCATCCTTGCTTCGGCGTTACAATAAAAATTCAGTATAATATACTTACTGATATTGATTGATACACCCCTAATGGACTACCACCCCTATCTGGGTGAAAATAGCCCTGTTCCAAAAATTGGTAGATTCCCCTAAAAATAACCCCCCTACTAAGTCTAACAATCCACCGGGTTAACAAAACAAAAACAAACCACAAGCCGGTTATAACAAGTAAAATTTATGATTTGTCACAATTAACTACTTTCACGGTCATGATCCGGTGAGGTCATGGCCGCACTTAGGTGGGGAATCTACAGTTAAACATAAAACATAGATTGACATTTATAAAAGTTTACATCAACAGTTGTATGCACATCTTATTTTACAAACTCTATCTTAGCCCAAACATTTCCTTCAGTTTTCAATTTTAAATGAATACCTTAAACATTGCTTTCCTCAATTATTATTTAATTTATCATTACAGTTGAAATCAAATCAAAATAAAGTTAAACGCATCACTAACATTCACACTTTTAAATTAATATAAAACCACCTCAAATCTAATTTAGTCTCTTCATATGTTCAAAACAATTTCAATTCTTTTAATTACATTTTTCAAAATGATTCTACTTGGTTTAATGTTTAGTTTCTCCTTAGTAGTTCAATAAATTTTACAAGCATTACATCATTTGTTTCAAGTCTCTCCTTAATTTCCTCCATAATCGCATTCTATATACCATTTATCTCTACTCATAACCTAACATAGCAGGTACCACAAAATAATAATTTAACTTCTTGGTTACATGACTTTTATTTTAAAATATTTTCACAAATTATTTTTTCTTTAATTACCCGTGAATAGGTTATATCTTATATGTACAGGATTGAATGATGCGATTGAAGACGAACAAAACCCAACGTCAATGAATGTAAACAAAAACCTGTTGGCAGCCCTGAATTCCTTACCTGCCTCCTTTTCCCAAAAATAAAAACAAACCACAACCACTAATCTACGACCCCATCCCACTACACCATAATTCTATTAGATTATACAGAAAATTAATTATTTCATTTGTTTACTCATCCACAAAACTTCTCCACTGCCTACCTATTAAGTGATGAGTTTACAATCTGCAAATAACGCCAGTTTTTTAATTTGAGGATTACTGTAATATTGTAATTTAAAATTAAGGCAATCAAAGGTTCAAAAAGGTGTGCCAATTTATGTACCTATTTTTACTGTTTTTCTAACGGGAGGGTTAGGGAAATCGGGAAGATGAAAAGGGCAAGGATCATTAAAAGGTCAAGAGCTAGGACTAAAGGTAAGGACAAGGCTCCCTCCGAAAATAAGGATAAATGGAGAAAACCAAAGCTCGTGTGGGCAGGGGCGCGTCCCTGAAGTAGACGAACACCACTGGGACTGTGGGGAACATCTACCCGCTGTAATGGGGCGAATTAGGAGGTTTTTTATTTTTTATTAATTTTGGCTCTGATCTAAGTAAAATTGTACAATTCACTTCATATATGTGAGCTACCCCAGTTTAATTTTATATTAATTCAAATTATCAATTCAATCACGTTTCAAATTGCCAGACTTCACCTGTGAGGAGCCCCCAGTACAGCAATGCACATTGTTAGCCAAAACAATTGCATAGACGTATTGCGTAACCACCACAGCAGCAGGCCTTTTGTGAATCACAGTCTGCAGTCTGTCATCAGAGAGTGAAGAGTACATAGCCAGCAGCAGCATAAAGTGCAGGAAACAGTAAAACAATGGCCTCGGGACTGTAAGATAGGCCGTAATAATTAGTCGGCCTATCTAGTCAAGTGTTAAAACAATTAATAAAAAGCGTACAAACAGAAAAAGTTTGCCGCCCAGTCGACCAACAATATCGGCCGCGCGCGGTCATATAAACATTTTACTTGAGCGTAACTAGTGTCGGCCGACCTAACCAGTGAGACCCCGTAACAATTGTATAAAAGTGAAGCGGTAAATCAGAACTGAACCAGTGAAGTGAACGAATCTAAAATAAAATGTGGTGAAGGGAAAAAGACAAACTTTCGGACATATACGTACAACGCGACGCATGATGACGAGAGGAACGACGCCGGTTGGGTAATCCTCGATCAATATAATTATGTCATTTTTAAAGGGGTTGTAAATAATTAAAATGGGGAATTAAAAATTGTGTGAATGTCGAGTGTGGGCATTGCTGGGTCGTCTCAAAAAATAGAATTTAAGTAATACTTTAAGAACTTTATAGTTTTTGTTTCAGTAAAGAATAATATTAGAGAATATGTAGTATTTATTTATATGGTTTGGAAAATAACTCTCGGAGAAAGACAATTCAAAAACAATGAATCTTCACAGTATATCAGAATAAACAAACTACTATGTTTGGTGGATATACGTTTTTTTTTTAAATGATAAAAACGATCAATGTTAGTTTTTGAGATGAAATGAAAGAGTACAACAATACAATTTAATGTCAAAGAATGAGTAAATAAATACAACTATTTCTGAATACAATTGAGAGTATGATTTATTGAATAAGGTTAACCTAAGTCACGCTTATTTTTCACGACTTCGTGCTAAGAACTTTGGACCCGAGAAAGGTAAGAGTTGTGAGGATTGTCTATTATTTTTAATAATTTTTTTATAATAAATCACTAGCTTCTCACCGGTACCATTTACTGTTTTATATAAAATTCCTAATTTTAGTTATATATTTTATATACAATCAAATGATTTATTTTATTATTCTATTTTAACCAATACTTTTTTAAATTGGTTGCGTTATGGGTACCCACTATTTCCCCCGTCATTTGGTTTTATAAAACGTAAGCGTTATCCATTTTAATTTCGACTACTTCATACGGTCCTTCATATAACAAAAAGAATTTCTTAATCTCTTTATCCTGTGCACTTGATAAATCATGTCTTCTCACTAATACCAACTGACCTACCTCGTACTTAGTCCACTTACCTTTAGCATCATGAAGCCGTTTTCTTCTTTCTCCCTTAGTTAATAAATTTTCATTGGCGAGTTTAAGTTTTACTTCCAGATCTCGGGTATTGCTCTCGGGTGGAAAGTCGAACAGCTGTTCCAGAATCCTAGGTGCACGTGTTCCCTTGACTAACTCGTATGGTGTAAACCCGGTTGATTCATGGGTGGTACAATTTAACCATTCTTCAATTCTCCCCACATATGCTGGCCATTCGCTGTGTTTGGCATGGCAACAGGCCCGAAACATTCTCCCTAATTCTCGCATCACTCTTTCGGTCTGGTTCGACTGAGGATGGTATACCGCCGTGTGTTTAGGTATGATGCCTTCCCAACCCAAAGTTTGTCACCATATTCCGCTAACAAATTGGGGTCCATGGTCAGATAGTATTATTTTGGGTTTTCCAGTTTTAATCATATAATCCTTTGTTATTTTTTTACTTAATACTTTACTGGTTGCCCTTTTTACACTGTATAATCTTACAAATTTCGTGAATGTATCTAATACCACAAAAATGTACAGTACGCCTCCCCTTCCCTTTGGTAGAGGGCCAAACAAATCCACCGCAACTAAATCAAAAGGCTTTTCGACTTTAATGCACCTCATTTCTCCCTCTAATCGATAATTAACTACTTTTGACTTTTGACCTAAATCGCACACCCGGAGTAAAGTTCTAACCCTCCGTTCCATATTTTTAAATAAACATGATTCTTTCAATACATTTACACATTTCCTAGCACCGAAATGCCCATACCGAAAATGACAGTCCCATATTATCTTATCTACCAACCCTTCCGGTATGACTAACCTCCAATCCCGCTCTCCCCCCTCTACTTTCTTAAACAAACTCCCTTGATAGATCTGAAAATAACGGCTATACCCTAACTCATCTGAATCAGACTCTAAACTAGTTATTATTTTATTCAATTTAGTATCTGTCCTCTGCATGCTATTAATATCTTTCAATTCTTCCCCAAACAATCTATCTTCCCTACTAAGTCTAAAAAATTTCTATTTCTTTTAAGTCCCTCCCTGTTCTCATTCCGTCTGTATCTACCCTGGATAAAGTGTCAGGTATCTTGTTTTCCACCCCTTTTATATACTCCCAACTAAAATTATACTCTTGTAAAGCTAGCACCCACCTGGTTATCCTGCTGTGTGTCAACTTACAGGTGTTTAAAAAAGATAATGCCTTGTGGTCAGTCCGGATGATGGTGGAATTTCCTAACAGATATGTTCGAAATTTCTTCACGGCAAAGACAATGCTTAGTAATTCCTTCTCGGTTGTTGTGTAGTTTCTTTCGGCAGCTAACAACGTCCGGCTGGCGAAAGCAATAGTATGATGTTCTTTGTTGTCGTCCTCCTGGTACAGCTCGGCACCTAAAGCGATATTACTGGCATCTGTCTGTAAGTAAAATGTGCGTTCAAAGTTAGGGTGATTCATCATAATCATGTTCATAAAATGGTCCTTTATCTCGTTCTTTTTCCTCCCATTTCCACTGTTTATTCTTTTGTAACACTTCACTCAACTTTGAAGTTAAATGGGCATAATTTTTCTGGAATTTTCTATAAAAATTACATAGCCCTAAAAAACTTTGTAACTGTTTAATATTTCTGGGTTCCGGAAATTTTAAAATTGATTCTACCTTCTCTGGGTTAGCTTTTATCCCATCTGGTGTAATTATGAAACCTAAAAAATATATTTCTTTCTGTAAGAATTTAGATTTCTCCCAGTTGCCAGTCAACCCCCCTTTACGCAATCTATCTAATACGTATTCTAAATGTTCCACATGTTCTGAAAATGTGCGTGATGATGCTATCAGTATATCGTCTATATAAGTAGTTAAAAAATCTAAATTTTGTGGCTGTAGAATTTCATCTAGGCATTTTATAAAGCTGGCCACACTGGTATTCAGCCCAAAAGGTAACCGTTTAAATTGGTAATTCTTTCCATTAAAAAGGAATCCTGTATATTTCCTACTTTCACACGCTAACGGGACTTGCCAGTACCCCGCGGTTAAATCTAATGAGGTCATGTATTTAACTCCACTGAATTTTTGAAATATTTAATTTATTGCTTCGGGTGATTCCCGGTCCGGGATAATTATTTGATTAATCTTGCGGGCGTCTAAACATAATCTGACTCGACCGTCTTTTTTAATGACTACTACTAACGGGTTAGAATATGGTGATACTGATCTCTCTATTATGTCTCCTTCTAACATTTTGTCTAATTCAACCTGAACCATTCTTCTCTTTGAATATGGTACCAGATAGCTTCTTTGTACATAGGGTGCGTGTTCCCTTACTTTTAATTCACATTCATAATTTCTTGCCCTCCCAGGTATGTCGGCAAACACTACTCGAAAACACTCTATAACCCGCCACAACGCTTTACGTTGAGAACTCCCTACGTCACCCCCTTCACTACAAAATTTCACCGCTCTATCCTCCCAGATTCGTTTATTTATATTGCCCCTATCTCTCCCTCTCTACATGCACACGCATTAACTTCCGTTTCTACTTTACTAGCCCGATTTAATATCATCTTAACTCCCGAAATTCTCACTTTGTCTACTACCCGCTCAAAACTAATCTCAACTGGTTTACCTTCATTACTAAGTACTAACAACCACTTCTGAAAATCAATTATCACCTTGTGCTTTATCAAAAAGCATTCCCCAAGATAACCTCCAAATTTAGTCCCCGTACTACTAAAAATGTATTATCGTACCCTACTCCGTTAATTATCATATTCAAATGTACCTGTTTAGTTACCCTTTTACTCCTAACCCCGGTAATGCCTACAATGGTCACCCCCGCGACTGGCAAAAATGGGATATTTTTGATTATTTCTTGCAAACCCTCTAATATGTGTTCGGAAATAACAGACATTCCACTACCTGTGTCTACTAAAGTTTTTATTTCCTTACCTTCAATTTGAATTCTTACCTCGGTCAGTCCGGTCTCTGGTCTTACTGTCTCTACGTCGTCCTCCTCCATCAATTCCGTGGACAGGTCGGTGCGGATGACGTTACTTAGATAGTCGTTGTTGTCTTGGGCCCCGCAGTCCTTTGTCGACAATGGTGGGGTCCCTTCACCCACTGTCCTTGCTAGTTTTCCGTCTGAGTGGTTGCCCGGCCTGGAGTATGCCCACCACGGCCTCTGCTTGTCGTTCCACTACTTCCCGGTGCTCCTCGGTTGCCGCTCTCTCCTCTCTGCGGTTGATTGTTTTGGTTAGGCTCAGTATTATTTCGTTGACAATTCCTTTCTTTATGGCACCTATAACAGGTTGTTCTGCTGCCGTAGTTCTCACAATGACACTCTCCACATCGCCAGTCCTCTTGTCTATTGCTATTATTATTACCTCCTCTCATCCCTCTATAATGGGTTGGTGTCCGCCTGGGCTGGTAATGTCTTTCGTTTGTGTATGGTGCAGGCGGATTCGGGCACCGACCCGTCTCTCGTTCTCTAATGTTTTGGAAAATGTCTAGTATTTGTTCTAGTTCATTTATGTCTTCCACTTCTCACGTCATTAAATTGACCTGAATTTCTCTTGGCAAGTGTTTACTTATGTACCGTACAAACGATCGGAACGGTAATGGAGGCTCTAAATATTTCACCTCATTATATAACCGCATCATGTACAGGGTCACATTATCCCCCTGGGCCCCAAACTTACCTTTTCCCATAATCTTACTACGTAACCCCTCTTGCTCCTCCTCCGACCAGTATTTGCTTTGGAAGGCACTCTCAAAACTTGGATAATCTCCCCATTCTACTTTATGTACTTCTGCCCACACTGCAGAGCTCCCTTTGAAACATTTCATTATTTTTAATAACTTAACCTCCCAGTTACTATTACAAAACTGATTATATTCTTTTACTCTGTTTAGAAATTGCATGGGGTGTACTCCCCTATTCTCGCAACTAAATAACTCTAGTTCAATGTCGTTGTTTACTTCTCGCGTTATTAATATTCTTTCCGTGACACTGTTTAATTTTTTATTTATCTCTCCACTTAATTCATCTTTGGTATTGGTTAATTTTTGTTCGATCAAGTTAAGCTTGTTGTTTGTTACGCGTTCGGATTGAATGCTGGCCTCGTTTACCATTTCTACCGCGCCTTTTAATAACTGTATTTCGGACTTATGGCGATTGTCCATCTCACTAATCTTACTATCAGTATTAGTTTCACGTATTCGTATATCTCTACTAAGGTTTTCAACTTCATTTCTAGTGTTACTTTTACACTCATCTATTTTACTTTCTAAATTTTCATTAATTATGTTAATTTTTTCATCAAACTGTTCATTCACTAACTCTATCACTCTATTATTATTATCACTAATACGATTATCTAATTGTGCATTTGTGGCACTTATATGCTCATCGAGCTGTTGTATTAGCTTAACATTTATTTCATTTATTTCCCCTTTAATTTCGTTAAATTTGGCATCAAACTTATTAAAACTACTTTCATATCTGATTTTCTGTTCACTTACATTACTGCTCAATTCATGCAATTTTGCATTTATGTCACTACTTAGTGCTTCAAATTTGGTATTTTGTTCATTGAATTTTTCATCACTACTGTCAAAACGACAATTTACACTCTGCTTAATATCATCGGACATTGCTTTCATAAAATTGAATATATCATTTATTGAATACTCTTTCTCTTTTGTTTTGGTTACCACGGGAGTGGATTTTGCTTCTGCATTATTTATTATTACAGATTGTGTCAAATTATTTTCATCTAAATTAATTTCATCTATTTGGCTTGGAGTTGTCTCCAACCCCAAATCATTCACTACAGCGGATTCAGTTAAAGCATTTTCTTTAACCATAATTGGCATTAAGCCCCCTCCTGACTCGCTCGTGACTGCCGAGCCAGTCAGATTTATTTCGTTAACGTCTTCCATCTTTATCAACATAACTAATTTAAGTAAATAATTTTTAAACAGTAAACTACCTACACAATTATAAATCTCTTACAATTTACTTTTCGTAATTTTTCATTACATTTATGTAGTTTACAAAAACGTCCTCACTCTCAAACAACCCGTTCTGCAGCTTAATTAGGTCTGGCGAATGTAATAAAAAATTACACTCGTCGTCACTGTTCGGGGGCCAATGAAACAATAGTATTTTTATCAAATTTAGAACTTCACTATATGTTGTTCGAATTAAGCAAACTCTTACCTTTGGGTGCCTTCTCCAGAGTCCTACAGACGAAAACAGCTGCAGATGGGTTGTTTGGGAAGGACGGTAAAAATATAATAACACCGTTTATATTTAAACAAATTGCTTCTGATTTATTAGACAAATTACTTATTTCGTCCCACCTTGACAACAATCAAAGTTTCAATTTCTCTTTGGGTATATGAATATAATCTTCATATTAGTAACATATGAAATCAAACGAATTAGTAACATAAACATTTCTTAATATAACATTTCTTAGACTACAAAAAATTATTTATATTTTTTAATGAATATTTATAATGAACCAGTACGTTTTATTTTTATTTATTGACTTTATATCTTTTCCCTTAGAGATCTCTATTTATGGGTACATGTTTTAAATTTTCATTTTGTAATGGATAATCACCATTTGCTTAAAATTGGTTTAAATATTAGGATTCTGTGCGTTTAGTTACCCATCCACTACGTGTTAATATGGTTTGTTGCGCCACCTCGTGTTGATCGCTTTCTTCGTTTCGACGCACTCCGACACTGTTTTACATTGAGTTTAGTTGTTGTTAATTACTTTAAATTTTATGCACTGTAATGTATTACTTTAACTTTTATGTACTGTAAGGTATATATATATATTTATATAGCCGGCCCGGCTTTTAAAATTTGCTCGAGCGCTTGGATGGTAAATAGGCTAGCCGCGCGACCATGAGTTGCAGTAGAACTAGCTCATTACTGCGCTAAGACGGTAATACACGAAGTTGAGTC
Source organism: Magicicada septendecula (assembly GCA_034769895.1). NCBI lineage: Eukaryota > Metazoa > Arthropoda > Insecta > Hemiptera > Cicadidae > Magicicada > Magicicada septendecula. Next base: position 199,807,996 of record CM068371.1, on the reverse strand, counting down.
TGGTCACGTGATCACCAGTCTGTGCTCCAATTGGTGCTTTTTAAAAGGCGCTGTAAGACAGGCATACAGTTTGGCAACATTTTGCCGCCTGGTGAAATACATGACTTGACGTTATTTTCTTCCGTGATTCACGGCTGGCACAAAACTGTATGTTGTTGCATAATCTGTCTGGACTGTTTGAGTGCGGAGACAAAACGCAGACGTTTTGTTTTGTAATAACACTGCATACGTGGTTGACTAACTCGAGGTTCTAAAAAGGTGATCACTGGCTACATAGGAAATACACTTGATTCAAAATTTTGTTTTTCATACAATTCTGTACCGTTACACCATAAGTGGGTTCCACAAAGAATCCCTTCTCTCATTATGTCCAAAGTAGCATCATTCTCTTCCTTTTATGTTTTATAAACTATCTATAATGTTGTAATGATTAGGATTTAAAAGAGGCCCTGTAACCTATTATACAAAGACCCCATAAACAAAAGTTCAGAGTTGCCATTCACATTTGAAAAGTCAGTTTGTGAAAACTGATCACTGTCCTTGTTATTTTAAATTTCACAAATTTTCTGCCTTGAAAGAAATCCATCTGTATCCGTTTAGGTGAACCCACTGAACACAGAATAGAATATGGTTGGGTGATGTCTAAAATAACAACTCGTACTATAAATCAGTGGTGGAAAATACAAAATATAAATAACCCATAAAATTGATAGATTATCAAATTCTAAGAATAAAAGTTGGTATGCATTATTTTATGGAAGCCAATAGTTTTCGAATTATTGAAAGTTAAAATTTGTGGTTTCCCCTCCCCCCTTAAATCATTACCTCGTGACAGTCTTTCTTAAATAACTCGCAAAGTATTTAACCTACATTTGAGCATCGATTATCCGAACCTCTCGGGACGAAGGCCCATTCAGATAGTAGATTGTAAATTGAAAACATTATTTCTCTTTACAAAAACAAAGGTTTTTATTACAAAATAATTTCTAACATACTATTGTACAGTATAATTACAGCAACCTGTATACTATACTGTAATATACTGCTAAGGCTAAAAATCATTGAATTAAAACAGGATGTAGTTAATAAAAACCAAAAGATAATTTAAACAAAATTAGAGTTTAATGACAAACACTGTACTATAAAATTAATTAAAAATTAATAAACAAAACAAATCATACAGTACCATGGATTTACACTTTTTTGAAGAATTGTTCTATCACTGTTTGCTTCAAACCGATACCTTGTTTTCTTGCTGCTAAAGACTTCAGTCGTTTAAGATTCATAAGCTGAGTACAATCTATCTCGTCTTCTGTTTCAGCCCACTTTAGAACAGTCTCAAGTGCGTTGGCGTCAAAAGCTTTTTGGTGGTTTTGTATTAGTAGCATTCTCGCCGTCTTCATCTGAATCTGTTTGGTTTCCATTACGTTCATTCAATCCTCAACCATCTCTTCATCGGTTAATAACTGAAAACCGGGATCGGCTCAACCACCTTTAGCCTATTGTTAACTTCTTTGTTACAGTTTTTAAACTGAGGAATATTCTGCACCATTTGATGCATGATTTCGATATTTGTGTCTTGATTTTCAGTATCAGATTTATATTCATCATTTAACATTTGATTTAGAAGTTTTTCCCAAGCTTGTTCTAGAGTTTCAGTTTTTTTACGCTATCCCAGGCATCTGCAATCATATACGCACTTTCCTTGAAGTTAAATTCTTTTGTTAACTGTTTGGATCCTTCTTCATTGTCACTAAGTACTAATAGGTACTGGAGAAAAGATTTGCTGTAAAGCCGTTTAAATGTAACAATGGCGCTCGAACAGTAGACTTTTGCATAAATAAAATTTATGCAAATGTGAGCCTGTCGTGGAGAACGGAGCGGGTTGCTTAAGGTAAATACGTAAATTTTAATTACTTCGAAATAGACGAAAATTATAAGGTTATGAATAAGGTTATGATTAAGAGATAATCAAAATATTGTTTTGTGTATTAATCATATATGTATTGTGTATGGTAATAATTTTGACGGATTTATACAATCCAAACAATTTTTAAAAATGGATGAACAAGAGGGTGAGATTGAAGTGAGCGAATCAGCTGACATGAGGGAACCGGGAGGTCATTCGATTCCAGTGAATCGGTTCAGTGAACTCAGCCTAACTGAGTCAGCTGTTGCTGAAGACTCAAATACTCAGTCAACCCCAACCTCAACAAAATGTAATATCAAATTTGATAATGACGTAATGAGTTTTTTACTAAAACAATTTAATGAATTGAAAGAACAAAATAAAGAATTGAAAGAACAAATTAAAGAAAGGAAGGAACTGACGAATAAGGGTTTTGATATGATGAATAAACATTTTCATGAGTTACACACAAAGATGAATAAACGAGACCAGAAGTGGGAAGGAGATAGGCGTAAATTAAAAGAGAATAAAGAAGTCGAATTAAAACAGGTAACTGGTAATAATGTTGTTAATTATAATGGGGAGATAATTATGAATAATAATGAAGAAATAATTAACAAGGTAAGTGATAATTATAAAAATGAGTTAACAAGTAATAGTGGTAAGATAGTTGAAAACGAGGTATTTAAAGGTGATACAGTGAAAATTAATAGTGATGATGAGAATATAGAAATAGTAAGAGAGAGTGAGAGAGTAATGGGAGTAGGGGGTTGTGAAGGGGTAGAAATCAGTGTTTGTAAGTTAGAGAGAGAACATGAAGAGAGTTATTTTGTGGATATGGGGCAGAGGGTAAATTTTCCCCGGGTTTATTGTGAACCAAGGTGTTTACAAATGTTTTTGAAGGGCGAGAGTTTCAAATTGTTCCCTGAGTTTTTGTGGTGTTCCTGGAAGAGCCAGGAGGTGTTTTTATGATTTAGTAGCCTCTGCATGGAACAGAAGAGAGAAAGTGAATTGGTGTTATGATGAGAGGTATTTTGAGAGATTGTATTTTGGTGGGGAGATAGAGTTGTTTGAGGTTGGTAGAAGTTATAAAGAATTAAGAGAGAGAGTGAATTGCGAGACAGTTGATGATTATATTGAATTCTTACCTTACGATGTAGTTAGCGCAGCAAGAGGTGATAACAATGCTGATGACTTACCTGTATATAAGATGGGGTTACTAGTAGTAGATGATTACTATACTAAAGAAATGATAAAAGATTTAATCGTAACAGATGATACTAAGGGAGAATTGACCATACCAAATGTCGACAGGATTTTTGAATTAATAGTATGCAATGATGTTTTTGAATACTATATTGTTACAATGGATAAAATTAATGATGATGGTTATTCTAATCATAATAACAATATTGTAACATCACAAAATGTTCCATAATAATAATGAACACCAGAAGGGTGAATAATACTAATAGAACTATAAATGAGTAACCAGGAAGAATGTAACAGTAAAAATAATTAACCAATAAAGAATGAAAGGAGAGAAGGAATTCAAGTAAACAGTGGTAAATCCACTACCTGTACTAAATGACACTACAACATAAATAAACAGAATGACAAAGACGAAATGACAAGACAAGTTTCCCACATAATCTGTTAAGTGAGCTCAATAAAAACCTTTGATAAATAAAATCAAATAGAATAAGTAAAATAACAAATGACTTGAATATTATTGTACCATATATTATAAATAAAAACAGCACATTAGCTGATCCAAGTCAAAGCAATGATTTAAAAGAGACAAATATATATAGAGAACCGTGCTAGGAAAATCACAAACTGTAAAAGATAATGTGAAAGCCAAATATGTATTATCATGAATTAAGAATAACTATAAATGTAAACACTGAATGTGTTTAGGTAACATCATAAGTATGTAAAATGTGTACAGAAATGTAATAATAGTCAGGGAACAAAACATTGTAAAATAATGATAACAAACCCTGAATGACCAATTTAAGTCATGGAAATAAGAATCAGATAGAAACCCTACCAAGCATAATGAAGTAAAATCATGACAATGATAAAAAGAATGTAAAGCACCACCACATGTGTGATGTTATAAGAACAAGAGATAAGAAGGACATGTTAAAGTAAAAATATTAAAATATGGAAGTTTATGTTAGAAAATCAACAAATGTAAATAGATAATTAATATTGTTCAGCTGAATGCAGCATTTATATATAATAAGGTATTCTTTTTAATCAATTAATCATGTTCAAATTAGAAATGAAGAATAATTAAACAAATATTAGGAAAAAGTTATTAGTCGGATTTGAAACATTTAGCAGACGATGAATGTAAACAATGCATTAGTAAGTTTAAAATAAATAAAATGTTAATGAAAACTATGACCAAACTGGCCTCAAGCCATGTCAAAATGAAGATAAATAAATAATCTTTACAATGATAGTAATAGAACCCGAATTGGAATTGTAATAACTGAGATATAAACGTTAGCGTCATAAATTTGCTGAATCTCGAATAAATACAAAGAAATAATAACAAAAACGAAAGTGACGCTCAGAATACAAATCTGTAATGCCTATAAATAGAATTACGTCATCATGACATAATTTCAGACCAATCACGGACGACTTTAGAAGCGTGCCGACAGCGCCAAGCGGGATTCTAAAAAATGTATATAAACGATTGCAATTGTAAACAGAAAGGCATTTCGTCTAATTTCACTCCACTAACGACAACAAATCCAGGCCAACTTATCATCCAAAATTTAATAATTAACGAAAAGGAAGAAGTATAATTCAATCAGTGCATCGACAATAATAGTGAAACTTTTACAACAAGTGCGTGTAAAAGAACGAGGTTAAGTATCATACATAACCAATGCAGTAGCCTATCAAGAAGAAAATAAAATCGTTCATGTGCGAAATTAAGTGAAGTGTAACCACGATCATTGACTCAGATCGTTAGAAGTGTTAATAATTAATCATTGCGATTAATCACCAGGGAGTACGGTGCAAATACTTACATTGTTTACATTTTAGCTATTAACAGTATAGTATAATACACATGTGTACTGACGCAAGAAACAATAATACAATAAGTAATCAACACTGTTTTAAAGTTATGTAGAGGAATTAACATATTCCGACGTTAGATTTCATGTGTTAACGTTCTTATAACTAACCTAAACTGGTTCAGAATAATCGAACTTTTCGTTTACTAGTTTTCAATAACTAAAGGTGTCTAACCTAACAATATAATATATCATAAGAGCATCGTAAAGTAAGGCTGTGGTGTTCTATTCTGTAAATTAAAAGAAGTCACCCTTGAGATAGATAATAATTATAAATAATCTATCAATTAAAACTAGAGTATTCATTGCAGACGAACTGAGCTAGATAAGAGTAAAAAACCGGATGATCTGTAATCCGTTTGTTATTATAAACCGAATGTATTTCACTGACTTTATTCTAGAACGAGCAATAAAATAACTGAATTGTAAAGTAACAACAATTATTTCAACAAATAAGTAATCAGTATTACTAATTAATGAGTTGGATGTTTATAGTAAACAAACAAACAGAAAATTAATGCGTGATCTTGATTTAACTATTTAATCAATTATTGATTTATAAAATATCAGAATTAATTAGTAAATTATTCAGAAGAATTCTTTTTATGGGACATTTCTCTCGAAAGCCCATATGGCGCCCAAGTAAAATTTAAAAGTGCTCACAAAAAACTTTCACAGCCTTAATATACTGTTTGATCAAAAGCTTGACAGTTTATTAACCATCTGTGACCAACTGAACTTCCAGTACAACATCACAGGTACGTGAAGGTTTAATTTATATAAAATAACTTTGTCTAGACTATACACTGACACACACAGACGACACGATTCAACAGGAGAGTGAACTAACGTCAAGAGATCTACAACCAAATAATTACTCAAATATAAATAAACAAAAACATCATCATCGAATTAAACAATTAAACAAATAAATAAAAAATAGTTGAATATATTTAATGAATGCGAGTGTTAAAATCAACAACCAGTAAAAGTTATAAAACAATAGAAAGAGAGAAAGAGGTGAAGATTAATTATTATAGAAGTGGCGACAGCAACGTGTGGCTTTTTAAAATAAAAGATACGTAAAGATTGAAACAGTAGTAACTCAAGTAAGAATAAACTACAACATACAGTGACGACGAGGTGAGTATTATAGAATTGGCGACCAACTAGTGCGGCTTTAAAAATAGACAGGAGAATATTATATTTTAATTAAATTGTCCTCATTTAGCCCGGCAATTACAGTAGAACGATCATACCAAGAAGAGCGATGCTACAACCAGACAAGAAGATGCCAGAACCAGACAAACCATTAAGCTACGCAGAATGGATAACAGTGTTATTTAAAAAATTCAGCGGAGATATGGATTATATTTATGAAAATACCACTGATCACGAACGAGCACAGATGGGTCGTGCGACTATAAAGTTGACGCCGAATGACAAAATGTCACTAAGACAAATTTATGATGAAATGTGGAAGCTAGACACCAAGTATAATAAAGAAGAGGCTATCGGGACAACCCACGACATTAACAATAAGAAGGTGGAGAAAATGACTAATGATGATTGGAAGAGATGGTACAATAATGAAACACAAATGAAAAACGAAAGAACGGGAGTATACGCACATGTGGTAGAGCAATATATACAGGAGGAGTATGAACAATGGAGACAATTAATCAGACACCCAGAGAAACCGATACCAACGGAAAATACTGAGTTAAGAGCATGGATAAGCGTTGTGTTCGAACAATCCAGGGAAGACATTTGTGAATGGAGGAAAGAATTAAACGAGGTGCGAGAAGAGAAGATAATGGAGATGAATAAGAAGATGGACGATAGTAAGAAGTCTACAGAACCACTACAAGAAGAGGTAAATGAAAATACTCAAGAACAGATTGTCGATGATGATAATAATAAAGAAGAGGAAGAAAGCATAAATACTAAACCAGTGATCGAACCGATAAAAGAAAATGATAATAATAAATCAAATGAACCTTTAAATGAACACAGTGAAACCGTGAATAAAAACATGGAAACCTCCCATGAGAAAATAAATAATAATAATGATGTAACGAATGTGAATAATAGAGACACCGAAGAAATAATAAATGATGATAAACCATTAATAAAAACAACCATAGAAAATACAGATAAAAACCCAAGTACCATTAAATAAAAAATTAAAAGAAACCAAGAACACGAAAACGCCTTAAGTGGAGGCTACAGCAGGTGACGCCGTGGAAAACCAACCCGAGAGACCCGCGCCAACAGAGGTGACAGATTTCCAGGAGATGATGGTGAAATGTATGAGGGAACAATTTCCCCAAACCATAAAGAATAGCTTTGAGAAGGCAAGAGAACAAATAATAAATGATATTAAACTATGGAGAGAAGAAATAATTCAACTATGGAGGGAAGAAATAAAAAACGATGGCAAACCGACGATAGAAGAAACACCAAATGATGGAACCGTGGAACACTCAAATCTGCAAACTGAAAATAATGGTAAACAAACAAAAAATGAACAAGACACAAATACATTGTTATCTGAAAATAAATATAACAGAGACAAAGAAAATATTCAACACATAGAAAACAACACCAAAGGTGTAAAGAACCAAATAATTCCGAAGACCAAGAAGATAGGAAAAATATTTCCAAAGAAAATAAGAAATACACGAGAAGGAATGGAGATGATTAAAGGTGGGTTAGTTAACATATTTAACCTCCCTATTAATGAACAGAGAGAATTAATTAAGTTTAAAAATTATAGAAAGAACTTAATAAAAATATTAAAAGTAAATCACAATAAAATGGTGAATAAAAACTTAAATAAAGATATATTTAAATTAAATCTACCAGCGATTGAAATGCATCATACAATGTTGATGATATTATCAATAAGTATGTATCATTAAAATATTTGGTTAATAATCCAGATGACGAAATGATTAAAATAGTGTTAAATACCAGTGACTATTTTATGTTAGAAGAGTTATAATACCTGTTAATTAAAAAGGAATTAACCATGATGGAAGACCGTGACCTGAATGAAGATTTCGTAGCAGCCGAGTGGAAGAGTCGTATGATAAGTAGATACTTCACCAGTACAGAAACCAATCTGGACTCCAGAATAATCCGAGGAAACAGAGCGACAAGGATAATCGACCATGGTTAAACAAAGTAACCATCAAACATTGAAGAAGAAGGACGGATGTTATAGATAACCAAATGAAGCAAACCAGAGAAGAAGAATTATGTGAACCTAAATAAAATATATTAAACCAACTAGGAGTAAAAATAAACTAATTACGGGAACAGATGAAGACTAGACAATATCATGAACAATCCATCCAATATAAAGTGTATAATAAATGAATAAGTGTATATAAAGTGTATAGATAATGATTAAACGACAAACAAAGAGATAATGATTAAACAACAAACAAAGAGATAATGATAATAAATGAAACTACTACTTAAATAAATAATTAAAAGAAACTAACCAACATAAAATATTACAAACTATTGTATAATCAATGTTAAAAATGAATTATGGTGAAAATGAAGAAGAATAGAAAACTACAATGTAAGGTGACGATGAATTTAAGAATTAACTGCATAATTATATGGTGATGAAAATAAGAAGATGTATGATAACAAAACCAACATCCAAGATAGTATTGATGAATAACAACAAAGCTTATGATAATACAACAAATGTGTCAAGTTGTAACAAACAATGACCTGTGAGGAGAAATATGTTAAATGAATTGATAAAGCATCAGAAGTGATACAGTAATGGAATTTATATAATGGAACCTCTAATCCCTTGAGTATTCTAATAAATTAATATAATGTCTTATAGTGAAATATGAATAATATATTATGTCTTATGTGTTGTGATAGTGCAACTGTTGTTATGTACAACTTTTTATTGTCTCAGACAGAGATGAAGATTCCTCAGATCTGTGAGTGTATAGTTAAGCAACGGCGGAGAATGGATGCCAAGGAGAGCCCCTCTGACTCCGAACCTGCTATAAATGTTAGGGACAAATGTTAGGGAATTATAATATTTCAAGGATTAAATCAACAACTTCGAGGTAAATGAAAGAGAAAAGGAGAATTGTTATAAGAATCGAGATACGTATAATGAGAAGGAGAAAAATATTACTACAGGAGAACAGGGAAATTATCAAAATAAGAACAAATGTATAATATAACCAAATAACCAAGAAAATGAAAAATTGACCAATACTTGTAAGCTGAAGATAGGACTAACGCTGAACATAGTCTAGACCAGGCGTTCTCAACCTGGTGCTTGCGAGCACTGTAGTGCTCATGTAACTAAAAATGGTGCTCATCATGGATGTATAAAAAAGTGCTCGCGAGCAACAGTGACTCCTAATTTTCAATTATGAACTATATAGCACGGCCATATAGCTGTTGTCCACCAACAACTGAGTATAGCAGAATACTGTTTGGAAACCTTTGTTACTTCTAAGAGCACTACTTGCAATGGTTTCCGGAATTGTCCATAGTTTACAAGCCGATACCGACTCTATTGTTTGCAGCTTTAAAAGGAAGAGACAGCCTACGAGGGGTTTATTACTGTAGGCGCCAGGTTGTCTCATCTTGTAAATGGGCTGTTAAACACGTATTAGTACCCTCAAAAGAAGCGGTTATTCAAAATATTTTAATTTTATTGCCTCTTAAATCCCTAAACATGGCAGCTTTAAGTACGTTCTCACATAAATAGTCACGTAGCATTTTACACTTAGCTTAACCCCTCTATCTATATACCTCTTATGGCCACTACTCTCCTCCCATCCCGTTTGAGGGCACGGTAAGCAGAAATTAGATGTGTTGTTGATTTATCAGTTTTAATTAGGTTGTGACTGGAGTGACATAGTGTAGCGGTGTCCACCAGTTTTGTGACCTATTTTGGTTGTAGTATTGCTGTTCTGCTATTTGTGAAATACGCGTAATTATTGTCAGTTTGCAATTTTCATTTCGCCTCGAAGTGTGTTGTGAACGTTCTTAAAAAAGAGACATGGATAAATTTGTAATACGAAAACGTAGTGAAGAATCGATACCTAAGTTACCTTCTTCATCAACCTGTGATGCTCTCTATTTATTTATCGATCACATTTATTACACAAAACACAAATTAATTTTTACCTACCGTTACGATCGCTTCTGCAAGGTCCCAGGGTCCGTTCACATGTACGCTAGATACAAACATGGTTTACAGGTTAAGCAAAACACTGACACAACTCATTTTTGGAAGAGAATTACTATTTAATAATTTAGTTTTGAATCATTTAACTTGTTTACACAGTTTACTACATATGAAATATTTTAATAAGAATTGATGCTTTGCCTGAGTTACATGATTACCACTCCTATTCTATCTTATACTACGGCTTACCTTATTTTCTATACATACATACAAAACTGCCCAGCCTGCAATTTAGCACACACTCAGACACACATAATTATAAAACCCTTAACATTTTTAATAATATAAACCCCAGACCCCAAACGCCGGCCACGCGGTCTTCGTGCGCGCACTCATCGTTTTTGAAAAATGTTTAATTGCTATATTTCCGAAAAATACTTATTTCACTTCTCCAGGTTGGATTGACCGCGGTCACATAAAAATTACTATAGTTCCACCTTGTTTGACGGTTAAATTAAAAACTTTTACGACGAGCCTATCTTGGCCGTCCCGGCGCCGGTGGATTCAACTGGTAGACTGGGAACAAATAACGTAACAGGTACGGCTGGGATGACCTCATCCTTGGTACGGAAATCACTGCCTGGATCTTCGTCGTCGTGGCTTAGTCCTATTTTAAGCATGTAGTTTTGGAAGTTGAGGTAGCGAACGATCTCAGCTAGGCATTGGCTGACGTCATAAAAGGGGCAGGACTTAAGACATTATTTCCTGCTGTTCACGACCATGTGCTCGTGGAGTTGCTTGCTTTTAGCCATTTTGAGTTTTTTACGGCGTCACTCCAGCGCTCCGCCCGGCCACGCTAAGTGTGAGCGTGAACACACATATACAAAGTTCTTAGAATTTCGAAGGGGGCGCGAATTCCTTTGCCGCCTTACTCAACTGCAAACTGCGTTTCGCTTTGTTACACCACTGTTTCTCAATACGTGTTCTGTTATAAAATTTCACAATGTTTAAATAAAACTCCCGCACAAAACGAAATAAATAAAAATATCAATGCCCCATACCGTAAAAAATAAAATGACCCAAAATTGACCCGCTACAATACCCCCTCGATGAGAATTCTGCTGTTCACAACAGAAGAAATCTCATCGATAAACCCCGAAGAGGACCGGTGAGGAACTGGTGCCAACAACCCCCTCTTGTTCTTAATCTACATGGGTACATGACCCCCCTGGCTCAGCGACTATGGACTCATCTGAACGAGATCACTGGACTTCTCCATAAGAGATCCCAACACCGAGAAATCGAGCAGACAAGTACCACAGCCCACCTCACCTCCTAACATGCTACCCCCAAAATCCTCCATCCCTGGCTTAAATTATTCCAGATCCTCTACTGATATGGATCCCCTTTTATGCAAGCTGGGCTGCCTTTAGCAGATACTGGGCTCACACACACTCACATTACATGTTGACATAATACATTGTAAAATTGAAAAATCTTTTAAAATTTATGAAAAATTCAAAAAAATTCAAAATTCAAAATAATATGCTCAAAAAAAAAATTCTCTTCCTGTTTTTTTTTTGTTTTCTACTTAAAATGCATTAATTTAAACCTTTCTCCTAATCTAAACACATCCTTAATCTAACATGTAATCACTTATAGTCTAACAGTACAATGCAATACAATCGATCAATAAAAACAAACATGTTAAGTACACACATAATAAAATAATCATTATCTAAAATATTCATTCGCTGGCAGGCGAAAAATCAAGATTTTTTTTTTTTTTCAAAAATTAAAAATTTCCAAAAAAATATTTTCCAAAAAAAATTAAAATTCAGAAAAAATTTAAATTTATGAAAATGTTTCCTTCATTTTTTAGACATCATTTGAAAATTGTTTTAAATTGATTAAACAAACAAATTAACTTGACTTCCAACTATACAAGCTTAGTGGGTATATGACCTCATCAGCTGATCGAAACTAGGTCAATCCAAGACCCTTGACCTACATATGTTATGCACAATTTCTGTCTGAAAATACATTTAATCTCTGTAACAATCTAATTTGAAAAACAAAACAATAAAATAAAATATTTAAAACAAACACAATATTAATATAAATAATAAACAAGTTGACATTTAAATTATTTAAAATAAACAATTCTTACTTGTACCTTATTTTCAAGTTTTATCAAAATTCTGTCACTGGTTTAAAAAATAAAAATTTTATATTCTTTATCATAAATCTCTCTCTTTAACAAACTGATTCTACATTACTGTGGGTGATGTAAATTATTTATTCTCATTGACTGTACTACTAGATCTGTATACACATATAATCTTTCTCCCCCTGACTCTACTCTCTAACAACTGTAACTCACATGACACCCATCTCTACCGAAACATCTACCCCAAAACACTCTAAACCCAACTTACCATTAAACTCAAATCGCCACCTTCTCTACCTATATAAAAAAATACTCTCTAACCCTTTGTACATAGGATATGTGTTTCCCCGCCCCCAAAAACTCAATTCCCTTATTTGGCCCCTGGATTCTACCTAAGGCGACCCCGTCCCCACTAAATCTATCCCTATCCCGTCCCAACCCTTGTTGCGGACTCCTACATTACACTATCCCCTAATACAAAATTGCCATCCCCAAAAATCTCAATCTCATTACTCACTACAACTTCAACAAAATAACATCATTAATTATAAACATAAATATATCACTCAAAACTCCACATAAATTCTCCACAACTACTGTGTCAACATCAATACTTCTCAAAATTCTATAACATTACATAACTTCACTTGGAATTCAACTTGGACAGATCTACATGTCCCACAAAATATTTATCACCCAAAAAAACTATCTTTTATTAACTTTCACAAATTGTTACTTTACTTCTCATTTTATTAAATTATTTTTATCATTACTTCAAAACATCTGTAATACATCAAACATTACATTGAACACTAATTACTCAGAACATTTGTAACCAATGTACCAGTGACCTGTTATTGCTGATCAGCTGATCTCCCTAACACAATTAAAACACATCTCAAAATTGAACAGTTTACATGAAATATTTATATATATGTTTATCAATACTCACTTCTACCCTCATTGTTTCCCCTTTTACTGATTCTGATCATTTATGTTTTGACCGCCTGCCAGACAGTTTAATTATTGGCTTAGAAAAAAAAATATACACACATAATGAAAACACATATTCTGAAATGTGTAATGAACACCTTATATTGAGTGTCTGAGCAGCTAGCTATTTAACAGAGCACAAACAGTTTTATTGGATCAAATTTGAATTATCAAAAACTTTTTATGTCATAAAATTTAAATTCGTGGCTCATCTGAGCCACCCCCTGATCCACACACACTATTTCCAAATTTATTATTAATAATTATCCTATATCATCATTCAATTATTATTACAATTTTTAATTATCTTTTTTATTGAACACAATTATTTCAAATAAACATCTTATTACTGAATTAAAATCTTAGTTACCTGTAAACATTTTTGTTATACATGATTATAAAATTTTTTATACTTACAGTTCAGTTAACATGATATATACAAAACCTAATCACCATATCACAATACTTTTCACCTCATCTCTGTAACATTTAACACAAAAATTAGTTTACATCCAACAATTCCTTTAATTACAAAATTCATCTCGTAAAACCATTTGACTTCAAACAAAAATTCAATTATATAACCTTTAAATAATCAATCAAAATATTTAACATGTATCAAATTGTTTTAATTAAATCAATTATTAAAAATATAACTTATATAGTTATCAAAACAATTACAATTAGTCAATTACTGTTTTCACAATTAATTCTGGTATTCAGTGAACTTCCAAATATTTCAATATTATTATTACAACAATCATCTTACGTACACACATTATTTACACACAAATAAATTCACTATATTTTATTTACAAACTCTTGTTATTTACTGTACAATTTTTTCCGCACTTCATTGTCCCAATCTGCCATGTCAAAAACCCATAAAACATAATGTTTATTCACTGTCTTTTATTGTTTTACAGTTTAACCTCCATCGTCCCAACTTAACCTTGGTTCTACATAACATTGTTCAATTTTATCACCACACAAATGACTGTTTTGTGTGTTGCAACCATACAAACTAAACTCATTAATCATATCAAAATACTCATTAAACCAGTCTACATTCGGTATTTTTGTTACATCTCCATCGGTAAATACATTCATGATCGGGTTAATTACTTTAGTCAAATCCTTATAATCATTGTTACTCAAATATACTTTTAAAGTTTCCTTCCATTCATCATACTTTCTATTCAAAAAATACAATTCGGTTACTTTCTCCACACACAATTCTCTGTTTAATTCTCTCTCTTCATAACACCACACCACACTCTCACAATTATTCTGGACAGAGGGTACACAATTACTCAACAAAAATAAACCCCTCAATTCATCTATCAATACGGGACTCTTGCCCAACAACACTTGCGAACTCATTAAATAATCATCATAAACATCATAAATAATAAAGGGAAAATTTGCCCTCTGTCCCACTCTACTACAACATTATTTTTCCTCTCTCTCTCTAACTCGTACACACACATTAACATCTCATAATCACATTCTACCAACCCATCAGTACTCTCATTCTTTATTTTTACCGTATCAGTCTCCGATACTAATTCTTCAAATACATTACTATTATTCTCATTATTTTCAACATTATTGTTATCATTTATTAACTCTTTCTCTGGTATCATATTTTTACACTTGTCATTACAATTTTCATTTGTTTTATTTTTCTCTGTACTCATCACATGTACTCCCATCCGCTCAACACTCTGTTCTAATTTATTCAAGCTGGTTATTATTGTTTCATTAGTACTTTCTAAACATTTATTTAATTCTTGAATCTCATTTTTTAACTCGTCAAACTTGTCATTCATTTTATTGTATTTGACATTGGAATCAATTTGTTGCTCTTTATAATTGCTATTTATATTTTCAGACACGGTTTTTATTAAATTAAACAGATCGTCTATTGACACCTCTTTGGTTCGTGTTGTCGACGGGGTAGATTGTGCTGCTATGTTTCCGTCAGTGAAGCCGACTTCTTTACTATTAATTCTACTTTCCCTATCTAATTTCGGGGTTACTTGAATCCCTGAATCGTCATTTACTTTACTTTGATCTGTTATACTTCTTTCTGCTTCACTCTGACTCACACTTGGAGTCGAGTGTGCTTCAAAGTTACTAATGTTTGAGTCGTCGAAAACTTCGACACTCGTCATTTCATTTACGTTATTTTCGTTATCCGACATTTTTTTATGATTGATTAAATTAAATTAAATAAATTGATTAAATAAATTAATTAAGTAAATAACGTAATTAATTAAATTTTGTAATATAATATTATTTTGCTAAGCTAACCTCAAACATGTTTGTATCTTTGTAGATGTGGAATTTTAATTAAATATCATTATAATTCGTGCCTGTTTTGTGGCGCCAATTGTGATGCTCTCTATTTATTTATCGATCACATTTATTACACAAAACACAAATTAATTTTTACCTACCGTTACGATCGCTTAAGGTTAAGGTCCCAGGGTCCGTTCACATGTACGCTAGATACAAACATGGTTTACAGGTTAAGCAAAACACTGACACAACTCATTTTTGGAAGGAATTACTATTTAATAATTTAGTTTTGAATCATTTAACTTGTTTACACAGTTTACTACATATGAAATATTTTAATAAGAATTGATGCTTTGCCTGAGTTACATGATTACCACTCCTATTCTATCTTATACTACGGCTTACCTTATTTTCTATACATACACACAAAACTGCCCAGCCTGCAATTTAGCATACACTCAGACACACATAATTATAAAACCCTTAACATTTTTAATAATATAAACCCCAGACCCCAAACGCCGGCCACGCGGTCTTCGTGCGCGCACTCATCGTTTTTGAAAAATGTTTAATTGCTATATTTCCGAAAAATACTTATTTCACTTCTCCAGGTTGGATTGACCGCGGTCACATAAAAATTACTATAGTTCCACCTTGTTTGACGGTTAAATTAAAAACTTTTACGACGAGCCTATCTTGGCCGTCCCGGCGCCGGTGGATTCAACTGGTAGACTGGGAACAAATAACGTAACAGGTACGGCTGGGATGACCTCATGCTTGGTACGGAAATCACTGCCTGGATCTTCGTCGTCGTGGCTTAGTCCTATTTTAAGCATGTAGTTTTGGAAGTTGAGGTAGCGAACGATCTCAGCTAGGCATTGGCTGACGTCATAAAAGGGGCAGGACTTAAGACATTATTTCCTGCTGTTCACGACCATGTGCTCGTGGAGTTGCTTGCTTTTAGCCATTTTGAGTTTTTTACGGCGTCACTCCAGCGCTCCGCCCGGCCACGCTAAGTGCGAGCGTGAACACACATATACAAAGTTCTTAGAATTTCGAAGGGGGCGCGAATTCCTTTGCCGCCTTACTCAACTGCAAACTGCGTTTCGCTTTGTTACACCACTGTTTCTCAATACGTGTTCTGTTATAAAATTTCACAATGTTTAAATAAAACTCCCGCACAAAACGAAATAAATAAAAATACCAATGCCCCATACCGTAAAAAATAAACTGACCCAAAATTGACCCGCTACAAACCCAAGATTCCAACAAAAGTAGCGAAGCAAAAAGAAAGGAACTGTATTCTTTTCAAGGTAGCTGGGAGACAGATTTTTTGGTGGTCACTAATGACGAGAATACCGGAGTTATTTGCATTTTGTGTCATGCACCTTTATCGGGTTTCAGAAAAGCAAATTGTCAAAGACATTATGAAACTCATCATAGTGCGTTTTCTGATCAATATCCCACGGGATCAGATGCAAGGATACATAAAATCAAAGAGTTAAAATCACAACTCCAACATCAACAGAAGTCTTTTTCATTTAATGTTAATAGTTCTGTTAACAAACTTTCAACCGAAGTGTCTGTATCTGTGTCTCATAAACTTGTTCAGCATGGGATGCCATTTACAAGTGGAGAAATTGTGAAGGAGTGCATAGTTTCCGCAGTGACAACTCTCGCTGAAAGTATACCTGAGAAATACAGAAGTGTTTTGATTAATGCGGCAAAAAATGTGCCACTTAGTAATGACACTGTTGCCAGGCGCGTTGACCTCATCGCGGCTCAAATTAAACAAAAAGCACTCCAGAAACTTTCTGAATGTAGTTATTTTTCTCTTGCTATTGACGAATCAACAGACATTGCTTCTGTAGCACAATTGGCGTGCTTTGTACGTTGTATAGATAATGTGGGAATTGTAGAAGATTTCTTTTTAACAATTTTACCACTCCCGGGTACAACTACGGGGCAAGACATTTACAACGCTGTCGCGAATTTCCTGAAACCTAATGGCATTGACTTATCAAAGCTCGTGTGTGTGGTTACTGATGGCGCACCTTCCATGGTAGGTAAAAATAAAGGATTTATCGCTCTTCTGAAAAATGATGAACATTTTCCTCCCTTTGTTCACTATCATTGTTTAATTCACGTTGAAAACTCAGCCAATCATCTTATATCTGTTCCTGAAATTTCAGAACAGTTAAAACTGATAGTTAATTTTGATCAACTTTTTGGTTTCTAAACCCCTGAATAAACGCTTACTAAAAGTCTTCTTGCATGATTTATCAGCGCCACATTCAGAACTAATCCTACATGTGGATGTTCGTTGGCTAAATCACGGGGAAGCAATTACAAGGGTCTGGAAAGTTTTCGAAGAAATCAAAGCATTTATTTCTGCCAACGATTATGTCACTAAGTTTGCAGAAATATTCTGGGATGATTTCAAGATCAATCTTGCTTTCATGGTAGACCTATTTCAATATCTCACCGAGCTGAACAAACGTCTTCAGGGTCAGAAAAACACAATTTGTGAACTGAAAGAAATTATATTTCCCTTTCGATCAAAGTTACAAAGATTCCTCGGGACGGCAAGTAAAAATGACTTGGTTCATTTTCCTGAACTGGCGCATACACTCTCGAGTCTTGGTCGTCCCCACTCGGAGTTTCCTAAAATTGTCGTTCTGGCAATTCAAGATCTGTTGAAAGAGTTTGCTACACGTTTTCATGTACTCGAAGAAAGTGAGCCGTTGTTTAATATGGTGCTCAATCCATTTCAATTCAATGTGGACTCTCTCAGAAAAATTCAGAGTATTCAACAGCACGATCTTGCTCGCGCGGAACTTGAATTATTAGAGCTCCAGTCCTCTCAAGCCTTAAAATATCTTTTCGAAAAGGAAAGGATAACAGATTCCTGGGGTGCAAATGGTACAATGAAATTTCCGACATTGCGAAATGCTTCTCTCCAATGCTTGGCGATGTTTGGGACAACCTACCTGTGTGAAAAATGTTTTTCATTAATGAAATACATCAAGAACAAAGCACGATCAAGATTAAATGACTCACATTTGGAGGACTGTTTACGTGTGGTTGCAAGCGACTTCTCCTTAGATATTAGTGAAATTCTGAGTAACATTCAGGCCCAAGGATCTCATTAGCCTGGTGAGTGTATTTATTATTATTATTATTAAATTTTCATGGTGCTCTCCCACTTGCCCCGGATTATGAAAGGTGCTCTCAATCACAAAAAGGTTGAGAATCCCTGGTCTAGACCAATACGCCAAAAAACCGTTAAGTTAGATAAAGAAGAAAACAGTAGTTTTATAATTGAACCAAGTTAAAATGATAATTTCATCAAATCAAACAACTTGTTTTCTCAAATTATCAATTTTGGGAGGGGAGCATATGTAACATCACAAAATGTTCCATAATAATAATGAACACCAGAAGGGTGAATAATACTAAAAGAACTATAAATGAGTAACCAGGAAGAATGTAACAGTAAAAATAATTAACCAATAAAGAATGAAAGGAGAGAAGGTATTCAAGTAAACAGTGGTAAATCCACTACCTGTACTAAATGACACTACAACATAAATAAAGAGAATGACAAAGACGAAATGACAAGACAAGTTTCCCACATAAACTGTTAAGTGAACTAATTAGAATTAATATTAGGCATTACCTGTATTAACTTTCCGTCCCGTGACTTAACTGTTTTAATTTCTAAAACGACGTGTTACGAGGATAAATCCTCATCTTCAGGTTTTTAATATTACAAAAACATCAAATTCACCCGAACGGGGTCGTCAATTACTTAAAACACATAAAAACACCACACATAACTTCACATTGATACAGTCTCGGCACAGTCCGATCGCATCGTCTCGTTGCCAACGATTAACTGTTGTACTTTATCCTGTATGACCGTTATCATTGCCCATGGACACATCTATATCGATGGCTGTGTTGTACAGTAGATTAGATTGAAACGAAACTTTATCATTAAGTAGTTGGGCCGCTTGTAACTTAGAACCCTTGTATATCTCATATTCCTTCACAGCGTTCATGTGTGCACCTTGTTTGCAATTATGAAGCAGTTTAAAGTTTGTGCGGAAGTCTGAGTACTTGTGATTATACAGCATTAAATGTTGAGCGTAACTAGATCTTGTTTTTGAGATATCACTTTTGGGTAAGTTCCTTAAAACGTTCGGCTGATTGTCTGCCCATTTGTCCTATATAAAATTTGTCGCAGTCATCGCATTCAAGCTTGTATACTCCAGTTTTCTCTTCATCCGGGATGTGAGTTCTTTGTCCCAAACGTTTTTTTATGTTATTTGTGGTTTTGAAAGCCACTGTTATTTTACGTTTCTTTAATTCATTCTTCTCAATGACTGGTAGTACATTCGTGTTCTCAGTTACTATAAACTTAGTATCTTTTTTAGCTGGGTCGGTTAATCTGCTTTTACTATTGATTTTTACTGCGTGTTTTCTTACCAGCTTGTCCACAATTTCACCGTTATACCCATTAGCGATAGCTATACTTTTGATGATATTAGTCTCTTCTACTCTGTCTTTTTGCTCAAGGGGAATAGCAAGCATTCTATGAACAAACGCGTTGAAGGCTGCCATTTTTTGGGAATATGGATGGTACGATTCAGCATGAATAGTGATATTCATAGTGGTAGGCTTTGTATAAATTTTGAATCTAAATCGGTCATTATATTTGCTAATAGTGAGATCGAGAAAGTTCAGGCAGTTATTTTTCTCCATTTCCAGGGTAAATTGGATTTTCATGTTTATACTGTTCATATATCCTTTCAAATTTTCTATTTGTCTACTCGTTCCATTGAATATCATAAAAGTGTCGTCAACGTAATGTACGTAAAATTTAATTTTATCTCGCTGTTTATTAAAACTAGACATAGACGTTTAAACTAAAATGTTAAAACTAGACGTTTTTAATGTCTAGTTTTAATAAACAGCAAGATAAAATTAAATTTTACATACGCTACGTTGACGACACTTTTATGATATTCAATGGAATGAGTAGACAAATAGAAAATTTGAAAGGATATATGAACAGTATAAACATTGTCACAATAAAACATGAAAATCCAATTTACCCTGGAAATGGAGAACAATAACTGCCTGAACTTTCTCGATCTCACTATTAGCAAATATAATGACTGATTTAGGTTCAAAATTTATACAAAGCCTACCACTACGAATATCACTATTCATGCTGAATCGTACCATCCATATTCCCAAAAAATGGCAGCCTTCAACGCGTTTGTTCATAGAATGCTTGCTATTCCCCTTGAGCAAAAAGACAGAGTAGAAGAGATTAATATCATCAAAAGTATAACTATCGCTAATGGTTATAACGGTGAAATCGTGGACAAGCTAGTAAGAAAACACTCAGTAAAAATCAATAGTAAAAGCAGATTAACCGACCCAGCTAAAAAAGATACTAAGTTTATAGTAACTGAGTACATGAATGTACTACCAGTCATTGTAAAGAATGAATTAAAGAAACGTAAAATAACAGTGGCTTTCAAAACCACAAATAACATAAAAAAACGTTTGGGACAAAGAACTCACATCCCGGATGAAGAGAAAGCTGGAGTATACAAGCTTGAATGCGATGACTGCGACAAATTTTATATAGGACAAATGGGCAGACAATCAGCCAAACGTTTTAAGGAACACCTACCCAAAAGTG
Source organism: Magicicada septendecula (assembly GCA_034769895.1). NCBI lineage: Eukaryota > Metazoa > Arthropoda > Insecta > Hemiptera > Cicadidae > Magicicada > Magicicada septendecula. Next base: position 199,786,612 of record CM068371.1, on the reverse strand, counting down.
ATATCTCAAAAACAAGATCTAGTTATGCTCAACATTTAATGCTGTATAATCATAAGTACTCTGACTTCCGCACAAACTTTAAACTGCTTCATAATTGCAAAAAAGGTGCATACATGAACGCTGTGGATGAATATGAGATATACAAGGCTTCTATGTTACAAGCGGCCCAACTACTTAATGATAAAGTTTCGTTTCGATCTAATCTACTGTACAACACAGCCATCGATATAGATGTGTCCATGGGCAATGATAACGGTCATACAGGATAAAGTACAACAGTTAATCGTTGGCAACGAGACGATGCGCATCGGACTGTGCCGAGACTGTATCAATGTGAAGTTATGTGTGGTGTTTTTATGTGTTTTAAGTAATTGACGACCCCGTTCGCGTGAATTTGATGTTTTTGTAATATTAAAAACCTGAAGATGAGGATTTATCCTCGAAACGCGTTGTTTTAGAAATTAAAACAGTTAAGTCACGGGACGGAAAGTTAATACAAGTAATGCCTAATATTAATTCTAATTAGTTAATAAACGTGACTTGGAGACAAATAAAACAAAATGAATCTGTTAAGTGAGCTCAATAAAAACCTTTGATAAATAAAATCAAATAGAATAAGTAAAATAACAAATGACTTGAATATTATTGTACCATATATTATAAATAAAAACAGCACATTAGCTGATCCAAGTCAAAGCAATGATTTAAAAGAGACAAATATATAGAGAACCGTGCTAGGAAAATCACAAACTGTAAAAGATAATGTGAAAGCCAAATATGTATTATCATGAATTAAGAATAACTATAAATGTAAACACTGAATGTGTTTAGGTAACATCATAAGTATGTAAAATGTGTACAGAAATGTAATAATAGTCAGGGAACAAAACATTGTAAAATAATGATAACAAACCCTGAATGACCAATTTAAGTCATGGAAATAAGAATCAGATAGAAACCGTACCAAGCATAATGAAGAAAAATCATGACAATGATAAAAAGAATGTAAAGCACCACCACATGTGTGCTGTTATAAGAATAAGAGGTAAGAAGGACATGTTAAAGTAAAAATATTAAAATATGGAAGTTTATGTTAGAAAATCAACAAATGTAAATAGATAATTAATATTGTTCAGCTGAATGCAGCATTTATATATAATAAGGTACTCTTTTTAATCAATTAATCATGTTCAAATTAGAAATTAAGAATAATTAAACAAATATTAGGGAAAGTTATTAGTCGGATTTGCAACATTTAGCAAACGACGAATGTAAACAATGCATTAGTAAGTTTAAAATAAAGAAATGTTAATGAAAACTATGACTAAACTGGCCTCAAGCCATGTCAAAATGAAGATAAATAAATAAGCTTTACAATGATAGTAATAGAACCCGAATTGGAATTGTAATAACTGAGATATAAACGTTAGCATCATAAATTTGCTGAATCTCGAATAAATACAAAGAAATAATAACAAAAACGAAAGTGACGCTCAGAATACAAATATGTAATGCCTATAAATAGAATTACGTCCTCATGACATAATTTCAGACCAATCACGGACGACTTTAGAAGCATGCCGACAGCGCCAAGCGGGATTCTAAAAAATGTATATAAACGATTGCAATTGTAAACAGAAAGGCATTTCGTCTAATTTCACTCCACTAACAACAACAAATCCAGGCCAACTTATCATCCAAAATTTAATAATCAACGAAAAGGAAGAAGTATAATTCAATCAGTGCATCGACAATAATAGTGAAACTTTTACAACAAGTGCGTGTAAAAGAACGAGGTTAAGTATCATACATAACCAATGCAGTAGCCTATCAAGAAGAAAATAAAATCGTTCATGTGCGAAATTAAGTGAAGTGTAACCACGATCATTGACTCAGATCGTTAGAAGTGTTAATAATTAATCATTGCGATTAATCACCAGGGAGTACGGTGCAAATACTTACATTGTTTACATTTTAGCTATTAACAGTATAGTATAATACACATGTGTACTGACGCAAGAAACAATAATACAATAAGTAATCAACACTGTTTTAAAGTTATGTAGAGGAATTAACATATTCCGACGTTAGATTTCATGTGTTAACGTTCTTATAACTAACCTAAACTGGTTCAGAATAATCGAACTTTTCGTTTACTAGTTTTCAATAACTAAAGGTGTCTAACCTAACAATATAATATATCATAAGAGCATCGTAAAGTAAGGCTGTGGTGTTCTATTCTGTAAATTAAAAAAAGTCACCCTTGAGATAGATAATAATTATAAATAATCTATCAATTAAAACTAGAGTATTCATTGCAGACGGAGCTAGATAAGAGTAAAAAACCGGATGATCTGTAATCCGTTTGTTATTATAAACCGAATGTATTTCACTGACTTTATTCTAGAACGAGCAATAACATAACTGAATTGTAAAGTAACAACAATTATTTCAACAAATAATTAATCAGTATTACTAATTAATGAGTTGGATTTTTATAGTAAACAAACAAACAGAAAATTAATGCGTGATCTTGATTTAACTATTTAATCAATTATTGATTTATAAAATATCAGAATTAATTAGTAAATTATTCAGAAGAATTCTTTTTATGGGACATTTCTCTCGAAAGCCCATATGGCGCCCAAGTAAAATTTAAAAGTGCTCACAAAAAACTTTCACAGCCTTAATATACTGTTTGATCAAAAGCTTGACAGTTTATTAACCATCTGTGACCAACTGAACTTCCAGTACAACATCACAGGTACGTGAAGGTTTAATTTATATGAAATAACTTTGTCTAGACTATATACTGACACACACAGAGGACACGATTCAACAGGAGAGTGAACTAACATCAAGAGATCTACGCAACTGTATACATTCAACAACGGATCTACAACCAAATAATTACTCAAATATAAATAAACAAAAACATCATAATCGAATTAAACAATTAAACAAATAAATAAAAAATAGTTGAAGAATATATTAATGAATGCGAGTGTTAAAATCAACAACCAGTAAAAGTTATAAAACAATAGTAAGAGAGGAAGAGGTGAAGATTAACTATTATAGAAGTGGCGACAGCAACGTGTGGCCTTTTAAAATAAAAGATATGTAAAGATTGAAACAGTAGTAACTCAGGTAAGAATAAACTACAACATACAGCGACGACGAGGTGATTATTATAATATGTATTTAATTAAAAATGAAGTGTGTAGATGTAAGACAAGATTATTATTCGATGATGGTGGTTAAACAATTATTATGTATGAACATTTATGTGAGTAGGGGGTTTTGAAATGGACTGTATTATGAAATGATTTGTGGTAAACAATAACGAATAATAATGTAGATTGTATATACTTTTGTGTTGATGTTAAATGTAATGATGTAGCAAGGTGAAGTATACTCAACTTTGTGAATTTTGTTATAGTAATTAAAATGTGTTTGATGAAATAGTTGAATTAATTTGAAAGGAGCTAATAAATGAAATGTATAGAAAATGAAATGTTAGTAATAAATTCTAAAATTTTGGAGAATTTCATGGTATCAGAAATGATGAATAAAATTGACGGTTGATTATTAAAAGATTCAATAGAAAGTTCAAGTTGTAATGTTTATAATTTTATATGCAAACTTAAAGGTGAATTGTTTATGGTTAGTGGTCAATTTGAGTGTTTATTATGTTGTATTTAAGGGAGTAATATGGGGGGATATTAAATAATGATGGAGAAGGGGTTACTAAATTGTTAGTAATGAGTTATTGAATATTAAAATGAGTTATGTCAATGATGTAGAAGGTGTAGTTGATTTTATTGTTAAGTAAATAATTTGTTCCGATGTAGTAGATTTAAATATGTTTTATTGTATATAAGAATTTTAATAACGAATGTAATTATTGTGAATTATATAATGGAAGGTATTTGTAATGGGAAATGTTTATTTAAATTCTGATTGGAATCAGGGAAATATTTTGAATTTTGGGATAAGAGTTAATGAGAGGAGTGTAACAGAATGTTGGTATGGAATTTTAAAATGTATCATGTTAGGTTAAGTATTCATCCATGTATATGTTAGAAGTTAAGAAAAAACCAGTGCTTCTTAACGCAAACCAGCACAGCTAAGGGGGGCCAGATCAGTTAGAGATATGGTATTTTACAAGACCCCTATTTGATATTTTGATTTAATGTTTGAGTGTCTGGTGATGTTGTGGCGGTGGTCCTGTGCTGGCCGGTGCGTCAGAGCAGGGGCGTCAAGTGCCTGTCTGGCCTTGCAGTGTTGTGATCTCGAGAGGGAAGTCCAGTAACGTCATTCAGGTGCGGTCACAGTCACTGGACCAGGGGGTAAGTTAACCACGATTTTTAATAAAACATAAAGGGGGTTGTGGCGACATATCCAGGCTGATCCCTTGAGAACTTACCGATTTCTAACAAAATAATATTTAATAAACTTACACATCTTATAAATCCCTTACCTGCATCGGGTCCCAGAGTCTTCACGTGAACTCGTTACCTATAAGTGATTTAGGGTTTTATATTATTGAGAAATTCAACTCGCATTTTTACTGTTATATAACTCAACTTTTATTGACATTCTTGTTATTATTCTCTCTTTTAAATAAAATAAAATTTATTTAATTTCTCTTTCATATTTTCTTCAGAATTTAACTCGAAAAACACATTTTTTACCCTGAGTGTACAAAAACCCCCTTTAGTAAAGACAAACAAAATAAAATTGAATTCCTTATAATTAACACAACTAACTACTTAAATTAAACAAAGGCAACCCAGTTTTTTGTACACACACACTTTCATTCATTTTTTACCCCATTTAATTAAAGCGCTTTTTTAATTTAAATTTTCATAATTGGTTTATTTAGTATACTGTTACGTCTTTAGCGGCGTCCCTGCAGACCACGTGTGGCACTCCACATTTTTTGGTCATTAGTTGTCCGAATTGAGTTCTCACTGTTTAATTTCGATACCACTGAATTTAGTTGATGTTACACTGTTTTAGATCGCTTTAATTTATAGTTTACATTATATTTTGATACCTTTGATAAATTTTTGGCTCGCGAGCCTTTTACGTTTAACCGGCCGGTTTGACTAATTGACGCTGAGTAAATTTTTTCAAGATGGCCAAAACGTTCTCCTGCCCATCCACTTGCTTGTGATAGGCTCAGCGGGAGTCACGTGACATCTCATTAGCGACCACTAATTATTGGAAACTCGCTCTGGCTGACTAGCAAACCTCATACGTGACAATTCATCTGTTCGGGCAGGCAAACCCGCACTCTTTCACATTCCACAGCATCAGGAATTGTAGCATGAACCCTATCTGACCGAACAAACGTGCAACTGGGTGTTCTGTAAGTGAATGCCGATTGTTAAAAACTGAGGCCCTGTGTGGGTAACTCCCTTTCTTAGCATTTACAATTTAATAAAATCAATCCCACAATTCTGTCCCGTTACAATACCCCCCCAATGAGAGGTTTTCTGCCGAAACAGAAAAACTCCCATTGCTAAACCCTAAGAGGACCAGCGAGGATATGGTGCCAACAACCCCCCTTAATTCCTTAATAAATCATGGGTAAACTACCCCCCTAGTTCAGCAACTATGGCTGCACCTGAATGACTCTACTGGACTTCTCGGTTCGAGATCCCAACACCGTAAAATCAGACAGGCACTCACCACAGTATCGCCTAACCTTGTAACATTCAGATAAAAATTCAATAACTGGCCTTATACCAAACCAAATCCTCAACTGATATATCTCCCCTTATAAATACTGGATTGCCTTTAGCAAAGTACTGGGTGCGTACACATGTTCATTGCTATCTTAAACACAAAATCTCTAAATATTCATCATAAATTTCAAGTTCACATAAATATTTCATATTTACCTTTTAAATAAAATTCATTCCCATTTCTCAACTTTTAATTGTTTGTTTGACATTATCATTTCAAATCAAAAATAATTATTTAAATTTCATTCAAGTAGTGAAATAACTCTAAGTTCATTACCAAAGATTCACCTTTAAGTTAATTTACATCATCTCTTTTAATTAGTCATTTTAATCACAATTTTCAAAATTCAAAATCTTTAAATGAATTTAATTTTCCTTAAAGTCCTCATAATTATATACTGACAATTATTGTAAACTAAACAACTTATCTCTATCACCAACTCCATTACCACTATATTTGGTTACAAAATATATCATATAAACACTATTAATCATCTGATACATCATCAACATACACAATCTTTACCTTATATAGTGAACATGAAAATAAAATACCATCTTTACTTCAAAAAGAAAAAAAAAAACAATTTTTTTTCCAGAAATATATATTCTGACAATTAATCAAAAGAAACGAAAATTAATTAATTAAATTAATTAACAAAAGAACCTATGACTTGATTTTTATGAAACTTACTATACATTTAACACCAGTCATCAGCTGATGTCTCACTATCAGGTGAATGACCTTACTTTAGGCACACTAAATACAAATAACACAAATACACAACATTATTCAATTTAACTCATAACATGTCCTTGGTGATTATACAATTATTACAACATAGAGTCTAGTACATAAAATCATTTGTTCTCATAAGTGAGTGTTCATCACTAATCATTGAATCATAAAACTCATAGTAAAAATTACCGAACAGGAACTGGGTCATCAATCACAAACTCTCTAGTTAGAGTAAGTAAATTTGATTGTCCCGCTGTTACGGTCATTACTCCTCACTGATTTCTCAGCTACCTCACCTACTTCATCATTTTATTAATTCCCCCCTTTTTCCCAGTTACAATTAGGTAAACCACCTGCTGGTCGGTCTAGGTATTTACCTTGTGCACAGATGCGTTATCTGTGCCCCTGGCTTGTAACTGCCAGCTCCTTTTCCACACAATTACCTTTCATATCGTGCCTCTGTTTTCTCTTCTCTCCTTTTGTTAATAACCTCTCGTTAGGTAACCTCAACTTTACGTCTTGATTGATTGTATTCACTTCTGGTGGATAGCCGAACAGCTGCTCTAAAATCCTGGGTGGACGTGTTCCTCTTACCAACTCGTAAGTGTGAATCCTGTCGACTCGTGCATTACACAGTTCAGCCAGTTCTCAATTTTTTGAATGTATAAGGGCCACTCGCTATGCTTGGCGTGACAGTAAGCTCGAAAAATCCTGCCTATTTCTCGCATGACCCTCTCCGCGTGGTTGGACTGTGGATGATATACTGCAGTGTGTTTTTGGATGATGCTTTCCCATCCGAGTGTCTGACACCATTTTCCACTGATGAACTCTGGTCCGTGGCCTGATAGTATTACTTTTGGTTTTCCATGTTGACCATGTAGTCGCGTGTGATTTTCTCGCTCAGCACCTTACCTGTAGCTCTCTTCACGCTATATAAGCGGACATATTTTGAAAAAGTATCAAGCACAACGAATATATACATAACACCGCCTCTACCCTTCAGCAATGGGCCATACAAATCTACTGCCACCAAGTCAAATGGTTTCTCAACTTTAAATAGTTCAATTCCCCTTCTACCCTATAATTTACCACTTTAGATTTCTGGCATAGCTCACAACTTCTAAGTATTTTTCGCACCCGTCTCCATATTTCTAAATATACAAGATTCTCTCAATACACTCACACACTTCTTTGCCCCAAAATGTCCATACCTATAGTGACAGTCCCACACTATTTTTTCTATCAATCCCTCTGGTATGACTAACCTCCAATCCCTTTCTCTACCCTCTACCCTTTTAAATAAACTCCCATTAAATACTTGGAAATATTGCCTATACTCAAACTCATCTAACTCCGACTCTACGCTAGTTATGATTTTGTTTAATTTGCTATCTGCTCTCTGCATTAGGTTTGTCTTTTAACTCCTCCCCAAAAAGTCTATCTTCCCTGGACAATCTGTAAATCTCTATTTCCTTAATATCTCTACCTGTTCTATTTCTATCTGTGTCTCCCATGATAGTGGGTCTGGCACCCGGTTCTCTACCCCCTTAATATATTCCCAAGAGAAATTATACTCTTGGAGAGCTAGCACCCACCTGGTTATCCGGCTGTGTGTGAGCTTACAGGTGTTCAAAAACGACAGAGCTTTGTGGGCCGTCCTTATAATGGTGTTACTCCCCAGCAGATAGGTCCTGAATTTCTTAACGGCAAACACGATGCTGAGAAGCTCCTTCTCAGTAGTGGTGTAGTTTCTCTCAGCCACTAGCAGTGTCCGACTGGCGAAGGTGATGGTATGGTGTTCTTTAGTGTCATCCTCCTGGTATAGTTCGGCTCCTAAGGCTATATTGCTAGCGTCCGTCTGTAAATAAAGTTGTTATTGAAATTTGGGTGGTTCATCAAAATCATGTTGGCGAACTTACTCTTAATTTCACAGAAAGCCTCCCTTTCATTTTCCCCCCATCTCCATTGTTTATTTTTCTGCAACACCGCACTGTCTTGCTGTAGTCTGGGCGTAGTTTTGCTGGAACTTTCTGTAAAAGTTACATAAACCAAGAAAACATTTTAGCTGCTTTATGTTTTTTGGCTCCGGAAATGTCATGATGGATTCCACTTTGTCTGCATTAGCCCGGATTCCTGTGGGTGTTATGATGAATCCTAAAAAATGTATTTCCTTCTGTAAAAACTTAGATTTCTCCCAGTTGACAGTCAACCCCCCTTTGTGCAATTTGTCTAACACATATTCTAAATGCTCCATGTGTTCTGAGAACGTGCGTGAGGCTATCACTATGTCATCCACATAGATTGTCAAAAAATCTAAATTTTGTGGCTGTAGGATTTCATCTAGACATTTTATAAAACTGGCCACACTGGTATTCAGCCTGAAAGATAACCGTTTAAGTTGGTAATTTTTTCCATTGAAAAGGAATGCCGTATATTTCCTACTTTCACATGCTAACGGGACTTGCCAATACCCCATGGTTAAATCTAACGAGGTCATATATTTAACTCTGCTAAATTTTTGAAATATCTCATCTATTGCTTCGGGTGATTCTCGATCCGGAATAATTATTTGATTGATCCTGTCTAAACATAGCCTGACTCGACCATCTTTTTTGATAACTACCACTAACGGGTTTGAATACGGTGATACTGATCGCTCGATTATGTCCCCCTCTAACATTTTATCTAATTCAACCTGAACCGCTTTTCTCTTCGAATATGGCACTGGATAACTTCTTTGTACATAGGGTGCGTATTCCCTCACCTTTAATTCACATTCATAATTTCTTGCCCTCCCGGGTATATCGGCAATCACTCCTCTAAAACACTCTACTACCCGGCACAACGCTTCACATTGAGAACTCCCTACTACGCCACCCTCATTACAAAATTTCACAGCTCTATCCTCCCAAATTCGTTCTTCACTTATGTCACTCTCTACCTCTCTCTCTCTACATACACACATATTAACTTCCGTTTCTAGTTTATTAACCCGATTTAGTATCACCTTAACTCCCGAAATTCTCACTGTGTCTGTTACCCGCTCAAAACTAATCTGAACTGGTTCGACTTCATTATTCAGTACTAACAACCGCTTCTGAAAATCAATTACCGCTTTATGCTTTATCAAAAAATCATTCCCCAGAATAACCTCCAGATTTAACCCTCCTACTACCGTACTAAACATGTATTATCGTATTCTACCCCTTTAATTTCCATATTATAATGTACTTGTTTAGTTACACGTTTACTTCTGACCCCTGTAATACCTACAATAGTCACCCCCGCAACTGGCAAAGATAGGATATTTTTGTTTGTTTCTTGCAATTCCTCTAGTATGTGTTCGGAAATAACAGAAACGTCAATACCTGTATCTACTAAGGTTTTTATTTCCTTACCTTCAATTTTGATTATTACTTCTGTTAATCCAGTAACATCTTTTTGCTCCGACATCGTCTTCCGCCATTAACTCCTACGACAAGTCCGTTATGATGATATTATTCTGATATCATTCATCGCCTTGGACCCCACAGTCCTCCGTCGACAATGGCTGGGCCCGGTTCCCCATTGTCTCTTCTAGTTTCCCATAGAGGTACCCGCCACAGCTTGGGCCTATCCACCCCCGCTCCGGTTGACATTCTCATTTCCTCTCGGCGCTCCTCCTTGGCCATCTCCTCTTCATTGATATGTGTGGTTGTTATGCTCGGGTGGTGTTCCATGTCGCGGACCCGGTCTCTCTCTCCTACATCTAAAACAGAAACTCTGTGTGGCATAATTCTCGCTTGAACACCCCGTACACCTCCACATGTTGCCTCGATTATTTGGTTCTCGTCTGGGGTATGCCTGTACATGTTGTGGCCCTTTCTGCTGTGTGTGGTTCCCTTCATGGTTTGTACTCTGTTGGTTATGACGTCGGCTCATTTCTCGGTCTCATATGCTCTGAAACACATCTAAAATACTTTCTAACTCGCTAATAGTCGCTACCTCCCGCGTCATCAATGTTATCTTGGCAAGTGCTTACTTATATGCCTCACGAAGGACCTGAATGGCAATGGCGGTTCTAGGTATTTCGCCTCACTAAATATTTTCATTACATACCCCGTTATGTTATTATTGGTCCCCCAAAATTCCCAGTTCCCATAATTCTGCTACACAACACTTCTTGGTCTTCTTCAGACCAATATTTATCTCTGAATGCGGCCTCGAAACTTTCGAAACTCCCCCACTCTGTCTTGTGTACCTCGGCCCATATTTCCGAACTACCCTTGAAACATTTTAAAATCTTTAACAGCTGTACTTCCCAACTACTGGTATTAAATTTGTTAAACTCCATCACTCTATTTAGGAATTGCATTGGGTGTACTCTCCTATTATCACAACTAAAAGGTTCTAATTCGACTTCACTGCTTACGTTGAGAGTCATAATTACTCATTCGGTAACAGTATTTACTTGTTGACTGATGACCATACTCAATTTGTTTTTTACATTCATAATATTCTTTTCAACGTTCATAAATTTATTGTAATTGGCCTTTTCAAAGTCACTTATTGTATTTTGTATGGTTTGAAATTCGCTCTTACAACTATTTTCTATCTCACTAATTTTATGGTCATTGCTTTCAATTTTATTCATAGCATAACTAATTTTACATTCAGTATTAGCATTGCATTCATTCATCTGTTTCTCGGCATTTGTGTTTATTACACTACATTGTTCTGTGATTTGCTTTTCTACTTTATTGGTCATCTCATTTTTTATATCAGAAATATGGCACTCTAATTGCTCATTCATAGACTCTGTCAATTGTTCTTTGACATTTTCACAATGTTCATCAATACGTTTACATAATACATTACTCAGATAATCAAACTTTACATTTATACTACTCTCAAACTTCGCATTCTGTTCTTTAATTTCTTTAAAATTAGCATCATTTTTAACATTCTGTTGTTCACATTTTATTTTCTGTTCGTTAATGTCATTACTTAATTTATCAAATTTGGTATCATTAACATCGAAACGACTATTTATTCTATCGAAATCACTCTTTATTTCTTTATTGTTCTCTTTCAATTCACTAACATCACTGCTTAATTTAACAAATTTATTATTTAGACTGCACAGCGTGCTACACAAATATTTTATCATATTATTTTCAGGTTGATTACTTTCCTTATTTGCTTCGTCATAAAACCTCTCATTGAGGGGGTATTGTAACAGTACAGTTAGGCCCATACCGGGGTAACTTGGGGAGAAATAATAATTGTGAATTTTATTTGAAATAATAACGACGTATGCAGTGTGAACGAGTTAGTGCCAAGGTCAGTGAAGCAGATATTGCGGACGCAAGCAAAGCAGTTATTTTTAGCTGTATGACATTTGAACTTTGTAAACGGAGATCAAAACATATGACGTCAGTGCCGAACCTTCGAATACATCACTTGGAATGTAAGGCGTGGACGCAGCATTGACAGTGTTCTGCGCTGAGAGCAAAGCCAGTCGGCAGTTAACATTGAACAACGACGGACGTGGGCCGTTAGCTCGCCCGCCGGCTGAGTACAGTTTTCGTCTCGCCCGCACATCAAAAAATGTGAATTTTATATTTAAACTCTGAAACCAGTATTTTGAATAACGAGGTAAATGCAGTGACAAATTTAAGGTGGAGTGACAGTTTTAACTAGCAAATGAAAAGTGAAAACGAGGAGATCGCAATGTAGTGCGCGTGCACGAGGAGACCTCTTACATCCAAGGATTACATAAGGGAAGTAAATTACACAAAATCATAAATAAATCAATCAAAACCATGCAAATTTAAGCAATAAATATAAAATGAGCTGAAAGGGGAATCTAAATTATGTACTGGGTGAGAATGTGTGAGCGTATGTGCGAGTGGAAATTACGTAATTAATGGCACTGGTTAGCGTTAAGAGAATTTAGTATAATGTTTTCAAAGTCTGTTTTTCTTGTGTTTTAATGAATTTCACTTTTGTAACTTCATAAAGAAGGGTAAATTTTAAATAAAAATGTACCAAGTTAACGTTCACAGAGTAGATGTGTAGAAGAGGGAGAGAAAATATTGTTTGTAATAATGCAAAATGAGTCAATTTGATGGGTTCAGTTGACTATGCAGAATCTAAAATAATGTGTTCAATAAAACCAAGTTCATTTAATAATAAGTAGAGTTGAAGCATTTATTTGAGTAAACCATTTCTGTTCTCCAAAACACGCTCAAAGAACTCTGGACCTGGTAAGTAACCTCAACAAAGATGGCGGCCAACAGAGTCGAAAACAAAAATTTGTAAACAAAGTGCAAAAATAAAATAGAGTTTGCAATTGAAATAAAATTGTAACAATTCACAGACACTAGGAGATCCTGGGTACCAAGTCTAATACGTTTGCCAGTGTACTAATGGTTTAGATTACATTGGGCATGTAACCAGCCACAGAAATACAGTAATGCTTACCATACATTACATCCCTTTCACAATGAATTTATTTGATTTTATGTTTTTGGAATCCTTTTACACAAATCATAAAATTTTATAATTATTTGGCAAGCAATATTAAAATTAATGATTTCTCCAGATTTCTGAAAAAGTTCGGTACCGGTATCATTAGAGTTCAAAAATTTTTTAAATCTAAAATAGTTCTAAAATGATTTTTCATGAAACTTTACAAATTTGAATCCCCTATATTTCTTGTTCATTTTTCTATCGAGTTGAGGTTTATTTCATATTTACAGTTGTTTTATTAAATAGCGAGGTGTTGTTTTTCAGTTTACCATGACAGTCAGTCCAAAACAAAAAATAACTGTATTTTAGTTTTGAGTTATTACTCATAATATTGTAAACAAGGAGGCCTAACACTATAAAATCATACTTCCTTTGTTGATTGCCGTGCTATGTAGACATAATATGGAATTTTTTGTAGTTCTGTTTTTTATCTATTTCCTTTTTTTTATTATAAGGTTAATGTGAGTAATCAGCAACATATAATTAATCACATCCTGTTTCTGACTTAATGGAGAACAGCTATACAAATTCAAAAATACTAAATACATTTTTGAAGGTAGTATTATAGGTAAGTGTGTGATTGGCATTTAAAAACCAACTGAACACTTGTTATGATGATGATTCTGAGCTTCCATCAATGATCCCAGCACCAGAAAATACAGATAATATTCCTGAAAGACTGAACAGAAGTATTCAAAACATTGTGGCCACAGCAACAGAGAAGTCTGCTCCATGTGCCAGCCTGACAGAAACAGGAGTAATTGCAGCGAGCCTGTTAGAAGCCGGGAGGCATCTGATAGGTCCACAGCAAACACAAGCCCGGGAAACAGGAGTGATCACAGCAACCCTGTCAGAAGCTGAGACCCCTCTGATAGGCCTGCAGCAACCACCAGCCTGAGAGGATAAAAGTTGTGCAGCAATGCTGCAAAATGCATTCTGTCAAGAAGGAAGCAGCAGCAAAGGAGAGAAGAGATACTCATGAATTGAGACAGCAGAGGGCTCTACATACTGTTGCCAAGTGAAGAGAACTGCAGCATAAAACCAACAATGAGGGCAGCTGCCAAATGACACACCATGACCTGAGGGAAACAGCGCAGCTGCGACTAGTGTCTTTGCCCAATAGCCCTTTTCAGGACCTAAAATGCAATGTGATATATGGTTCTAACATGAGAAGGTTTCTAACAGAATTTTTCCCAAGACTTCAGAGTGATAACCATATCCACTCTTCTTTCCAATATGTCTTTAGGGCCACAGTGTTATGAAACAAACAAATTATAATTAAATAAATGAAATAAAAACTGCCAGAACCTTACCTGCGAACTTTTCCCGCCGACTTACCTTGCCATAAAACACCAACAGAAGTTCAGGGTCGCCACGATGTTTTAGGTTATACATCGAAACCTTTACACTCTTCCTTAAGTAAAACGGGATAATTTTGCAATCTGACTTCCCCCCAATTCAGAAGATTCCCAGAAACGTTAGACGAATTTTTCAGCACAGAACACTAGGAAATGGTAACGACAAAATAACTACGCTAACACATGGTTATATGCTGTTAAACAAATCGTATTTATTAAATCCAATATTTATTTTAATATTCCTTTAAAATTTACTTCTTATTTCGTATTCTCAAACTACTGTGATTTATCTGAATTATTTTTTTTTTCTTCCAAAATTATAAAAATCTGTTGGTTACTGTTACATGGCCAACATTCTAGTAATAAATGTAAGTAAAACCTTAACCTAAATAACTAACTAAATTATGAAAAGCAACCCAGCACTTGCTCAAACACAGATTCACATACAGTACATCCCCATAATTTATATTTAGAAATCTCTTCACTTTTTTTTATACATGTTAGTGGGTTTGCGCGTATACTGCAGTATTAATTTATTAATAAAGTTTTTTAATTGTACTCATCCTGTTCGTTGTTACGCCAACACTGTTTTACGCTTGAATGTCCGAAAGATAACTTGAACTGTTTGTAATTTAGTAATTATGTTCCTGACGTTGCTGTTGCACTTTTATTAATATGAACTGAATAACTTTACTGTCTTGGCCGATCGGTTCACATTTTCCTGGTGTACGGGTTTTTGCGAACCGCGCTCTAACGCAATGCGCGGTTCTGAGTTTAGACGCCGACTGCAACTGTTTATTGCGCGCACAGCGCGAAAGAATGTATTAGTACATGCCGAAACCATGGGAAACTTGGCCGCCTGTGTGCGCGGCTGGAGGTGCGTACGCGCCCTCATTGATAAAACACTCTCATTGCTAAATCCTAAGAGGATCGGTGAGGATATGGTGCCAACAACCCCCCTTTAATCCTTAACATGTCATGGGTAAACTACCCCCCTAGCTCAGCGACTATGGCTGAACCTGAACGAGATTACTGGACTTCTCTGTTCGAGATCCCAACACCATAAAATCAGACAGGTACTCGCCATAATACCACCTGACCTTTTATCATTCCACCAACAAATCCGAAACTGGCCTTATACCATACCAGATCCTCAACCGATATGTTCCTCTTTACATACATACTGGGTTGCCTTTAGCAAGTACTGGGTGTGTACACATATTCATTACTAAATAAAAATAAAATATTATGTTTGATTATAATATGATTGATTATAATGTTGTATTAATTATGTTACTAAATTACACACTATCTGCACCTTAATTGTTATAATATAAAATTAATATAAAACTCAAATCTGGTTCCAACAGTTAAATAAATTTACGTACCCTATCAAAAATTTAATAGAATGTTACTTTACATTATTTAGTTCAATTAATTTAAACATAACCTTCAAAATCAAAGTCTCTATGCATTTATTTTCTTTACAACTCCTCTTAATTTACCGGTTAACTATCCTGTTACACAAAATAAAATAAACAATTGGTCCCCCTCCACTTATTCAAACACAATTACACATGATTATAAAATACATCAGAATATAAACATCGTCTATCACCTGACACCTTCTCTACATATAGTGAACATAAAAAATTGAAATAGAACTCTTTACTGCAAAGTACAAATTTTTTTTTTTTTCAACAAAATTTTAATTTCCAAAAAGAATTATTTTGTCAATAAAATTTATTATTTAATCATTTCATTGATTAACAAAAAATCTACAAATCAATTATTAGGAACATACTACATATCTCACACCAGTCATCAGCTGATGTCTCATGGTCAGGTGAATGACTGTACCCTAGATACACTTCAAAAATTATACAATGTAAAATACATGACACATGTTCATAATTCTTACACTCTGTCACAGTACAACATCATAAAACATAATAAACAAAATAGAATAAACACCTTCTCTCCTCGAATTAATCTTTTGCAAAATCAGTAAAGTCATTTATAAAATTATTATACAGAGCATAACATATTTAAAGCAATTACTTCTGAACAACTTCTCTGCCTTTAGCATAGGATCTCTTGAGTTAAAATAAAATCATTTAATTAGCTTATTAGCTCATTCAGTTTACGTTAGTTCAAGGTTTCAATTCGTTACTCCCCTGAGTAACCTCCTTACCACACACACTATGGCCCCCCTCTGGACTGTGGTGTCCAGTTGCTTCCACAAGAACGGAAGTTTATTAGGGGTAGACGCTGCCTACCCCATTCTTGCTTCAGCGTTATATAAAAATTCGGCATTACTGATGTCCGAGGACACCAGTAATCCTACTATAATGATTCATACGCCCTTAATACGGCACTATCACCCCCTTCGATGATAGCCGCTGTTCCATAGTTACGTAGATTCTCCTGATTTACCCCCCGGTTAATTTCTAAGTTCACCAATTGTAGCGGGTCAATTTTGGGTCATTTTATTTTTCTTTCAGTAAGGGGCATTTACATTTTTATTTATTTCATTTTTGTGCGGGCTTTTCTAAAAAATTATTGTGCAACGTTATGTCCATTACTACAGAACTCATGGCCAGTAGAACAGTTTGAAACAAAGCAGTAAGACGCAGTTGTTGTCGAGGAATGCGGCAGAGAATTCGCGCCACCCTAAAAATTCGCAGAACTCTGTACATGTGTGTCAACGCTCAAGCGCAACTACACCCGCACGCGCTCAGAAGGACGCTCTTGACTAAAAACTCAAGATGGCCAGAGCGTAAAAATATTCATCGTCTTCTCCAAGATTTTCCGGAAATACTGCTAACGCCCCTCCTACTGTTGGTGATATCAGCAGAGCAGAAGCCCATATCGTACTTTGGTACCCGGAATATAACTTCCATATTCCATATGTAAAATGGTTA
Source organism: Magicicada septendecula (assembly GCA_034769895.1). NCBI lineage: Eukaryota > Metazoa > Arthropoda > Insecta > Hemiptera > Cicadidae > Magicicada > Magicicada septendecula. The sequence continues at coordinate 199,769,325 of CM068371.1, read as the reverse complement.
GCTCACAACAACTGAGGCTTGAGCGACGAAAACATAGTGGCAGTGAACCACTGTTTCCCTCCAGAGAAAGGAAGATGTACCTGTTACGTTCTCGGTGCCAGTCGATCTTAGGTAGAGACGCTAGACAGTCTACAAGAACCCGACTCCAACTACAGACGCTTACCGTTTCGTTTAGGCCCCGGTCGGTGGTGTTATAAAATGTAATTAACCCAGTAAGACCGACCGGGACCCAAGAAGTTAATAACCATATTACTGTGATTGGCGGGCAGTTGGTGTAGTGACATGGAGTGATAAACGAAATACGTAATCTTAAAAGAGGAATCGGACAACAGAAACACGTGTTCGGTCGGCAGTGAACAGTGAATTAAATACTATTACCGGGAATTCAATATGAAACATCAATGGTTAAAGTGTAAAAATGGCATGTGTGTGTGTGTGATGCAGAATGGGCTACCTTAATTATTATAATACTTGATAGGTTAGAGGATATTTTATGTTAGTTAAATCTGAGGGATCAATGTATATTTTAAAACCTATTTTTTCAGTGTCTTTTAACATTCATTAAAATCAGTTGGTTTACCTTGAATATGTGTTAGACTAAGTTATTTCGTCATTACCACTTTCTCATTTCTGTGTTGAAAAAATTCGTCTAACGGATCGGAATCTTTCTGAATTATTAATTGGGTGGGTCAGATTGCTAAATTGTCCGTTTTATTAAGGTAAAGTGTAAAGGTCTCCATATCTGTCCTTCAAAGATATAGGTGGCGACTCTGGGCTTCTGATGAAATTTCTGCAACAGGTAAGCCCTGGTAGTGGTTTTAATTATATTATATGTTTCGGCTTACTTTTTTATTGTTACACAATTTAGAATATTAAGCCAAATCCACGGTCAGGGTTCGGTGAAGCCGTGACCGCCCGAAAATGGGGAAACTACTAAAAAAAAGACATACAATTCGTTTACACTCACACTGCTACTACAATTCACAGAAGGTAAACCATTATATTTTTGGATATATTATCATTTAATTCTCCAAAAACACATTCAAATCTATTATCAACCTTCATGTTACATCACATTTCATTTATTATTACATTTTAACTATGAATTTTCTTTTATTTAACATTTTGGTCATTAATGGGTTTGGGTGATTCTTAGTTATTCATAATAATTCAATTTACAAATGGCATTACAATATAACCTTACCCCCCTTCTTTCTACCAACCACCATTAACAGATTTACATAGGGTGACACCAATCTCTCAAAACATTTACCTCCATTAATTCTCTAACTTCCACTTAAACTATTCTCCAATTATATACCCTCTTTGTACCTAGGATGTGTGTACCTGACCTACCAGCTCATTCCCTTATCGGTTCCTGACCCTTCCAGGTAACCCATAACCGTCTTTAAATCGTTCACCTCCCGCCATAATGCCTGTCGTTGATGACTCCTTACCACACCACCCTCTTTACAAAATTTCCCCACTATCTATTTATTACCCCAAAACACCACTCTCCTTCCTCTACATATAATCACTCTCTCCACTGTGTCCCTACTACTACCCTGTTTCTGTGTTACTTTTACTCCCAAAATTCTTATTCTCTCTAACACCCATTAGAAATTAACCTGACTGATTCAAATGCCTTATTGAAATAATTATTATCACCCAAACATTTTACATTAAGTTAACCATTGAAAATTACATTAGAAAACTCCTAACTACCTCAAATTAGTTTCATCATTTAATTTAAACCTTTAACTCATTTAAAATTTATTATTCAAACATTGAACATTTTACTTTATTTAAATTGCATTATAAACTTCATACTTACATTACATCACTCATGTACTCGAATACAACATGATTATCTACTGTCATAGACACAAAAATATATAAACATTTATCACCACCAAATCATGTACACAACTCCATGTATCTTCTGAAACATAACAATCATATGACTCCACAACTAAACACATTTTACATTTATTCATTTACTATTTATTTTCAAGTTCAAATCTCATAAAAATCATTTAAATTCATTAGCAAAATTCAATTATATAACATTAATTAATTAATTACAGTAGTCTCTCTTTATAACGATTCTCCCTATAACGATAACCCCTCTATAACGATGAAATTAATGAGGGTTGTTTGGTTTGCCATAACATTAATGTTTATATTCTTTCTCTATACTGATATTGCTCACTTTTTATAACGATGGTATTTCAGTCTTTCAAGGTGTTTCTGTTCAAGGTCGTTGCCCACTGTGTATTGTTTCTAAAGCACGCACGCACCCTACCTGAGTAGCAAGGTCGTCGCCCGGCGTGTTTTGTTTCCCGCTTGAGGAATGTCAAGCGCAAAACTCCTCTATTATTGTCCGTGCGTCTTTTGTTTACTTTCACACTGATGTGTTGACAGCTGTTGACCGCTACTGTACAGTCTCAGTTGTTTCTCGGTGCGTGAACGGTCAACATGTTTTCTAAAAAGTGTGAAGTGCTCACCGTGGAAGAAAAGTTATCGTTGATTCGGGCAATAGAGAAAGGCGAGAAACAAACGGATGTTGTTTGGTGAACGGGCCTCTCCCAGTCAACTGTGGCTACCATCTGGAAGGATAGGAAGAAGTGGCTGGATGCGGAAATGGAGGGAGGCAGCAGGAAGAAGTTGCGGAAACCTCATCATGAAGATTTGGATCGGGCCATGCTGCAGTGGTTTCAACAGCAGCGTATTAACCATATCCCACTCTCTGGGCCTCTAGTCAAAACAAAAGCAGAATTTTTTGCATCGGAGCTTGGCATTGCTGACTTTAAAGCATCTGAGGGTTGGCTGAACTAGTGGATGCTGCGTCACAACATCAACTACAGGCAGATCAGCGGAGAGGCCTGTGATGTTAACAGAAACATCACAGACGGCTGGCTGGAGAAAGTGTGGCCTGAGCTGAAGACACGATATTCAGCGGAAGACATCTTTAATGCTGACAAAACTGGATTGTTTTACAAGATGACGCCAAACAGAACATTGAAATTTAAATCAGAAAAGTGTATTGGTGGAAAGTTAGCGAAAGAACGAATTACGGTTTTGGTGGCAGCTAACATGACAGGCTCAGTGAAGAGGAAATTGCTAGTGATCGGCAAGTCCAAAAATCCTCGTTATTTTAAAAACATCAAACACCTGCCTGTCAATTACAAAGCAAACAAGTGTGCTTGGATGACTTCTCAGCTTTTTGAAGAAGAGATCCGAAAATGGGATGCTGAGCTCAAGGGAAAGAAGATCCTACTTGTAGTCGACAATTGCCCTGCACACCCTGTAATCTCTGATCTTCAAAACATAGAGCTTTGCTTCTTACCTGCCAACACAACAAGTGTCCTTCAACCAGTGGATCAGAGTGTGATCAAAAGTTTGAAAAGTCACTACAGAAGGTGGTTTTTAATGGAACTGGTCGAGTGCAATGGAAACCTTAAAATAAACATTCTCGATGCTATACACATGATCAGCAAATCCTGGGAAGAGGTAACAACCAAAACGGTAAAACACTCCTTCAAACACGCAGGATGGCTGGAAGACGAAGGATCGACTGAAGATGAAGATGACCTGCCTTTAGCTGTTTGGGCCAGACATTTTGAACTGCCTATCACCTATGGACCGGAAGAGCTGCAGGACTTCGATGATGTCGATGACACTGTGGCTACAACAGCAGGAGTTTCAGACGAGAACATTCTAAATGCAGTTCGTGTGGAAGAAGGCGGAGACAGTGACACGGAACTTGAACCAGAGCCGGAACCAGCCCCAACCCCTCAGCAGGCCTTGGAGGCAGCTAAAATCCTGCATAGGTTTTTCATACACCAAGAAGATGACATGACGGCAACAGAAGATGCTGTGCGGCTTCAGGACAAAGTAAGGTCAGTGCTTTGGAAGGGGAAAAGGAAGCAAACTAGGATGACAGACTTCTTCCATTAATGTAAATCTTTCTAAAGAGTAGAAAAATACTGTAATAGGGGAAAAATATTAACTTAATAATAAATATTTGTTGTGTGAATTTATGATACAGTATTACTTTATTTTTAACCTTTTGGGTGCTCTGGACATGTATACACGCAAAAGTTTCATGCCTGTGTGGTGCTCCAGACGTGTTAAACCGCACATCGTTTTTAGATTGGTTAAGCGCTCAGAACGCGTGTATACGCCTATGTCTCTGATTGTCGGAACAAGCAGTGTGCGTACAAGGTCAGTGGTTTATCGTTACTTTCTGTCAGCAGTTAACACAGACTGTCCATTAGGGTGGAACGAAAATGGCCTTTTTTTAATTTTTTTTTTTTTGTTTAGTTTTGTAATAGTGGGGAAAAGTTGCCTTTTAGGTTCAAAAAGAAGAAAAAAAAAATTGGTTGCTATACTACAACATCTTGAGGTGCCGCAAAGAGCTTAAAATTTGTAAGAAAATTAAAAAAATTGAAAAATTATAAAGTTTGATAAATAATTTTTTATGGTTTTCTCGTACATATAATGTTACAAAAGATAGTTGTAAATACATATATAAGCATTAGAATTGGAAAAAATTATTAATTACAAAATATAATAATATTAAAAAAATATTTTTTAATGTCAAAAAGTTTGTATTTTTGCTAATTTTGAAACTTTTGCGAACATTTTGGTTGTTACAAATAGTAGTAAATAAGGTTGAAATAAAAGCTCGTCAAATCAATTATATATTTTTTTTATTAGAGCACACGTAAAAAAATATCATAATACACTTTTAAAGACATTGAAAGTTCATTTTTTATGATTTAAAAAAACCCTTAATAATTACAAATGTTACAGCTGCAAAATGTTTGTTTCTACTTCATTGACACATTAAACTGTTTTTTTGTATCAAATTTTGGCATGTTCTCACGTGAGTCAATTTTTGCTCTTATATATCCTTCTCTTGCGATTGAACCACAGACATTTTGAGCCGATTTGGTCACCAGTTTCACAGCTCTTTCCACTGCTTGCGTGTGACAAGGAAGCCGGGGAAAGTCGATAAGCGGGTCCACTTTACTATTTGGTTGAGCTTCAGATGTCTTCCGTATAAAGTCTTTGAGAGAGTCAATGGAAACATGTTTTACCAAGGGGGGTTCAGTTACGTCATTTTCAGCCCATGAGATCATGTCGATATAATCCTTTGCGTCAAAGTTTATCTTTGGATCTTTAAAGTTCCTGACTCCGCCTCTACTTTCTGTTCTTGCTTTTAAAACACGTCGTAAACCAAGTTCTCTTACATTTTTGCGCTGATCACATAGCATGGACAAAAGGAGATTTTCTGCAGCAGCAAAGTACCCATTTCTTTGAATAACCGGGTCTAGAACGTTCTTGAAATCATCAGAGAGATAGCGTGAATATGAGATAAGCTTAAACAGATGTTTGGAACCATAAGTACATGAAGGTTTTAACTTAATGTTAAACCACACAGGTGCATACACTTTCACAATGTACTCAGCCAGAGTCTTAAGGTTTTCAGTTGGATTTTCAGTTGCCACATACAATCTAAGTATACGGTTTGCTAATGTAAGCCACCTGGAGTGAGCAAGTTTTCCAGGGTTTCTTAAAGATAAATCTAGTGAGCAATTTCCACTTGATACAGCGATACACATATCCAATAAATACTTCTGATCTGTACTTAAATCATTTATGTTCTCCAAAAGAGGAAGGTTATTTTCAATTGGCAAGAAAGTAACCACAGGAAGATTAGCACAGTTTTCCAGCTGCTGACCTATTTCGCCTTTAAACTCATTGGGTCCCTTCGTTTTACCATCTAAATGACAAAAAAGATGTCGCAAAGGTAGCTCATTTCCATGGAACAAACAAACTAACCATTGTAAAGGTCTTCCTATTTCATTTTCCATCAAAGAAATCACACCATTATTATGTCCAGTGTTTACAACGGTTCCATCACACCCAATAGCAGTAAAGTTCAAAAGTTGTTCGTTGTGTTCTCTATCTTCAAGAAACTCCTGTATACTGTCTGCTATGCCTTTCCAGTGCCAGATTTAGGTGTTACGTGGCCTAAAAACTTCGAGTTTGGTTCCTCTATTAGTGAAACGTGCTCTTCTGAAATAACTTTTTTGTACAACTTAATTCCTTTCTTTTCTTGAAGAATTGTTTTGTCTCTTCTTCCATCAAAAAACAATGCAATAGTTAAACTGTTTTTATCTTTCTATTCATATTAAAACGCCTATTTGAAACTTTTATTGCATAATCGAGACACATAAAATTCTTTGAAAGTGTGTTTAAAAGTTACAAAAAGTGTGTTTATAAAACTTTACCGCTCTTGCGGCACCTCAAGACATAATCCAAAAAGTTAAAAAAAATTGTGTCTTTTTTTATATAAAAACTGCTTTTTTGACAGTATTTGAAATTAAAAAAAAAGTTTGACAACTTCTTAAAAAAACTTAAAAATGTAGCGAAAATTGCAATTTTATGAAAATTTATCGTCCTTGCGGCACCTCAAGACGTGCTCCAATATTTTTCATATCTTTTTTTTATCTTATTTACACCAAAAGGCAACTTTTCCGCGCTATTACAAATTAAAAATCCAAACTTGATTTTTTCGTTCCACCCTACTGTCCATTCAGGGTATCTACTGTTTTGTAAACAGTGCGATAATTGAAAGTTGCGATGTGCTCGAGGCTTTGTAATCATTGTGTTGGGATAAAGAATACATAGAAAAGTTGTTGCGGCCATTTCAAATACTTCTGAGTGAATTCTGTGAACGGCTGAATGCTCCGCACGTGTATACATGCCAATGCTGAAAGTATAGCGCACGGGCAGTGCGTTATCGCTCACGCGTATGGCGCAGCGAAAAGAAATTTGAACCTATTTCTTCAAATTTTGGTTCCTCTCTATATAACGATCTCTCTTTATAACGATGAAAATGCCCAGTTATAGAGAGAGAGGACTGTAAATTCTAATTCTTTAATTCAATCAATTATTTAAAACACAAGTTATTTTAATTACCTTCTTCCACAACAATTACAATTGTTTTGTTACAAACTCTCATTATTTATTTACTCTGATAAAATATTATTATTATTAAAATACACACATTGTTTACATAAAATACCTTTTACAATACAAACACAAGTAATTTCACTATAAATTTATTTACAATTTCTTGTCATTAATTTTCTGTTTACCACACCTCATTTCATAAGTTAGCAAGGTCATAACCATAAACTAAAATATTTAAAATGTCCATTCACTGATTTTTTATTTAACCCCCATCATCATATATTAACCTGATGTTTTTGTTTATAACACAACTCATTCTTATCGACATACATTACATTATAATTATTATTGTAATGACCACTTTCGTTTATTATATTAACATAGTAATTAACAACATATTTGTCTCCCATTAATTCATAAAACCGATCGACGTTGGTAATTTTAGTTCTGTCTCCATCAGTATTTTTGGTTAACATAAGGTAATTTCTGTTATCATATTCTTCTACTATATCCATAACCATACAAGGTAAGTGTTTATCATCTACAGCGGTTTCATCAAAATCATCCATCTTTATTTCACAAGGTAAGTATTTTATATCGCCTATTTCCTTCAATTCTAACCTCTCTTTCAACTCTTGATAACTCCTGCTTAACGTAAATAACTCTATTTCCTCATCTACACACAACTCTCTCTCTAAATATCTCTCACCATACTGCCATATCACTTTGTCTCTCTCACTCCATGCAGAGGGTACTGCTATATTAAAACACCTCTTAGTTCCTCCAGGAACAACACAAAACTTCAAAGGACAATTATTGGTAGAACACTTATCTACCCAATACATTCGTGAAGACCTTTCTTCACCCCCCACAACACCACGGGAAAATTTTACCCTCTGCAACCCTTCTACCGGTAACTTCTCTTTCCACTCTTTCTCTTAATTCATCAACACTAATTACTACCCCATCAATCACTTATAATAAATTTACTCTCTCATCATCATCGCTATTATCCATCGTATCACCTTTAAATACCCCGTTTTCAACCATCTTATCACTATTGCTTATTAATTCCTCTTTATAACTATCACTTACCTTGTTAATTATCTCCCCATTATTATTAACAACATTATTACCACTTACCTGTTTTAATTCGACTTCTGTATTCTCTTTTAATTTACGTCTATCTCCTTCCCACGTCTCGTTTTGTTTTTTCATATCATTGATCATTTGTTCTTGCGAATTTAGTATCTCCTTGCACATCATAATCATCATCTTCATCATATGCGTCCTATCAGATTCATTCAAATCATCGTTACTTACCTTATTGTCTGCCACCTGATTGACTTTATTCTTGTTAAATTGATCTGTCTCTCTACCGTTTTCTACTCCCATTACACTATCATCCTTATCATTAGGCCTATTCACTATCTTATTTTCTACCACTATCACTTCAACTATTTTACCTTTATTATTTGTCATCTCACTACCAATAATAATATCATCACTATGCTTTTTAATTTCGGCGAATATTACCTCTTCTTGTTCTTCCATCCATGTCAAATTATCATCCAAATTACCCCACACCTCGTCTGTCATTTCATCCACAATCCCTCTGAATTCACCTTCCCATTCATCCCACGCGAAATCTATATCGTTTACTTGTGTCATGTTAAACAAAATTTATTTATATTTTAACCAACAATTATTTATATGACACCCTTAAAAATTACCACCCTCCTACTACATCATAATTACAGTCCTTATCAACATATAAACGTAACCATAATAAGCACATGCGTTACACTACCCAAACATAACCTAGTCTACTCAACGTAATTATATACGATAATTCTTCACACATACGCCGTTACCCAAATCCTATTTTCTGTGCTTAAAATAGGTCTACCTCGTATAAAGTTATACTCGGATCCTGGCAGCGAGTCGGCAATTGTTATGAAACAAACAAATTATAAATAAATTAAAGAAATAAAAACTGCCAGAACCTTACCTGCGAACTTTTCTCGCCGACTTACCTTGCTACAAAACACCAACAAACGTTCAGGGTCGCCACGATGTTTTAGGTTATACATCGAAACCTTTACACTCTTCCTTAATTAAAACGGGATAATTTTGCAATCTGACTTCCCCCCAATTCAGAAGATTCCCGGAAACGTTAGACGAATTTTTCAGCACAGAACACTAGGAAATAGTAATGACGAAATAACTACGCTATGGTTATATGCTGTTAAACAAATCCTATTTATTAAATCCAATATTTATTTTAATATTCCTTTAAAATTTACTTATTTTTTCGTATTCTCAAACTACTACGATTTATCTGAATTATTTTTTTTTTCTTCCAAAATTATAAAAATCTTTCAGTTACTGTTACATCGCCAACATTCGAGTAATAAATGTAAGTAAAACCTTAACCTAAATAACTAACTAAATTATGAAAAGCAACCCAGCATCTTGCTCAAACACACATTCACATACATCCCCATAATTTATATTTAGAAATCTCTTCATTTTTTTTATCCAAAAAAAAATCCACTATTTTTTAGTGGGTTTGCGCGTATACTGCATTATTAATTTATTAATAATGTTTTTAAATTGTACTCATCCTGTTCGTTGTTACGCCAACACTGTTTTACGCTTGAATGTCCGAAAGAGAACTTGAACTGTTTGTAATTTAGTAATTATGTTCCTGACGTTGCTGTTGCACTTTTATTAATATGAACTGAACAACTTTACTGTCTTCGCCGGTCGGTTCACATTTTCCTGGTGTACGGTTTTTTGCGAACCGCGCTCTAACGCAACTGCGCGGTTCCGAGTTTAGACGCCGACTGCAACTGTTTTTTGCGTGCACAGCGCGAAAGAATGTATTAGTACGTGCCAAAACCATGGGAAACTTGGCCGCCTGTGTGCGCGGCTGGAGGTGCGTACGCGCCCTCGTTGATAAAACACATTCCTTAGCCACACCGCAACTGTTTGACTATACAGTCCACTCACCGTAATTGCTTATTCACAATTCCCAATGCGTACGTTCTGACGGTTACTGACCAGTACCAAGACTGGTTTAACATGATTAAAATTGGTTTCACCCCTTTTGTCCCGTTACAACAGTGTTTAATCATTTTGTTCAATGGTACTCGACTTTCTGTCACTAAAAATTATAAAGTTCTATCAGTTAAACATTATAAAGTTCTATCAGTTTTTGTTTTGTCTTTTTCTTAGATTCATTTGGCCAAAATTTACTCTAGCAAATTTGGTCTAGATTGTCTTCATTTCTGTTGGATATGCCTATTGGTAGGATAAGTTAATTTTAACAAATCTTTTGTTTAACATTTCAAACAAGAAATAAACATTTTTAATAATTAAAAATTGAAAAATGGAAATAAGAACAATAATTTGATAGCCAAGTTATGTTCAGCACATTATTGAAATAAAAGATGAACACGAACACATTTAGTTATATTATTGAAATAATGTGAAGTTATCTTGTAAAAATTAAAACATGTCACTGTTTGAATGTTTGCTCAAACAACAGAACCATGTTTGGCAAACTTAATCAACCAAGAGATTGAAAGCATTTATTCAGTAATCAGAACAAAAACTAATGCATTCTGTCACTGAACTGTTAGCTGCCGTGTTGTGCTGAACAAGACCTTTCAACGTTACCACCATTATCAAGTCACTGTAAGGCTCAGTGGTATTGAAAGGTCACGTTCAGCACATATAGCAGCGAGCAGATCAGCAACAAAGTATGACAAAGATGGGAGTGATAATGGCTCCTAGCAAGAAAATCCCAAGTGAAAAATAATAAATGTCAAAGCAATTTTTTAGTTTAAGCTACAGTTCTGTAGACTGTACTAATGCATGTGCATTTTTGTTTTAGTCAGAACTACGTAGCGGCAATGGTGGTGATGTAATGGAATGTCTGATTGAACATAAAAACGAGCCTGATGTGCGGTCAGATTATAAATGCAGAGCAACAATTGAACACCAACAAATAATTTCCCTGAAAGATTACCATTTCACAGTGAAATTTAAAGAAGCATGTCGTATTCATGTCGCAAGGTTTTGTCCATCTGCTCACACAAAAGCTGAGGTTGTAGAGTGTCTCAGTACAATAATTAGAAATGACACATTACGTGAAGCCAGACATTCTATACCTAAGGACTGTCGTCAACAGTTAAAGGCACAGTTATTGCAACAAAGAGAGAATATAGATCTCGATCCCAATCTTAAAAAAGCATGTACAGATGATATAAACAAATTCTGCAGCAAAGTGCAACATGGGAATGCTCAGGTGTGTAGTTTAGTTTAGTTTAAAAATTTGGTGTTTTTACTTTTATTGTGAGGTCACACTCAGCATACACACAAATAATTTATGCATCATTCCAAAGAATTTTAATTTTCTGTAGATAAAGTAAGAATGATATGTAAGTGATAGACAGTCAAGGGATTTGGTTTGCATAGTATTGTGAAAAATTAGAAGCAGTTTCCTGTTCTGAAGTATAACATAAGAAACATTAATTCAATCAACCAGTCAACTTCAAATGGCAGTTGAATATAACAGGTTTTATTTTATCTATGTCACATACTACTAATTTTAGTAGCATTTAAGAAAGACAAAGTTATACTACTTATTAATAATGTTTATATTTCTGCTTACAACTTTACTTTGAACGTTTAACAAATTTAAATGTGACATGATAGTAATGTGATGTTTTCTGTTTGTATTATCGTCATTGTCACCACATTTGCTGCTGCTGTAGCAGTGAGTTTGGACAACAGCAGTCAAGTTAAGTTGCAATTTATGAGCGTATAGAATCAAGTATTGTTGGCATTGTTCATTATATTATCCATCGTATATAAAACAAATGCATATGGGACATGGGTTCTCACGCATTCTTATAGATAGCATAAAAATTGTCTTCATTCTTGTGAAATGTCAACCACAACTGAACCCATATTACAGTGTACTTTACAGTTATATTTGGAAGCATCTGATGTAAGAAGTTTTGTACTATTTTTACACAAAATTCTACTAAGAGCATCTTAAATTATTATAGATCTAGATGCTGCTTATAGACACAGTTATAAAATCTGAAGCGTTAAATGTTAGATAGCCTACATTTGAATAGAAACTACAGACCATATTATTTAATCTAGATTTGTAGTATTATTTATTACTCTACCACATTTTTAATTTATAACGAAATTCATAGCTTACCTTGCATGGCCAGGAGTTCGTCACACGAACCTGTGAATGCTAAGCGTGACTTAGGGTCATATCATTAAAGTACTCAACTCTCATTTGCATTGTTAATTTAACTCATTTTTATTTAACATTTCTTCATATACTTCTTAATTTTACTTACTTTTCATTTCTTTTTTAAAACTATTACTGATCTTTTATAATTTCTTTTCGCAAATTCAAAAGAAAGAAAAACAACATGGTGACTTACTTAGGTTAATAACTATCTAAATACTTTTAATTATAAAGCAACCCAGCTTGCTCACGCACTCATTCATTCATGCTTTTACCCCATTAATTTAAAACAAGAGATCTCTATTTTGAAATTTGGATAATAGATTTGATGTAATACAATTACGTTCGGAAGCGTAGTCACTGCTGACCACGTGCTGCGTCTTGCATTTTCCCCACACGATGTCCAAAAAAGGTTATTGTTTTAATTTTGACAAAGGTTCACTTGATTTCACTCGGTTCACTGTTGTAAAAGTTCCATGTAGTACTGTTTTCCGGTTTCTAAGTTCACATTTTACAATAAAAAGATTTTCTTTCGGCGCACGAGACTAATAGACAGCCGGCAACCGCCATGGCGGTAAGACGAACTGACGCTAACCACGGCGTCACTCACGGCCACTTCCGCTCCATGTTCACCAGCTTGTGCTGTGATTCGTCAATACACTCGCGTGACATGGTCATTAGTTAAAACTTCAGTTTCCTTTTTGGAAGCGAGTCTGGCGAATATATAATAGTCCAGAGGCTCGCTAAAAAATTCATGCTTTTTACCAATGGAGGCGCAATCATCCACGCACAGGTTCGCATTCCAACGCCTCAGGAAACAGAGCTTATTGCAGGGCGCTGACAAAATGTGCGTCTTGGTGCCCCGACAAAGAATGCTTATTGTTTTAAACTGAGGCCCTGTGTAGGTAACTATACTGCGTCTCACTTACAATTGGAATAATGAAAAAAAACCCTCAAATCTGTCCCGTTACAATACCCCCCCCCAATGAGAGGTTTTCTGCCGAAACAGAAAAACTCTCATTGCTAACCCTAAGAGGATCGGTGAGGATATGGCGCCAACAACCCCCTTTAATTCTTAACACATCATGGGTAAACTACCCCCTTAATTAGGCGACTATGGCTGCACCTGAACGAGTGGACTTCTCTGTTCGAGATCCCAACACCATAAAATCGGACAGGTACTCACCATAATACCACCTAACCTTGTAACATTCTGAATAAAATTCCAAAACTGGCCTTATACCATTACCAGATCCTCAACCGATATGTCTCCCCTTACATACATACTGGGTTGCTTTTAGCAAATACTGGGTGCGTACACATACTCATTATTAAATACAATAAAACATTATTACGTTAATTATAATATGTTTGCTTATAATGTTGTATTAATTATGATTAATTATGTTACTACATTACACACTATCTGCACCTTAATTGTTATAATATAAAATTAATATAAAATTCAAATTTGATTCCAATAGTTACATAAATTTACGTACCCTATCAAAATTTACTTGGATGTTACTTTACATTATTCGGTTCCATTAATTTAAACATAATTTTCAAAACTCAAAGTCTTTATGCATTTATTTTCTTTACAACTCCTCTTAATTTACCGGTTAACTATCCTGTTACACAAAATAAAATAAACAATTGGTCCGTATTCCCTTATTCAAACACAATTACACATGATGATAAAATACATAAAAATATAAACATCATCTATCACCTGACACCTTACCTACATATGGTGAAAATTAAAATTTAAAATAGATTCCTTTATTGCAACAAACCATTTTTTTTTCCAACAAAAATTTAATTTCCAAAAAGAATTATTTTGTCAATAAAATTTATTATTCACTCATTTCATTATTTTAATTAAAAAAATCGACAAATCAATTATAAGGCACTTACTACATATCTAACACCAGTCATCAGCTGATGTCTTACTAACAGGTGAATGACCTTACTATAGGCACACTACATACAAATAATACAATGGAAAATACATAACACCTGTTTATAATCCCTACCCTCCAACATAATAACACAATAAAACATAAACATTCACAAATAATACAAAACTTATTTCATTACAAAAAACCTCTCCTCTGCATCTGAATAAAATTTATAAAATTTTGGGTTTAGTTTCAAATTCTATTAACTCTTTATGTAGTTACTTTTTTATTACATTTTGTAATGACCCTCTTTCCTCTAATCTCTTCAAGAGTGTAAAAGTGTCAGAGTGTAATTGATGTATTGTGTCTTACCAATCTGTCGTCGCTCGGTAACGTAACTTACGCTGATTGAGTCCGTTGCGAACGTACGAATAACCAGGTATCGAAGTCCTTACCTGAGGTTCACTAGGGGTGTATAAATCCCGGGTGGCACCAAATTGTTTATTTTAAACAATTAAAAAATTTAGTTTTATCGGCGAGTCAGCTCAGGCGGTGGGGAGAATTCAAACTTGTTCCCGCCACTTATCGATTTTTACAATCAAGCCAGCAGTTTGCTGTGTTTACTGCTTGAGCGCTTGCCGTCAATTCATAGCTGTTCGCTACAATGTACAACATTTATAATACACTTTCCTAATGAAAATAAAACACATTGGTTACACACAGTATTGGTTTATTAGTTAATGGTTATTACTTATTCAGTGACACAGGTTATATTTGGTTTTTTATATTATTTTGCACCGGCAATTAATCTAAGAAAATTTCCCTGGGTTTTGACGAATCGATTCTGAACGTAACAGATACACCATAATGGCGTCTGTCGGAGTAGTATACAAAATATTTTCGTTCGATCGTCTGGATTCTTGAGATTACGATAAAAGGATTAGATGCAATTACAATAATAAAAATACACAACCTTACATTATTTCTACTTAAATAATATAACGTGTAGCTATAATTTTTTTTTTGAGTGTAGTAAAAGTGTTTCAAAAGTTCGTAAACTAACAGCAGGTTAATTTTATAAGTTGACAAATTTTCAGTGTCTTAGTTTTTTATTTAATCTTTGAAAGAGAATAAATTCAGTGTAGTGATAGTTCATAGTACAGTGAGAAATATTTAAAGTGCGTTTTTTCGGAAATTTGGGTAATTTAAATGATACTTAACACCTTAGTAGACTGGGTGTATGCAGTTGGTCTGGTAAAAAGGACTTGAGCTACAATCGTATTCAAATTTCAATTGTTTGGGCTTCTGGCATCTTTTTCAATTTAATCGGAGCAATTTATTCATTTCTTTTTTGATTTAAATGGTCTTCGACATCAGTTAAATGTTTTCAGTCGTCGTCTGCTTCCTTCTCGTTCATTTGTGGTAATTTGGTTTACTTTTATAACATTTTAAATTAAATATTTGGTTGTTCAAAATTTGGCTTCTTTTCTCCGAGAGCTTCGCTTTACGAGTAACGATATTCAATGGTAATTCCGTCCCTAACGGCAGTTGCCATGGTTACTAATTAAATCTGATTGGTTAATCTGGCTATAAATCCATTGTTATCAAAATTTGAATTCTTTTCAAAATCCTTGTATATCTTCTGATTGCTTTCATTCCGTTATCTTCCTTCCTAAGTATTAATTATTATCACTGTTATTTGCATTTTCTTCCAAAGATTATTTTGGTATCCCACAAGATTGGGTTATTTCATGTTTTATAATTTTACAATTATTTTAATATTTCCTAATTACATTTCTCTTTTAATTTAAATCCTTATTCTAATATTTTGCTTTTAAAAAGATTTACAATTTATCCTTGGTTGATTATTCGCCTTGGATTTGTTAATTACTTTGTTATTTTCATACAATTGGTATTTGTTGGTGTTTGACAGTTAGGCATTTCCAAAGCATAAGTAGCCATTACTGATTTTTACTTATTTCATATACATTACATCTCATTTTAGCCTAATGCTTTATTTAGTTCTTATAACTGGTTTTGTTACCTATTGATGTGTTTTGGTTCTGTTTTTGTGTTATTTGTATGTTACTACTATTTTATACATCATGTATTGCTAATTATTTACTAACTGGTTTTCTCGTTTTCTAAATCATATATTGCTTTACTTTCTTACTTATTTCTCCGCCAATGTCAACAATATGGCTATTATTTACTATTTTTTATCACATAAAATACAACATTTAGATCTATGGTTGGTATAATTACCCCAGCCATATCCTATTCATAAATTTGCTTAAACAATTATTTAACAATTAGTAGGTAATATTGTGTACAGTTCATTACATTTTATTTTATTTTTTGGGTGATAAACAACCTCACCTCTTTTGAACTTACTTCAATAATTATCCCTTATAACATGGGTGTTTATTGATTGTTTTAAACTTCTTATTTTATACATAATTTTTACCTTCACTCCATGGTAACACTATCTGTTTACTCTTTCATGGGATTCTCACTTTTAAATACTATTATATACTTTTAAACTTTACAATAAGATTCTTTTCTAATTAGTACAGTTAACATCACTCTTCAGTGTTCATTACTTCTTAATTAATTGTTTATTTAAATACTATTCTTAACAACTTTCTTAAATATTAATATTGTTCACTGTTAAACCTTTAGTGTTTGTTATTTTTACTAAGTGTTTATCTTAGCTTTCACTATTTTTCCTATTGCTATCATTGACAATATTTTTATTTACTCATCACCTTCACTTTTAAATTATCTTGCGTTTATTATAATTTATTTAGTGTTTTTTCTCTATCATTTTACTTTAGGGTTTTTTCACTTTCACTGTGGGCACTTCTTAAACTTTTTATTTAAGTGTTTATTAGTGGGTAATCCCTATCATTACTTTTCTTTGTCACTTAGTTATTTTCAGTTTATTTCTCCCTATCTCAATATCTCTCTCTTTCTTTACACATATTATTTATACTTACTAAGTTCATGTCTTTCTCTATTTCTTACTTTCATATACTACTAATTCTTGGGTTGGTGTATTTTTATTTATCGGGTTTTATTAATTATTAATTACATTTCTCACTTATTCAATACTAATATTTATCTTTTATATTGGTTCTTTACCGGTTTCGTTTCCTTTATGATATTTGATTGTATCATTTCTCCCTTCTCTATTCTCTACTACTTGTCTGTGTTTTATCACCTTGTTTCATTTTATTTCCTTTATAGTTGGTTTGTTCCATTTTTATTTTCATTTTCCTTCTCCTTCACTTCTCATCTTGTTTCCTTTTATTTTGGTTCTTATCTGGCCAATCTCTGGGGTTGGGTCAAAGTCGTTTGTCTGTCAGTCTAGTCTGTGAGTTTCTTTAATAATCACTTTTAGTTTATAATTCTTCCTCCTTCTTTCTTAATTACATTTTATCTCCTTATTCTCTTCATTATTTATTTATCAGAATATATTACTTTTTAGCATTTCTTACATACTTATAGTTATCAAATATGATCTGAATTTGGCGATGTTATATAATGCCCTTCCACCAAAATTGATCATTTTGTAAAACGTGATTCTAAGTTTGATGAAATTATCAATTGTATTGTATCATTTTCTTCTTAAATTCTCCGGCTTCTTGTTCAGTTTTATGTTTTATTCTGTATCTTCTACTTCCTTTCTTCTGAGTCTTTTCTTCATTATTTTCTCTTATTACGATCTGGCTTATTGATTTTTTATTATAAATTATTCCCTATAAATCTTATTTTCCCTAACTATCCCTACTGTGTAGCTGAAATCGATTCGGATGGGCTCTATTGGCTTACCTAACTCCGTCGTTGAAAACTACTCTTTTTCTGAGGTCACGGGAACATCATCCCTGCTCAGTTAAATGATTGCTGGACTTATCCAATAGTCAATCTTAATTAAATGAATCTTCAATACAGTCATCTTGTGACTAAAAATAATCATAATATTTGTTGGGAATCTTTTACTTTTTTATTTCATTATTGCTCAGTTCGAGTCATATGCATTTTTCATCTTTCTTTATTGCTACCATTTGATAACACTTGAAGCGTTGCTTTTTATTGATACAATTAACATTTTTTATTCATTTTCAATTACTCTTTGTTTCATCTCATTTTATATTATAACTCTTGGAATATTTATTTTATTTATTTCATTTTTGATCATTGGTTTGTTTATTTTACTTCCCATATTTTTCTAAATAGTTGTGGAAGTTGATCATTTTTAATGTTTTTTTTTTCATAATTTTTTACATATCGTAGTAAGTTAGTGTTTCTTACTAGTTAGGAATTTTTTGTAGCTTATTCCTTTATAGTATGTTTTACTTCTTTGCCTCATATGTTGGCTAAAGATTATTGTAAGTTGATCTTACTTTGTAGGAATTTTTTGTAACTTTATTCCTTCATTTTATATTTTGCCTAATATATTATCGAAATATTTGCGTAAGTTGATCTTACTTTGTAGGAATTTTTTGTAACTTTATTCCTTCATTTTATAATTTGTCTACTATATTATCGAAATATTTGCGTAAGTTGATCTTACTTTGTAGGAATTTTTTGTAACTTTATTCCTTCATTTTATAATTTGCCTCATATGTTGGCTAAATCTTTGCGTAAGTTGGCCTTACATAACTTTTTGAATTTTGAAATTCAACTTATGACTTTTTTCTTTATTATCTATTTGCAAACTTATTCGTTTGTTTTGTTATCTCTTTTTTATTTTATTCAAATTACTTCAATTGGTTAATTACCTTTGGTTTTTTCAGTCATGGCTGACTGTCATAATATTTCTTAATTGATGCTTGATTGTATACCCCCTTTATTTTCTTAGTGATGGGGTTAGTGATTTCATAAGTGTTATTGCCCTTGTCTCTTGTGATAGTGTACGGTCCCACGTATAATAATAGTAACTTTTTTGTAATGCCTTCTATTGAACTGGGTAACTCTCTGTTTTTTATTAGCACACTTTCTCCTATCTGGTATTTGATAGTATTTTGGTGGTTCTTAGAATATTTATTCTTTTGTTGCTCTACTTTCTCTGCGATTCTGTTATAAAATTTTCTTTTTTCGAATTGATATTCTGTGTTTGTGGGAAATTGAATCAGATCATTTATCTCTCTAGGTGGTGGCCGCTCGAACATCATTGTGTATGGTGTGGCTTCAATGAAGTTGTAGTAAGCCAGGTTTATAAATTCTTCAGTGGATTTTAGGTAATTGTGCCATTCCTTTTGTTTATCATGGCAGTAGGTCCTTAGGATTCGACCCACTTCTCTAAGTACTCTCTCAGCTGGGTTACTGCTGGGGTGATAAACGGATGTTTTGTAGGTTTTAATACCATGTTCCCAGAGTTTGCTTTTCCATTGAGTTCCTTTAAATTGAGTCCCGTGATCGGTTATGATTCCCATAGGTTTCCCTACTTCTGGTATAAATTTGGTTAATATGATCTCAATAATTTTCTTAGTGGTAGCACGGTTAATGGAGTATAACTTAGTATATTTGGTGAAGTGATCAAACATGTTTACAATGAATCGAAATCTGTCTTCCTCCACTGCGAGGAAACGGACCACAAATATCAAGGAATACCCTTTCTAATTTTTGACTTGATATTATTGGTATCATCATACCCTCTTTTTTCGAATTGTTGCACTGTACCATTTGGCAAATATTACATTTTTGTATCGTTTTGCTCACTTTTCGATAAATGTTCTTTATATAAACTTGTTCCTCTAATGCTTTTATTACTTTCATGGCACCCATATGGCCGTACCGAATGTGGTAGTCCAATATCAGTTGTTCTTCTACAGTAGACAGGATTACTAGTTCCCACTCTCCAAGGTTAGGGTTGTTTTTAATGAATAACAGGTTATTGTGTACTTTATAATACTGTACAATGGGTTCTTCTTCTTTTGATATTCTCTCTCGGATACTCTTTATTTTTGGGTCCACATCTTGATGTCTTCTTATTTCCAGCGTTATTTTTTCCAGATCCGTTCTATCCTTGATAATGTTATACACCTTAACTAACTGTTCTTTCTCTCCCTCAAAAGTTTGTTGCTGGATGTTGATACGGGATAATATGTCAGCAGCTGTGTTTTTCTTCCCTGGTATGTATTCCCAGTTAATATGGTATTCTTATAGTAATAAAATCCATCGGGTTAATCTTTCATGACTGAGCTTACACTGCTTAAGGAATGATATGGATCTATGGTCGCTTCTCACGGTTATTGTATATCCTAGAATATAAGTCCTGAATTTGTTGCAGGCGAACACAACACTAAGTAGCTCTTTCTCCGTGACGTGATAGTTCCTTTCACATCCATTTAAGATCCTACTTGCAAAGCTTATGACCATATGTTGCCCCTTCTCATCTTCCTGATATAATACAGCACCTACACTCACATCGCTTGCATCACAGTTCATGTAGAATGGCTTTTTGAAGTCTGGATGGTGTAAAATAATGGTGTTTAAAAACTTTTCTTTTATTTGTTTAAATATTTCATCTTGTTCGGCCCCCCATGTCCATTTATCTTTAGTTGATAATTTTTTTTTAAATTGTGCTGTTAACTTGGAATAATTGTCCTGGAATTTCCAATAATAATTGCAGATTCCAAGGAAAGACTGTAGCTGTTTTTTGTTTTTAGGTGTGGGGAATCGTTGTATCGCTTCATCTTTTTCTGATAAAGGGGAGATGCCTTCCTCTGTTAGATTAAATCCTAAAAATTGTACCTTGTGGGCTATAAACTTTTACTTATCCAGCTTAAGGGTTATGTGGTTATCTGATAACTTTTTTAATACCGTCTCCACTCTAGCACAGTGTTCTTGCCAATTTGATGATGTTATCAGCAGGTCATCTACGTATATGGTGGTAAAATTCAGCACATCTTGTCCCAATATCTGATCCATACACTTAACAAACACTGCGACCGAATTTATCAGTCCAAATGGCAGTCTTTTAAACTGATAGTTCTTCCCATCGAACAGAAAAGCTAAGTATTTTCTACTGTTCAGATGTAGCTCCACCTGCCAATATCCACATACTGTATCCCATGCGCTAATGTATTTTGTACCGTGGAACTTCTTTAGAATCTCTTCAGTTTCACCTGGGGATGTTCTGTCATTTACGATCATTTTATTGATCTCTCTTACATCGAGGCATATTCTCACTTTCCCGTCCTTTTTCGGTATCGCCACTATTGGACTGGTATATGGTGATTGACTCAATTCTATTATATCGTCTTCCATCATTTGGTTGATCTCTGCCCTCACTGCATTCCTTTGCGAGTATGCGATAGGGTAAGATTTTTTCTTAAAATCAACGGGTTCTTTAAATATGATCTTACATTGGTAGTCTTTTACCTTGCCCGGGGCGTCAGAAAAAATATGTCGATATTTATTGTAAATGTTTATGAGATCCTCTGCCTGGTGTACACTAATCCGTTGCTCTCGTCCTTCTCATTGGAATTGTCTGATCTCCTCCAGCTTGCTCGACCATAGTTATTCATCCTTCCATTCATTTAATATCCTTCTGTGTGATTGTTGGCAATAATCGTTCTGTATCATTGTGCAGCTGGTTGTTATTGAAGGTAAGTTGCTACCGTCCACTATATCGGTTGTCCATATTCCTTGTTCAGTGTTTAGTGATACTTCTCCTTGCCGCAGATCGATTATGGCAGAGTATTGTCTGAGTACATCACACCCAACAAGTATTGAGAATGGCAGGCCGCTGGCAACAAGAAATGACATAGTGAATGTTAAGCCTTTACTGTTAAGTTCCAGGGATACTTGTTTCCTGACTGTTTTGTTTTGTCTGCCTGTAGCACCGATGATAGTCACATTGTTTATTGGTAGAGTTGGTATTGGTATACTATTTTCCTGCTGTAGTCTACTTAACTCCATTTGGTCGATCAAAGATATGTTAGATCCTGTGTCGATCATTAAGGTTGATATGATTCCATTTATTTGGGCACTTATGTACACTATTTCACTGTTTCTGCTAGGCATCGGGTTATTATTTTCTTCAATCAACTCGTCTCTTATATTTTTTAATAGTTCGTATGTATTATAGTGATCTTTTTGTCTGTCGTCTTAAATTCCCCAAGAGATTGGTCCAGTGATGGGCTGTTCACAGTTTTCACCGACCTTATTCGTTTAAATGAGGGCTGGCCTCATTGTTCCCGACTTCATTTGTGTTTATTTGTTGGTTCGTTGCTGGCTCCTGTCGGTTGTTCATGTTATCTCCATCATTCCCGGTATTTTCCTCGAATGTGTGGCTTCTTTTGTTTGGTACCTGGTTATAGTACGCTCGTCGGTAATTTGCCTGGGAATAGTTTCTTCCTGGACTTCGCTGTGTTTGTCCTCTCACGTAATTCACTTGCGGTCGGTATCCTTGGTTGTTGTTATTACCATTTCCAGTGTAATAATAATTGTTAGGACCATTCTGTGTGTAGTTACCCCTGCAATTGTTTCTAAAATTACCATTGTTGTTCCCGTTTCGGTTATAGTTCCTGGGCGCATTATTACCACGTTGATTTCCTTGGTAATTATTAGGGTTGTTCTGTGGTGGCTTGTTATCGCCCTGTTGGTTTGGTGAGGATGGCCCTTCGTTTACCTTACTATTCCTGAAGCTCGAGAATCTATTCTTGCGGTATTGCCATTCGTGTTCATGGCTCTCTAACAGACTAGCCATGTCCTGAATAGTCTTGACCTGACTGAACATCCGGGCTTTCTGTATTGCGTCATCATAATGGTAAGACAATTGTATTACTAGACACTCTTCCGGGATGCGGGGTTCGAAATTTCTGGCCATGCAGATCTTTCCCAGGAAGTAGGATGTGAGGGATTGTCCGTTCTGACTCTCATACCTCCCGTTACTTAAGTTATTGCGGACCATGTTCTGGGTTGATTCAGACCAGTAGTTCACCTTGAATTGGGTTTTGAATTCTTGGATGCTCTAGATGTCTGGTCTTGTGGCGGTCCACCAGTTGTCATACATTTCTTTGAACATCTCGTCCAGCATTCCCCTCACCGTTGTCCATCGGGTCTCGCGATTTTTTACAATCAGCTCTTCCACCCTTTTCAGAAATTCAGTTGGGTTTCTCTTATAGTTGCGGAAGTTGATCGTATCCCGACTGTCAGTGCTAATGATATGGTTAGTGTTATATGGCCGGTCACGCCAGGCGTCCACTTCTTCCTGTAATTTCTCTTCCCGTCTATGCATCTCATCAATTCTTTGGTTATTTTCGTCCACCTTGCTGTCGATTTTATTCAGATTGCTGTATACTCCTTCCATTCTTTCTCCCAGGACTGTTCGTATCTCTGCTATCTCCTTCTGGTTCTCTTTCCGGACTTGATGCATGTCCTGGTTCACCTGTTCCCACTTTTTGGTTGTTTCTTCGTGGCATTCCTCAATCCTCCTTTTGTTTTCTCCTTCGAGGTTATTTATTTTATTGATTACCTCCTCATGGACCTCTGAAACAGTTTCGTTGGTTTTCTCCAGTCTCTCCAACGTCTCCTCTAATTTCTCATTGGTTTCGGTGATCTGTTGTTTGGTTTCTTGCCAGTACTCCATTAATTGATGTTTCATCTGCTGCTTCATTTCTTCTTTATTTTTCTCGTGGTCCTCCTTCAGCTGTTCCCTCAATTCTTCATTCTTTGCTGAATGTCCTCCGTCAATCGCCGTTGTAATGTTTCATTATTTTGGTTAATTGTTTGTCTTAACTCTTCCTTAGTACTTTCATTTGTACTCACTATTTTTTCATTGATTTGTTTCAAACTTTCCTCACTCTTATAAAATTTTTCGTTAATTTGTTTCAGGCTCTCCTCATTCTTGTCGAATTTCTCCTACTGTTTCTTAAAATTTTCATTAATCAATTCCCATAATCGTTGTAAATCCATTCCTCCTCTGGCTTCCTCCCTGTCACCTGCCTGTGGTTCCCTTTCTTTGTCTTTGGTTGGTTCTGTTGCGGTTATTGTTGTCTCTACTTCTTCAATCGATGTTCCTTCCTCTTCTTCCCCTCTATTTTCTTCCATCTCTTTGCCCTTCGCCAATTTTTTTGTCACTCCTCTAGTATGCATCTTGATCTCCTTTCGTAATCGCCGCTAGAATTTCGTATTTCCCTTTCTTCTAGCCTCACCAGTTGGTCGCCAATTTTGTAATGACCCTCTTTCCTCTAATCTCTTCAAGAGTGTAAAAGTGTCAGAGTGTAATTGATGTATTGTCTTACCAATCCGTCGTCGCTCGGTAACGTAACTTACGCTGATTGAGTCCGTTGCGAACGTACGAATAACCAGGTATCGAAGTCCTTACCTGAGGTTCACTAGGGGTGTATAAATCCCGGGTGGCGCCAAATTGTTTATTTTAAACAATTAAAAAAATTTAGTTTTATCGGCGAGTCAGCTCAGGCGGTGGGGAGAATTCAAACTTGTTCCCGCCACTTATCGATTTTTACAATCAAGCCAGCAGTTTGCTGTGTTTACTGCTTGAGCGCTTGCCGTCAATTCATAGCTGTTCGCAACA
The DNA here is from genome assembly GCA_034769895.1 of Magicicada septendecula. Taxonomy (NCBI): domain Eukaryota; kingdom Metazoa; phylum Arthropoda; class Insecta; order Hemiptera; family Cicadidae; genus Magicicada; species Magicicada septendecula. The sequence goes on along the minus strand of CM068371.1, from coordinate 199,744,607 downwards.
ATGTACAACATTTATAATACACTTTCCTAATAAAAATAAAACACATTGGTTACACACAGTATTGGTTTATTAGTTAATGGTTATTACTTATTCAGTGACACAGGTTATATTTGGTTTTTTATATTATTTTGCACCGGCAATTAATCTAAGACAATTTTCTCTGGGTTTTGACGAATCGATTCTGAACGTAACAGATACACCATAATGGCGTCTGTCGGAGTAGTATACAAAATATTTTCGTTCGACCGTCTGGATTCTTGAGATTACGATAAAAGGATTAGATGCAATTACAATGATAAAAATACACAACCTTACATTATTTCTACTTAAATAATATAACGTTGTTAATCAACAAACTTAATCGAAATAAATAAATAAAATAAAATACTGCCAGAACCTACCTGCGATCTTTTTCGCTTACTTACCTTTTTCTTTTAAATTTCAATCAGAAGTCCAGAGTCGCCACGATGTTTTAGGCTATACATCGAAACCTTTACACTCTTCCTTAATAAAACAAAAGGGATAATTTTGCAATCTGACTACCCCCCAATTCAGAAGAAGCCCGGAAACGTTAGACGAATTTTTCAGCACAGAACACTAGGAAGTGGTAATGACGAAATAACTAAACTAACACATGGTTATCTTCTGTTAAAACAAATCTCATTTATTCAAATTGAATTATTTTGTTCTCTCTCTTATTTTATCTCTATTTCATTATTCCACTTTCTCTTTTGAATCAATTACAATCATAACTTCTCCAACATTTGAATAAACTATTCAACCTTGAGGTGAAGCCCCATTTAATCAACAACAAAATTTAACATGTTTTACTATTTATATCTAACTTATATTATCAAATTAATTAATTAACGACAACCCAGCTTTTTTGCTTACACACACACTCATTCCGTTTTTTACCAACCCCTTGATAGAGATCTCTTTTAATTTAAAATAATTTACATGTAGTAAGTTTGCATATAGATACTCTGTTATTGGTTTTCTGCCGAACGCACGTTGCACTTTTTCCTTGTTATTTCGTTGTTGCGTCAAACTACATCCTCACTAAATTTCACTCATTGCTGATCTGTTTGAGTTTACATGCTTACTTTTTCTGCCGGTCGGTTTACATGATTAAATTTTAGTCGACCCATGCACCGACACAATCGCGTGGTTTACACTGTCTTGGTCCTACATTCCCATGTAATTTGTGAGGGCGAGGTGAAAACTGTGGCCAGCCGGCGGACGCACCCACAGCTCGCGTCCGGTGCTTTAAGGTGTTATTGTCCGACTGACTGATGCCACGATGTGCGTCGGTAACCGCCACATCCGCCAGCCCGCGCTTTGATTGGCTGATGCGCTCACGTGTTGTCCATTTCCGTCAATCGACTTTGGTGTCAAGATTACTGCCGCGGCCCACGGGCGCAAACTTACAGCCGCATTCCAATGTTATCGTTTCTGTACTAGCCTCCGCCTAGCACAAAGTGAATGCAGGGGTTACACAACTTAGGTTTTGATGACCACACAGGGTGCCCAAACAGATTGGCCCCAAATATTATTATTAAACGAAATAAAAAATATATCCTTCAAAATTGCCCCGTTACAACGTGTAGCTATAATTTGTTTTTTGGAGTGTAGTAAAAGTGTTTTAAAAGTTCGTAAACTAACAACAGGTTAATTTTATAAGTTGACAAATTTTCAGTGTCTTAGTTTTTTATTTAATCTTTGAAAGAGAATAAATTCAGTTTAGTGATAGTTCATAGTACAGTGAGAAATTTTTAAAGTGCGTTTTTTCGGAAATTTGGGTAATTTAAATGATACTTAACACCTTAGTAGACTGGGTGTATGCAATTGGTCTGGTAAAAAGGACTTGAGCTACAATCGTATTCAAATTTCAATTGTTTGGGCTTCTGGCATCTTTTTCAATTTAATCGGAGCAATTTATTCATTTCTTTTTTGATTTAAATGGTCTTCGACATCAGTTAAATGGTTTCAGTCGTCGAATGCTTCCTTCTTGTTCATTTGTGGTAATTTGGTTTACTTTTATAACATTTTAAATTAAATATTTGGTTGTTCAAAATTTGGCTTCTGTTCTCCGAGAGCTTCGCTTTACGAGTAACGATATTCAACGGTAATTCCGTCCCTAACGGCAGTTGCCATGGTTACTAATTAAATCTGATTGGTTAATCTGGCTATAAATCCATTGTTATCAAAATTTGAATTCTTTTCAAAATCCTTGTATATCTTCTGATTGCTTTCATTCCGTTATCTTCCTTCCTAAGTATTAATTATTATCACTGTTATTTGCATTTTCTTCCAAAGATTATTTTGGTATCCCACAAGATTGGGTTATTTCATGTTTTATAATTTTACAATTATTTTAATATTTCCTAATTACATTTCTCTTTTAATTTAAATCCTTATTCTAATATTTTGCTTTTAAAAAGCAAAATCCTTGCTTTACTTGTTTACAATTTATCCTTGGTTGATTATTCGCATTGGATTTGTTAATTACTTTGTTATTTTCATACAATTGGTATTTGCTGGTGTTTTTTACAGTTAGGCATTTCCTAAGCATAAGTAGCCATTACTGATTTTTACTTATTTCATATACATTACATCTCATTTTAGCCTAATGCTTTATTTAGTTCTTATAACTGGTTTTGTTACCTATTCATGTGTTTTGGTTCTGTTTTTGTGTTTTTGTATGTTACTACTATTTTATACATCGTGTATTGCTAATTATTTACTAACTGGTTTTCTCGTTTTCTAAATCATATATTGCTTTACTTTCTTACTTATTTACTCCGCCAATGTCAACAATATGGCTATTATTTACTATTTTTTATCACATAAAATACAACATTTAGATCTATGGTTGGTATAATTACCCCAGCCATATCCTATTCATAAATTTGCTTAAACAATTAGTTAACAATTAGTAGGTAATATTGGTGTACAATTCATTACATTTTATTTTATTTTTTGGGTGATAAACAACCTCACCTCTTTTGAACTTACTTCAATAATTATCCCTTATAACATGGGTGTTTATTGATTGTTTTAAACTTCTCATTTTAAACATAATTTTTACCTTCACTCCATGGTAACACTATCTGTTTACTCTTTCATGGGATTCTCACTTTTAAATACTATTATATACTTTTAAACTTTACAATAAGATTCTTTTCTAATTAGTACAGTTAACATCACTCTTCAGTGTTCATTACTTCTTAATTAATTGTTTATTTTAAATACTATTCTTAACAACTTTCTTAAATATTAATATTATTCACTATTAAAACTTTAGTGTTTGTTATTTTTACTAAGTGTTTATCTTAGCTTTCACTATTTTTCCTATTGCTATCATTGACAATATTTTTATTTACTCATCACCTTCACTTTTAAATTATCTTGCGTTTATTATAATTTATTTAGTGTTTTTTCTCTATCATTTTACTGTAGGGGTTTTTCACTTTCACTGTGGGCACTTCTTAAACTTTTTATTTAAGTGTTTATTAGTGGGTAATCCCTATCATTACTTTTCTTTGTCACTTAGTTATTTTCAGTTTATTTCTCCCTATCTCAATATCTCTCTCTTTCTTTACACATATTATTTATACTTACTAAGTTCATGTCTTTCTCTATTTCTTACTTTCATATACTACTAATTCTTAGGTTAGTGTATTTTTATTTATCGGGTTTTATTAATTATTAATTACATTTCTCACTTATTCAATACTAATATTTATCTTTTATATTGGTTCTTTACCGGTTTCGTTTCCTTTATGATATTTGATTGTATCATTTCTCCCTTCTCTATTCTCTACTACTTGTCTGTGTTTTATCACCTTGTTTCATTTTATTTCCTTTATAGTTGGTTTGTTCCATTTTTATTTTCATTTTCCTTCTCCTTCACTTCTCATCTTGTTTCCTTTTATTTTGGTTCTTATCTGGCCAATCTCTGGGGTTGGGTCAAAGTCGTTTGTCAGTCTAGTCTGTGAGTTTCTTTAATAATCACTTTTAGTTTATAATTCTTCCTCCTTCTTTCTTAATTACATTTTATCTCCTTATTCTCTTCATTATTTATTTATCAAAATATATTACTTTTTAGCATTTCTTACATACTTATAGTTATCAAATATGATCTGAATTTGGCGATGTTATAATTTCCATTATGAATTTCTACTAATCATTTTCATCATCAATTGTTTTGGGTGATTCTCAATTATCTACAATGATCTAATTTATCGAAAAGGCATTAAAATATAATCTTACCCCCCTTCTGACTCTAACACTCACTAACAGATTTACATAGGATGACACCAATCTCTCAAAACATTTATCTCCACTAACTTACTACTCTAGCTCACCTTGAATCATTCTACCCTTATTAAAACATACCCTCTTTGTACTCAGGATGTGTGTTCCCTCCCTATGCTCATTCCCTTATTAGTTCCTGGTCCCCCCCAGGTAACCCCGCCAACGCACAATCGGTTCACCTCCCGCCACAACGCCTTTCGTTGAGGACTCCTAATCATACCACCCCCTTTACAAAATTCTTCCATAATCTAATTACTCTCCAATTACATCACTCTCATTACTCTACATATATTCACTATCGCTACTGTGTCCTTACTAATACTCAGTTTCTATATTACTTTTATTCCCAGGAATCTAATTCTGTTTAACACCCATTTAAAGTTAACTCTGACTGATTCAAATGCCTTATTTAAATATTTATCACCCAAATTCTAACCTTTATTACCCATTGAAAATTCATAACTACCTCAAATTGATTTCATCACTTAATTTAAAACCTTTTAAACGCATTGAAAATTTATTATTCAAACATTTAATTATATTGCTAAAAAAAATTTTGCAAATCAATTCTAAGGGACATACTACATATATAACACCAGTCATCAGCTGATATCTCATGGTCAGGTGAATGACCTTACCCTAGATACACTTCAGAATTATACAATGTAAAATACATGACACATGTTTATAATACTTACACTCTATCATAGTACAACATCATAAAACATAATAAACAAAATAGAATAAACACCTTCTCTCCTCGAATTAATCTTTTGCAAAATCAGTAAAGTCATTTATAAAATTACTATACAGAGCATAACATATTTAAAGCAATTACTTCTGAACAAATTATCTACTGTAATCATCTCTTGGATCAAAATAAAATCATTTAATTAGCTTATCAGCTCATTTAGTTTACGTCAGTTTAAGGTTTCAATCCGTTACTCCCCTGAGTAACCTCCTTACCACACACACTATGACTCCCCACTGGACTGTGGCGTCCAGTTGCTTCCACAAGAACGGAAGTTTTTTAGGGGTAGACGCTGCCTACCCCATTCTTGCTTCAGCGTTATATAAAAATTCGGCATTACTGATGTCCGGGGACACCAGTAATCCTACTATAATGATTCACACACCCTTACCATGGCACTGTCACCACCTTCGATGATAGCCGCTGTTCCATAGTTATGTAGATTCCCCTGAATTACCCCCCGGTTAATTTCTAAGTTCACCAATTTAGAATATTAAGCCAAATCCACGGTCAGGGTTTGGTGAAGCCGTGACCGCCCGAAAATTGCGGAAACTACTAAAAAGACATACAATTCGTTTACACTCACACTGCTACTACAATTCACAGAAGGTAAACCATTATATGTTTGGATATATTATCATTTAATTTAACACCTCTGAGACTCATATACAATTTACCATTCAAACATTAAACATTTTATTTTATTAAAATTGCCCTATCAACTTCATATTCATATATGGTCAATTATTTATGAATTATAATTACGACTCGTGTCATCACCTCAAATTTATAAACATTCAGAATTATATATTAACAATTATTTACACTTAAAAACTAATTATTATCCTCATTTCTTATGCAACAGTAATCGCCCGAAAAGGTGGGGATTTGTTGGCGCGTGGTAGGGGGCGGGCAGACGCACTACGTGAATTGACGTTCCTCTTCTCTACCATTAGATGACATTACACTACACTAACTTCAACACAAGATTTATTCTCTTTACTCTCCCATTTATCCAAACCCGCCGTCTGCTTGTCCCCAGCCCCGCTCCAAC